>OY253747.1:4874098-6074098 GCA_958009045.1 Oxytorus armatus | reverse complement strand
AGCGTCCTAAGGTCACCACGATTTGCCAAAAAAGAGGATACGACCTTTGAATTGGACGAATTATTTTTTACTAAAGTCGGTCCAGAATGGGGTCACTCTGACCACCGTTCCGCAAGTTTCCCTTCCGATATCTTTCGGTTTATATTTTTTTTTACATACTAGAGAGTCCCAAAAGTAAGCACGACTAGCCAAAAGCGGAAACGTCCTTTGAATTGGACGAATGATTTTTACCAAAGTCGGTTCAGAATAGTGTCGCTCTGACACATATATTATATATTTTTCTAATACTAGAGAGTCCTAAAAGTCATCACGATTCGTCAAAAAAGAGGATACACCTTCGAATTGAACGAAAGATTTTCACTAGTGTCGGTCCGGAAAGGGGTCGGTCTGACCACCGCTCCTCAAGTTTCCCTTCCGATATCTTTCGGTTGATATTTTTTTATACGTACTAGAGAGCCCTAAAAGTCATTATGATTCGTTAAAAAATAGGATACGACCTTCGAATTGAACGAAAGATTGTTACTACAGTCGTTCCAGAATGGGGTCGCACCGACTACCGCTCCTCAAGTTTCCCTTCCGATATTTTTAGGTTTATATTTTTTTTTACATACTGAAGAGTCCTAAAAGTCACCCCGATTCGCCAAATAAGAGGATACGACCTTTGAATTGGACGAATAATTTTTTACTAAAGTCGGTCCAGAATGGTGTCACTCTGACCACCGCTCCTCAAGTATCCCTTCCGATATCGTTCGGTTTATATATTTTTTTTACATACTAGAGAGTCCGAAAAGTAATCACGATTAGCCAAAAAGCGGAAACGACCCTTGAATTGGACGAATGATTTTTACCAAAGTCGGTCCAGAATGAGATCGCTCTGACCATAGCTCCACACGTTTCCCTTCCGATATCTTTTGGTTAATATATTTTTTTACATACTAGAGAGTCCTAAAAGTCATCACGATTCGTCAAATAAGAGGATACCACCTTCGAATTGAACGAAAGATTTTCACTAGAGTCGGTCCGGAATGGGGTTGCTCTAACCACCGCTCCTCAAGTTTCCCTACCGATATCTTTAGGCTTATCTTTTTTTTTAAATACAAAAGAGTCCTAAAAGTCACCACGATTTGCCAAAAAAGAGGATACGACCTTTGAATTGGACGAATAATTTTTTACTAAAGTCGGTCCAGAATGGTGTCACTCTGACCACCGCTCCTCAAGTATCCCTTCCGATATCGTTCGGTTTATATATTTTTTTTACATACTAGAGAGTCCGAAAAGTAATCACGATTAGCCAAAAAGCGGAAACGACCTTTGAATTGGACGAATGATTTTTACGAAAGTCGGTCCAGAATGAGATCGCTCTGACCATAGCTCCACACGTTTCCCTTCCGATATCTTTCGGTTTGTATTTTTTTTCACATACTAGAGAGCCCTAAAAGTCATTATGATTCGTTAAAAAATAGGATACGACCTTCGAATTGAACGAAAGATTTTTACTAGAGTCGGTCCGGAATGGGGTCGCTCTGACCACCGCTCCTCAAGTTTCCCTTCCGATATCTTTCAGTTTCTATTTTTTTCACATACTAGAGAGTCCCAAAAGTCACCACGATTCGCCAAAAAAGAGGATACGACCTTTGAATGGGCCGAATGATTTTTTAGCATATTCGGTCCGGAATGGGGTCGCTCTGACCACCGCTCCTCAAGTTTCCCTTCCTAAATCTTTCCGTTTATATTTTTTTCACATACTACAGAGTCCTAAAAGACACCACGATTCGCCAAAAAAGAGGATACGACCTTTGAATTGGATGGATAATTTGTTATCAAAGTCGATCCAGAATGGGGTCGCTCCGACCACCGCTCTTCACGTTTCCCTTCCGATATCTTTCGGTTTATATTTTTTTTCATATACTGAAGAGTCCTAAAAGTCATCACCATGTGTCAAAAAAAAGGATACGACCTTCGAATTGGACGAACGATTTTCACCAGAGTCGGTCCAGAATGGCGTCGCTCTGACAACTGCTCCTCAAGTTTCCCTTCCTATATCTTTCGGTTTATATATTTTTTCACATACTAAAGAGTCCCAAAATTCACCACGATTCGCCGAAAAAGAGGATACGACCTTTGAATTGGACGAAAGATTTTCACTAGAGTCGGTCCGGAATGGGGTCGCTCTGACCACCGCTCCTCAAGTTTCCCTTCCGATATCTTTCGGTTTATATTTTCTTTCACATACTAAAGAGTCCCAAAAGTTACGACGATTCGTTAAAAAAGAGGATACGACCTTTGTATTGGACGAATGATTTTTTAGCAAAGCCGGTCCAGAATGGGGTCGCTCCGACCACCGCTCTTCAAGTTTCCTTTCCAATATCTTTCGGCTTATATTTTTTTTTACATACCAGAGAGTCCCAGAAGTAATCACGATTAGCTAAAAAGCGGAAACGACTTTTGAATTGGACGAATGATTTTTACCAAAGTCGGTCCAGAATAGGGTCGCTCTTACCACAGCTCCTCAAGTTTCCCTTCCGATATTTTTTGGTTAATATATTTTTTTACATACTAGAGAGTCCTAAAAGTCATCACGATTCGTCAAAAAAGAGGATACCACCTTCGAATTGAACGAAAGATTTTCACTAGAGTCGGTCCGGAATGGGGTCGCTCTAACCACCGCTCCTCAAGTTTCCCTTCCGATATCTTTAGGTTTATATTTTTTTTTACATACAAAAGAGTCCTAAAAGTCACCACGATTTGCCAAAAAAGAGGATACGACCTTTGAATTGGACGAATGATTTTAACCAAAGTCGGTCCAGATTGAGATCGCTCTGACCATAGCTCCACACGTTTCCCTTCCGATATCTTTCGGTTTGTATTTTTTTTCACATACTAGAGAGCCCTAAAAGTCATTATGATTCGGTAAAAAATAGGATACAACCTTCGAATTGAACGAAAGATTTTTACTAGAGTCGGTCCGGAATGGGGTCGCTCTAACCACCGCTCCTCAAGTTTCCCTTCCGATATCTTTAGGTTTATATTTTTTTTTACATACTGAAGAGTCCTAAAAGTCTCCCCGATTCGCCAAAAACGAGGATACCACATTTGAATTGGACGAATGGATTTTTACCAGAGTCGGACCAGAATAGGGTCGCTCTTACCACAGCTCCTCAAGTTTCCCTTCCGATATCTTTTGGTTTATATATTTTTTTACATACCCGAGAATCCTAAAAGTAAGCACGATCAGCCAAAAAGCGGAAACGACCTTTGAATTGGACGAATGATTTTTACCAAAGTCGGTTCAGAATAGGGTCGCTCTGACCACAGCTGCTTAAGTTTCCCTTCCGATATCTTTTGGTTTATATATTTTTTTACATACTAGAGAGTCCGAAAAATTATCACGATTCGTCAAAAAAGAGCATACCACCTTCGAATTGAACGAAAGATTTTCACTAGTGTCGGTCCGGAATGGGGTCGCTCTGACCACCGCTCCTCGAGTTTCCCTTCCGATATCTTTAGGTTTATATTTTTTTTTACATACTGAAGAGTGCTAAAAGTCACCCCGATTCGCCAAAAAAGAGGATACCACCTTTGAATTGGACGAATGATTTTTTACCAAAGTCGGACCAGAATAGGGTCGCTCTTACCACAGGTCCTCAAGTTTCCTTTCCGATATCTTTTGGTTTATATATTTTTTTACATACTCGAGAATCCTAAAAGTCATCACGATTCGTCAAAAAAGAGGATACCACCTTCGCATTGAACGAAAGATTTTCACTAGAGTCGGTCCGGAATGGGGTCACTCTGACCACCGCTCCGCAAGTTTCCCTTTCGATATCTTTCGGTTTATATATTTTTTCACATACTAGAGAGTCCTAAAAGTCATTAAGATTCGTTAAAAAATAGGATACGACCTTCGAATTGAACGAAAGATTTTTACTAGAGGCGTTCCAGAATTGGGTCGCACCGTCCACCGCTACCCAAGTTTCCCTTCCGATATCTTTAGGTTTATATTTTTTTTTACATACTAAAGAGTCCTACAGTCACCAGGATTGACCAAAAAAGAGGATACGACGTTTCAATTGGACGAATAATTTTTTACTAAAATCGGTCCAGAATGGGGTCACTCTGACCACCGCTCCGCAAGTTTCCCTTTCGATATCTTTCGGTTTATATATTTTTTTACATACTAAAGAGTCCCAAAAGTCACCACGATTCGCCGAAAAAGAGGATACGACCTTTGAATTGGACGAATGATTTTTTAGCAAAGTCGGTCCAGAATGAGGTCGCTCTGACCCGCGCTCCTCAAGTTTCCCTTCCATTATCTTTCGGTTTATATTTTTTTTCACATACTAGAAAGTCCCAAAAGTAATCACGATTTTCCAAAAAGCGGAAACGGCCTTCGAATTGGACGAAAGATTTTTACCAGTGTCGGTCCAGAATGGGGTCGCTCTGACCATCGCTCCTCAAGTTTCCCTTCGTAAATCTTTCCGTTTATATTTTTGTCACATACTAAAGAGTCCTAAAAGTCACCAAGATTCGCCAAAAAAGAGGATACGACCTTTGAATTGGATGGATAATTTTTTATCAAAGTCGATCCAGAATGGGGTCGCTCCGACCACCGCTCTTCAAGTTTCCCTTCCGATGTCTTTCGGTTTATATTTTTTTTCATATACTAAAGAGTCCTAAAAGTCATCACCATGTGTCAAAAAAAAAGGATACGACCTTCGAATTGGACGAACGATTTTTACCAGAGTCGGTCCGGAATGGGGTCGCTCTGACCACCGCTCCTCAAGTTTCCCTTCCTAAATCTTTCGGTTTATATATTTTTTCACATACTAAAGAGTCCCAAAAGTCACCACGATTCGCCGAAAAAGAGGATACGACCTTTGAATTGGACGAAACATTTTCACTAGAGTCGGTCCGGAATGGGGTCGCTCTGACCACCGCTCCTCAAGTTTCCCTTCCGATATCTTTCGGTTTATATTTTCTTTCACATACTAAAGAGACCCAAAAGTCACCACGATTCGCCAAAAAAGAGGATACGACCTTTGAATTGGACGAATGATTTTTTAGCAAAGTCGGTCCAGAATGGGGTCGCTCCAACCACCGCTCCTCAAGTTTCCCTACCGATATCTTTCGGTTTATATTTTTTTTACATACTAGAGAGTCCCAAAAGTAAGCACGATCAGCCACAAAGCGGAAACGACCTTTGAATTGGACGAATGATTTTTACCAAAGTCGGTCCAGAATAAGATCGCTCTGACCATAGCTCCACACGTTTCCCTTCCGATATCTTTCGGTTTGTATTTTTTTTCACATACTAGAGAGCCCTAAAAGTCATTATGATTCGTCAAAAAATAGGATACGACCTTCGAATTGAACGAAAGATTTTTACTAGAGTCGGTCCGGAATGGGGTCGCTCTGACCACCGCTCCTCTAGTTTCCCTTCCGATATCTTTCGGTTTATATTTTCTTTCACATACTAAAGAGTCCCGAAAGTCACCACGATTCGCCAAAAAAGAGGATACGACCTTTGAATTAGACGAATGATTTTTTAGCAAAGTCGGTCCAGAATGGGGTCGCTCCAACCAACGCTCCTCAAGTTTCCCTTCCGATATCTTTCGGTTTATATATTTTTTTCACATACTAGAATGTCCCAAAAGTAATCGCGATTGGCCAAAAAGCGGAAACGACCTTCGAATTGGACGAAAGATTTTTACCAGAGCCGGTCCAGAATGGGGTCGCTCCGACCACCGCTCTTCAAGTTTGCCTTCCAATATCTTTCGGTTTATATTTTTTTTCACATACTAAAGAGTCCCAAAAGTCACCACGATTTGCCAAAAAAGAGGATACGACCTTTCAATTGGACGAATAACTTTTTACTAAAGCCGGTCCAGAATGGGGTCACTCTGACCACCGCTCCGCAAGTTTCCCTTTCGATATCTTTCGGTTTATATATTTTGTCACATACTAGAGAGTCATAAAAGTCATTATGATTCGTTAAAAAATAGGATACGACCTTCGAATTGAACGAAAGATTTTTACTAGAGGCGTTCCAGAATTGGGTAGCACCGTCCACCGCTCCCCAAGTTTCCCTTCCGATAACTTGAGGTTCATATTTTTTTTTACATACTAAAGAATCCTACAGTCACCAGGATTTGCCAAAAAAGAGGATACGACCTTTCGATACGAACCTTTCAATTGGACGAATAATTTTTTACTAAAATCGGTCAAGAATGGGGTGGCTCTGACCCGCGCTCCTGAAGTTTCCCTTCCGATATCTTTCGGTTTATATTTTTTCACATACTAGATAGTCCCAAAAGTAATCACGATTTGCCAAAAAGCGGAAACGACCTTCGAATTGGACGAAAGATTTTTACCAGTGTCGGTCCAGAATGGGGTCGCTCCAACCACCGCTCCTCAAGTATCCCTTCCGGTATCGTTCGGTTTATATTTTTTTTTTACATACTAGAGAGTCCCAAAAGTAATCACGATTAGCCAAAAAACGGAAACGACCAAAAACGGAAGCGAAAGCGGACTTTCGTAAAAATCATTCGTCCAATTCAAAAATTGGACGAATGATTTTTACGAAAGTCGGTCCAGAATGAGATCGCTCTGACCATAGCTCCTCAAGTTTCCCTTCCGATATCCTTCGGTTTGTATTTTTCTTCACATAATAGAGAGCCCTAAAACTCATTATGATTCGTTAAAAGATAGGATACGACCTTCGAATTGAACGAAAGATTTTTACTAGAGGCGTTCTAGAATTGGGTCGCACCGTCCACCGCTCCCCAAGTTTCCATTCCGATATCTTTAGGTTTATATTTTTTTTTACATACTAAAGAGTCCTATAGTCACCAGGATTTGCCAAAAAAGAGGATACGACCTTTCAATTGAACGAATAATTTTTTACTAAAATCGGTCTAGAATGGGGTCTCTCTGACCACCGCTCCGCAAGTTTTCCTTACGATATCTTTCGGTTTATTTATTTTTTTACATACTACAGAGTCCTAAAAGTCATCACGATTCGTCAAAAAAGAGGATACCACCTTTGATTGAACGCATGATTTTTTACCAAATTCGGTCCGGACTGGGGTCGCTCTGACCACCGCTCCTCAAGTTTCCCTTCCTATATCTTTCGGTTTATACATTTTTTCACATACAAAAGAGTCCCAAAAGTCACCACGATTCGCCGAAAAAGAGGATACGACCTTTGAATTGGACGAAAGATTTTGACTAGAGTCGGTCCGGAATGGGGTCGCTCTGACCACCGCTCCTCAAGTTTCCCTTCCGATATCTTTCGGTTTATATTTTCCTTCACATACTAAAGAGTCCCAAAAGTTACGACCATTCGCTAAAAAAGAGGATACGACCTTTGCATTGGACGAATGATTTTTTAGCAAAGTCGGTCCAGAATGGGGTCGTTCCAACCACCGCTCCTCAAGTTTCCCTTCCGATATCTTTCAGTTTATATTTTTTTTTCACGTACTATAAAGTCCCAAAAGTAATCACGATTGGCCAAAAAGCGGAAACGACCTTCGAATAGGACGAAAGATTTTTACCAAAGCCGGTCCAGAATGGGGTCGCTCCGACAACCGCTCTTCAAGTTTCCCTTCCAATATCTTTCAGTTTATATTTTTTTTCACATACTAGAAAGTCCCAAAAGTAATCACGATTTGCCAAAAAGCGGAAACGACCTTCGAATTGGACGAAAGATTTTTACCAGTATCGGTCCAGAATGGGGTCGCTCCAACCACCGCTCCTCAAGTATCCCTTCCGATATCGTTCGGTTTATATATTTTTTTTAAATACTAGAGAGTCCCAAAAGTAATCACGATTAGCCAAAAAGCGGAAACGACCTTTGAATTGGACGAATGATTTTTACCAAAGTCGGTCCAGAATGAGATCGCTCTGACCATAGCTCCACTCGTTTCCCTTCCGATATCTTTTGGTTAATATATTTTTTTACATACTAGAGAGTCCTAAAAGTCATCACGATTCGTCAAAAAAGAGGATACCACCTTCGAATTGTACGAAAGATTTCCACTAGAGTCGGTACGGAATGGGGTCGCTCCAACCACCCGCTCCTCAAGTTTCCCCTACGATATCTTTCGGTTTATATTTTCTTTCACATACTAAAGAGTCCCGAAAGTCACCACGATTCCCCAAAAAAGAGGATACGACCTTTGAATTGGACGAATGATTGTCTACCAAAGCCGGTCCAGAATGGGGTCGCTCCGACCACCGCTCTTCAAGTTTCCCTTCCAATATCTTTCGGTTTATATTTTTTTTACATACTAGAGAGTCCCAAAAGTAATCACGATTAGCCAAAAAGCGGAAACGACTTTTGAATTGAACGAATGATTTTTACCAAAGTCGGTCCAGAATAGGGTCGCTCTTACCAGAGCTCCTCAAGTTTCCCTTCCGATATCTTTTGGTTAATATATTTTTTTACATACTAGAGAGTCCTAAAAGTCAACACGATTCGTCAAAAAAGAGGATACCACCTTCGAATTGAACGAAAGATTTTCACTAGAGTCGGTACGGAATGGGGTCGCTCCAACCACCCGCTCCTCAAGTTTCCCCTACGATATCTTTCGGTTTATTTTTTTTTTTTTAATACTAGAGAGTCTCGAAAGTAATCACGATTAGCCAACAAGCGGAACGACCTTTGAATTGGACGAATGATTTTTTAGCAAAGTCGGTCCAGAATGGGGTCGCTCTGACCCGCGCTCCTCAAGTTTCCCATCCGATATGTTTCGGTTTAAATTTTTTTTCGCATACTAGAAAGTCCCAAAAGTAAACACGATTTGCCAAAAAGCGGAAACGACCTTCGAATTGGACGAAAGATTTTTACCAGTATCGGTCCAGAATGGGGTCGCTCCAACCACCGCTCCTCAAGTATCCCTTCCGATATCGTTCGGTTTATATTTTTTTTTACATACTAGAGAGTCCCAAAAGTAATTACGATTAGCCAAAAAGCGGAAACGACCTTTGAATTGGACGAATGATTTTTACGAACGTCGGTCCAGAATGAGATCGCTCTGACCATAGCTCCTCAAGTTTCCCTTCCGATATCCTTCGGTTTGTATTTTTCTTCACATAATAGAGAGCCCTAAAAGTCATTATGATTCGTTAAACAATAGGATACGACCTTCGAATTGAACGAAAGATTTTTACTAGAGTCGTTCCAGAATGGGGTAGCACTGACCACCGCTCCTCAAGTTTCCCTTCCGATATTTTTAAGTTTATATTTTTTATTACATACTGAAGAGTCCTAAAAGTCAGCCCGATTCGCCAAAAAAGAGGATACGACCTTTGAATTGGATGGATAATTTTTTATCAAAGTCAATCCAGAATGGGGTCGCTCCGCCCACCGCTCTTCAAGTTTCCCTTCCGATATCTTTCGGTTTATATTTTTTTTCATATACTAAAGTGTCCTAAAAGTCATCACCATGTGTCAAAAAAAAAGGATACGACCTTCGAATTGGACGAACGATTTTTACCAGAGTCGGTCCGGAATGGGGTCGCTCTGACCACCGCTCCTCAAGTTTCCCTTCCTAAATCTTTCCGTTTATTTTTTTTTTCACATACTAAAGAGTCCTAAAAGTCACCACGATTCGCCAAAAAATAGGATACGACCTTTGAATTGGATGGATAATTTTTTATCAAAGTCGATCCAGAATGGGGTCGCTCCGACCACCGCTCCTCAAGTATCCCTTCCGATATCGTTCGGTTTATATTTTCTTTCACATACTAAAGAGTCCTAAAAGTCACCACGATTTGCCAAAAAAGAGAATACGACCTTTGAATTGGACGAATAATTTTTTACTAAAGTCGGTCCAGAATGGGGTCACTCTGACCACCGTTCCTCAAGTATCCCTTCCGATATCGTTCGGTTTATATTTTCTTTCACATACTAAAGAGTCCCAAAAGTTACGAAGATTCGCTAAAAAAGAGGATACGACCTTTGAATTGGATGGATAATTTTTTATCAAAGTCAATCCAGAATGGGGTCGCTCCGCCCACCGCTCTTCAAGTTTCCCTTCCGATATCTTTCGGTTTATATTTTTTTTCATATACTAAAGTATCCTAAAAGTCATCACCATGTGTCAAAAAAAAAAGATACGACCTTCGAATTGGACGAACGATTTTTACTAAAGTCGGTTCAGAATAGGGTCGCTCTGACCACCGCTCCTCAAGTATCCCTTCCGATATCGTTCGGTTTATATTTTCTTTCACATACTAAAGAGTCCTAAAAGTCACCACGATTTGCCAAAAAAGAGAATACGACCTTTGAATTGGACGAATAATTTTTTACTAAAGTCGGTCCAGAATGGGGTCACTCTGACCACCGTTCCTCAAGTATCCCTTCCGATATCGTTCGGTTTATATTTTCTTTCACATACTAAAGAGTCCCAAAAGTTACGAAGATCCGCTAAAAAAGAGGATACGACCTTTGAATTGGACGAATGATTTTTTAGCAAAGTCGGTCCAGAATGGGGTCGCTCCAACCACCGATCCTCAAGTTTCCCTTCCGATATCTTTCGGTTTATATTTTCTTTTTACATACTAGAGAGTCCCAAAAGTAATCACGATTAGCCAAAAAGCGGAAACGACCTTTGAATTGGACGAATGATTTTTACCAAAGTCGGTCCAGAATGAGATCGCTCTGACCATAGCTCCACACGTTTCCCTTCCGATATCTTTCGGTTTGTATTTTTTTTCACATACTAGAGAGCCCTAAAAGTCATTATGATTCGTTAAAAAATAGGATACGACCTTCGAATTGAACGAAAGATTTTTACTAGAGTCGGTCCGGAATGGGGTCGCTCTGACCACCGCTCCTCAAGTTTCCCTTCCGATATCTTTCGGTTCATATTTTCTTTCACATACTAAAGAGTCCCGAAAGTCACCACGATTCGCCAAAAAAGAGGATACGACCGGAATCATCCGTCCAATTCAAAAATTGGACGGATGATTTTTTAGCAAAGTCGGTCCAGAATGGGGTCGCTCCAACAAACGCTCCTCAAGTTTCCCTTCCGATATCTTTCGTTTTATATTTTTTTTTACATACTAGAGAGTCCCAAAAGTAAGCACGGTAAGCCAAAAAGCAGAAACGACCTTCGGATTGGACGAATGATTTTTACCAAAGTCGGTTCAGAATAGGGTCGCTCTGACCACAGCTGCTCAAGTTTCCCTTCCGATATCTTTTGGTTTATATATTTTTTTACATACTAGAGAGTCCTAAAAGTCACCACGATTTGCCAAAAAAGAGGATACGACCTTTGAATTGGACGAATAATTTTTTACTAAAGCCGGTCCAGAATGGGGTCACTAAGACCACCGCTCCGCAAGTTTCCCTTTCGATATCTTTCGGTTTATATATTTTTTCACATACTAGAGAGTCATAAAAGTCATTATGGTTCGTTAAAAAATAGGATACGACCTTCGAATTGAACGAAAGATTTTTACTAGAGGCGTTCCAGAATTGGGTCGCACCGTCCACCGCTCCATAAGTTTCCCTTCCGATATCTTTAGGTTTATATTTTTTTTTACTTACTAAAGAGTCCTACAGTCACCAGGATTTGCCAAAAAAGAGGATACGACCTTTCAATTGGACGAATAATTTTTTACTAAAATCGGTCAAGAATGGGGTCGCTCTGACCCGCGCTCCTCAAGTTTCCCTTCCGATATCTTTCGGTTTATATTTTTTTCACATACTAGAAAGTCCCAAAAGTAATCGCGATTTGCCAAAAAGCGGAAACGACCTTCGAATTGGACGAAAGATTTTTACCAGTGTCGGTCCAGAATGGGGTCGCTCCAACCACCGCTCCTCAAATTTCCCTTCCGATATCTTTCGTTTTATATTTTTTTTTACATACTAGAGAGTCCCAAAAGTAAGCACGATCAGCCAAAAAGCGGAAACGACCTTTGAATTGGACGAATGATTTTTACCAAAGTCGGTTCAGAATAGGGTCGCTCTGACCACAGCTGCTCACGTTTCCCTTCCGATATCTTTTGGTTTATATATTTTTTTACATACTAGAGAGTCCTAAAAGTCATCACGATTCGTCAAAAAAGAGGATACCACCTCCGAATTGAACGAAAGAGTTTCACTAGAGTCGGTCCGGAATGGGGTCGCTCTGACCACCGCTCCTCAAGTTTCCCTTCCGATATCTTTAGGGTTATATTTTTTTTTACATACTAAAGAGTCCTAAAAGTCACCACGATTTGCCAAAAAAGAGGATACGACGTTTGAATTGGACGAATAATTTTTTACTAAAGTCGGTCCAGAATGGGGTCACTCTGACCACCGCTCCTCAAGTATCCCTTCCGATATCGTTCGGTTTATATTTTTTTTTACATACTAGAGAGTCCCGAAAGTAATCACGATTAGCCAAAAAGCGGAAACGACCTTTGAATTGGACGAATGATTTTTACGAAAGTCGGTCCAGAATGAGAACGCTCTGACCGTAGCTCCTCAAGTTTCCCTTCCGATATCCTTCGGTTTGTATTTTTCTTCACATAATAGAGAGCCCTAAAAGTCATTATGATTCGTTAAAAAATAGGATACGACCTTCGAATTGAACGAAAGCTTTTTACTAGAGGCGTTCTAGAATTGGGTCGCACCGTCCACCGCTCCCCAAGTTTCCATTCCGATATCTTTAGGTTTATATTTTTTTTTACATACTAAAGAGTCCTATAGTCACCAGGATTTGCCAAAAAAGAGGATACGACCTTTCAATTGAACGAATAATTTTTCACTAAAATCGGTCCAGAATGGGGTCTCTCTGACCACCGCGCCGCAAGTTTCCCTTACGATATCTTTCGGTTTATATATTTTTTTACATACTACAGAGTCCTAAAAGTCACCACGATTCGCCGAAAAAGAGGATACGACCTTTGAATTGGACGAAAGATTTTGACTAGAGTCGGTCCGGAATGGGGTCGCTCTGACCATAGCTCCACACGTTTCCCTTCCGATATCTTTCGGTTTGTATTTTTTTTCACATACTAGAGAGCCCTAAAAGTCATTATCATTGGTTAAAAAAAAAGGATACGACCTTCGAATTGAACGAAAGATTTTTACTAGTGTCGGTACGGAATGGGGTCGCTCTGACCACCGCTCCTCAAGTATCCCTTTCGATATCTTTCGGTTTATATATTTTTTCACATACTAGAGAGTCCTAAAAGACATTATGATTCGTTAAAAAATAGGATCCGACCTTTGAATTGGACGAATAATTTTTTACTAAAGTCGGTCCAGAATGGGGTCACTCTGACCACCGCTCCTCAAGTTTCCCTTCCTATATCTTTCGGTTTATACATTTTTTCACATACAACAGAGTCCCAAAAGTCACCACGATTCGCCGAAAAAGAGGATACGACCTTTGAATTGGACGAAAGATTTTGACTAGAGTCGGTCCGGAATGGGGTCGCTCTGACCATAGCTCCACACGTTTCCCTTCCGATATCTTTCGGTTTGTATTTTTTTTCACATACTAGAGAGCCCTAAAAGTCATTATCATTGGTTAAAAAAAAAGGATACGACCTTCGAATTGAACGAAAGATTTTTACTAGTGTCGGTACGGAATGGGGTCGCTCTGACCACCGCTCCTCAAGTATCCCTTTCGATATCTTTCGGTTTATATATTTTTTCACATACTAGAGAGTCCTAAAAGACATTATGATTCGTTAAAAAATAGGATCCGACCTTTGAATTGGACGAATAATTTTTTACTAAAGTCGGTCCAGAATGGGGTCACTCTGACCACCGCTCCTCAAGTATCCCTTCCGATATCGTTCGGTTCATATTTTTTTTTTACATACTAGAGAGTCCCAAAAGTAAGCACGATCAGCCAAAAAGCGGAAACGACCTTTGAATTGGACGAATGATTTTTACCAAAGTCGGTTCAGAATAGGGTCGCTCTAACCACAGCTGCTCACGTTTCCCTTCCGATATATTTTGGTTTATATATTTTTTTACATACTAGAGAGTCCTAAAAGTCATCACGATTCGTCAAAAAAGAGGATACCACCTCCGAATTGAACGAAAGATTTTCACTAGAGTCGGTCCGGAATGGGGTCGCTCTGACCACCGCTCCTCTAGTTTCCCTTCCAATATCTTTAGGGTTATATTTTTTTTCACATACTAAAGAGTCCCGAAAGTCACCGGGATTCGCCAAAAAAGAGGATACGACCTTTGAATTGGACGAATGATTTTTTAGCAAAGTCGGTCCAGAATGGGGTCGCTCCAACCACCGCTCCTCAAGTTTCCCTTCCGATATCTTTCGGTTTATATTTTTTTTTACATACTAGAGAGTCCCAAAAGCAAGCACGATCAGCCAAAAAGCGGAAACGACCTTTGAATTGGACGAATGATTTTTTAGCAATGTCGGTCCAGAATGGGGTCGCTCCAACCACCGCTCCTCAAGTTTCCCTTTCGATATCTTTCGGTTTATATATTTTTTTACATACTAGAGAGTCCTAAAAGTCATCACGCTTCGTCAAAAAAGAGGATACAACCTTCGAATTAAACGAAATATTTTCACTAGTGTCGGTCCGGAATGGGGTCGCGCTGACCACCGCTCCTCAAGTTTCCCTCCCGATATCTTTCGGTTTATATTTATTTTACATACTGGAGAGTCCTTACAAGTCATCACGATTCGCCAAAAAAGAGGATACCACCTCTGAATTGGACGAATGATTTTTTACCAAAGTCGGTTCAGAATAGGGTCGCTCTGACCACAGCTGCTAAAGTTTCCCTTCCGATATCTTTCGGTTTATATTTTTTTTTACATACTAGAGAGTCCCAAAAGTAAGCACGATCAGCCAAAAAGCGGAAACGACCTTTGAATTGGACGAATGATTTTTACCAAAGTCGGTCCAGAATGAGATCGCTCTGACCATAGCTCCACACGTTTCCCTTCCGATATCTTTCGGTTTGTATTTTTTTTCACATACTAGAGAGCCCTAAAAGTCATTATGATTCGTTAAAAAATAGGATACGACCTTCGAATTGAACGAAAGATTTTTACTAGAGTCGTTCCAGAATGGGGTCGCACTGACCACCGGTCCTCAAGTTTCCCTTCCGATATTTTTAGGTTTATATTTTTTTTTACATACTGAAGAGTCCTAAAAGTCACCCCGATTCGATAAAAAAGAGGATACCACCTTTGAATTGGACGAATGATTTTTTAGCAAAGTCGGTCCAGAATGGGGTCGCTCCAACCACCGCTCCTCAAGTTTCCCTTCCGATATCGTTTGGTTTATATATTTTTTTACATACTAGAGAGTCCTTAAAGTCTTCACGATTCGTCAAAAAAGAGGATACCACCTTCGAACTGAACGAAAGATTTTCACTAGAGTCGGTCCGGAATGGGGTCGTTCTGACCACCGCTCCTCAAGTTTCCCTTCCGATATCTTTCAGTTTCTATTTTTTTCACATACTAGAGAGTCCCAAAAGTCACCACGATTCGCCAAAAAAGAGGATACGACCTTTGAATTGGACGAATGATATTTTACAAAATTCGGTCCGGAATGGGGTCGCTCCGACCACCGCTCCTCAAGTTTCCCTTCCTAAATCTTTCCGTTTATATTTTTTTTCGCATACTATAGAGTCCGAAAAGTCACCACGATTCGCCAAAAAAGAGGATACGACCTTTGAATTGGATGGATAATTTTTTATCAAAGTCGATCCAGAATGGGTTCGCTCCGACCATCGCTCTTCAAGTTTCCCTTCCGATATCTTTCGGTTTATATTTTTTTTCATATACTAAAGAGTCCTAAAAGCCATCACCATGTGTCAAAAAAAAGGATACGACCTTCGAATTGGACGAACGATTTTTACCAGAGTCGGTCCAGAATGGCGTCGCTCTGACAACTGCTCCTCAAGCTTCCCTTCTGATATCTTTCGGTTTATATTTTTTTTTACATACTAGAGAGTCCCGAAAGTAAGCACGAATAGCCAAAAAGCGGAAACGACCTTTGAATTGGACGAATGATTTTTTAGCAATGTCGGTCCAGAATGGGGTCGCTCCAACCACCGCTCCTCAAGTTTCCCTTTCGATATCTTTCGGTTTATATATTTTTTTACATACTAGAGAGTCCTAAAAGTCATAACGCTTCGTCAAAAAAGAGGATACAACCTTCGAATTAAACGAAATATTTTCACTAGGGTCGGTCCGGAATGGGGTCGCGCTGACCACCGCTCCTCAAGTTTCCCTCCCGATATCTTTCGGTTTATATTTTTTTTACATACTAGAGAGTCCTTAAAAGTCATCACGATTCGCCAAAAAAGAGGATACCACCTCTGAATTGGACGAATGATTTTTTACCAATGTCGGTTCAGAATAGGGTCGCTCTGACCACAGCTGCTAAAGTTTCCCTTCCGATATCTTCCGGTTTATATATTTTTTCACATACTAGAGAGTCCTAAAAGTCATTATGATTCGTTAAAAAATAGGATACGACCTTCGAATTGAACGAAAGATTTTTACTAGAGGCGTTCTAGAATTGGGCCGCACCGTCCACCGCTCCCCAAGTTTCCATTCCGATATCTTTAGGTTTATATATTTTTTTACATACTAAAGAGTCCTATAGTGACCAGGATTTGCCAAAAAAGAGGATACGACCTTTCAATTGAACGAATAATTTTTTACTAAAATCGGTCCAGAATGGGGTCTCTCTGACCACCGCTCCGCAAGTTTCCCTTTCGATATCTTTCGGTTTATATATTTTTATACATACTACAGAGTCCTAAACGTCATCACGATTCGTCAAAAAAGAGGATACCACCTTTGATTGAACGCATGATTTTTTACCAAATTCGGTCCGGACTGGGGTTGCTCTGACCTCCGCTCCTGAAGTTTCCCTTCCGATATCTTTCGGTTTATATTTTTTTTTCACATACCAGAAAGTCCCAAAAGTAATCACGATTGGCCAAAAAGCGGAAACGACCTTCGAATTGGACGAAAGATTTTTACCAAAGCCGGTCCAGCATGGGGTCGCTCCGACCACCGCTCTTCAACTTTCCCTTCCAATATCATTCGGTTTATATTTTTTTTTACATACTAGAGAGTCCCAAAAGTAATCACGATTAGCCAAAAAGCGGAAACGACTTTTGAATTGGACGAATGATTTTTACCAAAGTCGGTCCAGAATAGGGTCGCTCTTACCACAGCTCCTCAAGTTTCCCTTCCGATATCTTTTGGTTAATATATTTTTTTACATAATAGAGAGTCCTAAAAGTCATCACGATTCGTCAAAAAAGAGGATACCACCTTCGAATTGAACGAAAGATTTTCACTAGAGTCGGTCCGGAATGGGGTCGCTCTAACCACCGCTACTCAAGTTTCCCTTCCGATATCTTTCGGTTTATATTTTCTTTCACATACTAAAAAGTCCCAAAAGTCACCACGATTCGCTAAAAAAGAGGATACGACCTTTAAATTGGACGAATGATTTTTTAGCAAAGTCGGTCCACAATGGGGTCGCTCAAACCACCCGCTCCTCAAGTTTCCCCTCCGATATCTTTCGGTTTATATATTTTTTTTACATACTCGAGAGTCCTAAAAGTCATCACGCTTCGTGAAAAATGAGGATACCACCTTCGAATTGAACGAAAGGTTTTCACTAGACTCTGTCCGGAATGCGATCGCTCTAACCACCGCTCCTCAAGTTTCCCTTCCGATATCTTTCGGTTTATATTTTCTTTCACATACTAAAGAGTCCCAAAAGTCACCACGATTCGTCAAAAAAGAGGATACGACCTTTGAATTGGACGAATGATTTTTTAGCAAAGTCGGTCCAGAATGGGGTCGCTCCAACCACCGCTCCTCAAGTTTCCCTTCCGATATCTTTCGGTTTATATTTTTTTTACATACTAGAGAGTCCCAAAAGTAAGCACGATTAGCCAAAAAGCGGAAACGACCTTTGAAGCGGACGAATGATTTTTACCAATGTCGGTTCAGAATAGAGTCGCTCTGACCACAGCTCCTCAAGTTTCCCTTCCGATATCCTTCGGTTTGTATTTTTTTTCACATACTAGAGAGCCCTAAAAGTCATTATGATTCGTTAAAAAATAGGATACGACCTTCGAATTGAACGAAAGATTTTTACTAGAGTCGTTCCAGAATGGGGTCGCACCGACCACCGCTCCTCAAGTTTCCCTTCCGATATTTTTAGGTTCATATTTTTTTTTACATACTGAAGAGTCCTAAAAGTCACCCCGATTCGCCAAAAAAGAGGATACGACCTTTGAATTGGACGAATAATTTTTTACTAAAGTCGGTCCAGAATTGGGTCACTCTGACCGCCGCTCCTCAAGTTTCCCTTCCGATATCTTTCGGTTTATATTTTTTTATACATACTAGAGAGAACTAAAAGTCATCACGGTTCGTCAAAAAAGAGGATACCACCTTCGAATTGAACGAAAGATCTTCACTAGAGTCGGTCCGGGATGGGGTCGCTCTGACCACTGCTCCTCAAGTTTCCCTTACGATATCTTTCGGAATATATTTTTTTTTACATACTAGAGAGTCCTAAAATTCATTACTATTCGTTAAAAAGAGGATACGACTTTCGAATTGAACGAACGATGTTTACTAGCATCGTTCCAGAATGGGGTCCCACCGACCACCGCTCCTCAAGTTTCCCTTCCAATATCTTTCGGTTGATATTTTTTTTTACACACTAGAGAGTCCTAAAAGTCACCCCGATTCGCCAAAAAAGAGGATACGACCTTTGAATTGGACGAATGATTTTTTAGCAAAGTCGGTCCAGAATGAGATCGCTCCGACCATAGCTCCTCAAGTTTCCCTTCCAATATCTTTCGGTTTCTATTTTTTTTCACACACTAGAGAGTCCTAAAAGTCATCACGATTCGTCAATAAACATAATACGACCTTTGAATTGGACGAAAGATTTTTACCAGTGTCGGTCCAGAATGGGGTCACTCCAACCACCGCTCCTCAAGTATCCCTTCCGATATCTTTCGGTTTATATTTTTTTTTACATACGAGAGAGTCCCGAAAGTAATCACGATTAGCCAAAAAGCGGAAACGATCTTTGAATTGGACGAATGATTTTTACCAAAGTCGGTCCAGAATGAGATCGCTCTGACCATATTTCCTCAAGTTTCCCTTCCAATATCTTTCGGTTTCTATTTTTTTTCACACACTAGAGAGTCCTAAAAGTCATCACGATTCGTCAATAAAGATAATACGAACTTTGAATTGGACGAAAGATTTTTACCAGTGTCGGTCCAGAATGGGGTCGCTCCAACCACCGCTCCTCAAGTATCCCTTCCGATATCTTTCGGTTTATATTTTTTTTCACATACTGCAGAGTCCTAAAAGTCACCCCGATTCGCCAAAAAAGAGCATACGACCTTTGAATTGGACGAATAATTTTTTGCTAAAGTCGGTCCAGAATGGATTCGCTCCGACCACCGCTCTTCAAGTTTCCGTTCCGATATCTTTCGGTTTATATTTTTTTTCACATACTAAAGAGTCCTAAAAGTCACCACGATTCGCCAAAAAAGAGGATACGATCTTTGAATTGGACGAATGATTTTTTACTAAAGTCGGTCCAGAATGGCGTCGCTCTGACCACTGCTCCTCAAGTTTCCCTTACGATATCTTTCGGATTATATTTTTTTTTACATACTAGAGAGTCCTAAAAGTCATGACTATTCGTTAAAATAGCATACGACTTTCGAATTGAACGAACGATTTTTACTAGTGTCGTTCCAGAATGGGGTCCCACCGACCACCGCTCCTCAAGTTTCCCTTCCAATATCTTTCGGTTGATATTTTTTTTTACAAACTAAAGAGTCCTAAAAGTCACCACGATTCGCCAAAAAAGAGGATACGACCTCTGAATTGGACGAATGATTTTTTAGCAGAGTCGTTTCAGAATGGGGTCGCTCCAACCACCGCTCCTCAAGTTTCCCTTCCGATATCTTTCGGATTATATTTTTTTTTACATACTAGAGAGTCCCAGAAGTAATCACGATTAGCCAAAAAGCGGAACCGACTTTTGAATTGGACGAATGATTTTTACCAAAGTCGGTTCAGAATAGGGTCGCTCATACCACAGCTCCTCAAGTTTCCCTTCCGATATCTTTCGGTTCATATTTTTTTTTACATACCAGAGACTCCTAAAAGTAATCTGGATTAGCCAAAATGCGGAAACGACCTGCGAATTGAACGAAAGATTTTTACTAGTGTCGTTGCAGAATGGGGTCGCACCGACCACCGCTCCCCAAGTTTCCCTTCCGATATCTTTAGGTTTATATTTTTTTTTACAAACTAAAGAGTCCTAAAAGTCACCACGATTAGCCAAAAAGAGGATACGACCTTTGAATTGGATGGATAATTTTTTATCACAGTCGATCCAGAATGGGGTTGCTTCGACCACCGGTCTTCAAGTTTCCCTTCCGATATCGTTTGGTTTATATTTTTTTTCATATACTAAAGAGTCCGAAAAGTCATCACCATGCGTCAAAAAAAACGATACGACCTTCGAATTGAACGAAAGATTTTCACTAGAGTCGGGACGGAATGGGGTCGCTCTGATCACTTCTCCTCAAGTTTCCCTTCCGATATCTTTAGGTTTATATTTTCTTTCACATACTAAAGAGTCCCAAAAGGCACCACGATTCGCCAAAAAAGAGGTTACGACCTTTGATTGGACGGATGATTTTTTAGCAACGTCGGTCCACAATGGGGTCGCTCCAACCACCGCTCCTCAAGTTTCCCTTCCGATATCTTTCGGATTATATATTTTTCTACATACTAGAGAGTCCCAAAAGTAATCACGATTAGCCAAAAAGCGGAACCGACTTTTGAATTGGACGAATGATTTTTACCAAAGTAAAAATCATTCGTCCCCGCTCCTCCAGTTTCCCTTCCGATATCCTTCGGTTTGTATATTTTTTCACATACTAGAGAGCCCTAAAAGTCATTATGATCCGTTAAAAAATAGGATACGATCTTCGAATTGAACGAAAGATTTTTACTAGAGTCGTTCCAGAATGGGGTCGCACCGTCTACCGCTCTTCAAGTTTCTTTTCCGATATTTATAGGTTTATCTATTTTTTTACATACTGAAGAGTCCTAAAAGTCACCCGGATTCGCCAAAAAAGAGGATACGACCTTTGAATTAGATCAATGATTTTTTACTAAAGTCGGTCCAGAATGGGGTCACTCTGACTACCGCTCCGCAAGTTTCCCTTTCGATATCTTTCGGTTTATATAGTTTTTTACATACTAGAGAGACCTAAAAGTCATCACGGTTCGTCAAAAAAGAGGATACCACCTTCGAATTGAACGAAAGATCTTCACTAGAGTCGGTCCGGGATGGGGTCGCTCTGACCACTGCTCCTCAAGTTTCCCTTCCGATATTTTTTGGAATATATTTTTTTTTACATACTAGACAGTCCTAAAATTCATTACTATTCGTTAAAAAGAGGATACAACTTTCGAATTGAACGAAAGATTTTTACTAGCATCGTTCCAGAATGGGGTCCGACCGACCACCGCTCCTCAAGTTTCCCTTCCAATATCTTTCGGTTGATATTTTTTTTTACAAACTAAAGAGTCCTAAAAGTCACCCCGATTCGCCAAAAAAGAGGATACGACCTTTGAATTGGACGAATGATTTTTTAGCAAAGTCGGTCCAGAATGAGATCGCTCTGACCATAGCTCCTCAAGTTTCCCTTCCAATATCTTTCGGTTTCTATTTTTTTTCACACACTAGAGAGTCCTAAAAGTCATCACGATTCATCAATAAAGATAATACGACCTTTGAATTGGACGAAAGATTTTTACCAGTGTCGGTCCAGAATGGTGTCGCTCCAACCACCGCTCCTCAAGTATCCCTTCCGCTATGGTTCGGTATATATATATTTTTTTTACATACTAGAGAGTCCCGAAAATAATCACGATTAGCCAAAAAGCGGCAACGACCTTTGAATTGGACGAATGATTTTTACGAAAGTCGGTCCAGAATGAGATCGCTCTGACCATAGCTCCTCAAGTTTCCCTTCCGATATCCTTCGGTTTGATTTTTTCTTCACATACTAGAGAGCCCTAAAATCCATTATGATTCGTTAAAAAGAGGATTCCACTTCCGAATACAACGAACGATTTTTACTAGCATCGTTCCAGAATGGGGTCCCACCGACCACCGCTCCTCAAGTTTCCCTTCCAATATCTTTCTGTTGATATTTTTTTTTACAAACTAAAGAGTCCTAAAAGTCACCCCGATTCGCCAAAAAAGAGGATACGACCTTTGAATTGGACGAATGATTTTTTAGCAAAGTCGGTCCAGAATGAGATCGCTCTGACCATAGCTCCTCAAGTTTCCCTTCCAATATCTTTCGGTTTCTATTTTTTTTCACACACTAGAGAGTCCTAAAAGTCATCACGATTCGTCAATAAAGATAATACGACCTTTGAATTGGACGAAAGATTTTTACCAGTGTCGGTCCAGAATGGGGTCGCTCCAACCACCGCTCCTCAAGTATCCCTTCCGATATCTTTCGGTTTATTTTTTTTTTACATACGAGAGAGTCCCAAAAGTAATCACGATTAGCCAAAAAGCGGAAACGGTCTTTGAATTGGACGAATGATTTTTACCAAAGTCGGTCCAGAATGAGATCGCTCTGACCATAGCTCCTCAAGTTTCCCTTCCAATATCTTTCGGTTTCTATTTTTTTTCACACACTAGAGAGTCCTAAAAGTCATCACGATTCGTCAATAAAGATAATACGACCTTTGAATTGGACGAAAGATTTTTACCAGTGTCGGTCCAGAATGGGGTTGCTCCAACCACCGCTCCTCAAGTATCCCTTCCGATATTGTTCGGTATATATATATATTTTTTACATACTAGAGAGTCCCGAAAGTAATCACGATTAGCCAAAAAGCGGCAACGACCTTTGAATTGGACGAATGGTTTTACGAAAGTCGGTCCAGAATGAGATCGCTCTGACCATTGCTCCTCAAGTTTCCCTTCCGATATCCTTCGGTTTGTATTTTTCTTCACATACTAGAGAGCCCTAAAATTCATTATGATTCGTTAAAAAATAGGATACGACCTTCGAATTGAATGAAAGATTTTTACTAGAGTCGTTTCAGAATGGGGTCGCACCGACCACCGCACCTCAAGTTTCTTTTCCGATATTTTTAGGTTTATATTTTTTTTTACATACTGCAGTGTCCTAAAAGTCACCCCGATTCGCCAAAAAAGAGCATACGACCTTTGAATTGGACGATTAATTTTTTGCTAAAGTCGGTCCAGAATGGGTTCGCTCTGACCACTGCTCCTCAAGTTTCCCTTCCGATATCTTTCGGATTATATTTTTTTTTACATACTAGAGAGTCCTTAAAGTCATGACTATTCGTTAAAAGAGGATACGACTTTCGAATTGAACGAACGATTTTTACTAGTGTCGTTCCAGAATGGGGTCCCACCGACCACCGCTCCTCAAGTTTCCCTTCCAATATCTTTCGGTTGATATTTTTTTTTTCAAACTAAAGAGTCCTAAAAGTAACCACGATTCGCCAAAAAAGAGGATACGACCTCTGAATTGGACGAATGATTTTTTAGGAGAGTCGTTCCAGAATGGGGTCGCTACGACCACCACTCCTCAAGTTTCCCTTCCGATATCTTTCGGTTCATATTTTTTTTTACATACTAGAGACTCCTAAAAGTAATCACGATTAGCCAAAATGCGGAAACGAGCTTCGAATTGACCGAAAGATTTTTACTAGTGTCGTTGCAGAATGGGGTCGCACCGACCACCGCTCCCCAAGTTTCCCTTCCGATATCTTTAGGTTTATATTTTTTTTTACAAACTAAAGAGTCCTAAAAGTCACCACGATTCGCCAAAAAGAGGATACGACCTTTGAATTGGATGGATAATTTTTTATCACAGTCGATCCAGAATGGGGTCGCTCCGACCACCGGTCTTCAAGTTTCCCTACCGATATCGTTCGGTTTATATTTTTTTTCATCTACTAAAGAGTCCTAAAAGTCATCACCATGCGTCAAAGAAATGGATACGACCTTCGAATTGGACGAACGATTTTTACCAGAGTCGGTCGAGAATGGCGTCGCTCTGACAACTGCTCCTCAAGTTTCCCTTTCGATATCTTTCGGTTTATATATTTTTTTACATACTAGAGAGTCCTAAAAGTCATCACGCTTCGTCAAAAAAGAGGATACCACCTTCGAATTGAACGAAACATTTTCACTAGTGTCGGTCCGGAATGGAGTCGGTCTGACCGCCGCTCCTCAAGTTTCCCTTCCGATATCTTCCGGATTATATTTTTTTATAGATACTAGAGAGACCTAAAAGTCATCACGATTCGTCAAAAAAGAGTATACCACCTTCGAATTGAACGAAAGATTTTCACTAGAGTCGGTCCGGAATTGAGTCGCTCTGACCACTGCTCCTCAAGTTTCCCTTACGATATCTTTCGGAATATATTTCTTTTACATACTAGAGAGTCCTAAAAGTCATTACTACTCGTTAAAAAGAGGATACGACTTTCGAATTGAATGAACGATTTTTACTAGATTCGTTCCAGAATGGGGTCCCACCGACCACCACTCCTCAAGTTTCCCTTCCAATATCTTTCGGTTGATATTTTTTTTTACAAACTAAAGAGTCCTAAAAGTCACCACGATTCGCCAAAAAAGAGGATAAGACCACTGAATTGGACGAATGATTTTTTAGCAGAGTCGTTCCAGAATGGGGTCGCTACGACCACCGCTCCTCAAGTTTCCCTTCCGATATCTTTAGGTTTATATTTTTTTTTACATACTAAAGAGTCCTAAAAGTTACCACGATTTGCCAAAAAAGAGGACACGACCTTTGAATTGGACGAATAATTTTTTAGCAAAGTCATCAGGACGGAAGATTTTCACTAGAGTCGGTCCGGAATGGGGTCGCTCTGACCACCGCTCCTCAAGTTTCCCTTCCGAAATCTTTCAGTTTCTATTTTTTTCACATACTAGAGAGTCCCAAAAGTCACCACGATTCGCCAAAAAAGAGGATACGACCTTTGAATTGGACGAATAATTTTATAGCAAAGTCATCAGGACGAAAGATTTTCACTAGAGTCGGTCCGGAATGGGGTCGCTCTGACCACCGCTCCTCAAGTTTCCCTTCCGATATCTTTCAGTTTCTATTTTTTTCTCATACTAGAGAGTCCCAAAAGTCACCACGATTCGCCAAAAAAGAGGATAACGACCTTTGAATTGGATGGATAATTTTTTATCAAAGTCGATCCAGAATGGGGTCGCTCCGACCACCGCTCTTCAAGTTTCCCTTCCGATATCTTTCGGTTGATATTTTTTGTCATATGACAAAAAATATCAACCGACTCTTTAGTATATACTAAAGAGTCTTAAAAGTCATCATCATGCGTCAAAAAAAAGGATACGACCTTCGAATTGGACGAACGATTTCTACCAGTGTCGGTCCAGAATGGCGTCGCTCTGACAACTGCTCCTCAAGTTTCCCTTCCGATATCTTTTGGTTTATATATTTTTTTACATACTAGAGAGTCCTAAAAGTAATCACGATTCGTCAAAAAAAAGGATAACACCTTCGAATTAAACGAAAGATTTTCAATAGCGTCGGTCCGGAATGGGGTCTCTCTGACCACCGCTCCTCAAGTTTCTCTTCCGATATCTTTCAGTTTCAATTTTTTTCACATACTAGTGAGTCCTAAAAGTCACCACGATTCGCCAAAAAAGAGAATACGACCTTTGAATTGGATGGATAATTTTTTAGCAATGTCGTTCCAGAATGGGGTCGCTCCGACCACCGCTCTTCAAGTTTACCTTCCGATATCTTTCGGTTCATATTTTTTTTCAAATACTAAAGAGTCCTAAAAGTCATCACTATTCGTCAAAAAAAACGATACGACCTTCGAATTGAACGAAAGATTTTCACTAGAGTCGGGACGGAATGGTGTCGCTCTGACCGCTTCTCCTCAAGTTTCCCTTCCGATATCTTTAGGTTTATATTTTCTTTCACATACTAAAGAGTCCCAAAAGGCACCACGATTCGCCAAAAAAGAGGTTACGACCTTTGATTGCACGGATGATTTTTTAGCAACGTCGGTCCACAATGGGGTCGCTCCAACCACCGCTCCTCAAGTTTCCCTTCCGATATCTTTCGGTTTATTTTTTTTTTTACATACTAGAGAGTCCCAAAAGTAATCATGATTAGCCAAAAAGCGGAACCGACTTTTGAATTGGACGAATGATTTTTACCAATGTCGGTTCAGAATAGGGTCGCTCATACCACAGCTCCTCAAGTTTCCCTTCCGATATCTTTTGGTTTATATATTTTTTTACATACTAGAGAGTCCTAAAAGTCATCACGATTCGTCAAAAAAGAGGATACCACCTTCGAATTGAACGAAAGATTTTCACTAGAGTCGGTCCGGAATGGGGTCGCTCTGACCACCGCTCCTCAAGTTTCCCTGCCGATATCTTTCCGTGTATATTTTTGTTTACATACTAAAGAGTCCTAAAAGTCACCACGATTCGCCAAAATAGAGGATACGACCTTTGAATTGGACGAATAATTTTTTACTAAAGTCGGTCCGGAATGGGGTCACTCTGACCACCGCTCCACAAGTTCCCTTTCCGATATCTTTCGGTTTCTGTTTTTCCTTACATACTAGAAAGTCCAAAAAACCATCACGATTCGTCCAAAAAGAGGATACGACGTTCGAATTGGACGAAAGATTTTTACCAATTTCGGTACAGAATGGGGTCGCTCTGACCACCGCTCCGCAAGTTTCCCTTTCGATATCTTTCGGTTTATATATTTTTTCACTTACTAGAGAGTCCTAAAATTCATTATGATTCGTTAAAAAATAGGATACGACCTTCGAATTTAACGAAAGATTTTTACTAGAGGCGTTCCAGAATTGGGTCGCACCGTCCACCGCTCCCCAAGTTTCCCTTCCGATATCTTTAGGTTTAAATTTTTTTTTACATACTAAAGAGTCCTAAAGTCACCACGATTTGCCAAAAACCGGAAACGACCTTTGAATTGGACGAATGATTTTTTAGCAATGTCGGTCCAGAATGGGGTCGCTCCAACCACCGCTCCTCAAGTTTCCCTTCCGATATCTTTCGGTTTATATTTTTTTTTACATACTAGAGAGTCCCAAAAGTAAGCACGATTAGCCAAAAAGCGGAAACGACCTTTGAATTGGACGAATGATTTTTACCAAAGTCGGTTCAGAATAGAGCCGCTCTGACCACAGCTCCTCAAGTTTCCCTTCCGATATCTTTCGGTTTGTATTTTTTTCACATACTAGAGAGCCCTGAAAGTCATTATGATTCGTTAAAAAATAGGATACGACCTTCGAATTGAACGAAAGATTTTTACTAGAGGCGTTCTAGAATTGGGTCGCACCGTCCACCGCTCCCCAAGTTTCCCTTCCGATATCTTTAGGTTTATATTTTTTTTTACATACTAAAGAGTCCTAAAGTCACCACGATTTGCAAAAAAATACGATACGACCTTTGAATTGGACGAATAATTGTTTACTAAAGTCGGTCCAGAATGGGGTCACTCTGACCACCGCTCCGCAAGTTTCCCTTTCGATATCTTTCGGTTTATATATTTGTTTTCATACTAGAGAGTCCTAAAAGTCATCACGATTCGTCAAAAAAGAGGATACCACCTTCGAATTTAACAAAAGATTTTCACTAGTATCGGTCCGGAATGGGGTCGCTCTGACCACCGCTCCTCAAGTTTCCCTCCCGATATCTTTCGGATTATATTTTTTTTACATACTAGAGAGTCCTAAAAGTCATCACGATTCGTTAAAAAGAGGATACGACCTTCGAATTGAACGAAAGATTTTTACTAGCGTCGTTCCAGAATGGAGTCGCACCGACCACCGCTCCTCAAGTTTCCCTTCCGGTATCTTTAGGTTTATATTTTTTTTTACATACTAAAGAGTCGTAAAAGTCACCACGATTTGCCAAAAAAGAGGATACGACCTTTGAATTGGACGAATGATTTTTTAGCAAAGTCGGTCCAGAATGGGTCGCTACAACCACCGCTCCTCAAGTTTCCCTTCCGATATCTTTCGGTTTATATTTTTTTTTACATACTAGAGAGTCCGAAAAGTAGGCACGATTAGCCTAAAAGCGGAAACGACCTTTGAATTGGACGAATGATTTTTTAGCAATGTCGGTCCAGAATGGGGTCGCTCCAACCACCGCTCCTCAAGTTTCCCTTTCGATATCTTTCGGTTTATATATTTTTTTACATACTAGAGAGTCCTAAAAGTCATCACGCTTCGTCAAAAAAGAGGATACAACCTTCGAATTAAACGAAATATTTTCACTAGTGTCGGTCCGGAATGGGGTCGGTCTGACCGCGGCTCGTCAAGTTTCCCTTCCGATATCTTTCGGTTTATATTTTTTTATACACACTAGAGAGTCCTAAAAGTCATTACTATTCGTTAAAAAGAGGATACGACTTTCGAATTGAACGAACGATTTTTACTAGAGTCGTTCCAGAATGGGGTCCCACCGACCGACGCTCCTCAAGTTTCCCTACCAATATCTTTCGGTTGATATTTTTTTTTTTAAACTAAAGAGTCCTAAAAGTCACCATGATTAGCCAAAAAGCGGAAACGACCATCGAATTGACCGAAAGATTTTTACTACCGTCGTTGCAGAATGGGGTAGCACCGACCACCGCTCCTCAAGTTTCCCTTCCGATATCTTTAGGTTTATATTTTTTTTTACATACTAAAGAGTCCTAAAAGTCATTATGATTCGTTAAAAAATAGGATACGACCTTCGAATTGAACGAAATATTTTTACTAGAGGCGTTCCAGAATTGGGTCGCACCGTCCACTGATCCGCAAGTTTCCCTTCCGATATCTTTAGGTTTATATTTTTTTTTACATACTAAAGAGTCCTAAAGTCACCACGATTTGCCAAAAAAGAGCATACGACCTTTGAATTGGACGAATGATTTTTAGCAAAGTCGGTCCAGAATGGGTTCGCTCCAACCACCGCTCCTCCAGTTTCCCTTCCGATATCTTTCGGTTTATATTTTTTTTCATATACTAGAGAGTCCCAAAAGTAATCACGATTAGCCAAAAAGCGGAAACGACTTTTGAATTGGACGAATGATTTTGACCAAAGTCGGTCCAGAATAGGGTCGCTCTTACCACAGCTCCTCAAGTTTCCCTTCCGATATCTTTTGGTTTATATATTTTTTTACATACTAGAGAGTCCTAAATGTCTTCGCAATTCGTCAATAAAGATAATACGACCTTCGAATTGGACGAAAGATTTTTACCAGTGTCGGTCCAGAATGGGGACGCTCCAACCACCGCTCCTCCAGTTCCCCTTCCGATATCTTTTGGTTTATATATTTTTTTACATACTAGAGAGTCCTAAATTCCATGGCGATTCGTCAATAAAGATAATACGACCTTCGAATTGGACGAAAGATTTTTACCAGTGTCGGTCCAGAATGGGGTCTCTCCAACCATCGCTCCTCAAGTATCCCTTCCGATATCTTTTGGTTTATATATTTTTTTACATACTAGAGAGTCCTAAATGTCATCGCGATTCGTCAATAAAGATAATACGACCTTCGAATTGGACGAAAGATTTTTACCAGTGTCGGTCCAGAATGGGGTCGCTCCAACCACCGCTCCTCAAGTATCCCTTCCGATATCGTTCGGTTTATATAATTTTTTTACATATTGGAGAGTCCTTAAAAGTCATCACGATTCGCCAAAAAAGAGGATACCACCTCTGAATTGGACGAATGATTTTTTAGCAAAGTCGGTCCAGAATGAGGTCGCTCCAACCACCGCTCCTCCAGTTTCCCTTCCGATATCTTTCGGTTTATATTTTTTTTCATATACTAGAGAGTCCCAAAAGTAAGCACGATTAGCCAAAAAGCGGAAACGACCTTTGAATTGGACGAATGATTTTTTAGCAATGTCGGTCCAGAATGGGGTCGCTCCAACCACCGCTCCTCCAGTTTCCCTTCCGATATCTTTCGGTTTATATTTTTTTTCATATACTAGAGAGTCCCAAAAGTAAGCACGATTAGCCAAAAAGCTGAAAGGACCTTTGAATTGGACGAATGATTTTTTAGCAATGTCGTTCCAGAATGCGGTCGCACCGACCACCGCTCCTCAAGTTTCCCTTCCGATATATTTAGGTTCATATTTTTTTTTACATACGGAAGAGTCCTAAAAGTCACCCCGATTCGCCAAAAAAGAGGATACGACCTTTGAATTGGACGAATAATTTGTTACTAAAGTCGGTCCAGAATGGGGTCACTCTGACCACCGCTCCGCAAGCTTCCCTTTCGATATCTTTCGGTTTATATATTTTTTTACATACTAGAGAGTCCTAAAAGTCATCACGCTTCGTCAAAAAAGAGGGTACAACCTTCGAATTAAACGAAAGATTTTCACTAGTGTCGGTCCGGAATGGGGTTGGTCTGACCGCCGCTCGTCAAGTTTCCCTTCCGATATCTTTCGGTTTATATTTTTTTGTACATACTAGAGAGTCCTAAAAGTCATTACTATTCGTTAAAAAGAGGATACGACTTTCGAATTGAACGAACGATTTTTACTAGAGTCGTTCCAGAATGGGGTCCCACCGACCACCGCTCCTCAAGTTTCCTTACCAATATCTTTCGGTTGATATTTTTTTTTACAAACTAAAGAGTCCTAAAAGTCACCACGATTCGCCAAAAAAGAGGATACGACCTCTGAATTGGACGAATGATTTTTTAGCAGAGTCGTTCCAGAATGGGGTCGCTACGACCACCACTTCTCAAGTTTCCCTTCCGATATCTTTCGGTTTATATTTTTTTTTACATACTAGAGACTCCTAAAAGTATTCACGATTAGCCAAAAAGCGGAAACGACCTTCGAATTGAACGAAAGATTTTTACTACCGTCGTTGCAGAATGGGGTCGCACCGACCACCGCTCCTCAAGTTTCCCTTCCGATATCTTTAGGTTTATATTTTTTTTACATACTAAAGAGTCGTAAAAGTCACCACGATTTACCAAAAAAAAGGATACGACCTTTGAATCGGACGAATGATTTTTTAGCAAAGTCATCAGGACGAAAGATTTTCACTAGAGTCGGTCCGGAATGGGGTCGATCTGACCACCGCTCCTCAAGTTTCCCTCCCGATATCTTTCGGTTTATATTTTTTTCACATACTAGAGAGTCCTTAAAAGTCATCACGATTTGCCAAAAAAGAGGATACCACCTCAGAATTGGACGAATGATTTTTTACCAAATTCGGTCGGGAATGGGGTCGCTCTGACCACCGCTCCGCAAGTTTCCCTTCCGATATCTTTCGGTTTCTATTTTTCTATACATACTAGATAGTCCAAAAAACCATCACGATTCGTCCAAAAAGAGGATACGCCCTTCGAATTGGACGAAAGATTTTTACCAAATTCGGTACAGAAAGGGGTCGCTCTGACCACCGCTCCGCAAGTTTCCCTTTCGATATCTTTCGGATTATATATTTTTTCACATATTCGAGAGTCCTAAAAGTCATTATGATTCGTTAAAAAATAGGATACGACCTTCGAATTGAACGAAAGATTTTTACTAGAGGCGTTTTAGAATTGGGTCGCACCGTCCACCGCTCCCCAAGTTTCCCTTCCGATATCTTTAGGTTTATATTTTTTTTTACATACTAAAGAGTCCTAAAGTCACCACGATTTGCAAAAAAATACGATACGACCTTTGAATTGGACGAATAATTGTTTACTAAAGTCGGTCCAGAATGGGGTCACTCTGACCACCGCTCCGCAAGTTTCCCTTTCGATATCTTTCGTTCAATTCGAAGGTCGTATCGTCTTTTTAACGAATCGTGATGACTTTTAGGACTCTCTAGTATGTAAAAAAAATATAATCCGAAAGATATCGGGAGGGAAACTTGAGGAGCGGTGGTCAGAGCGACCCCATTCCGGATCGACACTAGTGAAAATCTTTTGTTAAATTCGAAGGTGGTATCCTCTTTTTTGACGAATCGTGATGACTTTTAGGACTCTCTTGTATGAAAACAAATATATAAATATTTGTTTTCATACAAGAGAGTCCTAAAAGTCATCACGATTCGTCAAAAAAAAGGATACCACCTTCGAATTTAACAAAAGATTTTCACTAGTGTCGATCCGGAATGGGGTCGCTCTGACCACCGCTCCTCAAGTTTCCCTCCCGATATCTTTCGGATTATATTTTTTTTACATACTAGAGAGTCCTAAAAGTCATCACGATTCGTTAAAAAGAGGATACGACCTTCGAATTGAACGAAAGATTTTTACTAGCGTCGTTCCAGAATGGAGTCGCACCGACCACCGCTTCTCAAGTCTTCCTTCCGATATCTTTCGGTTTATATTTTTGTTTACATACTTAAGAGTCGTAAAAGTCACCACGATTCGCCAAAAAGGAGGATACGACCTTTGAATTGGACGAATAATTTTTTACTAAAGTCGGTCCAGAATGGGGTCACTCCGACCACCGATCCACAATTTTCCCTTCCGATATCTTTCGGTTTATATATTTTTTTACATACTAGAGAGTCCTCAAAGTCATCACGATTCGTCAAGAAAGAGGATACCACCTTCGAATTGAACGAAAGATTTTCACTAGAATCGGTCCGGAATGGGGTCGCTCTGACCACCGCTCCTCAAGTTTCCCTTCCGATATCTTTCGGTTTATATTTTTGTTTACATACTAAAGAGTCCTAAAATTCACGACGATTCGTCAAAAAAGAGGATACCACCTTCGAATTGAACGAAAGATTTTCACTAGAGTCGGTCTGGAATGGGGTCGCTCCGACCACCGCTCTTTAAGTTTCCCTTCCGGTATCTTTAGGTTTATATTTTTTTTTACATACTAAAGAGTCGTAAAAGTCACCACGATTTGCCAAAAAAGAGGATACGACCTTTGAATTGGACGAAAGATTTTCACTAGTGTCGGTCCGGAATGGGGTCGGTCTGACCACCGCTCCTCAAGTTTCCCTTCCGATATCTTTCGGTTTATATTTTTTCATACGTACTAGAGAGCCCTAAAAGTCATTATGATTCGTTAAAAAATAGGATACGACCTTCGAATTGAACGAAAGATTTTTACTATCGTCGTTCCAGAATGGGGTCGCACCGACTACCGCTCCTCAAGTTTCCCTTCCGATATTTTTAGGTTTATATTTTTTTTTACATACTGAAGAGTCCTCAATGTCACCCCGATTCGCCAAATAAGAGGATACGACCTTTGAATTGGACGAAAGATTTTTACTAGAGTCGTTCCAGAATCGTTTATATTTTTTTTACAAACTAAAGAGTCCCAAAAGTCACCATGATTAGCCAAAAAGCGGAAACGACCATCGAATTGACCGAAAGATTTTGACTACCTTCGTTGCAGAATGGGGTCGCACCGACCACCACTCCTCAAGTTTCCCTTCCGATATCTTTAGGTTTATATTTTTTTTACATACTAAAGAGTCCTAAAAGTCACCACGATTTACCAAAAAAAAGGATACGACCTTTGAATCGGACGAATGATTTTTTAGTCATCAGGACGAAAGATTTTCACTAGAGTCGGTCCGGAATGGGGTCGCTCTGACCACCGCTCCTCAAGTTTCCCTCCCGATATCTTTCGGTTTATATTTCTTTGACATACTAGAGAGTCCTTAAAAGTCATGATGATTTGCCAAAAAAGAGGATACCACCTCAGAATTGGACGAATGATTTTTTACCAGAGTCGGTCCAGAAAGGCGTCGCTCTGACCACTCTGCTCCTCAAGTTTCCCTTCCGATACCTTTCGGATTATATATTTTTTTACATACTGGAGAGTCCTAAAAGTCATCAGGATTCGTTAAAAAAGAGGATACGACCTTCGAATTCAACGAAAGATTTTTACTAGCGTCTTTCCAGAATGGGGTCGCACCGACCACCGCTCCTCAAGTTTCCCTTCCGATATCTTATGGTTTATATTTTTGTTTACACACTAAAGAGTCCTAAAAGTCACCACGATTGGCCAAAAAAGAGGATACGATCTTTGAATTGGACGAATAATTTTTTACTAAAGTCGGTCCAGAATGGGGTCACTCTGACCACCGCTCCGCAAGTATCCCTTCCGATATCGTTCGGTTTATATATTTTTTTTACATACTTGAGAGTCCCGAAAGTAATCACGATAAGCCAAAAAGCGGAAACGACCTTTGAATTGGACGAATGATTTTTACCAAAGTCGGTCCAGAATGAGATCGCTCTGACCATAGCTCCACAAGTTTCCCTTCTGGTATCCTTCGGTTTGCATATTTTTTCACATACTAGAGAGCCCTAAAAGTCATTATGATTCGTTAAAAAATAGGATACGACCTTCGAATTGAACGAAAGATTTTTACTAGAGTCGTTCCAGAATGGGGTCGCACCGACCACCGCTCCTCAAGTTTCTTTTCCGATATTTTTAGGTTTATATATATTTTTACATACTGAAGAGTCCTAAAAGTCACCTGGATTCGCCAAAAAAGAGGATACGACCTTTGAATTGGACGAATAATTGTTTACTAAAGTCGGTCCAGAATGGGGTCACTCTGACCACCGCTCCGCAAGTTTCCCTTTCGATATCTTTCGGTTTATATATTTGTTTACATACTAGAGAATTCTAAAAGTCATCACGATTCGTCAAAAAAGAGGATACCACCTTCGAATTTAACGAAAGATTTTCTCTAGTGTCGGTCCGGAATGGGGTCGCGCTGACCACCGCTCCTCAAGTTTCCCTCCCGATATCTTTCGGTTTATATTTATTTTACATACTAGAGAGTCCTTAAAAGTCATCACGATTCGCCAAAAAAGAGGATACCACCTCTGAATTGGACGAATGATTTTTTACCAAATTCGGTCCGGAATGGGGTCGCTCTGACCACCGCTCCACAAGTTTCCCTTCCGATATCTTTCGGTTTCTATTTTTCTTTACATACTAGATAGTCCAAAAAGCCATCACGATTCGTCCAAAAAGAGGATACGACCTTGGAATTGGACGAAAGATTTCTACCAAATTCGGTCCGGAATGGGGTCGCTCGTCAGAGCGACCCAAAAATATAAACCGAAAGATATCGGAAGGGAAACTTGAAGAGCGGTAGTCATACCGCTCTTCAAGTTTCCCTTCCGATATCTTTCGGTTTATATTTTTTGTCATATAATAAAGAGTCCTAAAAGTCATCACCATTCGTCAAAAAAAAGGATATGACCTTCGAATTGGCCGAACGATTTTTACCAGAGTCGGTCCAGAATGGCGTCGCTCTGACCACTGCTCCTCAAGTTTCCCTTCCGATATCTTTCGGAATATATTTTTTTTTACATACTAGAGAGTCCTGAAAGTCCTTACTATTGGCTAAAAAGAGGATACGACCTTCGAATGTCGGACGACAGCAGCCATTGCTAATTGTGATGCGTCAGAGAATCCATGAATTTCGATGTTTGATGAGTGGTTCGTATGAGATACCATCTTGGTATCGATATTGAAGACACGTTGAGTAGATCAGTCTTGAGTTGAATCCACTTTGATGCGGTGTGAGATGGCACTGGTTCGTCCCAGGTGATCTCCAGCCATAACTCTTGCATCAACATTTTTTATTTGACAGTGAATGGTGACAAGAGTCCGAGTGGATCGAATAGTCGAGCAATTTCTGACAATATGATTCGTTTTGTGAGTTTGGATCCTGAATGTGGTGGCTCCGGTTTCAATTTGAATACATCCGATTTCGGATGCCAATACAGGCCGAGGATTTTCATGCTGTTGTCGATGATGATTTCTTCTGATTTGTTCAAGTTTGACGAAAATTGATTACTGAATTCTGGGTGAGATTGCTTTGCCATTTCGCCAGTGGAAAGCCGCCCGCCATGCATGGGTGATTGACCTGATGAGCAATTTCAAGTAATTCTGATAGTCTACTAGCACCGCCATAAATGTCATCTACATATCTTCCTTTTAGCAGAGATGGTTTTGCTTGTGGATATATTCATTTTTTTTTTGCTTGTGGGTGATATCCACAAGCAATACTATCTCTGCTAAAAGGAAGATATGTAGATGACATTTATGGCGGTGCTAGTAAGACTATCAGAATTACTTGAAATTGCTCTTGGTTATGGCGGTCATTTATGGCGGTTCTGCTGAACCTTCATCGTTGACAAACTTGTCAACGATGAAGGTTCAGCAGAACCGCCATAAATACGAGCAGTATTACAACTGTAATACTGCTCGTATGGCTTAGAATGGTATAGATCGAGTACCATAAGTCACCGTTGGTTAGTTGATATTGTGTTGCGTTTCCCTGTTCATCTACCCACAGGATTCTTTGGAGATCCCAGTCATCCTGCTGAACCTTGATTTGTCGATACATCTTGGTGATGTCACTCGAGAACATGAATTTGTGTTGGCGAAGCCAAATGAGTACTTCGTATAGATCTTTTTTTGCAGGTTTGCTCCCGTGTGTTGAATGTCGTTGAGTGGTTTGCCCGATTTCGATGGGCTTGATCCGTTGAATACCACTCTCAACTTTGTTGAGCGGTCTGCTTTGAATAATACACCGTGATGAGGCAAGGTAATACGTAGGACTGGTGTGAGCGTGTGATGACAAGTCTTCTGATGAGACCCTCCTGATGTCGAAACACCATGTGCTAAGGGTCATCTCACCTCCAACTATGTCACTTCCACTACTCACATTGCCCGATGATTGAACGGTTGATTTGTCTATTGCCCCTCTCATGTGATCTAGGTGTTCGTACGCGGTCAGGAATGATGAATACATGTGATGATAAGTTGAGTCCTTCTTCAATCATATAATGGGTCGCTTCAGCGACCCAAAAGCGGCTCAAAGGCAACCGCACAGACCTGTCTTCAGACAGGTCTGTGCGGTTGCCTTTGAGTCACCGAGTACTGTTGGTGGTGCTGTGAGTAGTAAACGAACAATGTATCGGCCGGTGTTGTCTCAAGAGACAACACCGGCCGATACATTGTTCATTGTTCATGTCAACGCACTCAAGAGTGCGTTGACATGAAGTGATCGTCACAAGCTTGCTGTTCTGGTGATAGTTGTGATTGGTTGGCAATCGGAATCTCTTCTTGTACCCAAAATTGAGTGAGCAAGTGTTGAAGCTCTTCATGTGAACTGCTGGCTGTTGAGTGATATGAGTGATGAGTCGGCGATGACTGTTGATTAATGGGCCCAAGTAGAATCCATCCGAAAATGGTGAGTTGCGCAATGGGTGAACCTGGTGATAATTTTACAAGATCGTTTTCAATGATTTGCCCATATGAATCCGCAACAATAATTACATCGATTGCACGTGGTCGCATATAATCTGGATCAGCCAGCTGTAATGAGTAAATGTGTCGCCAGTAGTTTTTGTGAGCTGAAACTGAAGGCAATGTTGTTGTTAATTGTTTGAGTATGTGAGCACTGACTGTAATGTTCGTTGATGAATACGTTGATTGCAGTGTAATTGTTGTCACACACTTTGTGTGACCTGGTCACACAAAGGGTGATTATTCTTGATTGCCTCCCACAGATTGATATTGATGAGCACCTTCGTGGTAGATGATGATGAACAAGCAGGTAGTCTGATATGAACATTAATTCAGACCCCGGAACGATGAGTAGTTGAACTTGAGGAGCGCCAAATGGTGTGATTAATAATGCGAGACCAGTGCCGAGCAGAACAGCTGGTCTTGAATGTTGAATGATTTGGTGAGTTGAACTAGCATGATGAGCTATGATGATTGAGCCTATGCATGGCTTGATTATCTCAATGAGTATCCGATGAGCTTTGTTGAGTAGACGTTTGAGCTGACTTTTTCGGCAGGTGCAACATCGTATGATGATGTTACCCGCCGCACGTCGTGCACGTCTTTGATGATGAACAGTTGATTAGACTATAATGACCAAGGCAGGACTATAATGACCAAATTGAAGCACAGCCTATTTGTGACTGGACCTTGGTGGCGTTGCTTTGGTGTGAGCGACAAGAACTTTGGGCATGCGACTATGTAGTGTTCACCCTTGCACACGTCACACGGATATTGATGTTTGAGCGGGGCTTTTGCCGATGACGTAGATGCAGTGTGAACCGCACTTGATCTCTGTGAACATTGATTAGATGAATGAGCTATGCCCTTGTTTTGTTAAGTGTTCGTATCGTTGTTCGGATGAGTTGTTTCTAAACGCGCTTGGGGCTCTTGCCTTTGCCATGAGAAACGTAGAAAGTTGTTCAAGAGTAGGCAATTCTGATGAGGAACCCAATTTGTTTTCCCATGACTCGATGAGCGGACGACTTAGACGTTGAGTAATGGGATGAACAAAGATTATATCCCATTGATGGACATTTTAGTTCAAGAGATCGCAACGCGTTGATTGATTCGGTCAATGTGCTGAGTAGTTGATTTAAATCCTCTGAAGTACACTTGACCGATGAGTTGTCGTTTATTATACGTGAGAGATGATGAGCAGCAACTAAATAATCTTTTGTTTTCGAATCGTCTCGACATGATTTCCCACGCTGAGTTGAATAAATCACCCTCTAACGGCGTTGAGGCAATTAATTGAGCCGCACTATCCTTTAACGATGACTTCAGATGGTGCATCCGTTGAACATCCGTAATTGTTGAGTTGTCAATCACCAAGGACTCGAATAGATCACGGAATGATGGCCAATCCACATACTTTCCTGCAAACGAAGGTAGGACGAGTCAGGCAATTTATTTACCTGGTGAGTCGATGAGTGAACCGATGATCGTGTTGAATTGTTCCAAGGCGATTTTATTGAGTCGTACTAGATGTTTACTGGAGAGGGTTTACTGGGTCATTGCTTCCCAGAAGAGGTTGAATGCTTGGCCGAAGTACCGGCCAAGCATGCCGGCTTGGTCTTCCGTGATGTACAAATGAGTGAGCAATGATCGACGGGTTGTAGCACCAATCTTCTCGTGTTCGTCATTGAATTTATTCCACTCTCGTGTTTAAATGTGGCTTCGTACTTCGTCAATTGATGAGCCAAGTGCTTCGAACTGCGATGATCTTAGGTTGAGGTGAGCCAACATTCTCAGCCTTGACTTCTGGTTCGTTTGATAACGAACCAGAAGTCAAGGCTGAGAATGTTGGCCGCTATGCTCGGCCGCTATGGTGATTGTTACCGTCGGTGATGGTGCTCGAGATGATGCGTTGAAACGTACTTCCTGTACGCGTAGCGATGAGTCGTCAGCTTGACGTTGATCTGCTACAGTTGCCGCAGCATCACTTGTCTCGCCAACCAACTCTCCATGGTCGGACATGATTTGACTGATGAACCGCGTGCGCACGTGCTCTGGATGAACTTCCGACCGCGGACTTGAACTTGAACATTTGGATTGTAAAGACAATCCAAATCAAATCAACAAAAGAGTTGATTTGATTTGATTTGATTCACACCATTAACTGTTTCACTAGATACTCAATTTGAGCTGAATGATGATTGTTACTGATGACTGCTTAATTTCTCAAATTGAAACCAACACAGGTTCTTAAAGTAAGGCGCAATGAGTATCGCAATAGCGTTAACAATGTTTGAACAACCGAGCCTTACGATGAACCGGTACTATGAATGCGTACAGTGAGTAATACAATGGACGTAGCGCAACGACAGCTTTCACAATGAATGTACTAATGAGCTTTGCAATTAATTTGAATTGACCAATGAATTGTTAAACAACAAGAAAAAATTCCTTTCAAATTAATCATATGACCAATTATATCCGGCTCGAAGGACCAAAAAATGTTTCGGTCTTGTTGAAATCAAATAAACTAGTGCCGGTATTGGATATAGAGGTCAAAGGATAAATGAATTAAACAGAGTTGTACGAGAAAAATATAAAAAGAAAATATATTTAAACTAATAACAGATTAATTAATAATAAACGATGATGTTACCTTGTCTTATTACGAAACGATTAGAACGGATTGGTGATGAGTTGTACAAGCAGTATGAGTGTTGCAACGTGTCGTTGGATGAACGGAAGCGAGGTGTATCTGATTTAAGCCACGTGATGATGGACGCTAGATTAATCTATCGTAATCTATCGTAATTTTACATTCGCAAACTCGTGTTCATAAATGAACACGAGTTTGCGAATGTAAAATTACGATAGATTACGCTCAGTACAAGTGAATTGTGCTTTAGCACAAATTCACTTGCCGCTGACCGGCAAATTGTATTTATACAATTTAGCCGGTCAGCAGTTAGCTGGCGGTCAGCGTACTGCGTGAGTTTGCTGACCGTCCCGAGAACACGCATGAGTACTGCAGGCGTCAAGCTGACCAGGGGGCCCGTAACGTGCTGCAACCTCACGACCGCGAGGTCGAAACAGAAGTATTGCCCCCAAGTACTTTTCCACTTGCATCTGTTGTGAAGATGAATGATTTTGTCCAGTCTGGATATAGTAAAATTGGTTCTTCGCATGAATGAACTTTAGAAGAAGAAGAATCCTTTCAAAATCTGAGAAATTCTCTATAGAATTTCTCAGATTTTGAAAGGATTCTTCTTCTTCTAAAGTTCATTCATGGTGTTTTATTATTTTAATAATCAGGTTAAGGGAAGAGCTTTCTTTGAAAAGTCTTTAATAAATTTACGATAGTATCCAACGAGTCCAAGACATTGTTTAATTTCTTTTTGATTTTTAGGTTTTGGATTACTAATAACTTTATTTATTCCATCAGGATTTGGTTTTACTCCCCTTTCTGCCATTATATGTCCAAGATATGCAAGTTCTGGTTTTAGGTATTCACAATTTATCTGGTTGTAGTTTTATTCAACATCTTGAAGTCTCTATAAAATAACGTTTCTAAATTTTTATTGTTCTCTAAAAGAACAATAAAATAACGTTTCAAAATTTTTATTGTTCTCTAAAAGAACAATAAAAATTTAGAAACGTTATTACGTTTCTAAATTTTTATTGCCAGCTTGACGCCGGCAAACTTCAACTAACACTCCTGGCATGTATGTCATTTTTTTCTATTGACATTACCCTACAAAAATACGCAAGTCACATTCCGTCAAAATAATAGCGTCATATTTGTTTACCTCAGTGAATATGTCGAGTTTCGTTCCAAGTAAATCGCATTTGCGGCATTCGTTGCTTTTCTTATTATTTCATCAAACGAAAACAGCAGCTGAACCGGTTGCTGGTAGAAACTTATGGTGAACATGCTCCAGTGATTAGAACATGTGAGACATGGTTTCGTCAATTTAAATTGGAGATTTCGATTTGACAGACAATGAACATCCTGGTGCAGCGAAAAAGTTCGAAGACGAGGAATTGCAGGCGTTATTGGATGTTGATCCAACTCAATCGCAACAAAAATTGGCAGAAACACTAAATGTGACTCGAGGAGCAATTTGCCAACGTTTAAAAGCCACGGGAAAGATTCAAAGTTATGGAAAATGGGTGCCACACCAGCTGAACGTTAGAGCAATGGAAAATCGAAAAACCGTTTGTGAAATGCTGCTTCAACGATTCGAAAGGAAATCTTTTCTGCATCGAATTGTCACGGGGGACGAAAATTGGATTTATTTTGAGAACCCGAAGCGAAAAAAATCATGGCTTTCACGTGGTGAAGCCGGCCCATCGACTGCAAGGCCATATCGCTTTGGCTGTAAGACAATGCTCTGTGTTTGGTGGGACCAGTGTGGTGTGGTGTACTACGAGTTGTTAAAACCTGGTGAAACGGTGAACAAGGATCGCTACCGACAACAAATGATCAATTTGAATTATGCGTTGATCGAAAAACGGCCGGAATGGACCCGAAGACATGTTATCTTGCACCATGACAACGCGCCGTCTCATACCGCTAAACTGGTGAAAGACACATTAAAAACACTTAATTGGGAAATATTATCACACCCGCCGTACTCTCCAGACCTCGCCCCGTCCGATATCACCTTTTCGCATCGACGGGACACTTCCTTGCAGAGCAGTGTTTCGCTAATTTTGAAGAAGTCGAAAAATGGCTCGACGAATGGTTTACCTCGAAAGAGAAAAAGTTTTTTGAGATGGTATCCATAATTTGCCTGAGAGATGGGCGAAAAAATGTGTAGAAACCAATGGTCAATACTTTGAATAAAAAAATTTTGAGATTCCTCTGAAAATTAAGTGTTTTCTTTATCGAAAAACCGGCAAATTTCAAATAACACCCCTGGTAAATGCTTCTGGCATGTCGGGCAATGTCTCCTAAATTCGCGTAAACTTGCTTCAAGACACATCACCCTCGTACCACTCGAGGCCGTGACAATTGTACGAAAGATATTTATTTTCCTTTCGCACATCCTCCGGTAGTTCGATAAACGAGTACGGAGGTTGAACGAGCCAATGCATCAAAAACGGATTGTCGATAGCGACAACGGCTATTTCTTTTGGTAGCAAGCGATTATCCTTGTCTCGCATTCCCTGTATTTCAATGATGATATCCATTTTCACGTCCGTCTCGTATGATAGATAGCGGTAAACTGAATTCTCTCGGCGTCGACAAGAAAAAGTGGTTACTTTTTACTGTCGGATTACCGGTTGGTAATCCGATATCCCTGATTAACCAGCAAAATCCACTATTACCTGACGGAACGCATCGATTTCAAGAACGTTGTCATATTCGGCGTATAGGACGCAGTTTACGGTTGACTGCAGCGCTTCTTGAAATCTCACCTCGATCCTCACACTACCATGTTTCACCAAATTCCAGTGAGTGCTGCTATTCGCCGAAAGATCGGGTGCCATGTCGAATGCGAATAAACAATATCCGTCTCGCAAATTCGCTCGACTTATGGAAATTCCCTCGTTTAGAAAATGTATTCCAGTTCCCGAGAATAACGTCTGATATGCATCCACGTAAAGTTTACTTTTTATAAAATCCGGTTGCAGTGGTCGGGAAAGTACTTGCATACCATCCACGTATGAAGAAAGATATTTAATTTTATAATTTTGAAAGTTAAACGGGTTGAAGAAGCGGTCACCGTTGTACGCTCTGTTAACGACGAAACCGATAATTATCCGCTTCGGTAGCTAACCGAGAACGACATTATCAATCGTTTCCCCGTGTATACCACCATGCAATGAAACGGCTTTAACTTCCACGCGACTAAGGGGATATTTCGCAGTAGATTTTGCCGGGGCACGGGCGTGAGAAAGTAAAACGCCATGTGCGATTTTCGTTTGTTAAGACAAACGAAAATCGCACATGGCGTTTTACTTTCCACGCTTCTTCGTAAGCGAAGAAGCGTGGCTTCGATAATATTTAGTCCGCATGACTCGTTCGTCGATTCGGTCATGAGACAAAACGAGTCTCTCGCGCGTACAAGACGCATTCTCATTTCTACTCCGTTCAACAGGAAACGCTCCTGATTAAAAACGTCGCAATGTAAATGTCCGAGCAAATCAACCGTTTTCCCAGCACACAGAAATTTCATCCGCTCTCCCAATCCCGCATTTTTTTCTCCACTCGCGTCATCCATGTTGCCCGCTGTGTCGTTATACCATGTGAAATGAGAAATGAGATTTTTGGCCGCCGGGCCGAAATTTAATCAATTACGCCTCGGCGGGGGTATTTTGTCTCAACAAAATACCGAGACGGTTAGACGAGTTTTTGGTTCAAGTATACATCGACTTGATTAAACATTGAATGCAGCAAATTTGCTGCATTCAAATAATACCGGACCGGTAAATAATTATTTACCGGTCCGACAATTGGCTCTGTAGTGGATGTCGAACTAGATGCACTAGCTTACAAGATGTTCCTTTATCTGCACGCGAAGACTAAGTATGGTGTGTTAGCGAGATCAATATATTCATCTCCTTGTCCGGGGATGACAAATTTTATCGGTGAATCATCCGTCAACGATGAAATCGGTTTAAAGTGCACCCAGTTCGATCCTTCGATCGTAGTTTGCGTTGGAGGTAATGAAAAAAATTCGAGTTCCGATTTCAAACACTCGCACGAGTGTGCATGTAAAAAAGCCATTTTTTTAAATGCAAATATATCAGCAACAGTGCGCAGAGTTTTCTTTTTCATCTTGCGAATCGTTTTCTTTTTAATGTTCTTCTTCTTCGTCCTTTTAGGAGACACTCGACTCCTAACGCGTCCGCTGTTCGAATGACTGTGATTCACGCAATTTTTCTCTTCTTATAGCCGGATCCCTGCATCATCATCTTATCAATTTTTTCCTCGGCTTTTCCTTTTAAGTTTCCCCCAGATTCGCGTACTCTCGTATCAAAAGAATTTTTCAGACTCATATTTTTATTCATCACAATAGCTGGTGATGTACAGGACTCGTATTTACAGGAGTAAATATAGATTTACTCCTGTACGCACAGCTTCTTTACCGACAGCCTTGACACATTTTCGCACGAGCGGTAAAACCCGTCGAAAAAGCCCCCCGAGGAAGCTGCCGATACCGCGACCCCGTTGATTAGGTGTGCCGATATAAATGTGGCTTATCCCCGCGAGGATACCCTCGGCGCCCTAGGCCGGTCTGCCTATAGAGTACTACGACGACGATGACCAGGGTCGTCGTCGTCGTAGTACTCCATGAAGCGATTAACGAAAGCGTTTGAATTGCAGTGTCACCGTCAACGTTCCCTCCTCGAATGGTATAGGATTGCCATATCCATCCCTTATATCGATCTCGATCGTGTGAAAATTGTTACGGATGAGAGGGATAAAGCGCAGAGGAGGGAAATTTTTTATTCTAGTCGAGCCGTATGCGAATGTACAATCGGTCTTGATTCCTATCAAGACCGATTGTACCAACGCGTAACAGAGGCGTCTGCACATCGCCAGTGATACATGACTCGCAGATATCCGAATAAATAAACATCCTATTCGGAATTGCGCGAGCCAGCGATGCCGGTTCCGAGCCAATAAACGGCTGTGTTTTATTTGTTGCTCGCGAATTCCGAATCCTAGCAGTTTTCCTTTATAGGAAACGGTGGCACGCTAAATTCGTGATAGAGTTGATCGCTGCATATCCGAGAAACTTTGACGCGCCCACAATGCTCATGTTTCGAATTCTAGGTGTTCGCATTAGAGAACACCTCGGGTATTAACCCGATAGCTCATTAATCGCATCCAACAATGCATCGATAGAACGATATAACCCGCTAGGCACCGGGGCTGACTCGTATGTGCGTATCGTATGCTCATTTCTACCGGATTTATCATGGTCACCATATTCAAAATTTATAATATTGTCGAACTGGGGAATATGTAAAAAGTCATAGGATAGCTAATTTCCGTTTGTGAAACCCCCCACTGCCCCGCCACACGCAATTGCCGCGGCAACTTTGTAATAAATTTGCTCGTGGTATTATTGCTGGGAAAATATTGCATGCTGCTGTTACTCGGCAGCACGGCGAAGAAGCTGTTATCTTTCATCATACTCATGTTTCGGACGAACGCTTTCTGTTGAACGCTTCCGCGCTGACTCGAGACAATTCTTGAGTATAAAAATTTCCGTCAATGAACTCGTTATCGAGATCGCGCAAAATATATATGAAAGGAAGACGGTTCGTATATCTACGAACCGTACGATATATCTTGAATATTTCGTTGCTCCTACCCCGCTCGTATGCTTTAGCGAACGTTGCTTTTGCGCTACTGATACGCACGAGATCACCGACCCTAAATATAGGGTCGGTGATCTCGTAGGGTAGGCGATTTAATTTTTGATTTTTTCCTCGACGAGGGCGTGTATCGGCGAATGAGATTTTTTCGCGCAATAGCGACATGTTCCAAATTTACCGCCGCAGGCTGCATACGTGTACCGCTATGCCGTGCGTGATTGTTAGCATGTACAAGTTTTTGCAAAACATCGATATATAGCGTTTGTTTCGCGTGTACGTAAGATAGCGCCACATTCGCTCTTTCAGCGTACGATTGAAGATTCAATCGTACGCTGAAAGAGCGAATGTTAAATCAGCGATCGCCGAGAGACCTCGGCGATCGCTGATTTAACATCAGGATTACGGGCGGCACGAAAAGCGATTTGTTTTTTCCTCAAAAATTCCTGAAACGGAGCTCCGATAAATTCCTTGCCTCGATCGGTTTGCAATTGAACTCTATTGTTGCTCGTATACTCGCTCGTAGGAGCGAGTATACGAGCGAAAGCGCGTGATGCATTTGCACGTGTTTTGTCGTGCAACGTCTCGACCCACGCATATTTGCTTAAAACATCGATGACAACTAACATCTGTTAGTTGAACGATAACTACGTCTATCTAGACGTAGTTATCGTTGAATGTCTTAATTGCGCGAAGATCGGCAAGATAAGCCTCCCATAAATCATCAATATTATCAACGTTGTATACTCGACGAGGAAATCGCCTCCGTACGATTCGATGCATAGTATCCGAATCCTGAGTTTCGAGCCATGGTAAAATTTTTTTTTGCTAATTCTTCGATCGGTCATACGTTGTAAATGCTCTGCTCGCGAATAGGATGCCGGACGAGAGGGATCGAGATAAATTTTCTCGAGAGCCTTCATGATTTTAATGCTGACCAACCAAATTGTTTCTGCTTCTTACGAGGCGGTAGTCGACCGCGACCTTGCTGCGGCCTCGTCTTATCGCCTTTCTCCTCCTCCTCCTCCTCTGAACCCGATACTATAATTGCCTTGCTGCTAACATCCTCGTAATCGCTGCAGCTGCTGCTACCACCGCGGGGATTTCCGATAAATTCTTGCGGCGTCTGTATCTGTCGCAAGTGTTCGGTAAACCGAACACTTGCGACAGATACACCCGCGGGTAGAGCTCACTTTAGTGAGCTCTACCCGCGGCTCTTACTCGTTTTCTAGCTCGCATCGCGTCATTGATAAGATCGACAATGTTCGAATTTGGAATACTCTTACGTCCAAAAGAAACAGCACCATTTGTGAATGGTGCTGGAAAAATATTAGTTGTGATGTGTCACAACTAATATTTTTCTCCGCCAAAGTATTTCGGTGCAAATTGTGTATGACAATTTTGCTTTTGTGTGAAATTTTTTCGTCACACTATCGAGAATGAGCGTATCATTTAATCCTGATTTTACAGCATGCGCTAATGCCGCATTATCTACTTCCAAATTTTGTACAGGTTCTTTCTCGACTCGATATTATTGCTCATCTGTTTATTAGGCTCATCGTGCTGTGAGCGTAGAGCGAGTCGAAGATATCTCTGAAGGACTTGAAGATAAGCAGACCACTTGTCTCTCTCACTCTCGTACGCAGCAGAGTTTAGTATTTCACTCATCTTGGCGTCCAAGCGAGAGAGCGGTGTGTCTACGGGTCTGTACAGAGTTGGCTGCTTGCCGAGTCAGCTTTTTCTCGTTCGCCGAGACGTTGTATACTATCATGTGGAATTAGAACCATTTTTCGAGTGTGCTCTATGTTTAATATAATGCGAAACGGTTGTAAGAAGCAGCTTGAGGAAAGCGCCGCTATTTTTAATAATTAGTCGCCTTTTATCCACCCAATTACCCCGTTTTTCAGCTAAACGCCGAAGAAGCGAAGCATGCCTCTGTAATCGATTACAGAGGCATGCTTCGCTTCTCGGCACGCGAGAGAAACATCGATAGCACACAACAACGATAGCAAACATCGCGTAGCACATTGAGCGCACACTTGCGTATACCGCGTATCAATGTCACGTCGGCTATACGTAAGACGACACGCTGCTGTTTTTGTGTGAGATAACGCAATGCTTGCAAAATTATTTGTTGCTTTTTACCGAGAGCTCCTCGCTCCCCCATTACAGGCGTATTACTGGTACGTCACGACTTGCGTCTCGGATTTTTATTTCTTTTCGCGGCGTATAAACGTAATGATATTGATCATCCGGAAATACGCCGGCGCGAAATCGACAATTGTCGGGTGTCGATTGTTTTAGATCGAGTAAGAGATAACCGTGAGGTGCTGAAGTTGCGTCAAAATATATCTCTTGTAAAAAACGTGGATTTTCCGGGCATACCTGACGCGCGAAATGCTGTATTTGAGCGCGATCACGCGGATTATTAAACACGACGATACAATTGGCGTTCAGGGAAATGTCGCGTTGCCCGTGCCCTTGATGAAATAAATGTTGCGTGATGTATATAAGCTTAAATATTTATGATGGCTACCCTTGATGAAAAGATCGACGATGCAATTATTCGAAGCTTCTCGAATGCGAGAAGCTTCGAATAATTGCATCGTCGATCGAATTAATCGTGATCGATGATGTAATGAGATCATCGATCACGATTAATTTTGGACGTTGATCATTCGAACTCGAATGATCAACATCCAAAATTCCGACTGCCTGAGGTAAACCCTCGCGAAATTTAATTTTATTGCCATACTCAGTATATCCTGGCTGCCATTCCGAGTAATAAAAAGTTTTCGTTCGAATCGAATCGGCCATTTCACGCATGTATTGAAAAAATTTTTTAACAAAATACGTTTTGCCACACCCAGTGGGGCCGCATTGATATGCGGCCCCACAATTAGAGGTCCATGGATGTTTGCAAGGTAATACCGCGCGCACCCGCGTATCAACAAGCTGATTACGGGCGCGCCTTTACAAGCTTATACCGCGAGCACGCGCGTCTTGTTTGCTTATATAGACGCGCACGCGGTAGTGTCATCTGAAACGGCACAATAATCAATGGAAGCTTCGCGTATTTTTTTTTTTTGCAAAAAGATTTTATTTAATATACTAAATGATGGTAATGATAATTATTTTGTACAGTCATAATAATTGCGAAGAAATTTCAATAAATATTCAGAAACACCGGATTGTTCGCAGGAATTTTTCTTATAATTTTTTTTGCCGCTGTATTCGTCATATCGTTTTAAATAAAACGATATGACGAATACAGCGGCATTCCTTGTTACTCGACGCTTCCTCGCAGTTTTATAAATATAAAACTGCGAGGAAGCGTCGAGTAACAAGGAATGCCGAGGCGCGCGGCGCGGGAGGCGAATCGCAACGCTCGAGAAGAGTGTCGTCGCGAAAGCAGTTTTGAGGAAGAGAAGGATGGCTGCAGCATAGGCGTAACCATGCAGTACGATGCTTTAAAAATATAATGCAACGGCGTAGTATGAGAATATTTTTATTTTACAAATAATATATATAAATGTGTACAATGTCTACACAGTGTGAAAAATATAACTTAAAGATATTGTTTATTAAAAATATTACAAATAATCGTCATTCATCACATAAATCTATATTACATTTAGTTTTGCATACTATCATTCGTTCGTACAAATCCATACGGCAACGTACCATATTCTCCCTGGCGGAGACGCTTTACATTTACCGGAGCGCATGACGTTGTTTCTTCGCGCGACATAACTCTATGAAATTCTGCACGACGAATCGCGTCAAATTTTAAAACGATGGGTGCCTCTCTATCGCTCGTCACGAAAAAACGAATTGTCTCATAATTAACGTGGCGTGCTTACGAAGTGCTTACGAAATTTTCCGTTCGGCCACCGAAAATTGCAGAACGCGAGTCGAGCGGTGCGGATAACACCATGGGATGATTTTCAACGTACTCAATCATTTCGTGAATGCTCTTTAATAACTGATTATATTCACATTCCCATATTTCCTCTAATTCGTATCCTCGCGCTTTAATTCTACCTGATATCGCTAAGTGCGCTCATACCGTTCATCCATCGTGTCACCGAATTTTAATATCTTATCTCTGTTTACGCGATAACAACGGGGACAGCCGTGCTAGAAACAACCTTGAAACTGTAGTTGGTGACGCGTATCAGTCTGTTCCGTAGTACCCGTCGACCGCGGGCAACCCCTCGGTAAACGATACTCTCTCGCGCGTCCAGCGTGAGCGAAAGAAATGAGAAACAAATGACAATGATTCAAAAGTTTTCTCAGAAGACGAAGAAGAAATCCCTGGCATCAATCAAATTCCTCTTAAAGAACTTTTATTGAACATTTCTGATTGTAACGCAATATGCCAGTGGAAACATTCATTTACCAAATAGAAAGTGCAAAAAAGAATGTCGAAAAATGTAGACAAAGTCTATTATTGGCTAGTGTTCTCGGATCAAAACTAAAAGGACAAGCAAAATTGATATTCGCCCCGATAATATCGACAGTTTCGAAGAATTAAAAAATACTCTTCGAGTCACATACCGGAACTCATGAAGATTTAACAATTTTTCAAATGCAAAGAATGAATTGTCGACAAAAACATAAGGAATCAATTCACGAATATTCTCAAAGATTCACAAATCCATGATCTCGCCATAAAAACAATTCTTAACAAAACATCGTTACCAATTAGTCATAAAACAATATTGGTAGGAGAAGAAAGAATAAAGGGTCTAACCGATTTTATCGAAGGATTAGAAAGAGAAATTCGTCTCGACAAAGCATCCAAAAACAATAAAAGACGCAATCACATCCGCATTGAAATCGTAAATAACATTAAACGTCGTACATTATTGACATGGATTCCATGTATTGACATGGAATCCAAAATCAAATTATAATCCAAAATCAAGCTATAATTCAAAACCAAAATATAAAACTGATTTTAAGAGATTTGATCAAGAAAGTTCTAAAAAGATCTGTCATTATTGCGAGAAACCCGGACATCTAATATCAAAATGTCGAAGAAGACAATAAACAACTAAAGAATATAATAAACAACTAAATAAAAATCCAAATTTTCACGATATTCCCAGACAAGGAAAAGATCCAACTCAACAAACCAATCACTTAAACGAGGAATCAACAGAGTCTGCGGAATACAAAACCCAGACGAATGTAAACTCGCTCATATTTTATTAAAATTTGAAAATTCAATACAAGGATTATTTTTATTAGATCCAGGATCCACAGTATCATTAATAAAAGAAAATTTATTAAACAATATCCATAATATTAATCCTAAAAAGAAAAAAGTAAAAACCATTACTGACGGCACCTTTGAAACAAAAGTAATTTTTGAGTGCCAACTCCGATGTATCATGTACGAATCACACTCATACATGGCGTCCATACTGTGCGGGATACAACGCGCGCATGTTGAAGAAGTGGCTTCACGATTTTCGCGCGGACGAGGCTCGCACCGAGGCCTAAGGTGCAATTGCTGAAACGCCCGAAATAATTGCTGTTATTGATAAATAATGTTAAAATAATATATTTTTTATTCTTCGTAATATTTTCATAATTTTTTGGGTTTTGGTGAATAAATAATGCTAAAACCATATATATTTTTTAATTTTTCTTTATTCGTCGTAATATTGTACTTAAACGTTTTGTATTCCCTAATTTCTGTGGCAGTGTTCGTTTACGAATTGTAGGATTCGGAGGAGAGGGCTGCCGTTATTTACAGAAGGATCACCCCTCTGTGGAGAAATCCGATTCTCCACAGGGGGCTGATCCTTCCGTTCATCATCAGCATCGCTGTCAGATATGAACAAATCATCCTCTAGGATACTTGGCATATTTGACAACGATGTGCGGTGCAGTGGGGGTGGTGGTGGTGGGGCTATCCCCACCACCACCACCCCCACTAGAGGGCGGTAGAGGTGATGGTGGTAGTGGGGATAATAGTGGTGGTGGTGGAGAAGGAGGTGGACTCGTCGTCGGTGTCGTCGGAGATGCCCATTTGCTTAGCACCACCGGCTGTTTGGGTTCATGCGAGATAGTTGATGGTATCTAGCGCATTAATATGGCAAAAATGAATTCCATAAAAGGGGCATTTTACTGCTATTGGGAAATAATTCATTATAAATGGGGTTGGAAGTAATACTTACAAGCATTGCCCGCCTTTGAACCTCGAAAGGGGGTAGGGTAGATCCCACACCCGCCTCTCGAGGATCGCCTGCATGCCCACTGAACCATGTTGGAATGTAGAAATTGGGGGAAAAAAAAATTTATTAACAGAGAGCGTTAATCAAAGAATGAGAGAGTGTGAGAGAAAGAGAAGGAGTGAAAGAGAAGGAGAGAGAGAGATTGATTGATTGATTGCGATTTATTTAGCATATTGCTACTCGGATTACAATAGTTACGTTACGCCTACTCGGATTACAATAGTTACGTTACGGCTACTTCTACATGGGTTTTACTCCTAATACTATTAATACTTAGGCATAATTATAAACATCTATATTACTATTCTTTCCACTTGGTAGGTACTCTTATCTTTTTAATTGGTGCGATCATATCTATGGTCTCGGTTAAGCACTCTATGGTCTTATTTGCTAGGTCATTTATATTCAGGTTTAAATTGCATTTTTGCGCTTTGCCGCTAGTACTACGTTAAAAACTGTTTCGTCGAGGTTTTTAAAAATCTCTTTTCTCATATTCCGTAATTTTCTCTCTCCTTTCTTCTTTTCTCAACGCGCCTATAAGAATAGGCGCGTTGAGAAAAGAAGAAAGGAGAGAGAAAATTACGGAATATGAGAAAAGAGATTTTTTTAAAAACCTTGACGAAACAGTTTTTAACTGGAAAGGATAACAGATCACAATATTGTAAGAACAATATTGTGATCTGTTATCCTCGGTTCTAATAAAATTTCTGTCATTACATAAAAATTTGAGAACACCAGGTCAATCACCGTTTTCGATGTCTCTGTCATCCTCGTATAACCATTTACGTATTGTTTCATTCCCAGATTTCTTAGATTTTGTATTAACCTTCTGGCATATGGGCAAAGACAGTCGTCTTTGTTTATATCAATATTAAAATCGCCTGCCACTAGTAGTAGTGGCAGGCGGGTGGATAATCTTATGATATGGGACATGTAGATGTCCCATATCAATAAGATTATCACACTCGTTTGTCAGTAGTTCTATAAACATTCCATCGCTTTTATTTGGAGAGTGATACACATTGCAGACAATAAGATCCTTATATCTTCCATTAGTCTTATTGCACTTATTCACATATTGTGATCACAGTCCTTTGCTGTCATTACTTTATAATTTATATCACTCTGTACAAACGTCAAAACTCCACCCGTTCTGCTATTCTTAGTATCACATCTTATCATTTTCATAATTTCCAATTTTCAGTTCGTAGTCTTCTATTTCTTCCGTGACATGCGTCTCTGTTAGGCATAGTATCTTTGGTCTCAGTCGTCTGTACGACTGAGACCAGTTAAGGTCTTCTATCTGGTCTTTATTGGTCAGGAATCCTCGTGAGATTAGGACACTATAAACGATCCTTCTATTGTTCCTTCGCATCCTACAGTCCTTAGTTGCTACTCGTCGCCATAGTTTATATTTTTCCTATTTCTGCTTACTATTATTTTATTTTATATGCTTACCATCTGCTATCGGTCGCTTCATGATCGATTGTTATTACCTTCGAGATTGAACGCTTCAATCATTTTGCAGCAGTTTATACACTTAGCTACGTTTACTTCGCATTCCGTTACCTTGTGACTTCCCCCACATTTTCGACACGTGACACCGTTTTTACATTCTGCCGCGAAGTGATTGAACCCGAAACATTTAAAACATCTTACAACACTCACATAGTCATAGACCGGACAGTGTTTCCATCCTATCCTTAATTTTTCCCTCTTCTACAAAGAATTTGTGTGTCCGTGGATTCACCTCTATGATTGCGGTAGTGTCATTTTTCGTTGTCATAAATGTTTTGACAACTTTCATGCTGAAAGTTTCCCGGTATACTTGCATCTATTTTGTTTTTTTACTCTTTCCAGTAGCAGTTCTTCCTCGTTGCCTCTTTCTATTTTTTCCTCTATTCCCACCACCTTCACTTTCGGTAACTTCTTATTAGGCGCATATACTTTGTATTGCGATCCTAATTTTTCTTTCATGGCTTCTGCTAATATTTCTCTGTCTTTCGCTTGTTCGCATTCGACGGTTATCTTCCCTCTCGGGCCCTTTACCATTTTATTTGGTTCCATGTCTAAACATCACTATCCAATTACTTTATTGAAACTAAGATCACAGACAATTACTTTATTGCTAATAACATCACACGCAAAACAACACTGCGCATATTCTCACATGCGGAAATATATTTGATAATAAAAACATTGGCGAAACATCATAGCCAAAAAAATCAAATCAATAATATCATGTACACAAAAAACACTGACCATTATCCCCCATGGTCTAATATAATTTAATCGTAACATTTGAGGTAATAACTTTAGAAGCAATAATTATACAACGAATAAGTTTAGGGAAAAAAATATATCTCATATTAGCATCATTCGGAAAAACTCATCCGACATGAAATAGCGAAACAATAAAAACATAGGCAAAACATTACGATATTTTGCCTACGGGCAAAAAACTCCCGTCAGTAATATCAGGTTGCAACAACTTTACCGATTAACAAGTCACAAAAATAAAAGTACGAGCAGAAAAATTGTTGGCAGAAAAATCCAATGAATAATATCACGTAGCAAAACTCATCCGACATGAAATAACCAAACAATAAAAGTCCGAGCAGAAAAATTGTTGGCAGAAAAATCCAATGAATAATATAACGTTGCAAAACTCATCCGACATGAAATAACCAAACAATAAAAGTACGAGCAGAAAAATTGTTGGTAAAAAAATCCAATCAGTAATATCACGTTGCAATAACTTTACCGATTAACAATTTACAAAAATAAAACTATACTGCGAATAATTTCACAAACGAAACATTATATTTACGTTAAGATAGTGATGTTTAGACATGGAACCCTAACTCACAAGATCATCTTCCGAAAAACTATTGAGACTTTAATTTATTCGCCAAAATATCACGTGCGGTCAAATTATTATGGAAAACAACATATTAAATATTTATACTGGATTGATTCAATAGAAGAAATTTCATTGTCGTTATAAAACACTTACTTACCTTCGCGGATATGAAATAACCAAAAAATTATTTCACGGTGAGAAAAATCATTTACATTTCAAACCGTGGACTTTACAGATTCAATGGCATTCATAATATTATTACTCGAGTGTGAACGTATGGGTCAAGCTGCGCGTGTATAGAAGGACGTCTTTATAGGGGTAAGTACTTGGTAAATTATTCGTTGCCGTTGTTTCATTTATCCCAAACATATCTTTTTATTTTTAATTTTCATTTCAGATTATTCAGTTTGCAAAACTCATTCGACATGAAATAACCAAACAATAGTATTACGAGCGATATTACGAGCAGAAAAATTTTCGGTAAAAAAATCCAATCAGTAATATCACGTTGCAATAACTTTACCGATTAACAATTCACAAAAATAAAACTATACTGCGAATAATTTTACAAACGAAAAATTATATTCACGTTACGATAATGAATATATAACGTCAGAGACACGACTAACTCACAATAAAAGTACGAGCAGAAAAATTGTTGGTAAAAAACGCAATCAGTAATATCACGTTGAAATGAAAAACATCACATTAAATATTTTGTACTGGATAGATTCGAAGTAAAAAATATCACTGTCGTTATAAAATACACTTACTTACCTTCGCGGATTTGAAATAATTGAAAAATTATTTCACGGTAAGAAAAATCATTTACATTTCAAACCGTGGGCTTCACAGATTCAATGGCATTCATAATATTATTACTCGAGTGTGAACGTATGGGTCAAGCTGCGCGTGTATAAAAGGACGTCTTTATAGGGGTAAGTACTTGGTAAATTATTCGTTGTCGTTGTTTCATTTATCCCAAACATATCTTTTTATTTTTAATTTTCATTTAAGATTATTCAGTTTGCGAGTATCAATATCGTACATAACATACACTTTAGAAAATCAGTATCGTATATTAACAGTATACATTTGTGTTATTGACGTATTATAAAAAAATCGCTGTTCAAATTTTCATGTCAAAGTTAAATTTCCATTTCAAATTATCCACATTGCAAAATTAATCACGTACATAATATCATACATTCGTATTATTGGCATATAAAGAAATTACTCTTTTTAATTAATACATAATATTATACAATTTTTATACGTAATAATTCGTATTATCGACGCAAAAAAAAATCGCTTTTTCAAATTAATACACATTATATTATACATTCGTACTCATTGTTTCATTCACAGAAAACATATTTTTTCATTTCAAATTATACTCACTTTGCAAAATCAATATCGCACATTCGTATAGAAAAATCATGTTTTTAAATTAATACATAATATTATACATTCGTATTCTTTGTTTCATTTTCAGCGCAAACATATTTCCATTTCACCTTATATACACTTTACAAAATCGTACATTATATAATAATACACTCTTAATGTGTTTGTTACAGTTGAATGTTATGGGCCACTCCTCGCAGATATTCAAAAATGTCGTGAGTGGGATCAACGAGACTGACGATGGCTTTGAGATTGGCATCGTGATCTCGGTAACATTTTCTTTTCTTTGCTAGTGGTTGTCGACGAGCCACGTGTTGCTCCCAAATCATTTCCATTGAGGCTTGTTCATCTTTCAGGACGTTGATAAATTTTCCCATATTTGCGTGGCTCGTTTCTATTCGATTGTTGAATCCGTGATGCCATCCTTCAACCGCATTATTTGTTCGTGGCTCATCATTGAGTACTGCCTCGTAGCAATTCCATTGCTCAATGGGAAACAGTGGTTTGCGCGTAAAAATGCGAGTAGAGGTGCCAACCCACGTCCTCTCAAAATACGTTAGAAACGTTGCTGGTTCTTCTTCACGGAGTTGGTAATAATCGGAATCGATGAGAATTTTATATGCTGAATGTACGTATTTACACGGTACGAAGCTCAAGGCTATTAACATTTTTAAATGCAATGCACAATCGTCATCCGCGCCGTACTGACTTTGTAGCCCATTCTGTTGCAAATGTCGCCATATTCTTTGCCCAAAGTGGAAATGACAGCCGTGTATACTGGCATTTGGAAATACACTATTGAACGCAGCAATGAAACTCTTTTCAAAGTCAACGGTAATTTTGGTGGGGCAAAGACGTGGTTCGGACGTTATTAGTTTGGTGAGTATCGATTTATATGTTTGCGTAGTTTTGTTTGGGCACAATACATACACAAAAGGTAGTGTTTTATTACCGACCAATCCGTGAATGGTATAGAGCTGCATGAAGATTGATGGGGTTGATTTAAATGTACCGTCGGCGAACCAGTGCGTTAACGAGGCCAAGCGTTCCAAGTTTGATTTCGTAGTCAAAATCAGATACCGCGTTTTATTTCCACCACTGTCGTAATGCAAAAACAATTCTTTATTCCACGTTAACTGGTAGATATCCGGAAACACGAGATCTCCTCTCGACGATGGAGTTGGAAATTGCGGATTCATTTGGGCTCGTGTACGTTGCACGGTCCGTTTTAGCCGCTCCTGTGATGGCAGAGCTACGAATGTACTCAGCGATACATTTATCGTAACCCTTGAGACGATTGCCGCCGGAGCTTCCGTGGAATCCTTTGCGCGCCGTTTCAATCTATTTATCACTTTCCGCGCAGTCACAACGGCAGAATCGGGTGGATGAAGGTGATCCGGATCATCGATGATTGATCCTGTAATATTAAAAACGTTTCGCGTGAATTTTTAATTTATAGATGAATTATGCGCGGCTAGAGTATTCGCGTCAATTTTAAAACTTGGGTAAAATCGATATAATGTATAGTTATGCCTCAAGTAGATATATTTATCGAATGATCCAATAAAATCACTAAAAAAAAATCACCTTCTTTGGTATTTGACGTGGTGTGAATTAAAACTTTGCACTTGATGGGTTTGTAATAACACGCACAATGCCACGTAACTGAGTCAGGCGATGATCGCACATGATGATACAAATAATTTTTATGAACTAAAATCGGGTTTCCCTTTTGACTTTTCACAAAATTCAGCGGCATACTGAAGCACGACGATGCGAAGCTTATGACTGTTCAACGGCTACTAGAGTAGAGTATTGTAGTGAAATAAGGCTAGAAGTGTCGATAGAATATGATAAACGCGCAGGTAATATTGGTCGATGATATTTGCGAAATGATTATAAAATTTTTGACAATAGACTAGAAGAAGCCTATAGAATATATATTTATGATATGGATATTAGTGTAAGTGAGATTGTACGCGTGACTGATTGCGGGCCACGGTAAAGAATATATATATTGATGTTATGGATATTATTGTTAATGAGATTGTGTACGCGTCACTAATCAGTGCGGATCGTGATCCGTACACTCGCCGTGGCGAGTGTACGTTCCGGATTTAATAATTGTGTCGCCGTTGAAAATAAACCTTCGATTATGAAGGTACGTGTGTGCGGGTATAACGTCTTTCACACACACGCGTACGTCTCAGTCTGCTATTCGGTATTATTTCGAAGAAATTTATTATTTTCCTTTCGATAATACTTTGGCGATGGAATCCGTGAATTTCCAATTGATATATCATTCATTATTATTACTGTTTTTATTATTCGTATGATTACCCGACGCTACCAATTCAATACGATCACGTCATGAACAAGTATATATTCGAGCAACGCGTTATGATTGTTATAACCGTGAATTTCGTTTTTCAAGCTACCAAAGTAACTTTTAATTGTTGTATTTATTGGTTTAATTCTTGAAATTTAGCGTAGGTCTCATCGTTCATTCTTGGAACAAAGGGGATTGAATTAACGTAATGTCGGTATGCCGGTCGATAAATCCATTTAACGTTGGAATGAAATTGTTGAATACGTTGTTGATTGTCGAGAGAAATTCTTATAGATCAATGCGATAATATTTGAATTAATTGATTTTCCGCAACATTTTTTATATTTACCGAATTAATTCCAACTTTATCATGCACATAAATTAATTGACCGTCAGCTTCGAATTTAGTAAAACTGGGATTCACGTCACTTTGCCAAAGCTCTTTCAATTGAAACTCTTTGGCTTTATCGTATAACCGATATACAAAGCGAAACGATCGAGTTTTTGGCAATACCGAAACTACACTTTTCAAAATTTCCGAATGCTCAGAATTAGGTAATAATTTGTGATGGGTCAACTTTTGCAATACCGATATTAAATCGTCATCCGACGGTAAATCGATATACATTATCTGGGTCGCTCGGTCTAATATGGGATCGGTTATGTGTTGTTTGAAATTTGTAGCTGCAATTAGTATCAAATTGGATGATAATTTATAGGTTCCCTCAATGCATGTTTGGAATGTGATGGCGACACTTTTTAAATGGGCGGGTACTGGAATAGTCTTATTGGCAATATTATCGAACTCGTCGAAAAATATGACATAGCGTTCTTGGGGGTTTTGTTCGATGAGTTGAAATAAAGAATTTAACTTTTGCTCTACTTCCCCGATGTATTTGGACGATAACTGATTTAAATTCAACAAAAAATATGAGGCGTTAAATTGACGGGCAATAGCGTCGGCATATGTACTTTTGCCGGTTCCTGGAGGCCCGGTAAAAATTAAAAAACTAAACTTGTCGAACAAATGTCGGGAATTAACAAAAAATATTAATTCGTCTGTTATGTTTGAAGCTCCAATTATATCTTGAAACGAATTTTTGGGTATCACTTTCCAATCGTTGAGAATATCTGATGTATTCAACGTACCTTTAGCAGACGATAATAATTCCTCCAATTTATCCGGATTTTCGAAATAGGTCAAAAACAAAGTTTCGTATTGTGCGTATATAGCATTCAAATGTGAACGAGAGACGGAAATTGCATTACGATAAACTGCGAAACACTGCACCATTTGTACCCACTCGACGTAATAATTATGCTGGGCTCTTGTTAATTTACCCGACTGTTTTTCGAATATATTATAAAACATTTCCATAATAGTTTCCAAGTCCCGATGAATAGATTCTAGCATCGTTTGAAAGTTTGGCGATTGAGTTATGCGAGTACTTTGTAAATTTGCAGTTGCACGGCCTGCTTTTATAAATAAATACGCCGTCCAACCGATCGGCCGATACAAGATTTATTTTTATATTTACATCTTGTTCTTCGGTCTCGGAATAAATTGCAGGGACGTTCAAAATTTGCAATATATCCGAATCAAAAATATCTTTGTTTGGCGCTGCCATTATCATTCAGCCAATTTTACATACGCCCAAATGAATCAATTCATTGACTATGTCTAATATAGATATCTTATCAATCGTTGTTCTATCCTCGAATAAATAAGATTTTTCCATACCACGTGTAGAATTGTGTAATAATTGATGTGCGAAACTATACGATAAAATTGCATAATTTGTTGACTTTATGACCCCCTTCTTTTCATCGACGTCCCAGGAAAATATGAAAGTTTTGTTATTTTTTACATACAATACTTCGCTGCGAGAATTATTAAAAATAACAAATTTGTACGGGTAGATAATAATAATTCTACCAATACTGTATTCGGTCCATAGAGCGCACGACTTCCCAGAAGAATATACATTAAAAAAATTTTCTACATCCTCAAACATGGGAGGCAGAGGGGCGACGTTTGCCGGCTGGCGAGTAATTACGAAAATGCGTCCGAATGACTTTGAGACGTTCACAGTCTTGCCTCGGAACCGTGTCAATAAATGTCGTTCGATCTAAGTGAGAAACAACGTTGGGTTGATATCATGGAATTCCTTTTTGTAAGTTTGCATTAGATATGTAGTTGTGACCGTATCAAAATCTTTTACTTATTTAGGGAAGCGGTGATATTCACAATATCGATCCAAGTTCAATAGACATCGATGAGTCAATCCAATCCGAACCTATGGATTTATCCGTACCCTATCGATCGCATTGTCCCATTCGGAGAATGAAACCTGCGCATTATGGCACCAATTTATTGGTAAGTTTTCGACAAACAAAAACACTGTGGCATGAACATGTTAAATTTTTTGTTTGTATTATTTAGAATCGCATCGCTATTCTACCGAGTCAAGATGCCGAATCAAGATTGATTGCTGTCGATGACGACCAAACCCAACAATGCAAGCCTATGGACCTATCTATTATGGGCAATCCATCGCAACACCGTAAAGATGAAATACCGAATCCAGAGTCCGAGGCTTATTCGCCGGAGATGAACGAGTCAACACTAAACTGGATGCTAACACACATATTTACGAAATCTGAGTACGAAACGATTTGTTACGCCATTAGCAATGAATTACTAGACGATTCGATGCCTGACGCGTTGCCTGAGGCCGATGGTGCGAAATTCAATGCAAGTGCAACAACTGACTAATTTATCGTGCTCTAGTGAAACGCGATATCGTGCTAGTGTGAAATAGCGATATATTTTTTTCCTCTACATCACTCAACACCAATAGTGCTTAGACACAGCGATGGAATTTATTTTGACACCTATGTGCCGATAAGTTCACCTTTACGATTTCAATCAAATATCGTTACAACGTTAACTAATTTCCGCGAACCTAATATTTTGAATGCGCCGATAGCTATAACTACGTATGTAAAAATGTATAAAATTATCGTATGGAAATTGGGATTGTAAGTACAACCGAACAATTTTGCTTTTGTTTCATAGACATATACTAGATAAGCAATAGCGCTCGGTAGTTTTGTAAAATTACCATAAATATCTAAATACAAATTGTACGATTCATCAATTTCGGAATATACCGAATAAATGTAATCATCGGTTAAACTAGCGTTATTGAATTCCTTCCATAATTTTAATAAAATTAATCGCCATACTATTATATTGTATTCTTTATTGATGGTGAATAAAGATTTATTTTCTAAAGTAACGATCGAAACAAGCGGAACATTATTATTTGTGATGGATGTAAATAATTTATAGTTCAAAATAGTAGACATGGATTTTTATATTACTTAATAATCCAACTTACAATATTCGGATTTATTTGGAATATTATTCGCCCGATTAAACGTTATATGCATTGCAGCTACTTGCACAAAATAAAATTCATTTTGGAAAATGGAATGTATTATGAACCATATTTAATACAAATTGAGTAGACACCAGAGTAATAAATTTTTGGTCAACTTATGGTTGGAGTGTTTCTAATACCAAGGGAGAATATGTGTTCGTGGCCAATAATACGCCTCGCGTGCAATAATCATCATCGTCGATCGAACTAGAGGCGCATGGCATTCGCAACAGGCTATAAAGATTTGGTGGTGTTTTCGGCGCGATACATGGATTATTTATTCCAAAACTGTAATTACTACCTCTGTTTCGACCAACACCACCTCGACCCCAACCGCTGTAGCAAACGGTACAGGGCATTTTTGGATCATTTTGAAAATTTTTAAAAATATCGCGAAAATTATTCTTTGGATCCTTGCAGACACAACTGTGATTGATCAAATCTGGTCGAATAAAGTCATTTTTTTCCATCAAAGGAGTCATTGATGCGCAATAATTCTGGTATAGATGCAGGCGGGAATCCGAATTTTTATTCGATTGATTTTCGATTAATTGTATATAATCATTTCCAATCGCATCAGTTTGCGGAGCACATTCCAATCTACGAACGTATCTCGACGTTGTCCGATCAAACATCGTTTCGTGAGGATTCTGTATTTGAAAATTCCACGGAACATGAGTATTGTAGGTTTTGTTGTGCAATTTGTCCAAAAGTTTCCCATTACATACTAAAATTTTACCATAGGCGTCAAAGATATTTGGATATATTGATCGACAAAAGAAACTACCGCCGAGAATGATGATCTCATTAAAAGCTTTATTGCAATTGGCAACATTTTTCAGCATACAATATTCTCCCGGTTTCAGTTTGGTGCCATTCAATACGAAATTTGAGTTTTCGACGATGGTAATATGAGTATATTTTTCTAACGGATCGTTACATATTTTTGAACAGTCAACGACTCCTCCAGCGCCATCTATCTGCTTTTGCGTCAATTTAATTACGTGCTTATCCATTACAGCTATTTTGGTGTTATCCGCCAGTACAATCGACGATACATTTTCCTTTTCTAATGTTTGATCAAGTCGAAAGGCATCGAGCCCATAATTGTATTTATAAAAACTTTTATATATCAATATCACGGGATAGAATACCACCAGTGTTAGATAAGCCATAACAAAAAGTAAGATTATCCGGTGATGAGTTGGGGCACTCGTCATAATGAATGAAACGGCAAATTTAGGAAATATGTCCGCGCTTAATAACGAAAACTTACAATCAATATTCGTGCTAGATCAATTTCACGAAGTTCGAAAGATACAAGACTCGTTTCTTTTTATCGTAGAGCCCATTGCCAAATTTACCGTATGGGATAATGATTTGCGCGTAATATTAGTCGACGAACGTATGATTTCGGTATTCAATAATGACACGCAGATGACAATTATTAATAAAGGTTTGGAAGCTCTACACACGTTTCTCGACTTTAATATTAGCCGACATACTCGAATGGTATTTGATAATGAGGAAGTAATTCTGCGCCCGATTAATGACGAATACAGAAATGAAATTATGATTGCTTTTAATATTTTACAACGTTGTACAGTGTTTGTGGTTTCGCTACGGAGTCCAGCCAATGGAACAACGGCCCAACAGAACGCAACCGACTTATCAAGAGACTTGACGAGTGAAAATATTGTAATAGATGATGTGATAAACCCTATCCCAATGACTTCAAGCACGCATCACGTAACCGATGATGCTGAAAGTGACGCGGAGGATGACGTTTTATTGAGACGAAATGACTCGTCAAATACTAGTGTTAATACCCCGTTTTCACCACCGTTAGTAGCAACATATTTTTCATCCCAATCCGACGAAGATTCCGCCGACTCGGATGACATTGAGCCACCAATAATACGCCCAATTCCCGAACAATTGCCACCATCGGCAATATCGAGCGAGTCCAGCAGCGACAATGAAGAGGGCGAAGAATCTAGTGCCCAATCGATGATTGCCCAAAATTTAGGCAAAAAAATTCAGCAAATGCCACAAATAAATCTCATTCAAAATTCACAAGTAACCGAAACGAGAAAGCGACCTCGTGCTGATGACAGTGACAAAGATGAGACCAACGAGAATGAGTCGGATAATAATACCGTTATTCGATTGGAAAGAATGAGCGTAGTATCGCACGACGGTGCGAGTGTTTCGACAATGACCAGTTTAAATAGACATATTATTAAAAAATTGAAGATTGACGTACCGCCGGAGACAATAAATTCCACAGACAATAAACAGATGTTATCGAATTTCATCGATGAAATTTTAGTTGAAATTGAGTTCAAACTGCCTACGGACATAACGTCACTCAAACGCCCCGAACCCGAATTTTTAAACGTGATAGCAAATTCCTTTTCTTCATCCGCAATATCACAATCATTGCTAAATGATTTTATTCGCGAATTAAACAAGTATTTGGTTGCGCAAAATCTGAAGACGCTAGAGAGCAGCACAAAGATATTGTCGGCCATTCTAAGCCAAATGACGAAAATCCAAGAGGTAGATAATTATTTATACAATGACTTGTTGACTATTAAAAACGATGCATACGCTAGTAGGGTTGATAATTACAATAATGCCCAAACAAATTTAATTCATCTGCTGGAAACAATCGTTAGGTACCTGATTATATTATATATACAAAAGACTATTAAATTAATGTGGCGTCATTAGCGAGAGAGAGAGAGAGAGAGAGAGAGCAGCGATATAAAAAAAAAATATTTTTTTTTTAGCCTCTGTTTAGATTCGGTAATTGTCATTATAGAGCGCGGTTATGTCATTCGTTATATAATTACATACTTTAGGTGTTTTCCGTTCGATAGGCAGAGGATAATTTTTCAGCGATTTGTAATCCAAACGCAGCACATCAACGTTCTGTAACAAATTCTTTGTGGCAATGACAGCCAAAATATCTTTTCTATAATTTTTTTCTAAAATCAATTTGTCCTTTTGCGTAAATAAATCATTGTGTAAGCCGAAACCGGTGCCAAAAATCATCACCGAATCGACAATAAATATGTTTGATAACCGCGCGGGACCATAATCTTCGTTAAGTATATCGGTATTCATATCGTTTGAATTTGTATCAATATATTCCGATGGAAAATATTTTAACATGTTTAAAATATCAAATAGCGGGAATTTAACTAATGGTACATAGCCGCGTATTATTTTTGCCGACTCGTCGGATGTTATCTTATCAAAATTATATGCCGTCATCACGTGATAAATCCATTTATTATTACGATTGTTTTCGAGATAGCTCTCGGTAAATATTAACGGAACGGAAATGTGCTTCCGGCAGGAAATTTTGTCGTGTATGCTCGGATACCAGCAGTCTTGAAAATTGTACAATACTTGCGAAAATGCTTTGATTTCTTCCGTTTGAAAGCCATCGGTTATCGGACTCGTACACATGGACAATGCCGATGCTAGATTATCCAAATCGGGTGGCGAACCTGTCCGATTATTAGTTAACATTTCGATGAAATATTCGCGAGTCGAGCTGATTGGTTGACCGGCCATTAACGGAAAAACTGCGGTAGGCCCTAAGCGAAAATTCGACTTGACGCTAACCGGAGCAAATATAACTTTTTTATTTTTCAAAAAATTCCGGTACAACGTATTGCAATATTCGACATTATGGTGTTCGCAAAATGATCCGATGATGAGGGTAGTTGAATTACTTGCCGAATTACTCTCGACATCGTATACGCTCGGACCGCAGTATTGATTATCCAAAAAACAACGCGGGTGATTGCTCGGAGACGAATACTTGTCAAACTTTCCCGTGCAATCTTGGGGATTTACGTTCTGTATAAAATTTAGAATTGAAATTTTGAGCGTACTTAAGCTAGCAGCATTCGATGCGACATCCGCTGGAATGTCAGCGACAGGAGGCCAGAGTCTGTTTTGATAATGAGCGCGTTGCGCTTGCTGTTGCTCCTGACTTAATGCCATATCAAATGATTATTGAATAAAAACTCACTTATAAAGGATTGATTCATTTATTCGTGGATATATAAATTTGCACCACCCGAGCAGAAATTTGGTCCGGCTTAAATCCGGCCCATGTCAGGCTGCCCTGCCAGCCCAACACGGCCCTGATCAGGATCCGTATCAGGTTCACGTCCGGCTTGTAACGGAGTTGCGGATCCGGCCCCGATCCGGCACCAATCCGGCCGTGATCCGGCACCAATCCGGCCGTGATCCGGCACCAATCCGGCCGTGATCCGGCACCAATCCGGCCGTGATCCGGCACCAATCCGGCCGTGATCCGGCCGTGATCCGGCTGCAATCCGGCCGTGATCCGGCCGCAATCCGGCCGTGATCCGGCCGCAATACGGCAGTGATCCGGCACCGATCCGGCACGGATTTGGATCGAGGTCGCTACTTGGATAGGTGATCGCTTCGCCGTGCTAAGCGGTCACCTACCCGTGCTTCCGCGGTCTCTCTGAGTTCATGGAAAATGCGATACAGTGTAGCTAAGAGAGCGATAAGGGGAAAACTATAAAAAATGGCATTGGGAAGGGTCATACGTACGAACTATCTTAATACAAGAAACGGCACGATTTACATTAATTAGTATATTAATTTTTGCATTATCGGCTCTATAATAGAGATGAAGCTTTGATAATAGCAATGAACACACATTTGACATATTTGAAGGAGCATTTTAAAGAAACATTTAAAGAGATATTTTTGGCAACTTTGATGATATTTAAGGAGTGTGGATATTTTCGTCCAAATGGTAACAATTGGTTCAAATTTATTGACGATATTCCTTTGTGCGAGACACGTCTCTATGCAAAATTTCAAGTCTATCATCTACATAGTTCCCACAGACGAATATCCTCAATAAATTTGAACTAATTCTTAACATTTGGACCTCTCTCTCACGCACTGAACCTTTCCCCGCTCTTCCGCTTGCGCTCGAACGTATCCACCCTCCTTAAAGGAAGTAATGATCTGAATTTGGTTTTCTCATATTTTACGCCGCCTATCTTCACGACCGCCCCAATCTTTGGCATCATTGATGATGGCTCCAAGGGCATCCGTTATCTCTTTTTCTTTTATTGAATCGCCCGGTTTGTCAGAAAATTCGGCAAGAACGGCATCTGGAATTTTGGAAAAGTATATATGTAAGAGTCAAACCTTAGTCTTCACATTATCTAATAAATTTGTAAATATATAGATATCAAAGATATAATGTTCGTACCTCGTATGCAAATATAGAGTGAAGTGTTGTCCTTGAAAACGATTTTGTCACCGGTTTTTTTCACTGCAGTGAAATTCATCAGCACATCTCGTGTCATGAATTTTTTCTTTGTTTAAAGCATATTCTGTCTCCTTACCCACTTTTTTGTCAAACTTCTTAAATTTTTGTGATTATTTGCCAGTTTGTAGTTTGATTTGACAGTAATTTATATGAATTAAAAATAAATCATCAATCCATTTCGGCATCAGAATTTTCATTTCGTCTATACAATTTTATATTTTGGAAATCGTGAATGATGCGAAATAAAATGCAAAGATAAAAAAAAGTTGAGTTTTTGTCTTGACTTTACAATACGAAATAATATTTCAATTGTTGTATGCGTGATTTAAAAAAAAACAATTTTTCATTCAACGCGATATCTTCGATTATGCTTCATATAATTTTTTGTTAACAGTCTATGTTAGTCTCCACCGCGCTTCCTTTCATTGGTCTGCTAAGAAAAATCAAGCGGTACCTTGCAAAAGCTGTTCGTACAGATGCTTAAGCTCTCGGAATAATTGAAGCACACTCACCATCGACACCGAGGACTGTTGATGACCGATTCGTATCGCCCTCATTAACCTTACATGAGATGATGTCCTCACTTTTTCTACGGTCGCTTATTTGCATAACCGTGTCTTTTTTGGTGGTTTGAGTATGGTAACTGAAAGCAGGCGTACTCGAAGGCGTACCATTATTATTTGTATCTTGCGGGACAGACCAAAGAAAAATATATAATAAAAATTACTACAAAACCAATTAATATTATCCAGCAGCTACTACGACGAAACCATTCGTACGTACCGAATCGGGCTGTATAATTCTCAGGATCGACATTTTCGTTTTTATCTTTTTCCAATAAGCTTGAGTCGAATGATTCGTAACATCCATTTGACTCTCCGTTTGAGTTTTCAAATTGTTCACTCGCTGTATCTTGCGAGTCAGATTCTTCTGTCTCTGGCTGCAATGATTTTTTATGAAGATTGCGAGACGATCGACGTTTATATCCTTGTTCATTTTTCTTTGTCAGCCGCGGAGAAACATAGACCTTTCGACACATCACTGTTGGTTTCTTTTTCTTGGCGACTGATGGTTTCTTTGTCGGATTTTTAGCTGTTGATTAGATGTGAACATTTTGAATCAATGAGTGTTCCTACCAGAGGTCCACGTATTGTGTTCTTACCTGTAGAGATATTTTGAATTTGTTTCATATGATTTCCAACGTCCACCGCAGCTGCTGTAAATAACGCTTGAACTTCTTGTTCATCATATTTCTTTCCCTTGAGTTTATATTTTTTTATGATTTCATTTTGTTTAGCTGTCACATGTTCCTCGTTGTCTGTACTAAACACATTAGCCTTGCACTCGAGGGCCTTCACTTTTTTTTCAGCCTCAACATAAGAGTCTACGACAGATATATGTAGTTGGAGTAATTCATATCTAAACAGATCACTGTAAGTCACATAATTGTAGTACATACGTGCATAGCCTCTAATTGATATACGGTGTACTGGCCATGACTGTAGCGGTTCACTTTCAGATTTGACAAGACCGGCTAAGATTTGAAAATTGGCTTTTGAAAATGTAGATATAAATGGTGTGACTAAGTGCTGTTTTTCCTCGTCAAAGAAAATCCAACTTGCTGGCACAAAGTCTATGCTTCGTTGCTCTCCAACGTCATCCACAAACTCGACGAGCATATATTTTTCGTCCGTGGTAATATTCATCTCTAGAACGAAAATATCAATGCATTCCAGAAAACATGTTAAATAGAAATAATACCATATTTTAATGCCATTAAGAAATTAATATGAACACCACGGCCGTTCAAAAAAAGGGTTTCTCTTGAGTTTTAGCTGCTTATAGAAACTTTTGCACCTTTTCATTAGAAAAATAACTCAGGCAGAAACTGCGGTGCAACAATTATCATATAGTAAAACCACGTTGATGTTGAGATTTCAAAAAAATATTGACAATGGTCCTTGTTTGGCAATATCAAAATTCATACCACACAAAACCCTTTAGTGGGTATAATGTTTGTAAAAAAATAAATAGTTTTTATGAAACCAAAATCATTTGTGATTTTTTTCAAGAGAGTTATCAGTGTTAACATTTTTGCAATTTGTCTATTATTTTACTTCTGTTTACTAACCGCTCAGTGATGTGAAAATTGAGGAATATTCGACAATATTTAGTATATAGTTTTCGTTAACTACATTTTCCCGTCCGGTTTGGAAATAAGTAAATATTTAGCACTATCGCTTAATAAACAAAGAAAGAAACAAACAAATAGGTAAAAAGTAATAAAAAATATATAAATATTACTGAAATTTTCAAGTTTCAGATTGCAAAACATTCAACTTTAATAACGTGGTAAAAAATAATCTTACAAGAGTCCGGTTTGACAAAACCTTTTATTTCGTCGTAAACAATATACATATCAAAAAGGGATTCACGATATATATTTGAATGAATTCTCGAAAACGATTTTTTTTTCCAAGTTTCCAAGCCACATATATGCGGCAGTAATAAATTAAAACCAACTTGCGTGAGGGTTATTTTCTAGTGAATAGGTGTAACAATTTCGATGAACAATGAAATCAAGAAAAAAAACTTGTTTTTAACCGCACTATGAATACAAATACAAATAAAAATTCCACTTGTATGGCCCGTATATTAAACAGAATCTTCGCGGAATAACCCCAAAAAATGTCCCTCGCAAACAGGAATTTATTAACTTCCTGGCAAAATTTGTTCGCATAAATTTATGGCATTAGGAATGAATAATCTATTATGATATTACGAATAGAATTAATTCTCACCTTTGTGTTTTGCTGTAGTCGATAGAAGTGATAAATGTAGATCTAAATATCTCGCACTGTTGTGTTCTTCGTGAAATCCACGTTTTTTCCTCGTTAGGTTATGTTTATTTCGGTGAGAAGCTTTGATGGATTTTTACACAATAATACACAATACACTAACGGATCCTCGTCTCAGGTTATTTTATATATATTAGCGAAATGCAGAGAACACTTGCTTACACGATTTCGGCTTTGTGTAATACGTATTGTTAGCACAAACTTACAAGGAATACGACGCTGAGAATACGCGTCTGTGCCGGTTTTTGGCGGGACCCGGGATGCGAGCATACGCGTCTAGATACTGACGTCGTGTTAGTGAGTATGTGTAGAGAGGTGTTGGTGTATACCTATGTGGATGGTGTAGAAGCGAGTGACATAGGTCGCCGCCTTCTTCTTCTTATTCTGCTGGCTAGCGCCTTGTAGGGGCATGTAGTATATATTGAAAGATACTTTGTAGTAGTGTATATTTTATACGTACAAGCAACACGATACTGATAATGAGAGTACGCGCCTGTGCCGGTTTTTGGCGGGACTTGGCACGCGGGCGTACGCACTAGATACTAACGTCGTGTTAGTCAGTATGTGCACAGAGGTGGTTAGTGTATATCTATATGGATGGTGTAGGAGCGAATGGCATAGGTCGTCGCCTTATTCTTTTTTGGCTATCGCCCTGCAGGGGCATGCAGTATACATTGAAACATACTTTGTAGTATTGTCTATTTTATAATAATTTGAGATAGAAATGAGTTCCATTCGAGTGAAAGTGCAATGCGAGCTTACACGTTTACGTGTCGAGCGATTACGAGAACGTAAACGAGATATCAATGACGATCGACGAATTAAAAAAATGAAACTACAGGGAAATAAGCACAAGAACATCAGTGTCAAATCTATGAGAGGTAATAGTATGGAAGTCGTGAAGGTCGGAGAATATTCGAGCGACGATGATAATAATCGTGGCAGCGATGAAAGAAATGTCGAATCATACAATCACAATAATAACGCCAATGCAAGCGGAGAGCAGCGTTTATCGGCGGAAGAGGACCGAATTATCAGAGGTGAAAGGGAGTCCGATGAAAATCAACACACAGGTAATGTCAATAGAAACAGTAATTATAATGCAGTTCATTTCGATAACATCATTGAAAAAATACGATTTATAATATAGCGAGCGAAGAAGAACGAGAAGAACAAGACGAACAAGAAGAAGGAGAAGAACAAGAAGAAGAAGGAAGTGACAATGATGGCGATAGTTATGAGGACATAGAAGCTCTTCGTTCGTGGGCTCAGAACACAACTATTCCTTTCGCTCAACTCGATGCTTTGCTGGTTATTTTACGGCAACGGTTACTCCCAGAATTACCGAAAACTGCAAAAACTTTTCTGAAAACGACCAAAATCATATACGAAAGCCGAAAACTTGATGGAGAAAACAATGATGATGGTGGTGAACTTGTTTATTTTGGTATTGCAAAATACCTTCAGCGAGTCGTAAATATTCAACTCCATGGTGAACATACTCTCGAATTGCTGTTCAACATAGATGGCTTGCCGTTATATAAATCGAGTTCCATGCAATTCTGGCCAATTTTGTGCAAGATAGATTTTAATCCTGATGTGTATCGTCCATTTCCTGTTGCTATTTACGCAGGTAAGAAGAAACCCGCCAATGTGAATCAATTTTTAGAAGAGTTTCAATAAACTCTTCTCAAGAGTTTCTTAAACTCTTGAGAATTTGATTTATCTCTACAATTAGAGATAAATCAAATTCTCAAGGACGGCATCGAGATAGACCACAAGTTGTTTAATATACGCATCAAAAATTTCGTATGTGATCGGCCTGCTCGATCCGTTGTAAAACGGATAATTGGACACGGTGGATATTACGCATGCGAACGGTGTGAAGACCGCGGAAAACGTGTCAAGAATCGAACAGTTTATCCTAATGTAGATACCCGTCCGAGGACCGACTCATCATTCCGGAGTCAATCCAATCGCAACCATCACCATGATTTATCACCACTACTCTTAATTGAACCTCCTATAAACATGGTGACTCAATTTTCCCTGGACTTCATGCATTTATGCTGCTTAGGTGTGATGAAAAAAATGTTTCTCGACTTTTGGCTTTGTCGCACAGTAACAACCCGACTCGGGAGACAGAACGAATGTCTATTATCTGCATTACTAAAACGTTTAAAGTTTCAAATACCAGAAGAGTTTCAACGTACAACGAGAGAGTTAGATGATATAGCAAAATGGAAGGCAACGGAGTTCCGCTTTATTTTACTATATGCTGGTCCTGTTATTTTCAAACAAATCTTGTCCAAAAATCTATATGAGCATTTTCTCCTTTTTCACGCTGCCTGTAGAATTTTATGTACTGTAGATTTGGCACTGGCATACAATAATGAAGCAAAACTGTTTCTTCGAACATTCTTTGTACTAGCGTCTCGATTTTATGGAGCACATTGCCAAATTTTGAACATGCACAGCTTGATTCACTTAGCGGACGATTCAAAAAATATGAATTGCACTCTAACTAACCTGACAGCTTTTACATTCGAAAATGCTTTGGGAAAAATAAAGAAGATGGTGCGAAGTGGCAACCGGCCCTTAGCACAGGTAAGCCGAAGGCTCTACGAACGTTTTCACTTGAATTGTGAAAAACCAACGATACCACCGGAATTCGTCATTCTGAAAAAACGACGGGGAGGCCCTGACGGATTACAACTGATAGATAAAATTAAATATAAAAGTTTCATCATTGCAACAAAGCCACCGAATAACACAGTTCTATTCCGTAATGGAAGAATATTGCAGCTCAATGCTATATACAAGCAGCACGGTGACGATGAAATTAAACTACAAGGAAAAGTATTTAGTATCAAGAGGTCTGTTTTCACCTATCCATGCGATTCATCGATTTTTTCGATGTGGCAAGTAAAGGAAACGCGAAATGTTAAAACGTATACCCTAAAATTTATTTATAAAAAGATGGTACTTTTTGATATCGGTAACTTACCTGGTCAAAAAATATATTGCATTTCTCTGATTCATTTGTAATAATACATAGGATGGGGATAGATATATGTATTATATGGGACAAGTCAAGACTGGTTACATTATGAGACAAAAATGAAACCTCATTGTATATCTCATAATAAATACAGTTTTATATATATTAGAAAGATATTTCGGAATTCTTGTGTTCGCTTAATTTATTCGACAGGTGTAGTTTCGGTGGTCCGGAGTTAAATGCATTCGTTTACATTCGGTTATTGTGCAATAAAAGTGACCGACGAAGATATTCACAGTTAGAGAAATACGGTGTAAAACGGGCCACTTTTGAAATATAATTATATTATTTTATATGTGTACCTTGTAAATCGTTAGGTCGTTGTCACACTTACGTTGCAACGGCAACTGACATGGTTATTGTTAATATTTTTACAATCATTTTTGAAGAATTCCAATTAATTTTATTAATGATTAAAAAAACTATTTGTTAACGCTTATAAGGAAATTTAAAGAACCACAATTGGAAAAATAATAAACGAAAACATTTAAAAAAAAGTTTCAACGTAATTTAAATACAATATTAGAAAGAACATCTATTTACGTTATTTAGAAAAAACTTTCAAAAATGATTCTGTTAAAAGTTTTTCAAATTGAAGTTATATTTTCAAATAATTCAATTTAAAAAAATAATTGTATTTATTCATAGTATAATATATTGAATAAAATTGTTATTTGTTTTATTATTGTGAAAAATGGAAAATGTATGCCAGTTGTTGCTATATAGTAACATACGCCACAACCATGCATGGCAAGGAATTTATACAACATGCACATGATATATATATTTAGGCATATTTCACAAGTGACCCGTTTTATCTCCCTATGTAATTCCTTTCTATGAAAATGTTTAGTGGAACCTGAATCAGCACCCCTTCACGAAATATTAGGCCAGTTTCATTAATCTGGTTCCGTTATTTTATCGGGCATGCCTTATGAGCACTTGCTTCGTCTCGGATAAGAACAATGTCAGACTAGCCACATCACAACGAAAATATTTTTGCCACGGACGCCTTCGCCACACCTGATCCGGCCCTGATATATGTGATGTAAGGCTAGCCCGATAATTCACGCCGTATCAGAATATGATCCGGCCGTGATCTGGGAGTGATCCGGTTAACCTGATCAGGATTTGCCACGGACGCCTTAGCCTCACCTGATCCGGCCCTGATATATGTGATCTAAGGCTAGCCTGATCATCCACGCCGTATCAGAATATGATCCGCCCCTGATATGGGCGTGATCCGGTTAGCCTGATCAGGCTAACCTTATCGATACCTGTTCAGGGCCTGATCCTACATCAGGCCAGCCGGAACAAATTTCTGCTCGGGCATGTTGCGATAATTACTTTGAATTAATCTAGATACATAATCGAAAAATATCAAATAATTGGTTTCTTTATAATATCGCAATTGATGATTTTTCATCCAACTAATGTATTCTGGCCACTTTTTTACGCTTGTTCCTCAAAACATATTCCGCTCCCGCATTAAACCAATTTTTCTTTTCCACTGTTCTTTAAGAGGGCGTTTCGTATTAAACGCGAGTTTAATACTCTTTGCGATGGTATTTAAATTCCCTCGAATTGTCAAATTATTTGGATTCGCCATATGGATGGTAGATTCAATGAGCAAAACATATATTACATAACACCACACTTTCCCAGCATCGTACCAATATAAACGGAACCCATTGGTATCTAAAAATCCTTTACCTATCGGCATGTAATGTGTTTCTTCGGCAAATTCTCGAAAGGCACAATACAATAGAGTTTCAAATTGTTCGCATTTACCTCGAGGAATTTGTAGTTTTTCAAGAAAACAATCATTTTCTAGAGCTTCCGCACTCGACTTGTACGGGAACAAACGTTCCATAACATAAACATTATTATTTTTATCGATAACTAACAATCCAGATTGTTGAATCAATCGTCGATTTTGTTCATTTTTCATCGCCACATTGCGGACGTTCATATTTGATAGGCTTGATTTTTTTTTTTTTTCGTCATTAACAATCACATGATTTTATCCAATAATCACCCCGGTGAAGTTACGCTTAAATCAACTGACGTGGACGAGATCTCTATACGGTTTGGTTTACTTGGCAACAATTAATATCTTTGTTATTTTGTATCAAAATTTTTATTGTATTGGAATCTGTGAATATATATATATATATATATATATATATATATATATATATATTATCAAACGTTCCATGATGGCATAAAAATTCGATTATTTGTATGAATCCATATTAATAATCGAATTTTTTTTTCATTTTCTATCACCACATTTTGAGCATTCACATTTTAGAGTTTCGATTTCGTCCCCGCACCGAGTTTGTTTACTTTCCGTAATGGAGTAATTATGATCGCAACTATTTATATCGACTGGTTTGTCCGACATTATTAAACGCGTCACTTTATCTACTAATGGCCCCGATGGAGTTGGGTTTAAATGAACAGACGCGTATGAAATCTTTGCCAAACGTTCGGTTTCGTCAGCGAGTGATTTGTTGACAACCTCCTCGTTTGATGCCAACTGAGTATTCGTTTTTATTTTCTTTCTACCGCGAGATTTTTCCACGGTCCGCTGCTGGGTATGTTTCTTGCCCTTTGTCGAAGTTTTGGAATTTCGCGACGATGGTTCGCCAGAATATGTTGGCTCCACCTCTGGAGCCAACATATTCTGGCGAACCATCGTCGCCAGTAGTACCGACGAGTGTCCTCACACTCGTCGGTACTACTGGCAGAGCGATTTTTTTTAGTTGCCCGGCGTACGCTTTTCGTCTCCGCACGTTTCCTTTTAATTGTACGCCCATCCTTGTCAACCGGACGCTCATTTTCCTTAGTTCGAGACTTTGTTCTTGGTTGAGCCTTCGATGCCGTATCTGTAACATATATTCCAGTATTTATGGAAGTGGAGTAATAAAGATTATGTAACGCAACTAAACCGTTAATAATACCGTTTATTTTTTCCAATTCGTGAAACAATAGCGTAACTTTACTACACACAACATCCTCCAATATTTCGCATAATTGATTCAGCGAGTCTTTTATCGTAAATACGGTGTCGTGAACTGAACTAATGTCACTTTTAATAGAATTAACTAGAGATTCGAGCTCCATGACGTTGAGATTGTGTTTTCAGATAAAGTCCCGAGTCCGCACTGAATGAATTTTTTTGTAAACGCGTCTCTTATATGGCGCACATACCGTATAAATCCCCCGCCACCCCGTCCGCGAACCACACAATACACGCGACAAAATATGCTCCGGTTCCATTTTTATGCATATGATAAAAAATATCTAACCAGAGATTACCCGTCAATTTTTTTTTATCGTCGTTTCTATCACGATATTTCGAGCATTCGAGAGTTTCCATTTAGTCCCCTCTTCTTCTCTGTGTGTGTGTGTGTGTGTTTGGTTTGTTTACTTTCCGTAATGGAAAAATTATGATTGTAATTATTTATATCGTCGCTTGATTTTTATCTAATAATGGCCCTGGTAGAATTGCGCTTAAATCAACTTACGTGGATGAATTTTTCGCTGTACGATTGTTCGGTGCGGCCAACTGAGTTTTCTTTCTACCGCTTGCGGCAAAAAAAATATCAACCAGGATACTACTAATACGGAAACATCTTGATGTTTCCGTATTAGTAGTATCCTGGTTGATATTTTTTTTGCTCTTTTTCAAAGTTCCGGAGTGACGCGCTGATGGTTCGCTAGAATATGTTGATTCCGCAGAACACTCGTCCGAACTACTACTACTACTACTAGCGGAGCGAACTTTTTTAGTTGAACGACGTACGCTTTTCTCCTCGTCACGTTTCCTTTTAGTTTTACCCGCATCTTTCTCAACCGCGCACTCGTTTCCCTTTGTTCGAGGCTGCTTCCTGTGTTTGAGCCTTCAATGCCGTATCTATAACATGACACATATGCCATAGAGTATATTTATGGAAGTAAACCAAACAAAGATTATGTGTAACTCAACTAATACAATTTAATACCGTTTTTATTTTGCAATTCGCGAAACAATTCGGGAAATTTATGACACGCAATACCATCCAATATTTCGCATAATTGATTCAGCGAGCGTTTTATCGCAAATACCACACTGTGAACTGTACCAATCTCACTTCTTATGGAATTAGTTAAAGATTCAAGCTCCATGTCGTTGTGATGTATTCTTGGACGAAATACCGAAACCGCACTGAATGATTTTTTTTTTCAAGCACATTTCTTATATAGCCAACTCACCGTATAAATTGCCCCCATCCGGTCCACCAAGCGCGTCCGATAAGATATCTTCAATTTTCTCCGGTTCCATTTTTTTAACATGATGCAAAATACATTTTTGTAATTTGTAATTGTATTGGACAATAAATATATTGTCAACCGTCAGTCCATAACCATTTCCCCTCTTTTCCAAAATATAGGCGTATAAATTCAATTGAATTGCATATTTATTGTACGGGCTGTCGATTTTGTGCGACAACACGCCCAAGCCATGTTTTTTATTTTTATTCTCGGTGAATCGTTTATCGGAGCATTTCCAATCGATTAAATCTACATGCACGTCTTCTCTCGGTGTGGAACTTGACAGATCGATATATAGCATGTCAATAGTGCCAGCCAATGGATAATCGATGTCTCTGACTGCAAATTCACTTATAAACGGCCGCATATTGGGATTTTGTTGCAAATATTTTTTGTTAAATTTCATAAATTGTATGAAAAGACTGACGATAATTTTAGAATGTATGCTGGAATCTACAAGATATGTCTCCAGGCTGTCCCATATAGTTGTATCGTCACGGTAAAACCGTTCGACAATTTTATGCAATTTAGTGCCAAGCCTAGAACATACGCGGGCTTTATACGCCCAAGCTTTTTTTATTGCCCCCACCGGATCTTTACATTCGTGAAATATATAGTATGGCGATTTGATGAAATTTTTCCCGTGTACAATATTTTTGGCAATAACATTCGCGAGAAATGGTGGAAACATTCTCGCTGCTACGGTAGAAACACTGGTAAATTGACTTCGCTCGTCATTATCCACCGTGTATACGTGATTAGCTTCGTCCAAATGAACGGAATTTAATAATTCTCCGAGATACGTTTTTGCGTATTCTTCATTGATGGCTGAAACTTTTTGGCCTTTCTTTAATCGCGCGTAAGTAAAGATATTGTCGCCATCGTTGGCTTTGGAGCGCGATTGGTCCAGACCACCGAATGTTTGTCGTTCATATTTATATGTCAATATATTATTCGTCAGCGAATTATCGAAATAAACGTCATCGAAAATTTTATTCACTCGATAAAATTTCTCAATACACGCGTTCTCTTTCGGATCAATTTCCCATTTCGCATCTCCGTCATCGACGTCATTGTTTCTCTTAATGCGACCGAACGCGAATTGATCCATTTTTTTTTTTTTTCGAAGAAGAAACCAAACACCACTTGTTGCGCGATTGAATGCGGCCAGTGTTAACGCGCGCGCGTCTCTCCTCACCACTCCAGCACGCACGGCACCGGCACCATTGAATATTTCGACTAATTTATCCAAAGTGTTATTTTAAGCCAAACGCGGTGGTATCATCGGCCCGACGGATGTGTTTTATAACGCGCGCATAGTGCCAACAGATGGAATCAGTTTATTTTTTCCACCAGCGAATTACGTATGTGGCGATAAATCCCCACCGCACGAACGGCGAATAACAAAATTATTCGGACACTGCGATAAATCCCACACTTTTAAATGTCGCTGCTGGTGTCCGGTTCCTCTTTTACACCGAGTACGTAAGGCTTCTTCTCGTAGACCAAAAAATAGACCATTCTTTGATAATATTTTCGATTGTTTGGTTTGTTGTATCGATCATTGTCTATGTGCTTCCTCCAGAATCAGCGCAATCGGATTCCGCGCAGTCGCACCGCGAAGAAGCAATTTTATAACAACGCAATTTGCAATACACATATTAAAAGGCGGCAGCAGTACGCGGTGGAGCGCAGAAAAGATGAATACCCACGATCGTTCGCAGCAAAGATATCATTTATTCGTCGCTGGGAAATAGTTGGGAGGATTTGTTGGATTATTACCGAACAGCAAATCGTAACATGACTCACATATCAAAAATATACCCAGAAAAACTCATTTTTATGAGTTTTTCTGGGTATATTTTTGAACTCGAAATCGATTAAATTGTACTCGACGACGCTACAAGACGAACCACTGCGAAATATCATTTTGACGAGTCACATTAAATATTTACCGCAATTTCTTACATTTGACTTTATAAAAAGATATAAAATTTTCATTTACATTGTTTATTTCGATGATATTTCCGTGTATGGGGACAATTGTTTACGGGCGAATCGAAACAAAACGACAAATAATGCGTTGAGCGAAGAAGTGCCTGATATGATACAATCGAAAAACAGTTCCGGGGTTTATTACAAACGCCAGAACGAAGTAAAAAATTGTTTGCGAATGATTAATCGCGAAATCGTTTCTAAAAAACAATTGGAAAGCTCGTACAGCGTACTCGATAATATCGCGTCTACGTACACGAAAAGTTTCTCATTTTCGCATCATATCGGGATGTTTATGCACATCTATCGAATATTGGAAAGTTATTCAAACAAAAATATGTTTAATATTTTGGATCTCAGTCAGGCTTCAAAGTATTTGAAAAAAAAGAACAGAGACAAAACATCGCAGTTACACGCCTTTATAAAACTTGCCATCACTATAGGAGAACAAGAGCTTAAATAAGATGCAAATATAATGATTCATAAATTTGTAATTATTTTTGTCCCTGGATTGTTTGGTTCGAAATTAAAGAGCAACCAAACGGGCCAAATTATATTTCCACCCGGTATTAAAAATGTATTTCAGCGGCATCCTCTTTGCGTAAATAGCAAACAGTTTGAAATTTTGCTCGATGAAACACACCACATTTCACCGGATGGCGTTATCAAAAGTTATGGCATTTCGATATATAAAAATTTTCTTGATTCTCTGAAACGCCACAGCCAACGTTTCCAAAAGGAACGTCAATGCACGGACATTACCGTGGAAGAATTTGACTACGATTGGCGACAAAATATTTTCGACACTGCCACGACACTGAGCGTATATGTTGAAAATCTATTGCGAAAGGAAACGTTCTCTGACAGTAAATTTATACTTATCGGCCACTCATTGGGTGGATTAGTTATACGATTGTACATAGAATTATTACTAAAGGATAATAAACGTCTTTACGATTCTGTACTTTCGTGTTTTTTTATCTGCGCACCCATTTTTGGTCATGAAAATATATACAATATTCTATTGCACGCTAAAAATAAAACTCTGAATGAAACACCCACAATTGCCAATAAATTAACGTCAAACTCATTTTGTTTACCGAAGAACAGTACAATCAATTAATTCACAAGTATCGAGAACAATTGAAATATTTGTTACCAAATTCCAGCTTTTGGGCATATTGCGAGCGTGATAAATGTATAAAATTTGTCGCCAGTGAAATTGCTTCGAAATTAAATTTAAATTACTCTCCGGAGCCTTTAGTAGAAAGGAATCTATAAAATATATTGTTATCGACAACGAATATTATCAAACAAAGTATCAATCTAATTTACATTGCGATTCGAATAGCAAATGTCAATGGTCATCATATTATATCTTTGGCGACGGTACTATAGCGAACATGACCAATTCCAAAAAATTTCAGCAAACAAAAAATTTTACACACGTGCAAGATCGTACCGACATTCCACACGGCAAAATACTCAATAGCAAATACGTACAGTCGCATGTGTGGTTTGAAATAAAACATAACATTTTATCATCGATAATTTTTCCGGTTCGATGAATTTCACGTGCCGACAGTATAAGGTTTTTTTTGAGGAACAAATTCAGCGAAACACTCGGCGTACGCATCCGAAACAAAAAATCATCGCGTCTGTATGAAATTTATTCGAAAAAAAATACCATGGCGAATATGCCTCACGTATATCGCGTTACACACAATAATAATCGGTTACATAAATGTTGACTGAAAATAGAAAAAAAAGCATCGCGACTCCGACTCGTCCAAAGATGTTCCAGCAGCGTGATGATCGGAATAATAATCCTATGCGCTTCGCGTTGAAACAAAATCTCGCGTAATCCTGCCGGCCACGTTTGCAACAAAAAAAATATGTTTGCGTCTCTTTACCGTTTACGAAAAAAAAAAAAAAAAAAAATTTCTTGATCGCAAACTTCTCGGTTTGGTTTGGGTTTATTATTATTCGCTCACATTTTGCGTCGCATACCATAGTATAGTATATATATATATATACTATACTATGGTAAAGAAATTATTTCGATTCGTTCCCATTTTCCGCCGTTGACAAATGCGATTACATCATCGATATAAATAAATTCACGATCGAGGCAACACACCTCTCCACCCCCCCCCCATGCCGGTGGTGAAAAAATTACAATTTTCGAAAATGCGACCGTCCTGGTCGACGTCTCGTGATCGAATGACGAAAATAAACCACGCCCACGAGCGATTCCGGCTTCCCGATTGGTCGATGCTTCCCCCACGATGTGGTCCTCGTGAAATCGAGCTTCGTGATTGGTTGAAAAAAAAATTTTCAATAGGTTTATGCTTAATTTAGTATATAAGTAGGTTTGGTGTCGCGCGCGACTCATTTCTTCTAAACACTCTGTCCATATAAGAGAAGAAATAGGAGTAGGGCTGACGTCGTGTTTATCAGAAATTTAAAAATAAGATTGTAGGAGCCGCGCTAAATTTTTGTCCCTCGACTCGCGCGGCGATCGTCGGCCAAGGAGTTTGCGATGAAGAGATTTTTTTTTTTTTTTTTTTTTTCAGGAAGACGGCAACCAAGGAGTTTGCGATGAAGAAATTTTTTTTTTCGTAAACGGCAAGCGTCGGCCACGAAGATTGCCAGAGATTTTTTTATTTTTTCCAAAGACGGCAAACTAAACCAAACCAAACCGAGGAGTCGGCGATGAAGACATTTTTTTTCGTAAACGGCGATCGTCGGCCACAAAGATTTTTTTTTTTTTTTGTTTTCCAAAGACGGCAAACCAAACCAAACCGAGGAGTAGGCGATGAGTATATAAGTAGGTTTGGTGTCGCGCGCGACTCTATTCTTCTAAACAACAACACTCTGTCCATATAAGAGAAGAAATAGGAGTAGGGCTGACGTCGTGTTTATCAGAAATTTAAAAATAAGATTGTAGGAGCCGCGCTAAATTTTTGTCCCTCGACTCGCGCGGCGATCGTCGGCCAAGGAGTTTGCGATGAAGAATTTTTCGGCAAACCAAACCAAACCGAGGAGTTTGCGATCAAGAAATTTTTTTTTCGTAAACGGCAAGCGTCGGCCACGAAGATTGCCAGAGATTTTTTTCGATTTTCCAAAGACGGCAAACCAAACCAAACCAAACCGAGGAGTCGGCGATGAAGAAATTTTTTTTCGTAAACGGCGATCGTCGGCCACAAAGATTTTTTTTTTTTGTTTTCGGAACAGGGGCTGACGTCGTCGTGTTCATTGGGAAATACGAAAAAATAAAATTGAACGAGTCGCGAAAATTTTTTTTTTTTTTTTTGTTTTCGGAACGTGGCCAAGAACAAATCTGATCCAGGGGCTGTGACGTCGTCGTGTTTGGTTTGGGAAATATACAAAAATAAAATTGAACGAGTCGCGATACATTTTTTTTTTTTTCGGAACGTGGCCACCACGAGATTCCATAAGATTTTTTTCCAGAAAGATCAACGAGCGGAGCATCATTACGCATTATTATTATTCCTCAGATTTTTTTCATTACGAGCGGAGCGTTAGTTATATGCTATACTATGGTAAAGAAATTATTTCGATTCGTTCCCATTTTCCGCCGTATATAATATATATATATATATATGTACTGAGTATAACAAAGAGAGCTATACACTCGTCGCTATGCTTTTGCTCAGCTGTTTCGCAGCATACCCAGCCGTATACTCAGTGTATATACATATATACTCTCTATTCGTAGAGACGTATCGTCGCGTGGTCCGTTTTATGGTAGGCTCGCAGGCATTTCTTAGAAAAAAAAAATTTCTCGTTCCCGTCCCCAACTCTGTGTTCTGCGGTGCGATAATAACTAATGCTCCGCTCGCAATGAAAAAAAAATCTGAGGCAATCATGTTATTCCCGATGATCGACTCGCATTATAATAATAATAATAATCGAATGCTCCGCTTGTTATGAAAAAAAAAAAAAGACGCAATCATGCTATCGCCTCGCGTTATGAGAGGAATAATAATAATAATAATAACTAATGCTCCCTTCTATCATAACGTGAAAACAAAGTTGGAAGAGAAACAATTTTTTAGCGAATATACGATATATATATAGTACGCCAACACAACCAAACACACACAACCTAACCCAGCTAATCAACGACGATATATATATATCATATATAGTAAGCCAACACAACTGAACACGCCGAACCTAACCCAGCTAATCAACGACGAGTCGTCGAATTTATTATGTCGAAAAACGCGATTACGTCGTCCATATAAAAATTGTATGTGGCTGCCAATTTGAGGGAACATCAAGGGGGGTCCAGTTAAATAAGAGTCCTTTAAAGCGCACCAAGTTCGCGCTGCCATTCTTGATTAACGTTATTTTGAACAGCATCGCTGTTCTTTAATATATTCTAAATATTCCGCAACATCTTTCCCCTTGAACAAAAGTTCTTCCGCGCCATTTTCATTCTTTAGAATAAAAACCCAACATTTGAATTTAACGTTTACACCGCAATTAATTTTTTTACAAACCAAACCAAACGGTTTTAAAAACCAAACCTTATATTAGCATAAATTATATGTATTCTCAATTTTTAAATGTGCGAGAAAAATGTATACTCAACAGCTTTATATAAATAGATGCAATTTATTAATTTATTTAATCCAAGGTAGGGGATAAATAAAATTAGTTTTAAAATATTTATTGTTTTTTAATACTTTTCCCCAAGTGTATAATGAAATTTTTCATATATGCGATTAAAAAAAGATAAATACTAGAGAGCCGGCGGTCTAAAGATGAAATATAGAGGTTTGGTTTGGTTTTTTATCAAATCAAATTTAGTGTTTTTTTTTAACCAATCATGTCTCTCGTGTGTAAAGAAAAAAAATTCTGAGACAATCATGCTATATCCCGATGATCGCCTCGCGTTATAATAATAATAATATCGAATGGTCAGCTCGTTATGAAAAAAAAAAATGACGCAATCATGCTTTCATTTCGCGTTATGAGAGGAATAATAATAATAATATAACAAAGATGTACAAAGCATAGAGGACGCGCTATACTTATGGAAATGGATCTATGTAATAATAATAATAATATCGAATGCTCCGCTCGTTATGAAAAAAGAGTTGGAAGAGAAAAAAAGGTTTAGTGAATATGTCATATGTATATATCGTTTATATCGATGATGTAATCGCATATTCGCCCAATTGGTACAAAAAAAAATCTGGTATATATAGAGCATATAATACGTCATATATATAGTAAGCCAATACAACTCAACACCCAACTTAACTTGGCTGAAAAAATCCGTTACATATATAGCATATATCATGTAATACATCGTACTAAACGCATACACATATATAGTGAGCCAACACACCATATATACATACATAGGAAGCCAACGCACACAACAACCGATCGGCATATATCATGTCATACATCGTACCAAACGCATACACATATATCGTAAGCCAACACACCATATATACATACATAGGAAGCCAACGCACACAACAACCGATCGGCATATATCATGTCATACATCGTACCAAACGCATACACATATATCGTAAGCCAACACACCATATATACATACATAGGAAGCCAACGCATACAACAACCGATCGATTGCGACCTATAGTATTATTTTTCAACCAAAAACGCGCCGTGAAATATTCGAACCGGAATATTGGAAGATCACCAAATATTAATCCGGGTGGGAGGCTAGTATTACGGTCGCGCACTTTTCAACTCCGCGGCGAGGTGGCGGGGGGGATCGTCGCCTCTATCATATCTCTCTCTTTGTTATACTGGGAGTATATACGTATATACACCGAATATAACAAAGAGAGCTATACTCCTCGCGTCGTCTTCTCGCCGAACTTTGTTTTCGCGTTACGATAATAATAATAATAACTAATACTTTGCTCGCAGATCTTTCTGGGTAAAAATCTCATGTAATTCTTGTGGTCACGTTGCAATAAAAAAAAAATATATATATATATATATATTTATATATCGCAACGTGACCACAAGAATTATGACAATTCGTTTGAATCCGCTTAAGTCGATGATGTACGAATAAGCCGTTACGCTTCGACGGCATCAGAACATAGATGCGCCTCCCGCTATCCGTGACGCAGCTACGTTTTGATGCCTTCTTAGCGGAGCGCAAATATATGAAAATAACGCGGGTATACAATTTCGTTTTATACCCCGCGTAGTATTGGCGATTTTTTCGATATTTTTTATTGCGAGAAATTTCATTAACGGTTCAGAATGGACATTTGTTTTTTTTTCGATATTTTTTATTGCTGGAAATTTTATTGACGGTTTATTAATCGACATTTATTTTTTAAAGCAATTTCTCGTTGGAGAGAAAAAAATTTATTCGCCAGATTAGTTTAGGGATTAAATTTGAAGTAAATTTCGCATTCATTATTTTCTTCGTCGCAAAACGAAGAAGGGCTATTCGGAAAAAAAACCTTGAGGCAAAGCGATAAGCGCGCGTGTCATTTTAATATGCACCGGCATGCAGGCTGACCTGACGTATATATGGTATAGGGTTATTTTTTGCCCAAGAAATCGTAAAAATCCAAACCGAATAAATCGCACCGAGATATCTCCACCGGTATATGAAGTTTCCGTACATATTAATCTGGATAAGTATAACGGCGGCGCATTTTTCAACTCCAAGGGGCGTGGGGGGAGGTGTATCGCCTCGAACGTGTTCCTCTCTTTGTCAATCGCCTTTTTCAACTTCGCGGCGCGGCGGGGGGGAAGTGCGCCTCGATCGTCAACATTGATAAATTCGTTGTCGAGAATATAAATTCGAGCATAGCGTTTGGAGGACAGTATTGGATAAATCTTTAGTTAAAGAAGATGTCGTCGCTCGAGGCTAAACATTATTATAGCGTAATATATCAACATAAAACTCCAATAAAATGTTTATTGTGTGATGAAAAAATAATACCATCGTCTATGAAATCGCATATATCTAATATTCATAATGAAAATATCGAACAAAAAAAGTGTATATGGTGTTTTGATTATACTTGGCTGGGTAGAGTAGATGGTGCGGTAAATATTCATCGTATGGATTGTTTTCGGAAAGCCCGCGGTAAAGACAAGAACGCTCAAAAGATATTAATGGGAGCGGCTCGAATCAAGAAAAAAGAAGAGGCTCGAATCAAGAAACAAGAAGAGCGTGATAAAAAGAAGAGAGATCGAGCGATATTATTGGAAGCGGCTCGAATTAAAAGAGAAACAAGGCGAAAGCGTAAGGCCGAGCAAGAGGAAGAAGAGGGACGAAAAATAATGGCCACAGGCAGCATTGATGTCGTCTCGTCAAGAAGAAGAAGAGAGACGAAAAATGATGGCTACAACAGCATTGATGTCGTCTCGTCAACAAGAGGAAGAAGAAGAAAGACGAAAAATGATGGCTACAACAGCATTGATATCGTCATCCAGTTCGGCTTCTATTTTTATCCCGCAAATCAAATCGAAATCTCATCGTGTGACGTCACGCCTATATAATTGTAAAAAAATCGATGATTGGTTCAATGGTGAACGACAGTATTTATCGCGAAATTTGTTTGAGCATACAAAACAAAATAATATCCCTTCATCCGTGTACGAGGATTTAAGTGATCCAACGAATCTTCCCCATTGGTTAACCGATTCGAGTGTCGGTGTCGAAACCAAACATTTGTTAGATTTTTGTAATCAATTTCCCATAGATCCGGAAATGGGTCTGGATTCATTTTGGCAACGAGCCTACAGTTTTAAACGAAATCTAAGTTGGTATCACGTGAGCGTTCGATTTAGTGCTTGGCCCTCGTTCGATCAATATCGCCTGGAACATCGAGACGATTTATACTTTTTACCCTACTCTTGTCTATGTAGCGGTGGTTAGGAACATCATCGTCATATGATTTGCGTATTGTTAACCGAACGAGCCAAAGATCTAATGGGCTATAAATGGGGAGTTAGCATCAAATCGAATGGAAAAAATAAATACGAGGCAAACCGAGTCCGCAACCTCGAGTTCCGTCGCAAACTCGATCCAGCTCAGCATCCGATGCATCTCACGAATGCCATTGTCTACATGTCGAATCAAGCGTCTCAGTGTGAATGTGAATTGAGTAAAATGGCTACGATCAATGAACAAAATGCCACCAACGAGTATCAAGGTTATAAGTCATTTAAGCCAGGTCGCGTCAAGTATAATAAATGTCACTATTATATTTTTAAACCAATCATACCGTACGCCCAATTGTTTGCAATGTTATTTGTACCTCACGGCATAGAGTCATATATGCAGGGAGTATACAAAAATGCAAATGCCTATGGTATGCCTAGTTTGGTAAAGAATGCTAGAATAAACAGATGGTGCGTTCATTATAAGGATCTGACGACCGAGAAATCGATTATTTTCCCACTACTCAAAAATATTGAATTTCATAAACTGAGCGCAGATGACATAAGGAAAAAATCAAAATTAGACAATGATGCTGTGACATCGTTTATCTACGTCGGAACGGACCAATACACCGCCAAACAGAACAATTCTCTAACTCGGTATAATAATAAAGCATGGAATCGACATCAGATCGAACGTAATAATGCGTTTCTATTGAATGTCGGTGAAACGATGTTTTATTTGGGAAAAAAACAGCAAGAAATTCTCAATGTTGTTGAAAAAGCGGTGCTTGAGAAGGATGTGATTATCGAACGGGCGCTCCCGTGGCTCGCTCTTCTTTAATGGTAGCTCGCTAGCTACCATTAAAGAAGAGCGAGCCACCATTAAAGAAAAGGATGCCATAATTGAACGGGAGCGAGCCACCATTAAAGAAAAGGATGCCACCATTGAACAAGAGCGAGCCACCATTAAAGAAAAGGATGCCACCATTGAACGAGAGCGAGCCAAATATGAAGCATTGGTTCAACAATTAATAAAAAAAATAAATTAAATCTAAATATATATTTCTTTTTTGCACAATAAATCTAATATTTACACCAAAATTTTATTATTAAATAAAATTTTTTTACATTTATTTTCTATTTATAATATCATTTACACCAAAATTATATTATTAAATAACGAAATGCGAATCCAGGGTCTGACGTCGTGTTTATTGGTTCAACAATTAATAAAAAAATTAATTAAATCTAAATATGTATGTTTTTTTACAATATAAATCTAATATTTACACCAAAATTATATTATTGAATAACATTTTTGTACATTTATTTTCTATTTATAATATCATTTACACCAAAATTATATTATTAAATAATCTAATGCGAATCCAGAGACTGACGTCGTGTTTGGTTTGGTTCAACAATTAATAAAAAAATTAATTAAATGTAAATATGTATGTTTTTTTACAATATAAAGCAAACAAACGAAAATTATATGATTACATAAAATTGAACGAGTCGTTTTTTTTTTGAACGTCGCTACCAGAATTGCGTAAGATTTTTTTTTTTTCCATTTACAATATCATTCACACCAAAATTATATTATTAAATAATCTAATGCGAATCCAGGGGGGACTGACGCCGTGTTTATTGGGAATTTTTTAATAAAATTTTTATTTTTTTTTCATTAAATCTTAATATGTATTTTTTTTACACTATAAATATAATATTTACACCAAAATTATATTATAAAATAAATATTCTTACGTTTATTATTTTTTTAAATATTATCAGGATAGCGAGTAACCAACGAGCATTCGTTGGGTTCCTCTCGTAACGCGAAGCGGACAATAATACGATAGTATTGGAATTTGTTCCAGGAAACGCAACGAGCGCAGCATTCGCGTTACTCTTAATTCTGTCGTTTGACATTGAAACGATATCGGACAACAGAAATTTTTGTTACAAAAAATTGTGTGAATATGTGATTACGTCATCGATATAAATGGACATTAATGTAACCTAATGCTAAAAGGTTTGTTGAGTAGCGCGTGAGGCTTGGTCCACGGTGATGTTTATGTCGATTTTGAGACTACCAAGACTCGTGAGAATTGCGTCAGATTTTTTTTGTCTATTTATAATATCATTTACACCAAAATTATATTATTAAAAAATAATCTAATGCGAATCCATGGGGGGGGGGGGGACTGACGTCGTGTGTTTATTGGGAAATTTTGAAAAAATAAAATAAAAATAAAATTAACTCCAAATATGTATTTTTTTTTTACACTATAAATATAATATTTACACGAAAATTATATTATAAAATAAATTTTGTTAACATTTTTTTTTTTTTACAATATCGGGATAGCGCGAGTAACCAACGAGCATTCGTTGGGTTCCTCTCGTAACGCGAAGCGGACAATACGATAGGATTGGAATTTGTTCCAGGAAACCCAACGAGCGCAGCATTCGCGTTACTATTATTATTATTTCTATCATAACGCGAAACGGCCGACAGCGTCAGCTGGATTTTTGTTAGAAATAATTGTGCGAATACGCGGTTACGTCGTCGATATAAAAATGGACATTAATGTAATCTAATGCAAAAAGGTTTGGGTAGCGCGTGATTCTCGGTTTGCGGTGATGTTTATCTCGATTTTGAGTCTACCAAGAGTAATCGTTGTGAGGCCACCGAGAATATCCGCAACGTTGTCGTGATTCGTTGCGCGCAAGCTTTGCGTGAAATTTTTAAATGCGTGCGGTCCTCGAGTTTTTATCGTCATCAAAATGTCACGTATAGTCTCGAAATCATCCAATTTCACCTGAGATAGTTAATTGAAATTACAGATTATTTTAGATATTTATGCGAATTGACAGTACGCAAATTTTTCGTCGTTCGAACTTTGCACATACCTTCCATCCCGGAATGTTTACGTCATCCTCATTGAAAACTCCAAATTCAATTAAACGGGGCAACAGGCTTGGCATGTCAATTTTCGGCACGATACGTGTGAACAATATCATCGTGATAGAATCGATCTTGTTTGTGAAAACAAGATCGATTCTATCACGATGATATTGTTCCATCGCCAATGTCTATTGCACGCGGCAGAGATTTCGTGGCCTTGAGGCGAACTTTGTACGGCGCGTGTCAATCGGTCGCACGAAACTGCACGATGTTCGTCGGCAATCGTGCGTAGACTGTGATGTAAGCGCACGTTTCGCATTCATGTCGGGAGTGATCAAGAACGGCACAACGTCCCCCCCGCCCCCAACTGCCACCGCGCGTAAATCGGTCACGTTTAACTGCAACGACACTACACTATATCGATGCTAAGGATGAGTGTCGGGATGGGAGCAAATGGTTATTATGCGCTATAGATCGTATGCATTTTAAACAGAAGATTCAAAATTTCGAAAGTAAATTCAAAGATTGCGTGGGATTACGCAGTAAAAGGAGCGGTTAGTTTGCCACTATTTCGTGAAAAAAAAAAATATGAGCCGATGTGAAAAAAAAATTGAACCCGCGCGGGGACTTACGCTTTTTTTTTTTGCGCCCCACCGAACGCAACGTGTCGCGTAGAAACCGCTTCTACTTCCCCGTACATATACAGAGCTCCGAATTCTGTGCGCCCGCGTTCATTTCGGTACGCGCTGTTTTGCGAGACGCTCGTTTTTATTCCATTAGACCGATGGTGGCATTTTCATAGTCACCGATATCATCCCCGGCCGCATTAATCCTCGCGTCTACCATACTACGATGGTCCGTACTATCCGTTACCGCCTTGGAAGTCACATCGGTGAAGCCGAATTGCGCCATCAAAATGTTTGCATCGTCGGTAAGTATATCGAACCTGTGCGATTCTTGAAAAAGATACAGCACATCTCTGTAATTGAGGCCATGCGTGTCGGATATAAAGATTTATAATACTTTCTAAGGTAATGTAATATTTCTCCGCAACTATTTGGCGTAAACTCCATATCGGAAGATACGTCGATTATTAGTGGATCAAAAATTAATGTTAGTAGACCAATTTTGTTTTCGACGATGAATCGTTGAAAATCTCGTATCGTTTTGTTACCGGAATAATATTTTTTCTTTATGATTTCTTGCAATATCCAACTCATGGCTTTAGCTTAAAAATAATCATAAACCTTATAATTACGTCGTATTTTGTTTACTTTTTCTCAGAGCGTAATGTCGGACAACAAGCAGTGCACGGCCAAAAATACCGTAACCGCTCACCTGCTGAAATTAATCGATGACAATACGAAAATTATCTTCAACGGCCTCACGCTGCAGAGTCTACAACCGATAAATGTGTCTCTGAAATATCCATTTTCCATCTACGTGGGATTATCACGATCGTATGCGAATTTATTTATATTGATAAATAAATTCGCATACGATCGTCGCTGATCTTCGATATGCTGATCTTCGATCAGCATATTGATGCTGATTGAAGAATTTGGATATGGCATTAAAACAATATACAATTCAAATTTCCTCGTGAAAGTTGTAAACAAGAGTCTTTTGGAAATTTGGGCTCAAATGGGAGGCGCCGAGTCATCGGAATTATTTCAATTGATTGAGATCCAGAACTACAATTATACGCAAATTATGCAAGTATACAATTTTATAAAAAAGACCAGCGAATACAAAACATATATAAACTTGTTGGAGAATACCGATATTTATTTCATGATCGCGATGCAGCTCATGCTGAATTCGTTGACGTCAGAGTATGAATGTTCGGACACAGGGGCGGCGGCAAACGTAGCAGCATCCGTTTCAACGGTTGAAATTAAATACCGAAAGATGATTAATCGTAAAAAGATAATGAACGTCGATCTTTCAAATTACTTTCGAGTAAACGGTATTTTCATTATTTCGACGAATGGAAGTATAAAATTATTAAAACGAGCCCACGACACGAATATATATAAACATCTACCTATTCTGTCGTTTGACATTGAAACGATATCGGACAACTTACACGATATACCGCAAGGTATCAATGTTCACGAAAAGATTGTTTCATTTGCATTTCACGCGGAATACTTGTCTGTAAAAACTACGATAATTTGCTACGTCGAGTGTTTTGCCAAGCAGTTGCAAAGTATAGATGATCATTTTATAACAAAGGCTAATCAATCTATGCAAAATCTATTTCCAGTCAATGTCAAAGTACAAAATACTGGTTATATCCATGCCGGACGAAGTGGCTCTGTTGAGATATTTCTTAAAATTGTACTCATCGGGCCAGCTATTGCGAGAATTGACCGGTGACGGAAATTATCCCCATTTTTTCATCGGGCACAATATTATAAAATATGATTGTCCTTTTTTACTGCGTCGATTAAAATGGTATAATCTGCAAAACGAATGTAACGTATTTGTTCACGTGGATAAACTATCAAATAATTTTATCGTGAAATTCCACTCGAATGCCATTGTCTTGGACACGCTGTTGGTTCTCGATGTCAATAATTTGCATCAAAAAGGGCAACTCAGTTTAAAAGCCTTGTCGCAATATTATCTGAAAGATGCGCAAAAAATCGACTTGGATACTACTCTCGTGCGAATTTATTATTTGTACGAGACATTTCTAAATATTCGCGGGAATAGCCTGTCGGAACGAGAAAAAAAAATGCTACGCGGCAGTTACTTTGTGGATAACACGTCAATGGACAACGCATTGATGGTAAACTTCAAACAAACTGATATGAACGACGCAATGTGGTCAAAAATAGTCAGAATGTCAAATTTAAAACAGATTAAAAATATAAAAGTTTACACTTTTGCCGAATTTTTATATTACAATTATCGCGATTGCGAAGCGGTAATGGGTCTTTGTAAACAGTTGGATTTGTGTAATTTTGTCAATGTAATTAGCGATCGTACGAATATGGATTGCCAACGCGCGGGTCAAGAAATTATATCGAAACGAGTGAGCAGCAGTTTGTCGTACGCCGCTTTGAAATATTCAACGGTAATGTGCGCGTACAACAATAACGACATATTCAATCGAGTTCTCATGATTACGGATAATTTACAATTACTCAATCCGCAGTATTATTTAAATGCGCTGGACCGAGGAGCGAGCAATGAAAAGATTTTGGAATCTTTATGCACTCGGTTTTTTCTCGATTGCGCCGTATTTAGGTATACGAAAAAAGAATATCCCGGCGCTATTGTCGCGGCAAGTACTGGTATATACTATAATACCTGTCAGTTTGATTTCTTCAGCTATTATCCATCCAATATGAAGCATAAAAATGTGGCCATAGATTCGGTCGATTGCTGTACCGTCGCGTGTCTTCGTAAATTGTACGATCGACAAACGCAATTGTCCCAGGTGTTTGATTTTCTCTTGAGCAACGATATTGTAAACATTTATTTGGCCGACGAGCGTTACAAGAGCGATTATTTTCAATATACCCGCATCTTGCCGTTCGTAAAAACAAAATCAAATTCTAAAATTGACTTTAGCGCTTATGCTGATCGGTGGATAGGCAGAATGATAGTTTCCTCGGATGATTTATTTGATTCGTCGCTGCAGGAAAATGATATTTTGTTGCTCGTTTCCAACCAAACCGAACATTTTTTGCCGCAATTCATCAGCGATAATTTGGACGAGCGCGCTACGGAGAAGACGAAAATGAAAAATTTTCAAAAAAATGGCCAAATTAGCGAGTACAAAGTTAGCGAATCCATTCAAAAATCGATAAAAATATTCATCAACAGTATTTATGGCTTGTTTGGTAACAAAGATTTTACCTTTAGTACAATTCCCATTTCCGTGGCCACGACAATGTTTTCGAGAAAATATTTGATCTACGCTATCCAAATTACGCGCCTATTGTATGTGCAATTGGCAAAACTTTACGGCTCGGAAGTAAATTACCAGTACGTCAACGAGGACACGCTGGAAATATTAATACATTGCGTCGATTTAGTCGGTTACGATTCTCTCGTTGCGATAGATTCTATTCGAGAAAAAATAAAATCTGCCGATTATCAAACTCTGCTCGATGTCTACAATCGAATTTTAGACGATCCCAATACTTGTAAATTTATCGATTTAGATACGGATGGATATCAATTCACTAATCCGTTGTCCGTGTCACTCGATGCTTTAGTTCGGCTGGTTAATGAAAAGTTTGCAACGATAAATAAATCCGAGTGTATTAAATTGGAAGGTTCGAGTGCGAAAATGGTGACGATTTTAACGAAAAAAAAATATTTGCAAGTGCTCAAATTTCCTCCATTGGAAACGGTAGTAGCGAAGACTCGAGCGGTTGGACAATTTGATATATTGCAAAATGATTTATTCAAACTCAAACACTGCGGTTACGAACAAAATGCATTGATTCAAATCAAAAGAATTTTTCGTTATTTGGCATTTATCGGTTATATATTTAACAAATATTTGGCAACGAAGGAAAAATTTCTAAAAATGTTTACGTACAAATCGTTTTTATTTTCCATCTTCAAATATTTTCAAAAACTCGATCAGTCATTATTTTTTATCAACATTCCGCTGAACAAACACAAAAATAAATCCGCTCGTCAGGAATACATTGACGGCAATACAATAAATTATGACGGTAAATTGAAATCAGTTTTTTTGTACGATACTCGAGATTGCCACGCGGAGATTTATTGTCGATACGATGTTTTTGAAAAACAACTCACCGAATCTCAACGGATCGATCAGTTGCATTACGGTAAATTTTTGAAAGGATTCGGTCGAATTATATGTAATTTTATTAATGTTTTTCGAAATGATTTGACCAACAATAGTGTTGGTATTACATTCGCTCATAGGAGCGAATGTAATATAGTGAAAGAAACTGATTTGTTGTTTAAAGAATGGTTATTGAAGGTGAATGCACCGGTAATATTTGACATAGTTATGTCAAATATTACCGGTGCATTCACCTTCAATAACCATTCTTTAAACAACAAATCAGTTCTGGTAGCCGCCCCGTAGTTACGGGGCGGCTACCAGAATCGTGGGTTAGTCACTTGCGCAAGCACTTTCTTTAATGTCGAAATGATAATTAATTGGACACGATTTCAATATTTTCTTATATGCCGAACACAGGATGTAATAAATTGGCGAATTTATATGCGTTTGATTGGTATCGATATTTGTTATTTGTTTGAATTTAAGATATTCGCCATAGGTTATTGGAAATTTTTTATTATTGTTTTCACGCAACGAACATACGTCATATCGCGATAAACTGAGTACGCTATTTTCATTCTGTAATTTTAGATGCAACGCTATATTCGTAAAATTGTCGAAACATTTCGCATTGGTACAATATTTAATACTTAATTTGCGGTCACTACTATTCTTCTCGACGTATACATTTTCCGTGTGTTTGCTGTACTTGGTTGAACTAATCTCCGAATGTATCATTCGTTTGGGTGCGAAATATTGTTTGGCTATATTGAAATAATGCGTGTCTGCTGGATAAACTTTGATTTCATTTGTAATTTCAATTTTGCCACTGCTGTATTTGTATAATAAATTTGTTTTTTGTCCTCTGGCTCGGTTGTAGTGTAATTTGCAAAAATAAAATTCATTCTTGTTACGCAGATCGCCATGGTCTTGTTTAATTTTTTCAACAGTCTCGTTTAGCGTCAAGGATTTAAGTTCGTCACCCAAGGGATCATGGTAAATATAATATTTAAATACAATCACGAGCGTACCAAATATGGTCGTAACTATGCATACGGTAAGTAACATGATAAAAAAAAAAGTATTTATTGAATTTTACAACTTAAAATGTATTGTTCCTTCTCATAATATAATTCATAAACTGACAGTTTGACATTGCGCATCTTATTCTAACTGCTTTTTTGTTATGCAGTTTACATTTATTGCGATATTTTTTAATCGGAAACTTTTATTCAAAAGTCACAATTTTTTCGGTCGGCACGCCAATTACGTTCATAATATAGTCGTACTTTTGTTGGCCGCGGAGTATAATATAATCTACTCGCTGACTCAAATCTATTAGCATGGTATTTATTACATCCACGCTAATGGTCGGACAGTCGCGTTTGTCATTGGACCAATATAAACCAGTTATATTGTTTGTCAGATATTTGTTTCTCCATTGGCTGTGTTGATCCAAGCACCGAAATGGTAACGGTACTTTTTAGTACCGTTACCATTTCGGTAGCGTAGTGACGAATTGGAAATGAATTTTCCACAAAGGAAACTTCCAAGGGGAAACATTGATTTTCGTACAGTCCAAATTGTATGTCCACAATAGCGTAGTTGTTACTCTTCATCGGTTGGCCCAATATACTTTCCGTAGTTGCGCCATCGTGGGTATCACTTCCATAACCGGTATTCCAATTGGATTCTAAATCTGTAACAAACGTAATTTAATTATAACGCGATAGCGTGAATATTCAATACGCGCGCGCGCGCGCCTCACGTTGTTACCTGACATATATTCGACGGCCATTGAGGGCTCGTAATCTGGAGATCGGGGTCCTGCATCATCGAACGTTTGCACCATAGCTTCGTAATTTTTACCAATCGATTGCGTTGCTCACGAATGCCGAGAAACAATTTTACGCCGATTTGATATCTGTTTGGATCGTCGAACTAGAATAATTCCCCCCTTATATACCGCTCCTCTCTCTCTCTCACTCTCACTCTAGATGTCCTCGGCGGGCTCTACAACTGCGGCGGAATTTTTTTCATTCATCTGACGATATATGTATATTGAAGTGTACAAAAATGTTCCGCCGCAAGTAACATACAGCAGAAAACTAACTATTTCAAATGCAAGATGTATAGAATTCGTAGTCCCCGTTAATATCTCGTCAGCAACGTCGAGTATTTTTCCCGCCCCTTTACCCATCATATCGGCAACAGTCTCGGACCAATCGGGTTCTCGGCAAATATATTCCACATTAATATCCATACTTTCCGGATCGTTATTTTTACTGTCGCAATGTACGCATGATTTTTTTCAGGATTGTCCTCGGCGCATACATTTTTACGTTTCATAATGCTCGGCATATCGTCGAATTCAGTACAGAAAACCTCATCTGTACTGGGATTGGTTGAATAGGTGATGCAAGAGCAGCCAAGAACTTTACAAATTTTTAATTTACCGTTCAAATTTTCGACGCGGAAACATCCCGTAATTTTTCTTCGATAATTATCAATCAACGCGGATCCCGCTATCCCACCAACTACCATCGTCGTGCCAAAGCCGATAATTTTCGTTTTATTATTTAATATTGTTTTCTTCACGTAATTGAAAACTTTGGATGTTCTGCTTTCCGCAATAATAATTTGTTCCACATTTTTCGCACTAGTCGCTTTATTCAACAAGCCCAATTTTCCCGCTTTGACCTTTTCAAAAAGTTTACCCATGCTATTTAATTTGAACGCTGGCAAATGTTTCACTTCCGCCGATAAAATACCAACGCTCATAGCATCTAGTGTAACTTTGGGTTCGATTTTAGAAAAGATATATTTAAAATTGCCTATTTTAACGTGTTCTATTATGTTTTTCACGGAAACACCATCGATATGAATAATTTTTTTCATATTCTTCGTTATTTTAATTGAATATTTATTTACATTTGAAAATATATTTCGCAAGACTCCCGAGCTCTTGATCGATGTGGTGCTTACCACATACGAGATATTACCACTGCGAGATATTTCGCGGCTGCTTAGCCGCGAAATATCTCGCAGTACAATTTTTTCCGTTGCTTTAAACACCTTTCCGAATTTACTCAGCGCTGCAAGAAAAACCATGTTGCAAAGCGATGTCTTATGTTTGGGCCAGAACTCTTAGAAAACGCAAAGAATCCCACGCGGGAGTACGTGTGGTTCGCGCGAGTGGTGTCTCCCCAAATCGAGGATTCTCATCGCCGCGTTTTGTGATGCCACAAGTTCGCGAAAGTGATATAAGAAATTAAAAAAATATAATGTTTGAAGATGCGTATACTGGATTAATGGCGAATCCGATTGGTGGTGGGGAGTCGAATGATCGCAGCATTGACAATGCCGACAATGCTGAAAGTTTTATGAATACATTTATGCACGAACTTAATCGTGTACACGAAGGAAATGATGATTCATCGGCCGAGCCAAACGTCACTATTGACGCGTCACTGCGTAAACAATTTGTAAATAGCATCAATTCTTTTCTAATTGAACATACCAATTATAAAACGTTGGAAGTTAGCCCGGGCAGAATCAAATTTAGCAACGAATTACACGTTAAAACCATTTTTATTTTCTTTCAAGAAATAAACTCCCTAAGTTCGGATGCATCGAGATGTATTGAAAAAATCCAACGCGAAATTATACTTTCAGCGCCAGCCGTTATCGAAGATTTGAATAATATTCAATTGCTAAATGCCTTAACTCCTATTCGCGAATTAGCCTCAAAGTTATTATCTATAGAATATTCGGAAATTGCCAACTTGCTCAGTGAGCACGGATCCTTTTTAGCGGAAAACAATTTTTTGATACCTTATTGTTTTCTACTCATGTGGATACACGGAACAATAGACTTTTCTAATCAAAATAATAAAAATATATTTATTAAAAATTTAAAGTATACGCCACCACCGTATTCGCCCTTTGCAAATTTTTTGCAAAATGCATTAAACACAATTCTATTCGAGCATATCGCGTTAGAGTCGTACAGCGATATTTACAAAAGAATTTACCGATATTTAAATTCTGTGAAAAATGGAACCACTACCGAAATGGCACATGTTTACCGTTTTCCAAATGTAAAATATTTAAATAGTGTATTCTCATCTAGAACTCCAAATATATTATCCGATGGTAAATTAGTTTCTATGGCCAAACATTGCTATACAAAGATGAATAAACAGACATTATTTTTATTGGAAGTTAAAAATCGACAATGACCCTTTACCGAAATATATTTTGTAAATTAATATAAAAAACAAAACGAAACAGCATAGCTCGCGCAATCGGGTATGGTAAAAAAAAAGAAAAAAAAATTTTGCCAATAAATGTATCTTACAACGCGCGGCGACGAGACCGCAATGTATTTTTTTATTCAATCAGGCTCACGCGATCAAAAACTATATATATTTTTTTTTTTCATCCGAAAACAAACCCACGATTGCGCAATGAATTGTGAGCGAGTGTTTTCAATCCGATAACGCGGATATATACAGTTTCCGTATTTGTTCAAAGTACATGTCATTTTTATCTTTCAACGGCAGAAAGTCGACAAAAGATTTTTTTATATTCGCCAACGGCTTGTATCGGGGATATGTATAAATATTGGACGGTTTCAAGGGTTGCAACCTATCCAGTTCCTCGTTAACTTTTTCCAACATTTCAGTCACGTCGCGACGATGTTTTTCAAGTATTGGCCGCATTATTATTTGTACTTTTATGTCGCTGTAACGTTCATTGAATAAATTAAGTTGCGACATCCATTCGTAAAATTGTACATTTTTTTCATTACGACCTTTCCTTTTAAAATGACTGCGCCGTTTTGTTGAGATGAAATTTTTTATTTCCCCAATTAAATTTCCATCCGACTGCGAAATAATATCATTGCACCGCCGCACACAAGAATCATTCGTAACATTTAGCGTATTGTAACCGAATAATATTTCACCGGGAGAAAAGTCATCGCGCGACATGGGCGTATCGTAAATGTTATATTTTTCGTAGATGTTTTTGAATATTTCGACCTGACCATTATTGAGTCGGAGTTGACGCGCCAATTCAATAAAATCTAACGCGGACAAACTCATCGCTATTATTTTATGTTATTGCCGAATAAGTGAGATTGTTCCACGTTTTTTAATATAAATCGGATAATCCGGACGCTTTGACCTGGAACGGGATCGTCGCCTTTTTCTTATCGGCGAACGCTTTCGTTTATTAACTCTTGGTGAACGCGAACGCGATCTTCGTCGGCGGTGTTGCGATGAGGAACGACAACGACGCGGCATCTCTTACAAACTACGCGCCGACACAGCAAATTATAAATAAATTGAAAACTTTGTTATTATAAATGTAACTGGCTTGTTTGGTTTGGTCGGATGATAAATTTGTATCGCTATAAAAGTAAAGATGGGCACGCGCAATATTGGACTAGTTTTACCAGTGAACAAATCGTATTTAATACCTTATATAAGTATAGTGCTACCAAATTGTTTCAACTTTGCAACATGTTTGCAATGAACATATTTGCAGCTGTTGGTACCGTTTAATGAAAATAATAAACTTAGAATTATTATTATAGCCAAAATAATATAAAACATTGACAGTGTCGTTATGAAGAAATATATTGCGGCGAGGAATAACCATGTAAACGCCGTAATTTCAAAATATCCCAATTTATATTGGGATATTTTGAAATTTGGGATATTTTGGGATTTTTGCGAAATTATTTTCGCAATTGAAATATAATAAATTGAAGCGTTTGTCATATTCGAATTTTTTTTTGAAAAAAGCATACGTACAGCTGTCGCACAGTTCAATCATAGTATCGACGGTAGAATCATCGCTCATCTCACCCCTTTCGATCGCATCATTTTCGCCAATCAAATCGAAAGGTTCGAATATGTTGCGTATCGACGGATTTCCCGGGTGCCACTGTTTATCACCTATCACAATGTACCAATGCTTCAGTATCGTGAATACGCTCCGAGTCGACTTGTATTTGATTAACAGCAAATTCGTCGATGATTGTTTCGAAACTAATCGAGAGAGTAGTTTTTGGTTTTCACGGTCTTGCGCGGGTATGAGTAATGCGTGTTGCCACGGCAATAGCGCATTTTTTATATTGATATCCGAATATTTATCGTCCATCACACATCGCCCCTTATTCCATAAAAATTTTTTTCAGTTGAGTAACATTTTTTGGCCTAGTCAAAATCACAAAGCATTCTTCGAGCGTGCATCCCGAAAGATTGGCATATATATCGGTACTTATTGTTAGACCAATACTACTTCGCGCCGTATTAGCGATGGCTAATTGGAGTGGAAAACCAAATAGCAGTTTGTCCGATTTCGAACATGAATAATCGGTCGCTAAACGGTCGTGTGACTTTTTATAATAATCAAAAGTAGCCGCTCGACTGCAGTACAAATTCATGCGAAAGAATCCCCCATTCTTATCGCGTAAAACTTTTCAAATTTTGCGTCAATCATGAGTAATGACTCTTGAAACTCAATCCTTCCCGTACTAGGATCCGCTTGTTCCGGAAGAATTGCGATAAAAAATAAAATATCGCCCTGTTTCAGCAGTTGCGTGGTCGTAAGCATTTTATACGGCATTCCTATGATTAACGGAAGCAGCGGCGGACATTTTTCAAAATGTCCCTCCATCATTGGCCCCTTGGCCGAATCGAGAAAACGTATTGGTGAAAATTTCGGTCGAATTTCATAAAATTCAGGATTTTCCCCAAACTCATTTGTGATCTCGATATCGGCAAATATAGCCGTACTCATATTGACATAATGCGCTTCCATATTTGTAAACGAAAACATGGTAAATTTCCAAAAATATCGCATAATATACTTGTCGCACCATGCCGCAATATCACTCCCATTACGTATGTATAAGTCGCCATTACCGGTCAATTTTGCATCAGGCACTGGCAAATAACCGCACGCTTTTGCCGGATATCGATAGTCAAAAACAATTGGCATTTTGGTCAAATTCATACTAAAGAAGTTGCGCAATGTCAAGTACCAGTCGGCGTCTTTGTCGTAAAGTTTAGATAAAAAATCTTGATATTTTTGATTTTTGTTGCGGTGCTGGGTAGAAAAATATACTACTTTGTCGGTGATGGTTTTGATCAATTTAGAGTTTACGTGGATGTTTCTAGAATCCGATGCCAGGTCGTCGATCGAATCATCCTCGTCAGCCGGTTCATCCGCATTTATTTCGTACGTACTACGATCTTCGGCAGCATTATTCAAGCGTAGATGCTTCTTCAAATTTTTCGACACAAATAACGGTTGGATTTGCTTACAGTCGCCGCACAATAAAAACACCAATTTGCTATTATTTTCCTTTGCAAAATTGAAACTGCGATAGGCAAACAGTTTTACCAGTTCCCGCTGAGCCGTCTACGAGTAAAGTCAGCATTGGATCACCGCCGCTCTCGTCATTATAAAATGCCTCAATTTCATTGACAACTTCCAATTGTTCTTGGCCGTATACAAATTCAGGTAATGGTCGTTTTATATATTGATTGGTTGATGATTCCCGCGAAAACTCGCTTTGTTTGGTTTGTTTGGTTGGAATTAACGCGATGATAAAGTCTTGCGAGTTGATATCACTCCCTGTCACAGGCACGCACATTTTCGGTAACCAAAATAAAAAATGTCTCGTTTGCAGATATTCGATGCAGTTCATGTTCCAATTGCGATTGGATATTCCCGAACAGTAACGAAAGTTAAAGCGGTGGTTTGTTTTAGAACAGCCGTATCGTCCATTGACCAAGCCTTGTGAGAGCGAAGTAAACGCGTCGGCCATCTGTGAAATGAAAAAAATATATTTGTCGAAGATGGATGATTTTGAATTTCGACAATTTGTAAAATCGTATCACGTTAAAATATATCTGGTCAAAGCGTTGTATCGAAACTATACGAAAAAGTATTAATGTACGCAGGTTAATTACATTTTATATCGCGGTAATCAGCGACGCGTTGATGTCGATATACTACAATTATTTTATAATCTGTATACGAAAATGTATCACGGGCGAGTTTAATTTCTCTCGTTCTGTTTGAGCACCAACTCTCCTCTCTACCCGACAACGCTCGGAGCATCACTGAACTCCTAATTTGTCCGCTACATATCGAAGATTTAGCGCGGTTTTTTTTACGCGGCGCATTGCGTGGGTTTGGGCATGTGCGTAGATATAAATAGCATATAACACGATAACGATATAATAATCATCAGTATAAATGTATTTGAAAAATTTGTATTTAATCGAACACAATTAAGGCATAACATGAATGACATTACTAATAATGCGAAACCTAATGTAATAAAAACCGATTTTATATTTTCACATTTGGGGTATAATATTTTTGTAAACAATGTCGGTGAATCAGTGGCGCGTTCCATAACCAAAGTGTTTTTTTTTACTTCTCTGTCGCAATAATCGTCAAATGTCCAGCTTAATATAAGCGCGAAATCAAGAGATGGGCGGTGTAGCGAGCGATTTATTTAACGATGGAACGTTCATTGAGGAGGAATTTTTTGTTAATTTTTCACAGATATGTCATAATTGTCAAGGCTATGCCGGTTGCGGATCTAAACCAATAAAGTCATTGTTTAATAAAAAAACAGGTGAGCTGTGTGAAAGTATGTCGAAATATAGACAGGTAAAGACTCAGTTTGATTTAAAACCAAATATCGATACATATCGCCAAATGACCAATGTTTGGAACGGTCTTAGAGTGAAATTATTTATGTTTATCGGTACGTTCTTTACCGACCTGCACGACACATTTTTGCTAAAACATTATCAAGCCTTTTGTACGTTACAGGAACGCGTTTTACAGCAATATCATGATGAATTTACGCGACAATCTCCCGAAGAAGAATGTAAAAAAAATATTCTTGAAAGAATGAAATTAAGTATTCCTTACTTATTTCATTCTTTCAAGAATATTTTTTTTACATTCTTCTTCGGGAGATTGTCGCGTAAATTCATCATGATATTGCTGTAAAACGCGTTCCTGTAACGTACAAAAGGCTTGATAATGTTTTAGCAAAAATGTGTCGTGCAGGTCGGTAAAGAACGTACCGATAAACATAAATAATTTCACTCTAAGACCGTTCCAAACATTGGTCATTTGGCGATATGTATCGATATTAGTCGTTTGCGGAGACGCATTATGTGAACTCGAATTACCCATAACACAATTCCTTTGTGTTATGGGTAATTCGAGTTCACATAATGCGTCTCCGCAAACGACTAATTCGAGAAACGGAATTAGATCAAACTTTCCGAGCGGTAAATTCACAATACCACCAAACACAAAATATCGCGCGGAATTTGACAAGCATTACATTCTCATCATTGAAAATATCGATTTAGAGAGAATATCACGAATTCAATATTGGTACTTCACTTATTGCCCCCAAAAAATACATACTCATTTATCATTAATATAGCAAAGAACAATATCGACGATTCAATCAGACAAAAAATTTCCGACAGAGGTTACGACATTTATAAAATATTTGAAAAGAATTCCACTAAAGATTTATATTTGGTCACCGATTCTTTTCATTCGAGCTCGGATGATGAAATAAAATTGCGCAGATCCAATAAAAAAACATGCAAAGATAAACATCATCTTGTAATCAGTTGGACGAAGAGTAAAATTTCATCGACATCATACTCGGATTATTTTATATCGTTAAAGGATGATGGATCCATCATTGGTGACGTAACCGTACCAAATTTTGACAATACATGCGGTAAAATTGAATCTAACCAATTGTTTGCCGGTTTAGTTGCTGAGGTACGTGAATTTTGCTCGAATAGTTACCGCGCAACGTTTAATCAGACCCAAATTGTTCAAACAACTAGACGATTTAGTTTTGCATACTACGTTACCGATGTTAAAAATGTCTACAAGCTCATTAATTCCTTGATTCATCTAACCAATGAAAATGAATGTTTGGCCATTATATGCTACAAATTCACAAAAATATACGATTTGGAAAAATACTACATTGCGAGTTTATTTAAAAATACAGTGAACCGAGGAGGAACCATGATAATTAATACGGATTCAAAGATAGCAATATTCGCTAATCAAACAATTCAGTCCCGTCAAAATAATTCAATATTATTGTGGAAATTGAACGCTTCAGAATCATACAGTATCCACACGGAGATGCAGAATAGCCAAAATAGAAGCCTCGCAGATTTTTATTTGGACGCGACAAATAAATTCGTCCAGAGTAAAGCGGTAAATTCAATGCGATCGCGACACTGTGTAAATAATTCTATATTTGTGGACAAGACAGCACCGGAGTCGGAAGTGAATAAGAATTATACTACGTTTGAGATATTTTCGGCAAATATTAACTTTGCATTGGACGGTAGATTTATTGATTGCGATTGTTTAATTGTATATTTGAGCGAAGATGACGTAAAGATAAATCAATGGTTGCTCGAAAATTTAATTTATTCGTTCGAGTCATTGGAATCAAATTTCAATATAAAAATGATTCGGTGTATTAAAGTTGGCAACCAATATACATTTGAGAGTAAAAACTTTATCGACCGCAATGCGCACGTGTTTAAATATAAACCCAATGTATTTTCCAACCAATATGCGCTACTGTATTCCCAGTCAATACCGATGGCGGTGGCAAAAAAAGTGTATACCTTTCTGTTGCCAAAATTCTTCGATACTGACAACGCGGTGGACTCTGTACTTGCGGAATCATACTATGCCGTCTCATTATCGCAGCAAACAATCGTCGACAAAGTTAATTTGGCTAGCAATTGTAGTTCTATCGCCAAGTTGTGCGAAGATTCTGAATCTAATTACATAAAGGTATCTAATGAAATTGAAAATTTTAAAACTTATCCGATAGCCAAATTGGACCAATATAATTTGTATCCGGAAAATAAAAAAAATTTCAAAATAACCAGTCTGCGTTAAAACAAATCCAAACCGAGCCCGTTTAGCAATAAATTAAAATATGTAATTTTCCTGAGACAAGGCGATAATAATACCATTTCCGAGGCCGTGAATTTAATAAATACTCCTACGGATATCCGGCCAATTATTATAGCCCAGTTTAAAGATACTCCGTCGTTATTGACCGATTCTGAATTTCAACAAGAATTAACTTTGCTAAATTACGAACAAGCAACATTAACCTTGCCGAGCGTTGATGGCGCGATAAATATATACGGCAAGAGATTATTGTTACTCCAGCCAAAATCGGATAGTAACGTCTGGCGATGTATAACTACCAGGCGTATTGACGCATATCTCACATTCGTCTTCGGCACCAACAATTCAAGTTCATCAAGCGCATGGGATTTGATAATTTCGGATAAATTAATTGAGGCCCAGACCGGTGCGATTTCTTACAAAATTAATTATCCAACAACGACCGATATAATTATTCCATCGGTTCCCATAACCGAAACATATAATATCGCGCCTAACGAAGTAAACATAACTCGCAATAACAATGATTATATCTATATTATTCCATCGGTCAAGTATAAACTTTGGAACGATAAAAAATTGAAATTATTCAATAACCAAAATTCCCATATAATTGAATGTAATCCGTCGGCACTGAAATTGGAAATGAATGCGAAATTTTTTGAATCGTATTCTTACATGAAACGAGTAATTTCGTTGTTGCGTAACGTTAAAGAAACATACGCATATAAAATAATTCAATCGATTTGCAAATCAAATAATTTTCAAAAGTACAGACCTTGCATCATCATCACAACTGATAATAGAATCATAGAAAATAAAATCGATTATTATTATTATAGCATATTAACAAAATATAACTTGACTAAAAAGTATAGCGTAAAAATTCTAAACGGATTGAAAAGACAATTTTTAATTCTGTGTGATGCCACAATTAATACAAGTGTTGACGCCGCAACGAAAAATATTCAATGTGTATGTACAAATAATGCAAATAATAAAATTACAGCCATAGTCACCGACGAGTCAAATTCCATTGTTGGTAAATAAAGTGCCAAATGCGAAAAAGCAATTTCTGTCAATTCGCTAAATGGCTCAATAGTTTTGGGAAAAGTCGTTGTCAATGTTAAATTTTGTTGGGGTACGTTAAATGTAATTATTTCATTGCGAACGTCTTTAATATTATTCGATATTACGATCGTTTCATAAACGTATATAACTTTCCAGTCGTCGTTTCCTAAAAATTTCGCAATATTTGTTTTCACATCGAAATAATCTATTTTGGTCAGGCTGTTTGGTTCATTTTCCACCTGTACAAATATCGTAATAGCTGGAAACGCTGTCGGATCATCTTTCGATTTCTCCGACGAGTCAAACACGTCCGTAATGAATTTTTTCAAAGCCGCGCACAACAAAAACATTGATTTATAATTGCAACGTAGAGTGTGAATGGTGTGAACGTCATTTATGTTTTGTCGGTTTTGAGCCAACGATAAATTCGATTGTACATCGGGCGGGAAAACATCTTCGTAAATAGCCGAAATTGATTGCAATCCGGGAAATAATTCGTATCTACTGATTGATGGATGATACGAAAATTCCGAATATATTCTTTCGCCATTTTGATCATACGCGTCTATTTCGTCCGCGCTGGGAATGTACCTTTCCGTAGTGAGCACAAACGTATCGGTGGCTTTTATCGTATATCTTTTTATTAAAAGATATACGATAAAAGCCACCGATACGTTTGTGCTCACTACGGAAAGGTACATTCCCAGCGCGGACGAAATAGACGCGTATGATCAAAATGGCGAAAGAATATATTCGGAATTTTCGTATCATCCATCAATCAGTAGATACGAATTATTTCCCGGATTGCAATCAATTTCGGCTATTTACGAAGATGTTTTCCCGCCCGATGTACAATCGAATTTATCGTTGGCTCAAAACCGACAAAACATAAATGACGTTCACACCATTCACACTCTACGTTGCAATTATAAATCAATGTTTTTGTTGTGCGCGGCTTTGAAAAAATTCATTACGGACGTGTTTGACTCGTCGGAGAAATCGAAAGATGATCCGACAGCGTTTCCAGCTATTACGATATTTGTACAGGTGGAAAATGAACCAAACAGCCTGACCAAAATAGATTATTTCGATGTGAAAACAAATATTGCGAAATTTTTAGGAAACGACGACTGGAAAGTTATATACGTTTATGAAACGATCGTAATATCGAATAATATTAAAGACGTTCGCAATGAAATAATTACATTTAACGTACCCCAACAAAATTTAACATTGACAACGACTTTTCCCAAAACTATTGAGCCATTTAGCGAATTGACAGAAATTGCTTTTTCGCATTTGGCACTTTATTTACCAACAATGGAATTTGACTATAGCACTCTAAGTAGTAAAAGCCAAGAAATTACAAGAGGCGCTAATTTATATTCGACGTTACTATCCAAAGACAGCAGCAACGATTTATCCGCCGACGATCTGAATAACATCAATGCCCATGTGTATTCCCGAAGCACACATTCGTTAACAAAATTAAAATTCGAGCCTGAAATATTTAACAGACCCGACATTCATCTGTTTCCCAAATCAAAGTATACCGAATTTTTAACGACTAACGTAACCTTTATCCGGGAATTTTCAATAGCGGATATTACTACAATGCTACGACTGCTGTTATTCAACACCAACGATTATAACCATACGAAAAATCATATATATATATATTCCAATATTCCAGAATATAAACTCATATAGTTTATACCGAGTAATATTTTAAAATTTTGCTCATAAGCAAAATTTTAAAATATTACTCGGTACCGCGATTCCGTACAAAAGTTTTAATAATTTTAAAGAATACAAGTACAGCCTGCAGTGTATCAAAGACCGAGAAAATTATGTCGTTTTGGCTTTGACGATCAATGCGGATTATAATTCGATAAACGTGGATTCGGGCAAATTTATTTTAGATATAAAACAGAATTTTCCTGCGGGCATAAATGAAACTCGCGCTCAACTGATGAGACAAAAAAATGCAATTGCCATCGAAGTTGTTAATAATGCATTAGCCAATTGGAAATATACCGACAGATATCTCAGTAGCACAGCAAACATTATCACATCATTTCGATCACAAACGTTTGATGATATATTCTTGCGGAAAATCAACCTCGACACTCTGAAAAAAATTCCAAATTCGTACATAACGCATCACGCGCGAAGAGCCATATATTGCGTGAATAAAAATGTGCGAGTCTTTGATAAAGAATGTTGAATGTTACGTGTTGAATGTAAAAACGCGATTTGAAAATTCAATGTTTTCCCTTCTGGAAAATTATCCCGTAGCTCAGGTAGCATGCCCGTTAGATCTCATCCAACTACGCGAACATGTGCCCAAGGGTAGATCGTATTACGAATATATAATAATGTTTTGGGACGACGAAACAATTCCACCGCCATTACAGTCCCTGCACTACAGCATTTATTGGCAAAATGATGACGTGGCGCATAGTAACAAAAGGCTAATAGTATTTTCTAGAAGTAAAGTTGACCATGACTTTGCCGATCTAAATGAGAAAATGTGGCAATATTCGGAATACAACAATACGCATTTCCCTATATTTTACCAATATCCCATTACGTTTAATTCGCCAACGAAATTAAAATATTACATTTACGCGAGTAGAGCCTGTGGTTAGGACGCGTCAATGATTCCAACAATTGAAAAAATAAACGATCGTTGCCTACTGGTACATACGCAGTACGAGGCAGATCCCAGTGATACGCTCGTACCGCCGCCTCTATTCATCGTTACGGAATTTTACACCAATAACACATATTCGTATAGATTTGGCGCAACGAACCTAGCCAAATCCTGGGCCCTCACTAGTTATGCCGAAGACATTTGCTCAATTAATACTACTATAGTTATACTCAAGAACCCAGAAAAAGTAAAGCGTGACAAAAGATATTATATCCCGGAAGAATATATTATCGACGCAAATAAACGAATTTTCGGCACGGTCATTCTCGCCGAGTAATGATTGCAAACGTCGCGACCATTCATTCATTTATTCGCCGAAAAAAAGTATCTATTTTTTCCCCTCCACGTGCCCCGATGTTGGTTTTGAATAAAAAAAAATATCAATGTGACGAGTTATTAGACTCCGGATATCACACAGTGTCTCATACCGACCTCCTGATTTATCGCTGCTCGCAAGCGTCGTTTATATATATATATTTTTTTCCACGTATTCGTTATCGTTTTGCCGGTAGTAACACGCGCCTCGATCTTGCACTTGAATTCGGAACGGGACCGCTCCTTTCACAATGTCACTCGGGGATAAACTTATCTCGCTATTTCTCAGAAAGTTCTGCTCAACGTTTTCCTTTGTTTCCAATTAATTGCAACGACTAAGCAAGCCTGTCTGGGGAGACAGGCTTGCTTAGTCGTTGCAATTATCACATCCGCCTCGCGTGTTATATGCGTATATTTGTGCGTATCCGCATACAACATTTTTTCGACAAAATGCCAATCGTTTTATCGTCGGACGAAAATTTGTATCCAATGATATCAGACTTTACACAGTCCCGTTATAAAATTAGCTTACAATTCCGTCTCCCCGTATATTATGGAAAATTATGATAAATTTGTGCCCGGCTCTCTGGAGAGCATGTATCTCTTCTTTTGAATGAATTAGACAGCAATTAGCTCGAATGTATGTAATAAATGAGAAATGTATGCAAATTGTATTTTATGCCCAAAACATTGCCGTTCATTTATCAAATAGGTCAAATAATGTCAATGCGAAACTCATAAAGGTGGATTGGCATCTCGTATCAATACGAGATAATATTGATTGAAAATCAGTTGCTAGTTGCACATAATTATGTGCATAATTATGTGCGGGAAACTATAAATTTATAGTTTCCCGTTTATCAATGCAATTGAAATAGTACATTGGGAAATTTAATTTCAATTCTATGTGCTCTATGGTAACTTTTTGCAATTGAACATTTTTTAACGCGTATATAATTTCGTGTTTCTTGCATATCGCACCGTTATTAAACAAAAGTCTTATCGATTTTACAAAATTTTCACAATCTATGGTGCTCGTAGATTCGAACAGTTGTCGTATAATTTTTTTATCGCGTTGCAATGTTACGATACTCCCTAGGGGCTTTGATAATTTTGCTACCTTGCACCGAAAGGAATTTATGGCGAAAGGGAAAGATGCACAGTCCCCACTCTTTGTGATACAAACTAGTCGCTGGGAGCGTGTCTTTAATGATGCAGGTCGACCATGCTTTAGTCATATTATTAAGATAAAAGTATTCAAAATTTGAACATGATATTTGTTGCGCGCCACGTTTAATTGTATCGAGCGATGTATGGAGTTGAGTCTTGTCAAAATATACATACAAAAGATCGAGTTCTCCATCCTCTGATATCACGCAAATGTTGCTATATTTTTGTGACGATTGCGGTAACAATCGATGCGACGCTGTGTTGTCCAGTAGGGCATTAGGTGGGTAATAACTTATAAATGCAAATTGCGAGCCATCGGCCGGAAGGCATTTAAATTGTATTAAATTCTTAATAATTTCTCAGTACTGCAAGGTGTTTTTGGATACGGGTAGAAAATAAACGAATATAATTCCCGATGGTTGGGGTGGCGCCGTCGTGATTGCAAAAATACAATCACGACGGCGCCACCCCAACCATCGAGAATTATATTCGTTTATTTTCTACCCGTATCCAAAAACTTGAAGATCTTTTTACTTGAAGATTCAAAAATTGAAGGTCTTTTTACTTGAAGATTCAAAAATTTCATTAGCTTTAATAATATTTAATATCGATTCATCGATGGTCTCCATTGCCAGTGGAGATGGATTAATAATTAAGGTTGTTGGTAAATATAGTTTTATCAAATTGTAGGGGGGCAAATTATTATAACGAGAATAATAAACGAGGGAATGATTCTCACGATACGTATTGATATGTGCCGAAAGTCTTTGAATGAAACTTAAAAAGAGAGCTTGTGTTTTTTGGAAACTTTTTTTGGTTACATTCACCACGTAGCATTGGAGTATGTCCGCAGTATTTTGTTGGGCGTTTATATTCACCATACTCGACAAGAATGGATAGTCTAAAAACACTAAATATGTTTCATTGTCGTTCTTTAATAGCCAGTATATTTTGTTGAATTTCGTTATTGCCTCCAGTTTATATTCGGAGAAATAACCTCGAAGCATTGGCATCATTGGTTCCATTCCATTTATATACTCCAATGTAAAGTAAGGTAAGCTATACAATTGAGCCACCCGCAAAGTTTGATTCTCTGCCATAACATCGAGTAATACAATAGCGAGTAAATTAATCGTATAGTATTCGCTATGATACGGATAGTCTTCACCGTGAGACATATTTTCTTGTTGAATCCGAAGCAAATATTTTTTTTTGAAGCTATTGGCGTAAACTGAATTAACACTTTTATTTTGATCGGTATTCTTACCATGATATTCAATCGCGGTGGTCTTTAACGTATCGAGATCCAATGTTTTCAAATGACCCAGTACGAAATTCGTTACATAGTTGTCCGCCAAGTTTTCCAATCGTTTCGTGTGAGCATATAGTATCTGTTTCTCCTTTAAGCGTGCATCCAACATGTAAATATAAAATCCAATTATTGATTGTTCGAAATACATTGTCTGGTAACTTATATGATTTCAGTGATATTTATTTTTTTATACCATAAATTTCCATGTTCGCGCAGATCCAATGTACGACCGATCACAGATGTATACTTCTTAGAATAGAAAATATTGCTTCGGTGTGGTAAATCCATAATACCGTTGGTTAGGTGATCGCTCTGTAAAAAAAATGATTCCATTGCACACCAATGATACAAATTTTGATATTTTCCACGTCTCATTTTCTTTGGGTTTAGAGGACAATAAAAGTGTGTCCCTGTTAGTGCGTAAAAGTAAAAATCTTCTCGAATCAAATCGTAATAAATTTGCTCAAATTCATTATTTGTACAAGAGAATGTAAATTTATTGATCGGATCACTTGTTATTTTAGTCTGATGTGTCTGATAAATTTTTTGTAGAAATTTTTTCAAATTTCGAACATTTATTTGTCGTATTTTCTCATTAGTTCTCGAACCGGGTACTGGCGTAAATGTAATTATTTTGTCCATGACTTGGTTCTGCATTATTTCGTATGATGAAAATAAATGGTAGGGCGTAAATACTGCCGGTATTTTTTCGAAAACGGGTAATATTTGTTTATCAACCATTACGTAACGCTGACATAGTAACGAATCTATCGTTTTTACGACTGTCGAATTAAGTTCTGTGATGAAGGAAATCTTTCGTCCGTCCGAGTCTCCTCTCCCCCCGGATCCACCGCCGATGGTATAGGGTTTGTCGGTGTCGCCTTCAACCACTTCGTTGTATGCGATAAGAAATTGCGTCTCTGCATCACGCAGAACATTGGTGAAGATGAGCCGCTTCGTTTCCCCCATCCCATACGATGATGAGAACCTTACTATATATGCTACGAATTGTTACCAACTCTCTAAGCTCATTAGTATTTAAAATTTTGTACGCGCACAATGTGTCGGTCCAGCAATGATGTGATCTTTGTATCGGCAATGTGTCAGTGATTGAAGGGATCTTAATATTTCCAAGGTACCTATAAACGGTCATCCAATTACTAGTTTTGTTCCGTTTCTCCTACTTTTGTCACGCATTTGTTGAGCAGTGCTTTACTTTTTGTGAAAATATACGAAAATGCCTTGATGACTGGGTTTGCCTCAAAAAAAGAGCAATACTTTTTTTTCGCGTGGCATCCACGCGAATTGTCAGAAAGCTGAGAAAAATGTATAGCGAGCGATGGGCAATACTTTGAATAAAATTTTTTGTTTAATTTTCATACGATAAACGTGGATTTTCTATACAAACATTCGAAAATAGCCTTTCCCACCCCGAGTGACTCCGATGGCCGTTGTTTGGTTTGGTTTGGAAAGCTATATGGGCATACCGAAATCTTATTGGCAAATAATTTTTCTATATTTAGTGATGTTTTTTCAAGTGAGTGGTAGAGTTTATAGGCGTAGAAAAATTGCGAATTTTTTTTTTGAATGTGAAAATTGTGAATATTCTTAAATTTTATTTTGTTCCCGTTAAAAGAACGTTTTTTTTTTGCGAATGATAAAAATTTTTTTTTTTTTAAACTTTTATATCGGCTGCTGCAATTAAAAACATATTATTCGCGTAACCGGTCGCAAATTTTTATTTTGGATTCAGCTTAGATCGCTCGATTTGTATAATTCGTAATTTCATTTTTTATCGTCGCTGTAAAATTTGCTTTTTAAATGCGTAGTTAATATACGCTCAGAACATATTAGTCGGGTCAATACGTTGAATAAAATTTTTTCTTTCATTTCCATACAATAAACGTGGATTTTCTATACAAACATTCGAAAATAGCCTTTCCCACCCCGAGTGACTCCGATGGCCGTTGTTTGGTTTGGTTTGGAAAGCTATATGGGCATACCGAAATCTTATTGGCAAATAATTTTTCTATATTTAGTGATGTTTTTTCAAGTGAGTGGTAGAGTTTACATTATAGGCGGTCGCAAATTTTTATTTTGGATTCAGCTTAGATCGCTCGATTTGTATAATTCGTAATTTCATTTTTTATCGTCGCTGTAAAATTTGCTTTTTAAATGCGTAGTTAATATACGCTCAGAACATATTAGTCGGGTCAATACGTTGAATAAAATTTTTTCTTTCATTTCCATACAATAAACGTGGATTTTCTATGCAAACATTCGAAAATAGCCTTTCGAAAATAGCCGAGTGACTCCGCGATGGCCGTTGTGGTGTTTGGAAAGTGATATGGCATTCTGAACAGTTATTGGCAAATAAATTTTCTATATTTAGTAATGTTTTTTAAGCGAGGGATAGAGTTTATAGGCGTAGAAAAATTGCGAATTTTCGTTTTGAATGTGAAAATTGTGTATGCGTTCTTAAATTTTATTTTGTTCCCATGGAAAAAACTTTTTTTTTTTGCGATTAATCTTTTTTTTTTTGAGCCTTTTTTATATCGGGTGCCGAAATTAAAAAATACTATTCGCGTTACCGGTCACAAATTTTCATTTTGAACTCGGTTTAGATAGCTCGATTTGTAAAATTCGTAATTTCATTTTTTATCGTCGCTGTAATTTGCGTTTAAAATGCGGAGTTAATATACGCTCAGAACATATTAGTCGGGGGGTGCTGAGAGATTTTTTAAATTTCACGCGCAAACCTTTTATTACAGATCTCTAGTATGGATAATCCCGAGGAATACGATATCGAGGCATTGGTAATGTTGCGCAGTATAGCTATTACACCATTACCGAACGAAATTGTTGTTATAAAAACGCAATGTTTTTCGTTTAGCTCGAAATGGATTTGTCCAACGCGTCGGCGAATAATTATATCGACGGACAATTTGATGCTTACGCATTTGACGATTACCTTCGGGATGTGGAAGCAATGATCGGACCCGATGCCACGTACTCCATCGACGGCGAACGATATATCGGTGATTCAGAAAACTCTACGAGCTCGTCGCCGTCTTTGAGCGAACCAACGTATCACATGTTGGCATCTGTAAGGCGAGAGAGTTGGATCCATGAAAGTGTGGATCAAAACCCTACGGTCGAAAATGCCAAGTGCCCGCGGGAAAAAAATACTTTTGGCACGGATATTCTTAGAAAAATATTTGACAATCCACCCCCAAACAGTTACTTGGAGAATGTAATTTTCGAACTATCCGACTTTATCCAGATAAAACCAAACCAAACAGTTTCATATGCTAAATCAGCTCTTGGTGCTAAATCAACGCAGCACCCGGGAAATCTTCCGGAGCATTGTAATTGTATTACGAATTATATAACGAAACTGAATTGCTCCAGTTACGTCGGAGGTGCCGAATATTTTAATACGTCTACAGTTAGTTTGAATTTTTTTTTCGGGTAATCAAAGAAAATTGGTCGATACCAACGGTTATTGTTTTAAAGTACCCTTCGGTACATCGGCTAACGTGTCAAAATTGGTACGATTTACCCATTGTTCATTTCATTGCGGTTTTGGGGTTTGATGCGCAAGTTTATGGCAAATATACCGCGGATATATTGGACATTATCCTCAACGCAAGTGTTACCGTCGACGAATATATCGCAACGGGTGATTACGAGTTACTCATTTTAACCAATAAATACGATCGTTTCACAATGCATTTCTTCGTTGACGGGAAGAAATTTCGAACTGTCACCACATTGTCCGATAACAAAAATGTCGTTATTTTGTTGAAAAAAAACGAAAAAATCTACTTTACTAGAACCTCGGCACAATTTGTAAAAATTATTTTCAAAACGAATGATTGCGCATTCAATAATAGTCAACCGACGAACGAACTTTTGTGTTGTCGAAACCGCACGCATTGCAGTATATATGCTATGCTTCCGTTCAGGCTCAGTTATGATTCGCTCATTAATGACATTATGTGCGGACAAAAAAATTCCATAAAGATTCCAATTTTTATACTCAGTACGAATGTTATTATGCGTCACACATGGTTAATTTTTCTGAATCACCTCTCAAATCATTGTACGATAACATTAAGTGACCAAACAAACCAAACCCATAGCTCTTTGAATTATTTTAATGGTATCTGCGACTTGACTAGAGAATTTTTTATCTGCGAGGCAAAATAATTTAAAGTCGATTACAATTTAGTTCGTATAGTTCCTCACCAAGTCAGTATTTTCAATTTTTTTTTGTTATGCTCGCCAAAACGATGCTATAAAGTTGACCCCAAAAAATGTACGAAACATTGTAAATTGCACGATTTTGTAAATAAAGTTTTTGATTACGTGATAGTACAAACATTAAAACGTCCTGTATTTTTATTTTATACTCGGCACAAAACGCAAATTTACTTTTTTGCGAATAGTATCCAAATAAGAGGTTTGGTTTGCAACCGCAACAGCAATTATGCTGTTATCAAAACATGACCCATATGTTATAATTTTTTAAACAAATATAGCTGTTATTAATGCATATATACCAAACGGAATATTTATATGCTGCGCCGAGTTCGCAAAGTATACCCATTTTTTTTCATTTTTTGCGACTAAAATACCTTGAATCTCTGTAGCGTTTGTTGACACACACATATATATATATATATATATATATATATATATGTGTCAACAAAAATAGTAGAAAAAAAAATCGCCCTAATATATATAATACATACTAGGGCGATTTTTTTTTTGACTATTTTTTTTTCTCAGTCCCGAGCGGAAGTTTTATTGGATATGTCGAGAAACAAATTCCCTGAAAGTTACAGCCCTTAATATTAATTCCAAGTACTTCATTCACCCTTAGCGTGAAATGATTTTCCATCTAAAATACACGTAAATCGAATTTTTTTTATTTTTAATTCTATAACTCAGCCGCATTTTATGCTATCATATTGTTCTTGGTTTCGATTTACTCGGAATAAAACAATCTAGAAAAGTGCCTATTGCGGCGAAAGTGTAAATTGTACTGGTGAGTTGGTACACGGGTCACTGAAGTTGATTTTTACCCAAATTTCTCGTTTTTTTTTTGCTGTTATCTCCGAAACAATTAACTTTACGAAAAAAAAAGGAAAAGGAAAAATTTGTTTGAAATTTAATTTCTTACAAAAAACCAAACCTATCGACCCAATTGCTTAGATTAATATTTTTTTGAGATATTGAACTTTAACTTGAGAGTAGTTTACAATTTTTACGGTTTATTCCTGAAAAAATGAAATATCAAGGAATTTGTTTTTCGACATATCCAACAAAATTTCAGGGGGGACTGAGAAAAAAAAATTGTCGACAAAAAAATCGCCCCAATATATATATATATATAGTGTTGCAAATTTGTTGTTGTTGTTATTAACGATATTCGTTCACGGGCTCTCGATTGCGAAAATACTATTTCAGAGAAACGCCTAAAAACAATAGGCTTAACGTTTTTTGGTTTGTGAAAGTTTTATTATATTTTACGCTCATTTTTATGTACAAAAACATTAGTTGCTTGATACAATACCTTGAATCTCTGTAGTGTTTGCTCGAGTAGTTGGCTGGAACGACTGCTGTCCGCTACAATACTCGCAATCCTTTTTTTTTTTACAACATTGTTTGTTACGGTACAAGTATGCTTGAAAAATAAAAATCGACAATGCGCTTATGAGCGCATTGTCGATTTTTATTTTTCATTACGCGTTAGTAAACGCAATGAGGTTTCATCGAAGATGACGTCGCAGTAGAATAATTTTGTCCGAAAGAAGTTTAAAACGGGTTGTGATGTAAATCGTTTTAAAAACACGACATTTATTGCTTAAACAATACAATATTAAATGAAATGAATATCGGTTTGGCATTATCGCTGCCGCATAATAATAATTGCATACTTGTCGCATAATGGCGAGGACGAGATAAACACGATTGAATACATCTTAATTTTTTTTTTTATTTGAACTCTTACTTTTTATGAACTCTCGCCACGTGCTTCGTATAGGTATACTTGTTTTTATACGCGCGGTTGCAGATATCGCACTTCCTTGGCCCACAATTTAACATGTGCCGCGATAGGCGTTTGAATATTTTACCGCAATTGCAACACGTGCCAGAGTTCGATGAGGTAGTAGGTTGCACATTATTGGCCTCAGTCAGAAGCAACGGATCTTTTAATTGTTTGGAAAATATCGGCGCGTCATTTTCCCCATTGTCAAACTTGGAGACCCGAACAGAGTTTGTTGAAGCAGTAGGTTGCGCATTGGCCTCGGGCTGAAGCAACGGAACTTCTAATTGTTTGAAAAATATCGGCTCCCCATTGCCAAACTTAGAGATCCAAACAGAGTTTGTTGAAGTAGTTGGCTCAGCACAGGCCTCAGGCAGAAGCAGTGGATCTTTCAATTGTTTGCAAAATACCGGCACGTCATGTTCCCACTCTGGAGAGTTATTAGTTGGGCGACGCGACTTCATGGTCGCCTTGCAAAGTGGTCTCGAAATGCACGCGGTACATAAATGGTGAGGAAGCTGCTGTACTTTCTACCAACACAGAATATTGATGTTTCGGCTATAATAAGTGTCGTCAGTTGAGATACGGCAAGGCGTTTGAAATGAAAAACTACGGGCAATGAACAAATATAGTCGATTGATATAGTACCTTGTGTCGCTACAGAGTTGGTTCGTGTTGACGTATTTGTTGAGCCAAGCTGCGCTGTGTCATGCGGCGATAATATCTGTTTGTCCGTTGCCGACTGCTCCGTGGGCACGTCGTCCGATTTCGATAACGTTGTTTCTGCAAATAAAAAAAAAAACGGCAGGCTATTGAGCCTGCCGTTTTTTTTTTAATTAATTTTTTTCGCTGCTGCTGTACGTAAAAAAAATAAAAAACTTAAAATATTATAAAAAACACGTCCATTATTGAATGGACGTGTTTTTTATAATATTTCAAGTTTTTTATTTTTTTTACGTACAGCAGCAGCGAAAAAAATTAATTGAGAGGTGTACCTTGCGTCTCTGCAGAGTTGGTTCGCGGTGAAGTATCTGTCGGGCCAAGCTGCGCTGTGTCATGCGGCGGTAATGTCTGTTTGTCCGTTGCCGACTGCTATGGAGCAGTCGGCAACGGACAAACGCATATGGATGCGTATTGTCCGATTCCGATAACGTTGTTTCTGAGAGCAATACGAAAAAAAATGGCAGGCTCAATCGACGCGTTTCACATAATATTTCAAGTTTTTTTTACGTTCAACAGCCAAAAAAGTTATCTGAGAGGTGTACCTTGCGTCGCCGCGGAGTTGGTTCGCGGCGAATTATCTGTCGAGCCAAGCTGCTCCATAGGCGCATCATCCGATTCCTCATCCGCTGCCGACTGCTCCATCATAGGCACCTCGTCCGTAACTATGCATATTTATTTTTAAAAGCCGTTTTTGATTTAACCAGCGAGCTAAATTCGCGGAAAAGAAATATTTTACCTGCGTTTGGCGTTGAAACTAATTGGGCGGGTTCGTGCGTTGCCAATTGGTTTACAGAAATGACGTCGAGATTCCTCATAAACCGCAGTTGTCGAAGTCGATCAGAAGGTTGGTCAGTCAACCGCGTTGTTTCGCCCATAACGGAAGCAGCAACAGCAGGATGGGTTTCGGATCGGTCGACCGAATTTTTTGATTTTACCAAATTCTTTTTGATTTTGGTGACAGTTCCATCCGTAGTATTTGAAGCGCCGCCGGTATTTTTTTTTTTCTGAGATCGATGTGCATATGTTTCAATCGATTCAAATCTATACTCACAATTATGGGTCGGTGCCTTTTCTCAACAACGTTCTTCGCAACCGGCATCTCGTACATTGATGTGAAACAGGTATCCACCATTTCCCGTATCGTCGCGTTTTTATGCGTTTTCGACATATGAGTTCCGAGGCGTTCAAGAACCAAATCGCACAACGGGCATTTTCGTTTCCGATGTGTTTTCACGTGCGCAAGGAATTTCACTTTGTATTTAAATGTGCCGCGACATTCGATGCACGTGTAATTTCTTGTGTCGCGCATCCCAGCTTCAACGAGTTGGCGATATTTCGATTGAATTATATTTGTTTCCGCAACGGTTAATGGACTGACCAACGTCTTCATACGTAAAAAATTCATAAAAATGGGATTAATCTCCAAATGCCCTTTTGTATAATGCCGGCAGAATCCCGAAATACTTGCAAACGAAATATCGCCCAAAACACACACCAATACTTTTTCGTTCTTTGCGGAATGATACAACGTTGTGTGGGTATTCAAGTGTTCCAGCGACGTAAATATGTGCGAGCAATCATTTGATGGACATTTAAAATATTTTCGATGGCGCTTTACAAGTCCCAGGTCGTAGCCAAGATTTGATAGTATCGGTGTAATTTTCGAACTTTCACAGTCGCAGTAGCCAGCAAATGATGATGCTATGTTCCATTCGAGATCGCCATAATTTATAGCCTCGTATATGCTTAAGCCCGTGTGAATTATTTGGTGGAGTACGCCGCTTTTGATGTACACGACATCGCCGGGTTTTTGGATCAACACCTGATATTGTATATTGTTGGCATCTAGAAAATCGCGTGTGACGAATATGTTTTTATGGTTCAATGGTAAATTGCATCGATCAACTTTCACAGAATCCAAATATCGGTTTAGTGCGGTAATCATGGCGAATTTTGATGGCGATTTAATAATTAGCCAAACAATCGGTGCACCGTACCAAAGCAGATGAAGGCTCGGTAAAACTCCATCATCGCAATGCATCTCGGTGAATGCATATTTCGTACCGAAATTATACATTGACCGGTTAATTCCTTTATAGGCGACAATATCGGCATTATAGTGTTTGTCAACCAGAGAATGCGTATCTCTAGCAATCTTGTGTAAAATACCACTACAAACGTCGACATTCTTCCCCGAAGAAGGCGCAATGTTGGCCGCAGATGGTATGCCCACGCCTTTGTTGATGATGCAATAGTTTACCAACTGATTGTATATTTCGTCCAGTTTCCGACAATAAGTTGAGATAACACTGGTTGTTGTCAAATCGACATCAATATTGAGATATTTTCGCAAAGCTTCGTCAATTTTCACTCGGGCCATTATACCGGTTAGCGTTTCAAACGTGGCCATCAGGTCTTCGTGTTGGAAAAATTCTATAATCGTCGTAGAATCTTTACTGGGCGGATTAGTTCTTGACTCTCCATGACTCGCAATTTCGTCCAATACGCAATTAATGTGGAATATCGGATCGGAGCCAACGCTAGTATCCGAGCTCGCATAGTCGATGGTATTACCATTGTTAGCGGCAATATTCGGATTGATTTGTTCAATGAAATAAATCAATTGCTTCGCCGAGTTATTGTTCGGCAGTGGCGTTAATTTTTTAAATGCAACGCCATTAGGAATCAAACTGCCGAAGGTCTTAAAAATATCGGCTACTCGTCGAATATCATTTTTTTCAAATTGAACATGTCGATGCACGCTCGCGTCTCTTAAATATGCGCACTTGTCTTTGGTACTGTTCTTTGTAATGTTCGCCAGAATATACGCAATATCGTAAAATTTGGTTTCGCCGATGAAAGACATGATGCTCGTAGTTCAGACAGTATGTATATTCGACCGGTTTATACAATGTACTCTAGAAAGAGAGAATAAAAACATATCCGTCAAGCGATGACCGAACTTATCTATATGCAGCAATTCGCTACTCGCTCGTACTAATAGAATAAAGCCAATTCTTTACCAATATATATATGCGTGGGATAAAATTATGATCGCGTATTATTACATGTTAGTAGTATTCTTTTTGTCCATATGTATATGTATATATATATACATATGGACAAAAAGAATACTACCGGCATGTCCCGTTTCTTTTCCTTTCTGTTTCTTATTGGCCCGCGTCCTGCTGCTGAGCAGTGGGCACGCGATATATGGCCCGAACGTAGCATTCGAACGTCACCAGACAAGCGCCGGCGTGAGAGGCGAGTTCGTGCTTCGGCACGGTGACGTGACACAGACGGCAGACGCTCTCGCGGTTTTCCTCGCTATATAGCGAGGAAAACCGCGGGAGCGTCTGCCATTGGGAACAATGTTACGAGCGATGGTTATATAACCATCGCTCGTAACATTGTTCCCAATTGTAGCACACCCCCACCGGAAGTAGGCACACCGGGCACCTTCCTCTCTTGATTAGCAGTTGCGCGGCAAAATCCATTGCCGAAACTACACAATAAAAAACATCGCACAAATTAATTTCGTATTCATTATTTTCCTCGCCATAAGATAGAAAAATCTCAACGCTGAGCCATAATCACGCGGCAGAGTCGCGATGGCATTTCATTTCGAATAAATTTCATTGCGTTTTTTTTCAATCGAATTCGCGAGATATTAACACTGTCCGAAGAATTGGCTTCGTCCCATTCGTACGAACGAATATATACTCGTTACGCTATGTGACGTCATCATAACACAAATGCGTCTCGCCGGACCCGTGATGCCACTTATGTTTTGGCGCAAACAATTTCCGAGGTAGTACAATAAGATAAAAAAGGCACAAATAGCAGCTCGAGGGCTTGACAAGGGGGTTTGGTTTGCTTCGTTTTGGAGATGCTTCGAGTGCACATCTATTCATTTTTCTCGTAGAGTTACTCGACGAAATTCCTTCTGTTCCTATATTTTGTATAGGAACAGAAGGAATAATTTTTTTTCTACTCAATAAAAAAAATATCGCGTTATGAATTTTTCATTGTGTAGGAAAAAAATAATTGCTCAATATTTATTTGAAATAAATATGAACTCGTGTATGTGTATCGGCATTCGTTTTTTATTGCGAGATTATATATTTTGCATAGGAAAGGAAAAAAATTGTTATTATTTTTTCTGCACAATAAAAATAAATAAAGGCAAAGACTTTATTTATTGGTCGAATAGATTTATTGAATAAGGACTTCCGACCTTCTCGCTGGTTTCTCACCAAACTCTTGATTCTTTTATATTGCTTCATTATCTTATCGTCACATAGCAACGCCGTTGCGATGTGACGTGCATTTCAATATATGGGTCCCCTTTCGTCGATGCATTATTTCCCACAGAATAATTTTTTTTTCTACGCAATAAAAAAAAATATCACGTAATAAATTTTCCATTGTTTATACAATGGAAAATTTATTACGTGATATTTTTCGCGTAATTATTTTTTTTCCCTTATGGGAAAAAAAATAATTACGCGACATTTATTTTTTATTGCGTGAAATTTAGCCAACAGTTTAATCGGCATACATTTTTTATAACGAAAAAATAGTTGCTGGACGAAATTTATTCACCTGATTTGTTTGGGTGACACTTTAAACAGACTAATTTTTTTTCCTACGCAATAAAAAAAAATATCGCGTAATGAATTTTTCATTGGGTTCGGAAAAAACGAATTGCGCGACGTTTGGTTTTTTTAAAGCAATTTAGCTAACAGTTTATTCGGCATTAATTTTTTATTGCGAGAAATTTACTCACCTGATTTGTTTGGGTGAAATTTTATATAACGAAAAAATAGTTGCTGGACGAAATTTATTCGGGCTATATTTTGCACAGAATAATTTTTTTTCCTACGCAATAAAAAAAAATATCGCGTAATGAATTTTTCATTGGTAGGAAAAAAATAAATACGCGGCGTTTATTTTTGAAAGCAACGAAAAAAAAAAAAATAGTTGCTCCACGAAATTTATTCGGTCTATATTTTGTATAAGAAAATAAAAATTCATTATAGGAAAAGAAGAAATAATTATTTTCTTTCTACGCAATACAAAAAAAATATCGCGTAATGAATTTTTCATTGCATAAAAAATTTATTCACCGGATTCGTTTGGGCGTAATTTTATATAGCAAAAAAACAATTGCTCGACGAAATTTATTCGAGCAATTATTTGCAAAATATAGGAAAAATCACTGCGCGACATTTGTTTTTTATTGTATAGGAAAAAAATTATCCGATATTTGTTATTGTTTAAAAATTGCTTACCGGTGGTGGGCTGCTTCTTCTTTCTGGAAATTGACTTGTCGATTCACGTTCTAGTTTGTCAAAAATTTATCGGATATTAAATCGTCTTTGTCGATGAACGTTCACGTTATGTTCACTTGAGATTAGTTTGTCAGAAATTTATCGGATATTAAATCGTCTTTGTCGATGAACGTTCACGTTATGTTCACTTGAGATTAGTTTGTCAGAAATTTATCGGATATTCAAACGTATTTGTCGATGCGCGTTCACGTTAGGTTGACTTTAGAGTAGTTTGTCATAAATTAATGAGATATTCAATCGTCCTAGTCGCGATGCACGTTCGCGTTATGTTCACTTTAGAATACTTTGTCACAAATTAATGAGATATTCAATCGTCTTTATCGATGCACGTTCACGTTATATTCACTTTAGAGTAATTTGTTACAAATTAATGAGATATTCAATCGTCTTTGTCGATGCACGTTCGCGTTATATTCACTTTAGAATACTTTGTCACAAATTAATGAGATATGCAATCGTCTTTATCGATGCACGTTCACGTTATATTCACTTTAGAGTAATTTGTTACAAATTAATTAATCGGAAAATCGATCGCCGTTATTTAAATACCGACATTAAAAAAACACATTACGGCAGGATATAAGCTGTTGAAAGGCGGATAGTCAACGGGTGTGAACCAGCAACACCGAACGTCGCGCGAACACTAAATGTGCTTAGCGCGCAGGCTGACTGTGGGGCTCGCAAGTACGTATGAGACAAAGACTGCTACAGTCCGGTCAGCCGACGCTCTAAGCACAAGAATTCCTTTATGCGCTCACCCTTAGGTATTGATGACATTAAGACGCGCCCTTATCGCTTCGCCTCTGCTCGAATGCTTTATCTCGCCCAAGCATCCGGTACATCACACAGCAAGAACGTAGAAGATTTTATTATTTTGTATAGGAAGACAAATAATTGTTCGATATTTATTTGAAATAATTGTTCGATACTTATTTGAAATAAATAACAACTCTTGTATGTATTGGTGGCATATATTTTTGTTTGTTTTTGAAAATTCCAAATTTATTCGACGTTTATTTTTTAAATATTTTTTATCGCAATAAATTTATTCACCAGATTTATTTGAGAGTTTGTTTTATATGGGAAAAAATTGTTGTGCGAATAAATTGCCCGTAACAAAAAAGGAAATCAAAGTAGGAATTAAACTATTAGATAAATTTCTTTCATAAATATGTCGAATAAATTTGGAATTTTCAAAACCAATCAAAAATAAATGTCACCAATACATACAAGAGCACATATTTATTTCAAATAAATACCCAATAATTTTTTTTTCCTATATAAAATAATAAAATCTTCTACGTTGTTGCTGCGCAATGTACCGGATGTACGGGCGAGATAAAGCATTCGGGCAGCAGTCCAGTCAGCATACGCGCTAAGCGCAGAGAATTGGTTATGCATTCGCCGCTATATATTAACGCGCGCGCTTATCACTTTGGCTTCAGTTTTTTCTCCGAAAATAGCATTCTTTGTCTCGCGACGAAGAAAATAATGAATGCAAAATATGCTCAAGAGTATATATTTGTTTGAAATAAATGTCAAGCAACTATTTTCTTCCTACCTTCAAACAAATTTGGAATTTTATCGAGCAACTATTTTTTTTTCATTTGCAAAAATATCCTCAATCGAGTCTGGTGAATGAATTTTTTGTAATAGAGAAATATTGAAAAAATAAATGTCGATTAAACTATTAGAAAAATTACGCAAACAAATATGCCGGATAAATTGGAATTTTCAAACAATAAAAAAAATAAATGTCCTCGCTATGTACAAAAGAGAACATATTTATTTCAAATAAAAGTCAAGCAACTATTTTCTTCCTATCCTCAAACAATTCTGGCGAATAAATTTGGAAATTTCGAGCAATAAAAAATATCGAAAAAAAAGTAAATGCCAAGTTTCCCCATACATAAAATATGGGACAAATAAATTTTATCGAGCCACTTTTTTTCTCATATGCAAAAATACCCCCAATCAAATCTGGTGAGTGAATTTCGTGTAATGGAAAAATATTGAAAAAATAAATGTCGATTAAACTATTGGATAAATTACTCAAACAATTCTGGCGAATAAATTTGGAATTATCGAGCCTTAAAAAAAATGTAAATGTCGCCAATACATACAAGAGTAGATATTTATTTCAAATAAATATGAAATACTTATTTTTTGTTGCATAAAAAGTATAGGAAAATAATAAAATCTTCTACGTTGCTGCTGCGAGATATCGGAGGTACGGGCGAGCCAGGGATTCGGGCAGCAGTCCGCCGGCCAATGCGATAAGCGCACGCCGTATATTCATTCCCTCGATATGTACAAGAGTACATATTTATTTGAAATAACAGTCAAGCAACTATTTTTTTTCCTATCCTCAAACAATTCTGGCGAACAAATTTGAAAATTTCGAGCTATTGCTCGAAATTTACAAACAATATTGAAAAAACAATATTGAATAAACAATATTGAAAAAATTAATGTCGATTAAACTTTTTTTTTTCATATGCAAAAATACCCCCGATCAATTCTGGCGAATAAATTTCGTGTAATGAAAAAATATTGAAAGAATTAATGTCTATTAAATTATTGGATAAATTACTTAAAAAAATATGCCGGATAAATTTGGAATTTTCAAACGATAAAAAAAATATATAAATGCCCTCGATATGTACAAGAGTAGATATTTATTTCAAATAAATATCAAATAAATTTGGAATTTTTCTATGCAAAATATGTCGAAGAAATTTGAAATTTTCAAACAATAAAAAATATCGGAAAAAATAATTTCGCATTAGTCGCATTTTTTTTTTTTACAATGTTTGCAAGTTCATTCCGATTAAATACCGAATAATATTTTTTACTGAACCGTACGAGAAATTTATTTTCAGAGAGCGTTGAATGTATTTTGTTCATCGAATGATAGTTTTTCGGCAACAAAAAAATTGATTTAAAAAAATCGGTGGAATAAATTTTCAATAGCTATCGACTCAATACTATTGGCACTACATCCCCATCGCGTATATGATTAAAAAATCTGACATATAAATTTCACCGTAGTGCCATATCACCATGCGGTAGATTGACGGCGGGCCACAACTTGGCCACACATGTATCCCGGAATTATCCTATAAAGTCAAGATAATTCCTTTCCCGTGGCTACAGTGTGGCTCGCCACCAGAGAGTGCCTCACCCCCCCGCGCCCCTGAAGCGTCGTCGTAAAAGACACATCGTCGTTCCACGAGCGTGTGCGTATATCGCATATCAAATAAATCGCGAGTATACCTACGCGAAAGAGCAGCTCGAGAAACTAAACGGTCGTCACACAGCACGGTACGATATGTTTCATCATCAACGTTCCCATCGGCTGCGACTAGACGCCAACCCGTCAAACGGACATTCATCGACAATTGATAATAACATCGACGATAATAGTGTCGTTACTGTCGTCATTGATAACGACCTCTCGTTGGTGGAACCTGCCCCGAATAGACCCGCGAGACCTTCAACACCGTATAATGCGACCGCGATGGATTCAACGGAAGAAAACATCGAGCCGAGACAGAACGAGCTAGAGTATTTGCACGAGACAATTCATTGTCTGATTGCTTCACTGAATCGAAAGATGTCGTCGCTGTATACGGATCATGATTTGTGTTACATCGGAAAGCCTAAGCGAAATGTTCGTGAAAAAATGAAGGGTATAAAGGAGTCTCTCGCATATTTGAGTGACGTGAAGCTACGGATAATGGAACACGGCATGGTTGCTTCTACGATTAGAAAAAAGCAAACCTGTCGACTGACATCGATATTGTTGAACCTGTTAATTGCGGACGATGATGCTATTAGTCGTGAAACGAAATTGTGCAATTTGTACTACCGAGAAATGTTTGCAAGCCGAATGGGCCATACTATTGAATTGTAATCACGAGTGTTGCGTACCATGTGCGCGTCGATTACACCGATACATTGTCGTTGAAGGCTCGTCGGACGATACCGAGCGAGCCAAGTGTCCTTTCTGTCGAGCAATAGTCTATGGAATGCTACGAGCGACTGTCGAAAATGGAACGAAAATTCTCAGATTGCTGTGACCGTGAGAAACTTTTCTAAATCATTCAGCCATTTTATGGACATTAATCTGTCGGGAAAACAAAATAGGGAGTGCATTTTTGTTTGTCGTTTGTAAATGGCGTTAAAAGTGTGGACTGTATCGGCGGCATATTGCATTTATAATCGTATAGTTTAGCAACAGAAGCCTCTCCGAAAATTGCCAAATGTTCCTTAATCAATCTGTGACATACTGTGTAACAAAAAAAACTTCGCCCGATAACGGCGTTTGGTTAAATCCAGACTTTACGACAAATCGTAAAGTCTGGATTTAACCAAACGCCGTTATCGGGCGAAGTTTTTTTGTTTAGTAAAATATGCTGGCAACTCGACTCTGTATTATTATCGTATGACATTCCAAGTTGAGAATTACACACTAGCCCGGATATTGGTCGTTTTATTAAATGTGCCAAGCTGCATGCCTTGGGATTGCGAGTTTTAAGTTTAATCCGATGAATCTCGTCTAAATTTGTCATGGCCAGCAGCAGATGGAAGCACATTTTCCAATCGATACAATATTTTTCGACCGCATCTACGAAAAATACAGGTCTAAAAAATTGCGTTTGATACGTGTCGTGAATGTTTTCGATGTAAACGTCAAATAAATTTTTTACATTTAAATACAGCCTCGTTTGTTCGTTAATATTTTTACTCAATGCAAATTGTGTGTGGAGAAATTGTTTAAAATTATCGACGCGCAAGTAATTTTGTAGCGGTATCGGGTTGTACAATGGACTGGTGAATACTTCAGCCTCTAAACTGTTTAGAATAAATTTGCAGTTGATGGAATTTCCGAATATAAAATTCCTATAATAAGGCGTACCGTCCGAATCAACGGATACGTTAGTTTTTTTATAAATATGATATAAGATGTTATTATTCGAATAGACGACGCAGCCGTGTTTTGATTTATGAAAGTGGTTTGCGAGCTCGCACAGTTCCATTTTTTAAATTGACTTATAACTAACCAAACATCCCCTCTAAGCGTAGCATGTTATTGAAAAATGTGTACGGATTTTACGACACCAGCGGCAATGTGTTCAAACGATTTGACAATTTGAATTTAAAGGTGTCCATGTCCGCTGAAAAAAATAAAGAATGCGTGGAATTGCTGTGTTTTTTATTCAACGGCATCGTGACGATCGATGAAAATAATTTAATTGATTCGCAAACGTGTTTGAAAAATATATTAAAATTCATCGATAAATTGGAACATTCGTTGGATTCAGCAGAGGACGATGAAATATTAAATGGCTCGTTGCAATACATTAAAAAGCTTGTCAACATAGACGGTAAACTGATCGATGAGTGCGCGATGCTCATGTTCCACTATAACGCAAAGTATCGTAAATGGCTGGAAAAAAAATCAAAATTATCATCGATTCATAAAGCGGAACTCGAGCAAATCAAGCGATTAGAGCTGCAAACTTTGACGCCGATTGACCATTCAAAGTGTCGCGATATTATAAATTTATTCCACGAAACTCTACAATCTTTGAGCATCAATGATTTATATCACTCGCTAATGATACATGTTCCTTTCTGGTTATGCACTTTGCCTTTAGCGACGAAACATCAATCGTCAAACCCCGGATGCTAGACATTGACTTAAACAACGCGAGCATTGGCGTTAACAATGTCTCAGCAAGATTAAAAATTTGCTCGATAAAAAGTACGATTACCAGTTTATCGACGAAATGTATGATAGATACGCGGGTAAAGGTGCGGTTGAGCCGACGGTTGAGTCAAAAATTAAATTTATTCGCAACAAATTACAAAGCGGCGATCTTAAATCATTGTTGCAAAATTTTCTGCCCAAATTCATCATAAAATCGCGACTCTCGTCCCCCTTACCAACGATAATTTATGCGCCCTGTTTGAATTGTCACAAACGCCCGATCATCAGAATTACAATTCTTACGCGATATACAGAAAAAAAATTGAGGCATCTTTTCACACTGATTACGAGTCATTTTGGAACATGTTTCCATATAGTTTTTGTATTTATAGTAATCGGAAATCAACCCTGGCGGCGTATTACGCGAATTTTCTAATGTTTCATTTAAAAGTGGCGAAAGTTGAGAACATTTAATTCAAAAAAATATTTGACCTGTTCCAGGACATATTTGAGCTGATCTCTCAACAAAAAATATTCGACAGTTCTTTGCCGAAATTATTATTGAAATTGGAAAAAAAGCATACCGTACTCGGGACAATTTTATCCGGACTGGGAAATCAAATGACGCGAGAAGAAATAATAAATACCCTCCATAAATTGGCAGAACCCAGCCCCTGACTAACGCGACTCAATTCGGTCGGTAAAATGAAGTCATGAATTTTGCGATAATATCATGTAACGGTGTAACGGTTGTTAAATTTGGCAAAGATTTTTTAAACAATACGTAACAAAATAATAGATTCATTAATTTAATCAAATTTTTTTTCGTCCGCTGTTCGGTATTATCGGTTTCTATTTTTTCGGCAACCGACAATAATTCGCTATATTCGTCACGGTCATGACGTTTATTGCCACTCAAAAAAAAATGTAAATCCAAGCAATCTTGTATATCCAACTGTTTGGCGGCCCGTTCCTGCCATAATTTCAATTCACGACTAAGATTTTTTTTCTTATCCAATAATTCAACCAAACTATTCTGCGAATTGAATAATTCAGTCAGTTGATTTTGAGACAGCTCTTCCGGTGATTTGACTAATAAAATTGGCGCAGAATTCTCAATACCGGTATTGACTGATTGATTTAGCGAATCAATGAGACAATCCAATTGCATCATTTTTTTTATTTCACGCGACAAAAACAAGTTGCATCGGACTTGCATCGATCGAGGTAAATGCGCAAAGTTCGATAGACTATCCGAATTACATTGTATATCCAGGTCGGAACATAAAAAATTTCTAATATTTTCAAGCATGTCCCTACCCCCCACCTCTTGGTTACTTTTTTACGCTCTCTACCAGCGTTAATATTATTTTCTTAATGCTGGCTGTTTTTGTTTTTGTTTTTTTTTTTTTCAAACAGGCTACGCATTGACGGTGTTTCGAGCGTTTGGGCGCGATATAGCTATCATAAAATTGTGTTCCGAACGGCAAACGTTCGTTTGTACGGGTTTTTAAAATATCTTCTTGAGGGCATCGACGAATTTTGTATCTGGTTTTCGCCGAATAACCGTGTTGGCGAGCTCCGGATTATGATATGATATTTCTTCGCGAGTTTCAGTTACATGATAAGGAGTCGTTCCATCTACCGCCGGTGCTGTCGGTGACGCGCTTGACAACGGCGACTGCGACTGAAACGGTAGCGTTTCGCGTTCGTATGTATTTTGCGCCGATTCTGTATTCGCGTAGGCATGTTTCATATCAGGACGCTCATCCAACGGTGTTGCGCCAACTTTATTTTCTTTACGTCGTCCCGAAAATATGGTAACCATTACTACTACTATTAGGGCTAGTAATAGTATTACATACGTGAAAAATTGTCGATACTTCATCATAGCATTAAAGATAATGCTATGATGAAGTATGGCCAATCCAACATAAGAATGTTGGATTGGCCATTATATTTTTCTACGAAAGCAACTTGATGATCGATCGCGTATGATCCTAGTGCCGATTAATAGAGCGATGAAAATAACTAGCAGGGTACCGGAAAAATTAACCAACAATTGTATACATTTCATAATATTTTCAGCAACAGTTTCACCATTGTTGAAATGGAACGGAGAATTTTGTGTCTTTATCGAATCCAATTGTAAAAATATTTCTCCCAATGAACTATGATCGATCGCGTATGATCCTAGTGCCGATTAATAGAGCGATGAAAATAACTAGCAGGGTACCGGAAAAATTAGCCAACAATTGTATACATTTCATAATATTTTCAGCAACAGTTTCACCATTGTTGAAATGGAACGGAGAATTTTGTGTCTTTATCGAATCCAATTGTAAAAATATTTCTCCCAATGAACTATGATAGTCCAGGCTCCAGGCTTCAGGCTGTTTAGAATTTCTTCCAACTCGTCATTGGCAATATACGAATAATCATTCGACATTGGCGTTTTACCATGCGGTTGATCTGGCTCTACAATATTGTTTGTTGAAAATGTTTCATTAGGTAAAGTGGCCATGGAAATGATCGGGTCAGTTGCATTAACCAATATTCGAGTATCGCGAATATTATTTGGTCCGGTATTATTCAGGGTATGATTTGTGGCGTTAAATTGCTCGTCATCATTGAAAGTGTTGTTGTTACTTATCGGGACATTTGAGTCTCCATCTGCGGAGATGATAGAAAAAACCGCAAATGAATAAAACGCAATTTTCTCAGAACTCACCATCGTGTATTTATTTACTCTTATATATTACGTAAACGCGTGAAAAATTATAAAATCAAATGATTGTCGCGCGACTGATGTTGGCTCAATGTCGGTAAATTCAAAAAAGTATTGAGCGTCGCATAATTGTTACAGGAATATTCGACGGATTCTAGGTTTTCGTCGGTAATAGCTTCTATACCTCGTACACTTATCAAATTAACCAGAGGTCCATTAATCTTGGCAAATATATTGTACAAATTGGAAAAGTCATGTTTATAACTCTTAATCACTTTTAAAAAGTACAACACAAACAGATTACTTTCGTACAGTGTCGTTGGATAGGCAATTAATTTTTTGGTATTTTCGATAAACAGGTACGCGACATAGTTGTACAGAAAGACTTTTTCATCGGTAAACATTTTAAAGTCCGAAATATAGATAAATTGAAGGTGCGGTCTCGCTGACCAAATTATATCAAAATTGTCCGACTCGTCGCTCGCGGCACCGCCGTTGCCTTGCGAACAAACTAGATTCTCCAAGGTTTCTATTGCGATGGTGTAGAACATGGCCAAACGATTACGAGTAATGTAAAAATGAACGTAATAAAAGGTGAAATCGCGAAATCTAACGCTGTGAATTATTTTAAATTGACAAGTGACTTTGACCAATAATAGCTCGAGAATTTTTTTCGAAACGACACAATATACATCAGTTATGGATACGTTTTTGCTATAATTGCGCACGCACGACATTTTATTGGAATTTAAAAATATAGTATCGTTGATGGAAAAGTTGTGAGCCAAATGAAAAATATCATTACAATTATTATTAGCCGAGTTTGATTTCGGTAATGCAAATTTATTGTCACTGTTGGAAAGTAAATCGGCCAAGATGATCCGATTCGAGACTTTACCACCACCACCACCACCACCACCACCACGCTCCTGGGTAATTATACATTCATCGTTCAAAGATTTTTTTGTTTTTTTTTTCAATTTCCGCAACACATGTTTTAGAAAAAAAATATGCATATAGTCGTATACCAAAATGTCAGCGCCTATTGCACCGTATTCGGTAAATATACTTTTGTACGCAAAAATAACGTTTCAAAAACACCGCGATGACATTTAATTTTATAACAAAATAACACGGATGTTTCGTCAAAAGCATAAAAATACTTTGATTCTCCATTGGCATGATCAATGTTTGATATATAATCCTTATGTAATAATTCTTAATAATTCTTATGTAATATCATATTGGGTAAAAAACTGGAAAATTCTTTCGAATCTTGGGGCGAAACCTGTTTTATACTTAACGCGGTTTGCTGCATAGGCTCCAAGCAATTACTCATAATCATATTCGGTGACATCAAGCTATCGATTGACGAAGATAAAAACGCCGTAAAGACGGCGTTTTTATCTTCACCATTTATCCACCATTTTTATTACCACCATTTTATTATCACCATTTATTCACCATTTTTATCTTCAACATTTCAATTTTTTTATTGGACAAAGACGCAATGATGTCTCCGAGTTTCTTTAAGTTATCCTCGCTAAACACAAACGGATCATTTTTTCCATCGAATAAATTTGAAAAAAAATGACGCGCCGTCGCGACTTGATCGGTAATAATGTCGGAAGGCACATTTTTTTCCCTCAAATTATCGTGCAATCTTTGTATGGATTCGCGTTGAATTGACGACGCTCGAAACAGACTATTAGATTCCAATACTTTCAGCAATACTTGGCTAAACGAGCGACTAATATTGGCATCCATGTTGTGATGGTGATTCAACAAGTGTGGTAATTTTTCGTGAAAAAAATTGAGCGCTACATTGGTCTGTTTGTCATCTGGATAATGCGTGATTGCACCGTCAACGAGATACGCCATATCGAAATAATATTCAATGACAATGCCGTCCTTAAATGTATGATTAGCACAGACTTTATAATCAAATACGCAGAGTGTCGGTACGCCGTTAAACTGGCCGGCGATATGTTCAATCAGCGGCAGCAATGACATTCGACGTTCTTCCAGCAAAGCGTAATCCAACGAATTCACACGACACGCGTGGGTGTACACGTGTCTAAACGCCGGTAAATGGAGTCCATAAATTTTCACACCGTTAATCTTGATGATATGAAACATCGTGTAGTTGATTTGGTTTGGTTTGGACCATCTGCAACAAAATTAACGACCGTTCTTAATCAAATTCAATGCGATTTTTCGTAGCGAGTTTTTCATATGTTTTCCGAACTAAATTATTGATAGTATCAAAATTTGGATTTTCGCTTTCAACTAGGGAGAGGAATTCTCTATTCGCCAATAAAGACGTAAAGACTTGTACGGCCATGTCTCTCAAGTAAAACGGCACATCATTTGTATTCAATATGGAATGAAAATCATCCAGTCGTATTTTTTTCTTTTTATGCGAAAATACCAGCATCTTCAATATGTTTTGCATTTTAGAAACATTCATGATATCGACGATGTAAAAATGTTATGCTTATAAAAAATTCTAGCCATAATGAATACATGCGTGGAGAAAATAAGCAGTATCAACAGACGTAGAATCGAATTTATAAAATTAACCGAGAAACATATGTACGTCATAATAGCTGGACATATCAGTGATAAAAAACACATCTTGGATTCGGGCGAATCTTTTTCATTGTCTGGAGCATTATCGTTACTCGAATCATCTTCAGGCGAATCCGATTGCGCTAATGTCGGCATTGGCGGCTTACTGGAATGCGCATTAATAATTTCTTCGTACAAACGATATCCATAGAGTACATTATTTAATAATAATGCCATTAAATTTCATTCAACGATATTCGAGAAAATATCTAACCTTATTCATCATTCAGCTGATATTCGTTACAATTTGCCATAAACTCTACCAAACATACGCGATATATAAATCGGAAAAAGTGAGAAAACAACAAGTTGATACTGGATCCGGGAATATAATCGCAAATTTCGGCAATAATATAGGAATTTCCCCCATGATAAGTTGTAATCCGATATACGATAAATTACACTGCATAAGCACATTAGATTGCCACACACTTTGCTCAAACGACAAGTTTAATTTTCAATGCGTCAACAATTTTTGTACCGTAACTAATCCAAATAGCAATGAATGCGACGACAAGCGCGGAATATATTCAGTTTTGGAAGTAATTTCGGACTTGGGTTATGTACAAACCTGCAAATCAACATTACCAGAGTTGTGGAACGATAATAATGAGAAAGTAGCAGCTTCGTGCCAAAATGGAATTTTGCATACAAATATTTATCGACACGCGCCCGTTATTTCAGACTGCGAATGCCTACCCGATCATCGTCTCGGTACATTCGTCGAAACACCACGTATTCCGCGTTGTATCCAAAAGGACAATGTCAAGTTCTTTATGAATTTCCAGAATATATAACGGAATTCACTCTTTCGTTCTCAACACTCTCAGCACAAAGATCGATTAGTCTCCTAATATTTAGTCTGTGTGGCGGTTCATTCTTATTTTAAATCGTCCACCAAAACACCAGGCACTTTGCGTTTCTATTCAAAAACTTTTTCATGAATTTCCAGAATATATGGCGATGGTATTAACGTACTAATATTTAACACTCTTTGCAATTTCCTTCGCATTCAATGAGACAATTTACGTTTATTCACACCGTCGGCAGCAGTTTGGTTTGGTCTCAAATTCCGATAATGTCCGATAATTTCCGCACTTGGCACCAATTGTGTATTAGGCAAACCGCACTTGGAGTGTATCCTTTACAAGAACATGGCAACGAAAACATATGCCCATGCTTGCCGAACATTTTCTACAGGACACCGAAACGCTATTTTTGCCATGCGGGCACTTATGCCCGCATGGCAAAAATAGCATTTCGGCAAGTTTTAAAAAACATATTTTGCATAATGAATCGTCACTATGGGAATTGTGGTCTTGTTGGATGCGCAACTCTTGCCAATCAATTTCTTCGGCAAACAGTACATCGTTAATTGCTCTGATGTGCCAACATTCACCAAACCATTTTGTGTGCTCGGTCAACGGATTTTCTCTATTCGCCCAATTTTCTGTATAGAAAATTGGGCGAAACGGCTATTAATGCAGAAACATGTACGGAAAATGGTAACGATACTTGCGGAATTTACTTGAGTGATATGCCCGATCTTACCGATCAAAGTGTTCCATTGCATTTAAAATACAGTTATTATCATAATCGCTTGGCAACGTTCGCAAATTGGCCAAAAGCCAAGCATATTGTACAACCGAAAGAATTGGCTCGAGCTGGATTTTTCTATACCGGTGTTGCTGATCATACCATGTGCTATCATTGTGGGGGCCGTATGGCCCCCACACCGGTATAGAAAAATCCAGCTCGAGCCAATTCTTTCGGTTGTACAATATGCTTGGCTTTTGGCCAATTTGCGAACGTTGCCAAGCGATTATGATAATAACTGTATTTTAAATGCAATGGAACACTTTGATCGGTAAGATCGGGCATATCACTCAAGTAAATTCCGCAAGTATCGTTACCATTTTCCGTACATGTTTCTGCATTAATAGCCGTTTCATTCATTTCAATTACAGGCTCAAGATACTGTGTGGCTTCCAACGATGCATCAGCGCTAAACATTTTCTTCGGAAGCCGACAATCCGATTTGTACGATTGATGCTCCAAAAATACATCCTCTCCGTTGACTACCCCACGCACACAGAATCCACACTCGATACAATCAATTTCATCGTCAATTCCGGTATGATAAAAACCACTCAAACTTAATTGGGAATCGTCGACTTTACGAGGAAACTTATCAAAACTCGACAAACGACCACGTAGCAAACTGTAATCCATCGCGCGTTATATCCGTCAAACGATACCAAACGACTACTGACTTTGTTCCCTTAATAGGAGCGAATATATACTCGGCGAGAAATCGCGCCATCCGCGCATAAATATGCGCGGATGGCGCGATTTCTCGTTGCGCGAGGAAATCCTCGCGCACAGCCCGGCGTTCCGTACCGATCAGAGTGAATCACATATAGGCGTATACCGCAGCGATGGTCGCTTGGCCGAGAGTCGTTTCACCGGCGATAAGATAAGCAGCCGACCGGCGCCATGCCGATGGGTCAAAAAAAAAAAAACTCATCGGGACTGTGTTTGGTTTCATTATGATAATTATAATAATGCTTAGTATTCGCGCTGCGACCTAACTGACACAAAAATTACTCAATTCACCGAAAACCATCTACATATTGCCGGCTGAAATTTCCGTTTCTCGGATTATGAGAGCAATAATGATAATAATGAATACTCACGTATGATCCGCTCGTCAGTCATTGCAAACTCCTTCGTTGTTGGGTTTTCTTTGGTTTGGGTTTGGTTTGCAGTGAAAAAAAAAAAAAAAAATTTTACACAATCTCGGTGGCCGACGATCGGCGTTTACGAAAAAAAAATCGTCTTCATCGCAAACTCCTCGGTTTGGTTTGGTTTGCCGTAAAAACAAAAATCGCACGCAATCTTGGTGGTCGCGGTAGCATTTCCGCAAGCCGTGCCGAGGGAAAAAAATTTATCGCGACTCCAAACAATCTTGTTTAAAAATTTCTGACAAACACGACGTCAGCTCCTATTCCCTCTCTTATATGCAGACAGAGTGTTTAGAAGAAATGAACCGCATGCGAGACCAATCCTGCTTATATACCAAATTAGGCTAAAATTAATTGAACAATTTAATTTAAACGATGATCGCATTTTTCAACATAATAAATTCAGCGACTCGTATCGTTTGGTTTCTCTATACTGGGCACTCTCTACAGTGACCACACACACTCGTAACCAGAAGTCAGTACACGGACGCAACTTATACTATCTCACGGGACACACTGAGGCCCACGACACTACGGCGCGTTTTGTGCGGTGCTTCGTAAGCACCGCACAAAACGGACGACGCGAGGATACGTCTCTACGTATAGCGTATATATATATATACTCTCCTCACACACTCGCAGACAGTCGGGTATGCTGAACGAAAGTATAGCGACGAGTATAGCTCTGTTTGTTATACTCAGTGTATATACATATATACTCTCAGGGATCGCATCAAGAGAGATGCAAACGGATGATAGGCTCGATCTGAGTAAAAATAAAATGTTTGTTCTAATTCAACTCTGTGTTCGCGTTACGATAATAATAATAATAATAATAATAACGAATGCTCCGCTCGTTATAAAACAAACGAAAAATCTGACGCAATCATGCTATCCCGATGATCGCCTCGCGTTATGAGAGGCGATCATCGAATTCGCATAATTTCGTTATATACATGAATATATAAATGGTAACAAAGTTATGTCAATTTCGTAATTACCCCCGTATTATTGGCGATTTTTTCGATATTTTTTATTGCACGACATTTATTCGCCAGATTTGTTGCAAAAATTTGAAAAATAAATTTGAAATAACTTTCGCATTCGTTATTTTTTTCGTCGCAAGACGAACGCTATTCGGAGAAAAAATCTCGAGGCAAAGCGATGAGCGAGCGTGTTGATGTCATAAATATGTACCGGCTGTACATATGATATGGGGTTATCGCGTCGTTAGCTGACCGATGAAAACTGCTGTCCGAATAGCTGGCTTTATCTCTCCCATCCATCCGGCGCCGGTAGACCGTGCAGAGACGGAGACGATCCTATTATTTTATATAGGGCAAAAGATTCGATATTTATTTGAAATAAATATGTATATGTCTTGTATGTGTATTGGCGAATTTTTGCATTTATTGCAAGAAATTTAAGTAACAGTTTATTACGCGACATTTATTTCTGAAAGCAATTTATCCAACAGTTTAATCGGCATTCATTTTTTATTACAAGAAATTTATTCGTCAGATTTGTTTTGAAAAAATTGTACTATATATTCCCAGTCATTAATACCGATCCACGAGACTGACGCGCGTGTGCCTACGAAGCACCGCACAAAACGGACGACCCGAGAAGAATACGTCTCAGCGTATATACATATATACTCTCGGTATAACAAAGAGAGGAATACGAAAGGATGGTGGATGGTGGCTCGATCTGAGAAAAAAAAAATTTTGTTCTCGTTCAATTTTATTTTGCGTATTAAAAATTTATGTAATTTATGTATGTATTATGAGGATGTAATAAAACAGTCAATGATAAAATATAAATGTAAAAAAAACAAAATCTAAACAATTTTTATTTTATAATATAACTTTGGTGTAAAAAAACATACATATTTAGATTTAATTTATTTTTTTATCAAGTGTTGAAGCAATTCTTCATATTTGGCGCGTTCTCGTTCAATGATGGCATCCTTTTCTTCAATGATGGCTCGCTCTCGTTTAATCGTGGCTCGCTCCCGTTCAATCGTGGCTCGCTCTCGTTCGATAATCGCATCCTTCTCAAGCACCGCTTTTTCAACAACATTGAGAATTTCTTGCTGTTTTTTTCCCAAATAAAACATCGTATCACCGACACTCAATATAAATGCATTAAATACGTTCGATCTGATGTCGATTCCACGCTTTATTATTATACGCGGTTAGAGAATTATTCTGTTTGGCCGTATATTGATCCGTTCCAACGTAGATAAACGATGACACAGCATCATTGTCTAATTGTGATTTTTTCCTTATGTCATCTGCGCTCAGCTTATCAAATTCCATATGTTTGAGTAATGGGAAAACAATAGATTTTTCGGAAGCCAGATCCTTATAATGAACGCACCATTGGTTTGTACTAAAGTCCTTTATCAAGCTAGGCATACCATAGGCATTTGCATTTTTGTATAATCCCTGCATAGATGACTCTATGCCGTGGAGGTACAAATAACATTGCAAACAATTGGGCGTACGGTATGATTGGTTTAAAAATATAATAGTGACATTTATTATACTTGACGCGACCTGGCTTAAATGACTTATAACCTTGATACTCGTTGGTGGCATTTTGTTCATTGATCGTAGCCATTTTACTCAATTCACATTCACACTGAGACGCTTGATTCGACATGTAGACAATAGCATTCGTTAGATGCATCGGATGCTGAGCTGGATCGAGTTTGCGACGGAACTTTGCCTCGTATTTATTTTTTCCATTCGATTTAAAATACTAACTCCCCATTTATAGCCCATAAGATCTTGGGCTCGTTCGGTTAACAATACGCAAATCATATGACGATGATGTTCCTTACCACCGCTACATAGACAAGAGTAAGGTAAAAAGTATAAATCGTCTCGATGTTCCTGGCGATATTGATCGAACGAGGGCCAAGCACTAAATCGAACGCTCACGTGATACCAACTTAGATTTCGTTTAAAACTGTAGGCTCGTTGCCAAAATGAATCCAGACCCATTTCCGGATCTATGGGAAATTGATTACAAAAATCTAACAAATGTTTGGTTTCGACACCGACACTCGAATCAGTTAACCAATGGGGAAGATTCGTTGGATCACTTAAATCCTCGTACACGGATGAAGGGATATTATTTTGTTTTGTATGCTCAAACAAATTTCGCGATAAATACTGTCGTTCACCATTGAACCAATCATCGATTTTTTTACAATTATATAGGCGTGACGTCACACGATTTTTGATTTGCGGGATAAAATTATAAGCCGAACTGGATGACGGCGTCAATGCTGCTGCGGCCATTATTTTTCGTCCCTCTTCTTCCTCTTCTTCCTCTTGTTGACGAGTCGACATCAACGCTGCTGTGGCCATTACTTTTCGTCTCTCTTCTTCCTCTTGCTCGGCCTTACGCTTTCGCCTTGTTTCTCTTTTAATTCGAGCCGCTTCCAATAACGTTTTTCGATCCCTCTTCTTTTTATCACGCTCTTCTTGTTTCTTGATTCGAGCCGCTTCCAATAATATCTCTCGATCTTGCTTCTCTTTATCGCGTGCTTCTTTTTTCTTGATTCGAGTCGCTTCCATTAATATCTCTTGATCTTGCTGCTCTTTATCGCGGGCTTTCCGAAAACAATCGATGCGATGAATATTCACTAAACAATCTACTTTACCCAGCCAACTATACTCAAACCAAACCATATACACTTTTGTTTAATATTTTCATTATGAATATTGTATATATGGGATTTCATAGTCGATGGTATTATTTTTTCATCACACAATAAACATTTTATTGGAGTTTTATGATTATATAATAGGTTATAATATTGTTTAGCCTCGAGCGACGACATCTTTTTTAACTGAAGATTTATACAATACTATCCTCCATCCAGTATTAATTGGTATTACTATTTTTATTAGTCCTCTCGTGAACCGGTCGTCACTACCCGTCGCCGTTATGCTAAAGACTCCGCGAGTGATAACCATCAATGTCGACGGTCGAGGCGATACACTTCCCCCTCCCTCTCACGGAGTTGAAAAATGCGCTCGACAACGGATTCATCAATGTGGGCGATCGAGGCGACACACATCCACCGCCCGCGCCAGGAGTTGAAAAATGCGAGACCGTAATACCATCCAGATTATTATTGTCCCACCGTATGATCGCCTATATAATTGTAAAAAAATCGATGGTTGGTTTGTTTGGTGAACGAGAGTATTTCATGCAAAATATATTTGAATATACAGAACAAAATAATGTCCCTTCATCGCTCTACGAGAGTTCAAGTGATCCAACGAATCTTTCCCATTGGTTAACCGATTGGAGGGCAGCTATCGAACGCAAACATCGAGACGATTTATACTTTTTAACCTATTGTTGACTATGTAGCGATGGTAAGGAACACCATCGCCATATGATTTGCGTATTGTTAACGGAACGAGCCAAAGAACGTATGGGTCATAAATGGGGAGTTGGAATTAAATGGAATGAAAAAAAAATAAATCCGAAGCAAAATTCCGTCGCAAACTCGATCCAGTTCCAGCATCCAATGCATCTCACGAATGCTATTTCCTACATGTCGAATCAAGCGTCTCAGTGGGAATGTGAATTGAGTAAAATGGCTACGATCAATGAACAAAATGCCACCAACGAGTATCAAGGATAACCTTGATACTCGTTGGTGGCATAAGTCATTTAAGCCAGGTCGCGTCAAGTATAATAAATGCCACTATTGTATTTTCAAACCAATCATACCGTACGCCCAATGGGGCGTACGGTATGACAAATAACATTGCAAACAATGGTTTGCAATGTTATTTGTACCTCACGGCATAGAGTCATATATGCAGGGAGTGTACAAAAATGCAAGTGCCTATGTGGTACGCCGAGTTTGGTAAAGAACGGTAGAACAAACAGATGGTGCGTTCATTATAAGGATCTGACGACCAATAAATCTATTATTTTCCCATTACTCAAAAATATGGAATTTGATAAACTGAGCGCAGATGACATAAGGAAAAAATCAAAATTAGACAATGATGCTGTGTCATCGTTTATATACGTGGTAACGGACCAATATACTGCTGCCAAAAAGAACAATTCTCCAACTGCGTATAATACTAAAGCGTGGAATCGACATCTTATCGGACGTATTTAATGCATTTCTATTGAGTGTCGTTGAAACGATATGTTATTTGGGCAAAAAACAGCAAGAAATTCTAAATGTTGTTAAAAAAGCGGTCAACTTAGATTTCCATTAAAACTGTAGGCGCGTTGACAAAATGAATCCAGACCCGTTTCTCTGGATCTATGGGAAATTGATTATAAAAATCTAACAAATGTTTGCGTTCGATATCTACGCTCGAATCGGTTAACCCATTGGGGAATATTCGTCGGATCACTTGGATCGTCGTAGAGTGATAAAGGGATGTTTGGTTTGTTTTGTATATTCAAATAAATTTCGCATTACATACTCTACGTCGCCAAACAAACCAATCATCGATTTTTTTACAATTATATAGACGTGACGTCACACGATTTTTGATTTGCGGAAGTGGATGTCGATTGAGTTGGCCATCAATGCTGCCGTGGCCATTATTTTTCGTCTCTCCTCTTCTTCTTCCTCTTGTTGAGAGTTGGACATCAATGCTGCTTTGGCCACTACTTTTCGTCCCTCTTCTTCTCTCTTAGTCTTCATGTTGACTCGACATCAATGCTGGGGTGTAACCCCACATTATCTTTTGTCCCTCTTCTCTTCCTCTTGCTCGGCCTTACGCTTTCGTCTAGCTTCTCTTTTAATTCGATTTTCGTCTTGCTTCTCGTTTAATTCGATTTTTGTCTTGCTTCTCGTTTAATTCGAGCCGCTTCCAATAATATCGATTGATCTGTCTTCTCTTTATCGCGGGCTTTACGAAAACAATTTACGCGATGAATATTCATTAAACCATCCACTTTACCCAGCCAAGTATAATCAAACCAAACCATATATACACTTTTGTTTGATATTTTCATTATTTATACGATATATGTGGGATTTCATAGACGATGGTATTATTTTGTCATCACGCAATAAAAATTTTATTGGGGTTTTAGTTTTTTATATTAATTTCTGATAATGTTCAGCCTCGAGCGACGAAATCTTCTTTAACGAAAGATTCATACACAATACTATCCTCCATCCAGGATTAATTGACATTACTATTTTTATTAGCCCTCTCGTGAACCGATCACTACCCGTCGCCGCCGTTACAGCTGTATACTAAACGAGTGACAACCATCAATGTGGACGGTCGAGGCGACGCACCTCCCCCTCTTCCGGGAATCGAAAAATGCCATCGGCTATCCGGCACGCAGCTATCCAATACTCTTGATTAGCATTAATCCACGCATCGGTTTCTCTTTGAATTCTCTTTTGTTCCAATAATGTTTCTCGATCTCTCATCTTTTTATCACGCTCTTCTTTTTTCTTGCCTCGAGCCACTTCCAATAACGTTTCTCGATCTCTCTTCTTTTTATCACGCTCTTCTTGTTTCTTTATCCGAGCCGCTTCCAATAACATCTTTTGAGCTTTCTTCTGTTTATCGCGGGCTTTCCGAAAACAATCTATACGATGAATATTCACTAAACCATCTACTCTACCCGGCCAAGTATAATCAAAACACCATATGCACTTTTGTTCGATATTTTCATTATGAAAATTATATATATGCGATTTCATAGACGATGGTATTATTTTTTCATCGCACAATAAACATTTTATTGGGTTTGTTTGGTTTTTTAATAATTTATAATAACGTTTAGCCTCGAGCGACGGCATCTTCTTTAACGAAAGATTTATACACTCCTAGCCTCCATCCCCAAGATTAATTGGTATTACTATTTTTATTAGCCCTCTCGTGAACCGGTCATTACCCGTCGCCGTTATGCTGAAGACTGCGAGTGACAACGGACTCATCAATGTGGACGATCGCGGCGACATACTTCCCCCCCCCCCCCCCCCCCCCCGCCCGAGTTGAAAAATGCGTGACCGTAATAGGGAGGGTTTCAAACGGCTGAAGTTTTATTCACATGTTAATATTCTTGGTTGGAATACCATAATTATCGGTGTTTTACGGAATTTTTTGGTCAATAATAATACTATAGGTCGCAATCGATCGGTTGTTGTGTGCGTTGGCTTCCTATGTATGTATATATGGTGTGTTGGCTTGCCATATATGTGTATGCTATATGCGTAACGGATTTTTTCAGCTGGGTTAGGTTGGGTATTGAGTTGCGTTGGTTTACAATATATATATATATATGAATGATGTAGTATATGATATATGTTATATATATATGAATTTTTTTTGTTCGAATATGCAATAACATCATCCATCGATATAAACGATATATATATATCGCATATTCGCTAAGCATTTTTTTCTCTCCCAACTCTTTTTTCATAACGAGCGGAGCATTCGATATTATTATTATTATTATTCCTCTCATAACGCGAGACGAAAGCATGATTGCGTCATTTTTTTTTTCATAGCGAGCGGAGCATTAGTTATTATTATTATCGTAACGCGAACACAGAGTTGGACGAGAACAACATTTTTTTTTCTCAGAAATACCAGCGGGCCTACCATCCGTTCGTATTCCTCTCGATGCTATACTGAGAGTATACATGTGTATACACTGAGTATACGGCCGGGTATGCTGCGAAACGGCTGAGCGAAAGTATAGCGACAAGTATAGCTGTCTTTGTTATACTCAGTGTATATACATATATACACTGAGTATTATTATTCTGTATATTATTCTGCGTATATACATATATACACGGAATTTTTTTAATTTGAATATGCAATTACATCATCGATATAAACGATATAAATATATATCGCATATTCGCTAAGCATTTTTTTCTCTTCCAACTCTTTTTTCATAACGAACGGAGCATTCGATATTATTATTATTATTCCTCTCATAACGCGAGACGAAAGCATGATTGCGTCATTTTTTTTATCTATCGAGCGAAGCATTCGATATTATAATATCGAATGCTTCGCTCTTATGAAAAAAAAAAAATGACGCAATCATGCTTTCGTCTCGCGTTATGAGAGGAATAATAATAATAATAATATCGAATGCCTCGGCTCGTTATGAAAAAAGAGTTGGAAGAGAAAAAATGCTTAGCGAATATGGGATATATATATATATATATCGATGATCGCCTCGCGTTATAATAATAATAATATCGAATGCTCCGCTCGATAGAAAAAAAAAATGACGCAATCATGCTTTCGTCTCGCGTTATGAGAGGAATAATAATAATAATATCGAATGCTCCGTTCGAAAAAAAATCTGAGGCAATCATGTTATCCCGATGATCTCCTCGCGTTATAATAATATATTATAACGCGAGGAGATCATCGGGATAACATGATTGCCTCAGATTTTTTTTCTTTACCAGCGGAGCATTTTTTTCTCTTCCAACTCTTTTTTCATAACGAGCCGAGCGCATTCGATATTATTATTATCGTAACGCGAACACAGAGTTGGATGAGAAGAAAATTTTTTTTTCTCAGAAATGCCAGCGGGTCTACCATCCGTTCGTATTCCTCTCGATGCTCTACCGAGAGTATATATGTATATACACTACTAACTCTATCACGTAAAACACTGAGATCCACGAGCCTACCCGCGCGTGCCTACGAAGCATCGCACAAAACGCACGACGCGAGGATACGTGTCTACCTATAGAGAGTATATATACTCTGAGTATACGGCCGTGTATGGTGTGCAACAGCTGAGCGAAAGTATAGCGACGAGTATAGCTCTCTTTGTCATACTCGGGGCATATATATATATATACTTTCAATATAGCCAAGAGAGGGATACGATGTGATGGTAGGCTGGACCTGTGAAAAAAAAATTTTGTTCTCGTCCAACTCTGTGTTTGCGTTATAATAATAATAATACCGACTGTTCGGCTGAAAAAAAAATTACGCAATCATGCTATCCCGATGATCACCGCCTCACGTTACGAGAGGAATAATAATAATAATAATTAATGCTCCGCTCGTTGATCTTTCTGGAAAAAAATCTCATGGAATTCTGGTGGTGGTTTGGTTCCGAAAAAAAAAACAAATCTTCGTGACCAACGATTGCGGTTTACGAAAAAAAAAAAAATTCTTTGTCGCCAACTCCTTTGTTCTTGGTTTGTTTGGTTTGTGTACCGGCCGTATATATGGTATGGGGTTATCGCGTTGGCTGACCGGTGAAAACTGCTGCTGCTGGGTTCGTCTCATTCGTGCGAATAAATCGTTATGCTACGACGGCCGCAAAACATAGCTGCACCTCCCGCTATCCGTGGCGCAGCAATGTTTTGGTGCCGTCGTAGCGGAGTGCCAATATATGAAAATATCGGTCATACAATTTCGGTTATTTTTGCAATCATTTTTATTGCAAGAAATTTGAGTAACGATTTAATCGACACCAACTCTTTTATCGAGATTTTTTTTTTTGTTGCAAAATTCATAACGCGACGAAGAAAATAATTTATTCCCAAATCTGACGAATAAATTTCTTGCGATAAAAAAATGAATGCCAATTAAACGCCGTTGGTTCCAGACTACCGCGCGCGTGCTTACGAAGCACCGCACAAAACGGACGACGCGAGGATACGTCTCTACGTATAGAGAGTATATATATACTCTCCTCACACACTCGTAGACAGCCGGGTATGCTGAGCGAAAGTATAGCGACGAGTATATCTCTCTTTGTTATACACAGTGTACATATACACTCTGAGTATATAGCATCGAGAGGGATACGAACGGATGGCGCCTCGATCTGAGAAAAAAAATGTTGTTCTCGTCCAACTCTGTTTTCGCCTTACGATAATGATAATAATAATAATAATAATAACTAATGCTCCGCTCGTTGATGTTTCTGTAAAAAAAATTTCATGGAATTCTGGTGTTGGCCACGATCCGAAAAATAAAATTGTATCGCCACTCGTTCAATTATATTTTTTTCGTATATCCCAATAAACACGGCGTCGTCACAGCTCCTGGATCAGATTTGTTCTTGGCCTTTTCGAAAAAAAAAAAAAAAAAAAAAAATCTTCGTGGCTGACGATCGCCGTTTACGAAAAAAAAAAAATGACTTTATCGCCGACTCCTTGGTTTGGTTTGGTTTTGTTCCAAAAACTTGTGAAATAAATTTTCCATTCATTATTCTTTTCGTCGAGATGCGAACCATGTGTCTCGCGAAGGCGCGCGGGCCATGTGTTGCCGGAATGCGAAGACTACGGGAATCGAGAGCTTGGCGTGTAGGCTGACCGGGGATCTATATGTGATATGGGGCGCAGCAACGTTGAAGATTTTTTTTTTTCCGAATTTTATTTGTCCGATATTTTTTATTGTTTGAAAATTACGGTTTCCAAATTTTGTATTGGTCAAATAAATTTTTCAAACTTACGTGGCGATTAAACTGTTCGATAAATTTCTTTAAAAAATATATCGAATAAATTTGGAATTTTCGAGAATAAAAAAAAATCGCAAAAAATTTAAATAGCCGTTTGATCGACATTTTTGCCCATATATAAAATATCGGATTTGCCAAACGTACGTACAAAACAAATCAGTTGAATAAATTTCTCAAAAACAAATTTATCGCAAGAAATTTATTCGCCAGATTTGGGAATAAATTTTGCATTCATTATTTTCTTCATCGCGAGACAAAGAATGCTCTATTATTCGGAGAAAAAAGTCTCGAGGCTGAGCGATAAGCGCACGTGTCATCCGGCGAACGAATTACAAATTCTCTGTGCTGTGTGTGTGTGCGTGTGTGTGGGTTGACCCCGGTCGTATATATGGTATAGGGGTTACTGCGTTGAAGATTTTAGTCTTTGGCCCATCTTGTGTAGAATAAAAACATACTCATTAAGCGATATGATGATAGGAATTTATCTTGTAATAGATTAACGACATTTCGTGGAAATGATCTCAAGGCAAAGCGATGAGCGCGCGTATCGTGAGAATCATTCCCTCGTTTATTATTCTCGTTATAATAATTTGCCCCCCCCCCCTCTCTCTCTCTCTCTCTCTCTCTGGTACATTGCGCAGAGACGGAGAAGATCTTATTATTTCGTAAAGGACAAAAGATTCGATATTTATTTGAAATAAATATGTACTCTTGTATGTATTGGCGATTCGTTTACATATTTTTTATTGGGCAAATAAATTTAATAAACGGTGTAATACGTGATATTTCGTATAGGAAAAAAAGATTCGATATTTATTTAAAGTAAGCATGTACTCTTGTATGTATTGGACAAATGTGCTATATATTCCCAGTCAGTAGCGATCCACGAGACTACCGCGCGCGTGCCTACGAAGCACCGCACAAAACGGACGACGCGAGGATACGTCTCTACGTACAGAGAGTATATATACATCTCGTTGATCGTATACGGCCGGGTATGCTGCGCAACAGGTGAACGAAGCGTATAGTTTGGTTTGAAATAAATATGTACTCTTGCGAGTATTGTTTGAAATTTGCGAGCATAAAAAAAAAATTGCAATTAATTCAAGTAACCGTTTAATCGACATTTATTTTTTTCAGCATTTATTTTTTAAACCAAACCAACAGTTTAATTGGCATTCATTTTTTTATCGCAAGAAATTTATTCGTCAGATTTGGGAATAAATTTTGCAGTCATTATTTTCTTCGTCGCGAGACAAAGAATGCTCTATTATTCGGAGAAAAAAGTCTCGAGGCTGAGCGATAAGCGGCGCGCGTGTCATGGATACGTACCGGCAAACGCATTACAAATTCTTTGCGCGCAAGTGTGCTGGCCGGATGTATATATGGCGTGGGTTTATCGCGTTATCTGACCGCTGAACTGTGTCTGAATAGCAGGCTTTGTCTCGCCGATACATTCGGTACATCGCGCATCATTTTCCCTATATTTCGTAAAGCGGAAAAAGATAATTATCTCGTATGTTTTTGAAATAAATTGTATGTATTGGCGATTTTTTCGATATTTTTATTATTGTTGGAAAATTCATTGAGCGACATTTATTTTTTAAAGCAATTTATCCAACAGTATAATCGAAAGAAAAAAAATATATATATCGATATATGTATATGCAAACGAATTGACATAATTTCGAATAAATCGTTACGTTACGATGGCATCAAAACATTGCTGTGCCTCGCGCTATCCGTCACGTAGCTATGTTTTGATGCCGTCGTAGAATTTTACCCAATGTTTTTGTTACCCAAAAAAATTCTCTCTCTCTCTCTCTCTCTCTCTCTCTCTCTACATGGTAACGACATTATGTCAATTCGTTTGAATCCGTTTGGTCTGGTTTGGTTTGGTTTGGTTTGGTACAAAGATCTGTTACGAGAGGAATAACAATTCGAACGAATGCTACGCTCGTTTAGAAAAAATATATATATATATATATTGCGAAATTTTTTTTTGAAAGCAATTTATCCAACAGTATAATCGAAAGAAAAAAAAAATATATATATATATATATTGTAAAGGAATTATGCCAATTCATTTACATTGATGTCCGCGTATGTCTACGAGGGCAAATAAAAAATTATGTTTGGGTAAAAAAAAAAGTACTCAACCTCGCTGGTTCGCGAGTGCAATTTTCTTTTTTCGGATATATAATAAAGAAATTATTTTCACTCGTGACGTCCCATTTATATCTATGACGTAATCCGCATGCGGTGCTCTTTGAGAAAAACTTTCGATACCATCGTAGCGGCGGCCGCTTCAAGTTACGAAAAAAATAAATGTTGATCGTGGCGTTTCTGAAAAATAAAAAATTCTTACCCAGTGCCTGAATATTTCCGAGTTGGATTTACCGAAAGAACGTTACATTCTCAAATGTTACCAACCAACTCCACACGGCAAAACAAACGAAAGAAAAAACATTTATATTGCTGCGCGAATGTATTTTATAAAACAAAAAACGTTTACACTTTTTAGATACCGAATCATTACGAGCTATCTGGGATAATCTTAAAACCAAACAAACTGTTTACGCAACAATTTGAATTAAACGGCCAGATTTTATTTATACCTGATTCAGTAAATGTATCAAATATTTAGTATCATCGGCGTCATTCGATCCCGACCACGGCACTTCGGATACGCTCTCACCGGTGTCGTTAAAAAACTCTATGTTTTTCTTAAAATTCAACACCAGTCGCATCAACGATCGATTGACTTCGGGTAAAAATTTATACGGTTCATTATGATGCAAGGCCTCTTGTAACATCTCGTATATACTCGCGTGGCAACCGTTGAGGTGCAAATTATTTATGGACAAATTATCAAATTTCATCGCACCGCTGCTACAATGCTCGCTGGAGACATTTTTTAAGATCGCTAGGGAACATTCGCCCATGAAAATTTCAGAATTCGTAGGCACGTGAATTTTATTAGCGTACAATTCTTTAAGTTGGTACAATGGTTTTCGCCCAATAATAGAAAAAATCGAGGCAATTACATCGGGCAGAACGAGATCGATATCGTTTGTCGGAGGTATCAAATCGTTGCTCACGTCGTTTGCGCAAATATCCGCTTGAACGGCTAGTCCTTTTTGTCCATTGAAATCAGAGAATTTAAAACCATCGTAAAAACTATTTACGTGATAAATATGTAATTGAATCGCTATTTTTTGAATAACGTTAAATGTTTTGTACGCCATTGAATGCAGTTTAAGTATTTTGTCACTGTTTAACACGCAATGCGTATCAATCGCCACGTACAAGTAATAACTACACTCGCGGGTGGACCTATTATGGTAATTTCGTAAAATTACAAACTTTACTTGCTTGAAGAATGTCGGTGGTTTCAGAGATTGAATTTCACCGACAAAAATATAGCCGCTTATCGGACGCGATAATGACGGTAGTTGTTCGTAAACAATCTTCAAATTTTGATTCGGAATGTAAAAAAGTGACGTAAAATCAAACTCAAAATCTACTCTATATTTGCGTATGAACAGAGTGGGCGTGATTGTTTTGCGATTGAGACTGTAACCATCGTGGGTACATTGTAAGCTCGATGAGAATAAAATTTTCATTTTTTTAAAATCGCTGTGCTCCGTATATTGACTATTTGGATGTTTTTTGATAATTCTCCCGTACGAATAATTCGCCCAAACAACGACGTGGGTAAGGTATACAAATTTACCGAATCAATGCACAGAATGTTTAGCGGAAAGGTCGCTATGGTATTTAATCGCGTTCGCAAATATCCCAATCCGGCAATTAATTTGGTCACGTTGACGTACGCCGACATATGTATCAAGTCGTCGGGACAGTGCGTTCCAAAATGATCGACTTTGTAAATTAAATGCGGGAATATCGAGTTTAATTCGTAGGGCGACACGTACAGTTGTAGCGACTCGATATACTTGAATGGAATACCAACAAAGTCGTTTAATACGATAACGTTGTTGTTGGCTCGGTACACCTCGATAAAATCAAATTTGCGTTTAACAAAAAGAAAAAATGAATAAAACGTACGGGTTTTGTTGAATATATATCGCGTTGGTAGCGCACCATTTAACGCAATATAGATACTTTCTTGATCAATCACGCGTGAGGTATCCTCGAATATATATTCCGCTTCGAGGGTCATGCGTAAAATTAAATTGATAGCGTTGTTGGATGTGTCAAAATTATATGAAAATTTCACATCGTGTACCAGCGAATAGACACGATTGAACGAATCTATGGTGGTTGTTTTATCAAACATACAGAGGTAACCGCAGTAATTTTGCGGAATCATTGAAATTTTCTGATTTTTCGTAGTCGGCCGAACGACTTGAGAGAAAAATTCAACCCGACCAATTTGATTCGAAATAGGTTTTCGGTACATATTCGATGTGTTTCGGGGTATTTTTTTTTCTCCGGCGAATACACCGCGGTCATGGATATTAATTTTTTCCAATCTCCCATATTGACGATTCCAGACGCTTCTGTGGGCTTTCTTTGACCCAACAACAACAAACGGTACAACAATAATTCCGGTGGTAAAATAATTTTGTTGCTCAAATCGTCAATGTGTCGTATTTGTGATTGAAGCGACATGAGAATGTACCCGTGCTTGTCAATATTCCAATCTAAATGCTTGTCATCGATATGAAACGCTCCGCCGATCGATCCGTAATCGTATTGGTTGATTTTTATCAACCAATACGATTCCGGAAGAATTCCGATGAATCAAAAAATGTTGGCCCAGCAATGTTTTGTAAAACAAAAAACAATTTCCTCGGCCTTTTACGTCATACGCGTAATGCATATAAACATCGTCCGTATTTTGCGACGGAATAATTCTTTTTTTAACCGAATCGTGTGCCAGATGCAACTGCTGCCGGTTATTAGATATTATGTATGGAATCCAGGCCAGTTTACCGTTTTCGATAAAGTAACCGCACAAGTAATCTAAAAACTCGGGATTGTTATAATTCTCCAAAACATTATCAAAGTTTATAGTTGCCGGAATCGCGGATAACAAACGACTGCTGTACTTGTGATTGGTTTGGCAAAAACACAGCCTAGACATTTTCTTCTTCACGAAATGCTGAATACGCAGATCCAAATCCGTACCCAACATGACGGGAAACACGCCGCATATATGCGTTCTACTCTCGGCCCGATAAGAAACGCAAGTATTGTAATTGATATTGTTGTAATAACAGCTCGTTAGGGGCACATGACCAAACATTGAAACTATGCCGTGAACGCCGTACACTGGCTTTACAATAGCCGCATTGTCACACGGGGTAAACGAAATGCCGAGTTCATTCTCGGCATGGCTTATCAGGTCGTTATAAGCATTTACGTAATTATTGAAAAAAATCGCCTTTTTTTCGTCCAGCGTCGTGGAAGCTGCCTCGGTCGCAGTGTCCTCCATGCGGATGAATCTGTCAAAAGATATCACACATAGAGAATTATGTGCCGCGAAAGAGGGGCGCCCTCCCACGCATCGACACCGAACAAGCATAAAAGAATCAGTGCATAGCCATAGAGTCTCACAATAACCGGCTCATCATCAGTGTCGGACATTTAAAAAAATTACGAATGGATCGCGCGGTCATTTATGGCGACGACAAAAGTTTTAAAAAAAATGTCAACAATCGACATGGTTGACCCGAACGCTCAAACTCGGTCTACTGTAGGCGAAAAAAATATTGCGGTAGCAATTAACGACGGCAAGACACGCACCATATCCGGCACCGACACTCGTAAAAAAGGTACGCTCTATCGCCGAGGCGGGGGGGGGGAGAACTGCAGCTTCTTATCGCCATGCTTTAGAATTCAACTCGGATCAATTTTGTTTGACTATTCAAATCGGATTTTTTAATTTTCTACAAACCAAACCAAATAAATATATAGCGCGCGGATAAATTATTTCAATTAATCCCGTCCGAATAAATCCGGTTTGTGTCGGTGTATAATTCGTGCATGTATTTCTTTCACAATAGCACTACGTCCTACAATACTGAATGTTCTAAAGTCCAATAAGAACTTACCGATACCACCAGTCACCGAAAAGTTATTGCCGCTGAAGAGGAGGGATATCATCCATGAATATACAGTGGAAGTGCCAGTGATGCCTGCTTTCCTACGTTGGATTCTTGCAGTTATGCTGATTTTGATTATCTTCGGCTTGGCTCTATGCGCAACTGCTTTGGTCTTTTATCATATTGAGAGTACCAAATAAAATCATTATCGGGCACAGAGAATTGAGTACTGAATGTAGCTCGTGGCGCAGACGACTTATATACTCTTTATGCGCCAATTTCGCGGCATAAAAAAAAATTATTTGACAAATTCTTGTTTTTATTAACCAAACCAATCCTACGCACCGTGGTGTGCTCCCCACGCCGCGAATGGCAACTTCTCATCGCTACTCGTTCGTTCAACGTGAAATTATTTCAACTCGACCGTCGATGCAGCTTTGTTTGGTTTGGCATTGCACACACACACACACATATATATATATATATATATCTATTTATATGTTGCTCGTTTGAAAATATCCTAGTACTTGTGTGATGTCAAAAAAAAAAAAGAAACAATCGCGACTTGTTCAACTTTTTTTGTAATTTTTTGCTCATTGCAATGTCCGCTGCGGTTTGAAAAAAAATTCTGATCCAACCCCGCGATGTTGATGGCCTCGCTTTGCCCACAATATATATATATATATATATATATATATATATATATATATATATTGTGGGCACAGTTATTGCTGCTGGACACGACGGGCAGCTCGTGTCTCTTGTTTTTATCTCGGAAGCGCATCCCTCGTGTGGGTACAATATTTCGGCATTATTTCGAAGAATTGCCTCGAACGTTTGTGATTGCAGCGTCGGGGACGTTAAATCTCTCTCTCTCTCTCTCTCTCTCTCTCTCTCTCTCTCTCTCTCTCTCTCTCTCTCTATATATATATATATATATATATATATATATATATATATACGCGCAGCTCGTGTCTCGTTTCTATCTCAGAAGCGCATCCTTCGTGTGGGTAGAATATTTCGGCATTATTTCGAAGAATTGCCTCGAACGTTTGTGATTGCAGCGTCGGGGACGTTAAATCTCTCTCTCTCTCTCTCTCTCTCTCTCTCTCTCTCTCTCTCTCTCTCTCTCTCTATATATATATATATATATATATATATATATATATACGCGCAGCTCGTGTCTCGTTTCTATCTCAGAAGCGCATCCTTCGTGTGGGTAGAATATTTCGGCATTATTTCGAAGAATTGCCTCGAACGTTTGTGATTGCAGCGTCGGGGACGTTAAATATCGCTCTCTCTCTCTCTCTCTCTCTCTCTATACGCGCAGCTCGTGTCTGGGTTTTTATCTCAGAAGATACCGCGTTTTCTCGCAAAAAAAAACGCGACTCTTCCGATTTTGTTTTAACAATGGTAGATGGATGTAGAGATTATTTGGTCCGGGCGGTGACTTCGCGTATGTAGACGGGGCTATCGGACCACGCATGACAGGAAACGCGACGAGATTATTTAGCCTGGTCGAATGAGTAGGGGGCGTATATGAAATTGGTTGCCGGATACGTGAATACCAAAAATCTTTTGAATTCGTCTCGGCTCTAAATGTCGCTCTTATCACAAAAGATACGCACCGCCATCGTGTTGTCGCAAAAAAAAAACGCGACTCTTCCGATTTTATAATTGTTCTCGCAAACCAAGCGAAGCCATTGTGAGAGAATTTCTTATCCCGGGCGGTGACTTCCTGTAACGCGCTCTGACGCGGGGCGATGGCCCGAGGGAAAGGACGAGATTATTTCCGCGGCCCGGTTCCTGTGTGCCGTAGATAAAAAAAAGTGCGAGCGAATCTGCGCTGTTTGTGAATGAAAACGAGGAGTCGAGGTGTGGGGGGGGACAACGATACGAAAAAAATGAAAGTGTACAATAATTTATTTATTCCTACGTACAAACGATATAATACATTTTTTTGGCGAAAACGCACGTACACAATATTTAGCGCCGTTATTTCAAAGATATTTGAATTACATAGCCTCGACCGTCTTCGGTGAGATAACGTTTGATCGATTGTTTCACATCGGCCAATAGATCGCTAATTTTAAATTCAGTTTTTGCGAAGAAATTTTTATTGCTTCGCTACCATTCGGACACGAATGTCTCCAATTGATATACCGACATGATATTGATGGACGGTTGAATGTTTACATTGTATATAAAATTGGTTGCCGGATACGTGGATATTAAAAATCTTTTGAATTCGTTTTGCATCGTCACCGATTGTTTTGACGATATAGGCGTCATTGGATTGTAGAAGAATATCGGTAGCATGAAATGATTAATTAGATATACGCCCAAGTACTCTTGTTCGGTGGGATATTCCGGTATTGTTTTTGTTATCAATATACCGCCCAACAACGACGTAGCCTCGCTATTATTACCAATATCGATATTTTTGAATAAACGACAGATCGGTTTACCACTCAATGCGCAAAATTGAAATTCCCGATTTATTGGTTGCATTCTTATCATGACCGACATATCATTGCCGCCGATGGTTCTGTTGCAGGTAATTATTGGTTTGGCATTGATTCGATAAGTTTCCACTAGATTGGCTCTCATTGAACGCGAAGTTACGTAGCCGCCATCGATCATTTTTTTAATCCTACTTGAATCAATTGACGACACCTCATCGACCCAAATTACAAGATTCGAACCCAACGCGACGGCCAAAGCATCGTAGTCGGTCGATTGGCTTCTGTTGATTGAGTTTAGAGCGATAATATTCGTTATCGAGCTACGGCACATGTTGATAATCATGGTGGCCAACACGCCCTTACCGCTGGCCGATCTATTGCTCAACAAAAGACCCTTGCGACGTTTGTTCCCTTTGAAATTCAAAGATATCATAAATTTGAGCAAATCGACAAACGTGCCCATGTTAAATTCGGAATATACGATTAACGCCGCAAAACCCATATAAATGTCAAATTGGTACTTGTCAAGAATCAACTTCTCAATATCCGATATCGTATAGATGCGATCGTACAAATCGTGAGTGTGGTACTCTTCCGCCAATGTAGGATTGTATTTATAGTCAATTTCGGATTCGATATCATCGACAAATTCATTCGTCGATACTTCGACTTTGGTGTTTTCGCAATATTCTTGGAGATTTTTTGCCAATTCTGGTAAATCGTTCAGGTAAAGATATCCGCCCACGGTATCGAAGAATAATTGTTTCAAATTATCAAAACAATTGGCGCGATTGGAACTGAACCAAGAAAAATATTTCGTATGACCGTAAATATGATCGCTACCCATACGCAACATCCAGGATAACAGGACGATTAATGTTTTTAAATATTTTTGTGGAATTTCCGAAAGGTTCGCCCGAGCTAGCAACGCGCCAGCCTCCGGATCATCGATATCCAGCGTAAATTTACTCACAAATTCAAGAATTATCGTGTCGTTTAATTGCGAATTGTTGTTACGATTAAATTTTGTCGACCATTCGGAAATATCAAATTTTTTTTCCTCGGTTCGCAATGTTTCGACTTTATCAGCCTCAAAATTCGATTTGTACGTTTCAAAAAACGTTTTTCTCGTTCGATGCATTAATTTGTGCAAGTCTGAAAAATACTTTGATGCTTGTTCGCCATGCTGGATACGATCGCCGTTATTTAAATTTTCAAATTCGTCCCGTTCGGCCGCGTCGTCGTCGTCGTCGTCGTCGTTGTCGTCGACGTCAGCGTGGTCGTCGACATTTGTATTTAGTGGAAAGGAAAATTGCTCAAAAAACACTTTGCCGTTAGACACTCGCATCGGTGGCAATCCAAGAGTTTCGTGTTCGGTCGCGCCAAACATTGTTTTAATCAGTAATGCCGGATTGTCCATATTTACCGGATAATATTTTGAAATTGGGCCGAAAATAAAAATCAAACTTTTTAATGCCCGACAAAGATATTTGTATTTTTCACACAAGGCATCGTCGTGCTGTAATAACTTTAAAAAATCTGAATTCCACAAATCGTCCTGCGCGGAAATACCGATATCCGAGATGACCGTATTAAAGGTATCGACCGTGTATTTTGGTGGTGCAAAGCATTTCGCGTTTGAATCGGAACATTTTGCGATATACTCCTTCATTATGAACGGGGGTATTATCGGAGTCGTTAGTAATACCATTAATTGATTTTCGCGTATAACTTGTACAAAATGGGGAACTTTGAGATAGATGTCAAAATTTTTTTCTTGCAAAATCGGGGCAAATGTCAAGGTAACTAATTGATGCGGAACAATATGGGGTGGTTCTATGTACAATATTGTTTTCGTCGAAGGTGCTGGAAATTCGTACAAATTCAACATTGGATTGTAAAGACCGTTGGGTCGAAACGACGCGTATATCAACCGATTACTTTCGGGACTTCGCTGTTCGGCCCAAGTGAATGACATTTTTTGATTCTCCAATGTATCCGTAATAGTGGATTCCGATAAAATTTTCGGACGGTTGTTGAGAAAAATTAAATAACCGCTACCGAAGAGTTCCATCAAAAGAACGTATCGCAAAAAAAATCCAGTCAATTGACCTTTTCGGTCGGCGGTAACCTCGATAATAGACAAAAACGTATTTTTTGCTTCGCACAAGCCTAAATTGCCATAAGCAAATTCTTCGACTTGACCGCTTTCGCCCGTTAGTAGTATACCGTTCATTTGGAACAGTACGTACAAAAAATCGTTCAAATAATAATTATCAATGAAATATGAATTTGCCTCCTCGTAAAGAAGTGCCCAACGTAACAAAATGTATTTGGCATGTCGCGTAATGTTTAAATTTATCATCCACCCAACTAACGGTAGAATATCGGAATATACCGACTGTTTGTGCAACATAGAAATTACACTCGTTACGCAACCGATAAGCATTGATTCTACGATATCCCGTAACCACGATAGCCCGACAGAATTTTTTATAATTTCAACGACGGTCGACGACGTGTAATGTCGCTCGTTTGAAATTTTACGTTTGTTACCGGCAACAGCAGCAGCAGCAGCAGCAGCAGCAGCACCATCGTCGCCGGCGGCATCACCCAATAATATATTCAATAATTCCCGATCTTCATCCTCGACCGCGGTGGGACTATCAATCTTTTTGCATCGTTTCTTTTTACCATTCGGGGCATCTGAATTCTCGCCAGAAACACGCGAAATAATTGTTTTGATAATGTTTCGAAATTTTTTAACATTGTCGTCATTTTTATCGCGCTTTTGATAACGCGCCCAGAGAATATATCCGATCAACGGAATCATTTTATCAATGCCGGCAAGATGACGCAAAAAATGATTCAATATTTTCGTACCACCGACTTGCAGCATATCGGCCGAAACATTTTTCAGTACGACATACAATTCGCACTGTTTCCGACTGAACGGATAATAGTTGCATTGAAACGAAAACTTTTTTCCCACCGTGGTCTCTTCTTCACTAACGGACATGAATTTTTCCTGAATAGATTCCAAACTGAACCGATTGGCCGACTGAGATTTGCCAACTTTCGGATGCGTTAATGGGAAAATGTAAGGAGTATTAATGTTTCCGCACTGATACAACTCGTACGTTTCTTCCGGAATGTTGTGATTCAAACAGAATATCTCAAACAAAGACAGCGACAATTGGTTCATGACGAAGGCGCTAATATTGTGCGTGTCAAATTTTATAACGTTATGATCGCGATATTCGGTCGCGATATCTAAATTAATGTCGAATATCAAGTGAAAATTCAAGCTCGTACTTTTTGACGTTAAAATTATTGATTTTTTCGTGCACTGATTCTTCAGCTGATCGATGGTAAAATTAGTTTGCAAATTATAATTTACAAATTGAATCACGTCGCGAATATACCCTTTTCGACAATCCAATAAATATGAATTTTCATGATCGTTTGAATAATCTTTCGACAAGTCAACGTCCAAGAACAATTTTAATATCGGTAGACTCTTTCGAATTACAACGAGTCCCGAACTGAATTGAAATCGATGAGTATTGAAACATAACGCGTAATGCAGATACAACAGACGAAGTAATATGTCGTACGCAATAACGGATACTGATGTTTTCGACACGGTGGCATTTTCGTCGCATCCGCAAATTTCAATAAACGGTAAGTAAACCGAGTGCCTGCTCGAGAATTGAAGCTGAAGCGACGCGTCAATTTTTGTAATTACACCGACAAATTCTCGGTCCAGATTCAATTTTGGTAATGGCAACAAAGAACTTTCCGTACCGTAAACTCGCAGTGATTGGAACGTCGAATAGTCGTAGTCGTGTAAGTCGGCAAGATGTTCCAAAATTTTCTTCAAATATTCGTTACCCTCCCATTTGAAATCAATTTGTATCCAATGGTCGATTGGGTCGAATAATTCATTTAAGAAATATGTAGCCATATTTATCATCAAAGTTGTGGTAATCCTGAAACAAACTAAACAAACCAAACACACGTTCGATAGAAAAAAATTTCCCTACAATGCAATAGATAACTTAATTTTCGGCATATCGATAAATACCCTCGGATTTGAAATCAATTTGTATGATCGAATTATTCATTTAAGAAATGTGTAGCCATATTTATCGTTAAAGTTGTGGTAATCCTGAAACAAACCGATGAATATTACCAGACATATCAGCGTTGTGAGGAAAAAATTTCCCAACAACGAATAGGTAAAAAAATTTTCGCCATATCGATTGATAATAAAATTTGCATACAATTTATCAAGAGTAATAACGTGACGGTCCATTTTATTTACTTACCGCTTATTATTTCTCTAGGCGGTGTCATCGCGCACAATCACAATCATCATCGGGCAATTTTTGCCACCAAAGTGATGTCGGGACATGCGGCAAGGACCGGTATATATATTATAGGAATCCCAAATGTATCCATCACGACGAGCCCCTGCCACCAAACAAACTCATATTAAAAAATGCCATCGATATAAATGGATTCAAACATAATTACTTTACAATGTATATATATATATATTTTTTTTTTTTTTTCATCACGAGCGGATCGTTCACATTGATCAGTAGGCGACACACCTCCCCACCACCAAACTTGTGTTGAAAATTGTGATTACATCATCGATATAAATGGATTCACGATTGAGGCGACACACCTCTCCCCCCCCCGCGCCCCGACGGTGTTGAAAAAATTACAATTTTCGAAAATGCGACCGTCCTGGTCGACGTCTCGTGATCGAATGACGAAAATAAACCACGCCCACGAGCGCTTCCGGCTTCCCGATTGATCGATACTTCCCCCACGATGTGGTCCTCGTGACATCGAGCTTCGTGATTGGTTGAGAAAAAATTTTTCAATAGGTTTATGCTTAATTTAGTATATAAGTAGGTTTGGTGTCGCGCGCGACTCATTTCTTCTAAACACTCTGTCCATATAAGAGAAGAAATAGGAGTAGGGCTGACGTCGTGTTTATCAGAAATTTAAAAATAAGATTGTAGGAGCCGCGCTAAATTTTTGTCCCTCGACTCGCGCGGCGATCGTCGGCCAAGGAGTTTGCGATGAAGAGATTTTTTTTTTTTTTTTTTCAGGAAGACGGCAACCAAGGAGTTTGCGATGAAGAAATTTTTTTTTTTCGTAAACGGCTAGCGTCGGCCACGAAGATTGCCAGAGATTTTTTTATTTTTTCCAAAGACGGCAAACCAAACCAAACCAAACCGAGGAGTCGGCGATGAAGAAATTTTTTTTCGTAAACGGCGATCGTCGGCCACAAAGATTGCCAGAGATTTTTTTCCAGAAAGATCAGCGAGCGGAGCATTAGTTGTTATTATTATTATTATTATTATTCCTCTGCTAACGCGAGGCGATCATCGGGATAGCATGATTGCGTCATAGTTTTTGTTTTCCACCACGAGATTTCATGAGATATTTTTCCAGAAAGAAGATCAGCGAGCGGAGCATTAGTTGTTATTATTATTATTATTCCTCTCGTAACGCGAACACAGAGTTGGGCGAGAAGAAATTTTTTTTCCATAACGAGCCTACCCCATCCGTTCGCGTATTCCTCTCTTTGTTTTACTGAGAGTATGTATGTATATACATACATACTCTCAGTAAAACAAAGAGAGGAATACGCGAACGGATGGGGTAGGCTCGTTATGGAAAAAAAATTTCTTCTCGCCCAACTACACTGCTGAGTATAACAAAGAGAGCTATACTTTTGCTCAGCTGTTTCGCAGCATACCCAGCCGTATACTCTCAGCAGTGTATATACATATATTCTCTCAGTACAGCATCGAGAGGAATACGAACGGATGGTGGCTCGATCTGCGAAAAAAAAATTTGTTCTCGACCAACTCTGTGTTCCCGTTACGATAAAAACTAATGCTCCGCTCGTAATGAAAAAAAAATCTGAGGCAATCATGCTATCCCGATGATCGCCTCGCGTTATAATAGAAGTAATATCGAATGCGCTGCACTTGTTATGAAAAAATAAATAAATATGACGCAATCATGCTATCGCCTCGCGTTGTGAGAGGAATAATAAATTATTATTATTCCGGAGCGGAGCATTAGTTATGAAAAAAAAAGTTGGAAGAGAAAAAAATGCTTAGCGAATATGCGATATATAGATATCGTTTATATCGATGATGTAATCACATATTCGCACAATTGGTACAAAAAAATCTGGTATATATATATAGTAAGCCAACACAATACCCAACCTAACCCAACCGAAAAAATCTGCTATATATAACATATATCATATTATAATACATCATATTTAAATAATAATACTAATATCGAATGCTCCGCTCGTTATGAAAAAAGAGTTGGAAGAGAAAAAAAGGTTTAGTGAATATGTCATATGTATATATCGTTTATATCGATGATGTAATCGCATATTCGCCCAATTGGTACAAAAAAAAATCTGGTATATATAGAGCATACAATACGTCATATATATAGTAAACCAACGCAACTCAACACCCAACCTAACCCAGCTGAAAAAATCCGTTACGCATATAGCATACACATATATGGTAAGCCAACACACCATATATACATACATAGGAAGCCAACGCACACAACAACCGATCGGCATATATCATGTCATGCATCGTACCAAACGCATACACATATATGGTAAGCCAACACACCATATATACATACATAGGAAGCCAACGCACACAACAACCTATCGATTGCGACCTATAGTATTATTTTTCCACCAAAAATCCAAACCGAATAAATCGCACCGGGGTCCCAGGTCTACACATATCAATCTAGATAGTATAACGGTCACGCATTTTTCAACTCCCAGAGGTGGGAGGGGGGGGAAGTGCGTCGGCTCGATCCTCCACATTGATAAATTCGTTGTCGAGAATATAAATTCGAGTATAGCCTTTGCGGGATAGTATTGTATAAATCTTCAGTTAAGGAAGATGTCGTCGCTCGAGGCTAGACATTATCATAAATTATTATATAATAATAAAACTCCAATTGAATGTTTATTGTGTGATGAAAAAATAATACCATCGTCTATGAAATCGCATATATATAATATTCATAATGAAAATATCAAACAAAAGTGTATATGGTGTTTTGCTTATACTTGGCTCGGTAGAGTAGATGGTTTAGTGAATATTCATCGCATCAATTGTTTTCGGAAAGCCCGCGATAAAAGGAAGAGAGATCGTGAGATACTGTTGGAGGCGGCTCGAATCAAGAAAAAAGAAGCAAGACGAAAGCGTAAGGCCGAGCAAGGGGAAGAAGAGGGGCGAAAAAAAATGGCTACAGCAACGTTGATGTCGACTCAACAAGAAATTCTAAATGTTCTTCAAAAAGCGGTGAATGAGAAGGATGCGATTATCGAACGGGAGCGAGCCACGATTGAACGGGAGCGAGCCACCATTAAACAAGAGCGAGCCACCATTGAACGAGAGCGAGCCACCATTGAACGAGAGCGAGCCACCATTGAACGAGAGCGAGCCACCATTGAACGAGAGCGAGCCACCATTGAACGGGAGAGAGCCAAATATGAAGCATTGGTTCAACAATTAATAAAAAAATTAATTAAATCTAAATATGTATTTCTTTTTACACAATAAATCTAATATTTATACCAAAATTATATTATTCGATAAAATTTTTTTACATTTATTTTCCATTTATAATATCATTTACACCTAAATGATATTATTAAATAATGAAATGCGAATCCAGGCTCTGACGTCGTGTTTATTGAGAAATTTTTAATAAAAAAAAAATTGTTTAAAAATTAAATTCAAATAAATTGTAATATTTACACCAAAATTATATTAGAAAATAAATTTTGTTTACATTTATTTTTTTTAAATTATATCATTTACACCAAAATTATCTTATAAAATAAATTTCATTTACATTAATTTTTTTTTTAATATCATCAGGATAGCGCGAGTAACCAACGAGCATTCGTTGGGTTCCTCCTCCCGTAACGCGAAGCGGACAATACGATAGAATTGGAATTTGTTCCGGGAAACCCAACGAGCGCAGCATTCGCGTACTATTATTATTATTATTATTTCGATCATAACGCGAAACGGCCGACAGCGTCAGCTGGATTTTTGTTAGAAAAAATTGTACGAATATGCGTTTACGTCGTCGCTATAGCATGGACATTGATGTATAAATGAGATTGTAAAAAACTAGAATATATCTATTTTATTTTTTTTTTCAAAATTTTATTATAATCTCTCGCGTCATTTATATAATATCGTTGGCAGATTTGCGACGTTTATTGTTCTTCCGACGTAGATTATCGCTCCGAGGATAGCGTTCTCGTGAACATTGACAATTCATCGTTTCTTCGTCCTCGTCGGGACTGTTGCCGTTATTGCATTCGAACTCATGCGTGAATTCGTTATCGACAATAATTATCATTGCGGACACTGATCGATATCTGCAACACTTGCACCATTTAATATTTTTCAGCGGATCCGAATGATGACCAAGTGTCGAGCGGTAGTTGGAATGTTTTTTGCCACACTTGCCACATAATAATAATTCAACGTGTGTTCCGGAAACGCCATCCAGATGAACGGAAAATTGAACCATCATCGTGTATTGTTGCTCACAGAATTGACGCAATGTTGGATATTTTGAGAAATCCAATGACGCAAACATATCCATGTCCGTTGGTATTTTCTTGGCATACACGTCGAGCATATATATAACGGACTCGTTCATCATTAATATACACAACGTCCGGCGAATTAAATCTTTCCAGTAGAGCTCCTATGCCACCGTCGTAGATTTGTTCATAGATATATACCCATTCTCTCGCGTTCGTCAACGAATCGGCAAATTGTCGAAACAGCGACCAATTAAGTTTAGACGCGTTCATACGTTTGTGTATTTTGAAATAACGAAGAAGTAAATTTATCGCCCGCGAGTTATCGAGTCTGTTGACATTGTCTAGCCATTCGTCGAAATTAATATTGTCACGTTCGATCATCACGCCGAGCAAAATCTCGGTAACGTCTTTTTGCAAAACTCTCGGTACTAATTCCATCACTTGGTCGATCGTAGCGAAACTCTTTGCGCACAATTGAAAAAGACTTTCTGCAAATAAAATCAACAAATCTCGTAAAAACCCAATGATTTTTTTTTTTTTTTTTTTCGTTAATGATAGTGCAAATACAACGTAATATGTGAAAAACCTCACGTCGTACTGACCTATCGCCATTGTAACACCAATGGATGTCTTCTCTGCTTCACGAAGATCAAAATGAGTGTCGATAGAGTACTCTGAAGCGCATTCCCGTAAGCGCGTATCATTGTAACATACGAGAGAGAGAGAGAGAGAGGGAACAAATGATCGGCGATGTGGGGGTAACTTAAAGATACCCGATACTTTGTTCAACACACGTTGACTACAGCCTCAACGTTAATAAGATGAAACGGCTGATAATATACCGCAGAAAAATTTATTTAACTTCCCCCCTAAATATTACATTCTTTTATTGCAAATTATCAACAGATTACAATTTTTCGATTTGTCTCGTCGTTATTTTCGGCGCTTAACGTGATAGCGTGTGATTTTTTTTTTTTTCAAACCATCGAGCGGAGCATTCTGTAGTATTATTAGTGCTATATTCATAACTGGAGGCGATTATAAGGATAGCGTCAGATTTATTTTATAGTCATTGCGCGAATATGCGATTACTTCATCTCGAGTCCTGCATAAAATTGTATCGATATCGTTTGAAATAATTGCTTGTCTGTGATTAAAATTGAGTACGGTTTGGTTCGATTGGTAGTCGTAGAATATTTTCAGAACATTGTTGATCGTCGTCATTAACGAGTCGGGTATTCGCTAATGCTGAGATCGATGATGGCGGCGGTGGGGTCCAATTTCGTCGAGTGGTGTTGAAAATTTGTTATGATACAAACGCCGGAAGCGGGTAGAGACTGCTGGGACGAGTATGGATGGAACCCATTGTTTCGTGATAACATCCATTGCGCGCATGCCTGGAGATTTCGGTTTGTTTGGCTTGGGAGATCCAGTTTTGTAGAGCGTAGAGCTGTTGTAGAAGAAAAACGATACTATAAGTTTCGGGCATATATCTGAATTATTCCAGTTGTTTGGTAAATTAAAGATGAAAGAAACGATAATTACGTCAAACATTTTATGCGAATGAATTAGTTTCAATTTCAATGATACCGCAACGATTTATCCTCGTAAAATAGATCGAATTTTTTTTTTTTGTAAAAAATTGTTTACCTTTGTATTCACAATTCGTAGCGATTTTTGTTCAAGGAGTAATATGAGTATCTTCCGCCAATGACTTGTTCGATAAATTCAATCGCCCGATAAACCAAACGGCGAACATAAAAATTGTATTAAAGTTTACAAAAAAATTGTATCAAAGTCAACACATAAAAATTGTATTAAAGTTTTGATCAAAATTATGCACGGGCACCGTTGCACATTTTTACGAACAAAATAATGAAGCGCGCCGCACCGAGCGCTCAACTGGTACGGTGAAGATTTAAAAAATGTATTTGATGAAAATTTATGCTGCGAAACATTTCTCAATCGAGTTTTGAGCTTTGCGATAATCTGAAAGTAGTCTTTGTTAGTTCCCCACCCCGTACCTTGTTCGCGAGTATCGCCGGATATCTCAATGTTGTTGCAGTTAATGTCTTCCTCGTACAAAATAGGTAAAGTTTCCCGGTTTGCAGCCAAATTCCTTGTCGTTTTCATTTTTTTTTCCCATATGGATTAAATTCTCGATGCAATGACACGCTGTTAGATTTTTTCACTTTGGAGCAATCGTCGCTGATCGCGTTAGTTTTAAAAAAATCATCGAGTTGAATTAGTTGATTATTGCGTAAACTAATAATGTAAAGCTTGTCCCCAATGATCTCGTACAATTTGAGTATATCCTCGAGTATATGAATTCGAGTATAGCGTTCCAATTGATCATAAATTTGTTGAGACTCGTTGAATATTCGATTTCTGGCGTCGCCGATATTATTATTGTTTGTTTGTAAAAGTACAGTTACTTTATCCGATAACTGACTTTGGAGCAATTTCAGTTTACCGATACTTTCCAAAGATGACGATTGCGGAATAACGCGTAGTTCGGTCGAGGTTATATTCATAGTAATAACCTTTTTCAATGTATTAATTTTTGTCGTTGCTAAGGATGATCTCGATAATATGATACGAATATTACAATACAATATTCGTAATTTGATACAATATTTTAGATATGGAACCCGGCTCACGCGGTTGATCTGAGACCTTTTGGCCCGCGCGGATTCTTTTATACTTGTTTGGCGCGTTAATGGGTGGTGGGGAACGCCTCTCTTATACAGCGCATATTTCGTTGTGGTATCCTTTATAGATTCGTCCGCATAAAGGACACGACGAGCAAACAAACTCGCCCCGACGATGGAGAACACATTGCTTCGCGATAACTACTGCGCGCAGGATTGGTGCGCGAATAAAAATATGGCGTTACCTGATAAGGTTTTATCTTTTTTAATGCTGTGAAATTGGCACATTCCGAGTATATTTTAGACGGCATCTAGAGTATACTCGTACATTCTTGCGCGATATTGTACCTGCTCGTCGCGTATCAAGCGACAATTATTACTCTGCCGTGGTGTGCCCAGGACGGCGTTCGGTAAGCTGTTGGGAGATTCAGTTTTTCAAAGAGTAGTCTCGTCCGTTGTCAAAGAAAAAACATACTATAAGTTTCACAACATGGGCCGTATATCCGAATTATTCGAGTTGTTTGGTAAATTAAAAGAAAAAAGAACGATAATTAATTCAAACAATTTGTGCCAATGGATTAGTTTGAATTTCAATGATACTGCTGATATTCAACGATTTATCCATGCTGTAGATTTGAATTTTTTTATAGACAATCAAAAGTTGTTTACCGATTTATTCGATTATTTAAATAACAATTCATTGCATAAGCATTCACACAGGGTGGTAATTTTTGCTCAAGGAGTAATAAAGTATAATATCTTCCACAATGGCCTGTTTGATAAATTTAACACTGCGCCCGATAAAATATCCGCGCCAGTGAACAAAAAAATAATATTCAACGCTATCCCGTCGTTTATACAAACCGTGCAATTGCTTCGAAACAATCAGAGTTTAAATAAAAATTATGCTCGTGCACCTTTGCAGACTTTTATGAACAAAACAATGAAGTACAATGGCAATAATACGTCACAAGCATTCAACTGGTACGGTGAAGATGGATTCAAACTTAAATCGACCAATGTATTTGATGAAGATTTAATAATCATGCTGCGAAACGTGGAAACATTTATTAATCGATCCGAGTCGCGAAAGCTTTGCCGATAATCTGAAAGAGTGACCCCTTTGTTTGGTTTCCCAGCAGTGTACCTTGTTCGCGAGTATCGTCGGATGTATTAACCGTCGACAATTGATCCCTCAACCACCACTGGCTTCTTCGTGTAAAATAGGTCGAGTTTCTCCGTTTGGATCGAAATTCTTTATTTTTCTAATTTTTTTTTTCACGTAAGAATTAAATTCTCGTTGCAATGACACGTTCCGAGATTTCCGCACTTTGGGGCAATCGTCGAGTCGAATTAGTCGATTATTGCGTAAATTAAGAACGGAAAGCTTTTCTCCAATGATATCGTACAATTTGTGCATGTCTTTGAGAATATAAATTCGGCGTATAGCGTTCCAATGTGTCATAAATTTGTCGAGACACGTGTTAAATGTTCGCGATACGTCGCGATAGTATTGTTTGTTTGTAAAAGTACAATCACTTTATCCGATAAGTGCGACTTTGGTGTAATTTCAGTTTATTGATACCTTCTAAAGATGACGATTGCCGAATAAAATGCTCAGTTCTGTCGAGATTATATTTGTGTTAATAACCTTGGTCAATTTATTAATAATTTTTGTCGTTGCCAAGAATGACCGCGATAATATTCGTAATTTGGTACAATACTTTAAACGTCCGACTCAACACGGTTGATTCAAGATCTTATGGCTCGCGTGGATTCTCTTATACTTGTTTGGTGTAATTTTGGGTAGGGGGCGCCTCTCTCATATGATCCTAAAACCTTGTTACATTTACCGTATCGAGTGTAGTATGGAATCGTTTCAGTACTTTGTATATTTCGATATAGCCATCAAATTCAAATTGATGGGTAAACAGTTTGTTACTTTTAAAACTATCCCAAATGGCCCATAATGATTTTGTATCTAGCGTGTAATTGAAAGACTGTTTTTTTAATTGCGATTGCGCGTGTTTTTTCAATAAAATATATTCGTGCAGCAATATAAATGTTTTTATTTTATTGGTAAGTTTTGCCATGGAGTTAGTCGGTTCCATTTGAAGGTAACTCTCATTCGGTAAATCCAACTCGGAAATATTAATAATTGCGTGTAACGCCGTGAGTATATGGTCCCAATTGTCCGTGGTATAATTTACGAATAATTGACGTTTTTGATTTCGGAAATGTTCCGAGCATCTGGCACATAGAATGTAATAATCGAGAATATGAAGGAAATATTTACTTTGCGCATGAATTTCTTTGTCCCGCGATTCAAGATCCGACATTGCAATATGAATCCAGAACCACATCAATGCCGACGGTGTACCTTGCCAAAATTTTTGCACAAAGTTTGTATACATTGGAATGTTTATGCGTAACATTGAGGAAAATTTGTTTACGCACTTTTTAAAAGCCGCTTCGATTTCTTGATCGGTAACATGTCGACCACCAGTGTTTGCGCATTCCATAGTGCTCAATAATTCAATCGTGTCTATTGCGCCAACTAATCCTACCGATTTCAACGTGAAATCAATCATGAATTGCGCCAATGATTTGAAAACATTTTTATATTCATCTTTCAAGAAGTAATGTTTCCCGAAAATCGAATACACCGCCTAAAACAAATAGCATTTTATTGGATTTTTGTTAATATCCAACAGAAAGACATGCGGTAAATTGGAACTTGCAAATTTTTCCGATATTCCATAACACCTCAAACTCATATTTAACAAACTTATAAGGGAGAAAACTTTGAAATATGACTTCGGAACGTCACGATGAGCGGTCAAAAGGCAAATTAAACGCCAATGCTAAGCTTAATGGAGTATTAAAAAAGAAAAAAACGCCAATTCACAGTAACAAAAATCCCTTTATTCGAACGTACAATCTCGATGTTACAATCGATCAGAATGGCCAATCATGGGTTACTCTACAAAAATGCATTGATTTTATGTTAACTGTACTTCACGATAAACATTTGAAGCCCGTAATTAAAGAAAAAATCGTCCAAGTATCTTAATTTTCCGAGCATAATTTTCAATTAGACGATAAATGCCCAAAACATTATCAGATAATGCAATAGATTTTTCGGCTGCGAATAAATATATTCCTTGAAAGTTTCCGATTCTATTTTTATCACCGGAGAACATTTATTTTTTACAGACAGCAGACAATACATCCACATAACGAGTAAAATAATTGCCGGGCAATATTGCGGATAGCGTTCTTCCAGACCGGCCAGATTTACCAGATACTTGTGTTTCTTCAAGTCCAATTTACTCGTGTATAATATCTTTGAATTTTTTTTTTGTTTGCTCGTCATTATAAAATTATTTATATCGACGGGAATTAGTTTCCACAAATCTCCAATGTTGCTGAACGACGCAGGACAGCAGCAATCATGCTCGTACATATTATGGAAATGTTGCTCAATAATTTCTGGATGCGGCAGTTCCGATGAAAAAACATTCAGTACTTTGTGTCTGTACATTTTCAGATAGAATAACAAATCTTTGGTTGGACCTTCGGTAGATGATTCGTTTGCAATGTTTGATTCGTCGGGTTGCGTATTTTCATCGCCCCCATCCTCCGCGTTGTCCTCCTCAGCAGAGTCTTCGTCGCAATCATGGAGGCGGTATAATGCGTTTTGGAGACCCAAATTATTTTTGAATTCCTCATCTTCGGTTACCATATCCTCGATAAAGCCAGCAAGTTTCAAGCGTTTGGAGTATTGTGCGCGTTGTTTATTGACGGTGAGTCTTCTCTTTGGTGGCTTGAGCGGCTTGAAGCCATTATGATGATCGCCACGACTAGCGGTCGCCATACTTTGTAATATATTTGTATACATTGCGCCGCCGCTTCCGTTGGCGTTCGTCGAGATCTACTGTGAACCGGCGCGCGTAACGTTGTGCTTAAATATCACTTGCGGCGGCTTAGTTTTATGTTTTGGATCGAGTTTCGACGTTTGCTCGATTACTTGAGCTACCGTTATATGCGGAACGATAAGTGAACCTTTGTGGAAATTGCTATTATCCGATGATAATGTATTATAATAGTACAACAATTTAAATATGTTTTCGCATATATTATGAAGCATTACCAACACGGTTAAATTTTGAATATTTGCGGGATTTTTAAATATATCCCGAATGCTATTTTTAAAATTCGTCAAGTCCTCTACCGCATGACCGCGGCTTAGAGCTTTTTGTAGATTATCATTCAGTATGACTGATTCATTTTTCGGAGGTAAACTATTTTTTTTAAACAATTTTGGAATGTTTTCCGTTTCGTATTTACCAATATCAATGATGGTTTTTTGTATAGAGTTTGGGCGAATAAAAAAATCCAGCAAATGTTCGGACATGTCGTCAACGCCCAATTTGTTTTCTGGGACGTTTGCCAAATCATCCGCACAATTCAAATTGGATACGGTGCTCAATATGTTATTTAGCTTGACGTCAATATGAAATTGTTGATTAGTTTCGAAATAATCGTCAGTTTGCATATCATGTATCGGATACATTTCCCCATACAATAATAATTTTAATGACATTGAACCATCGAATAACTGTTTTATTTGATTTACATCCAAATAAATTTGTAATTTGTCATTATATAGGTATGGAAAACCAAAAAATCCTCGGCAAATAAATTTGTTTTTCTGATCTCTATCGATGTCCAATTCAATTTGCCGCATAATATCGGGGGTAATTTCAAATACAATGATCGGTCCAGAGTACTGTAATTTTACCGAAAAATAAAAGCTAATGATTTTTTTCAGGTTATTGAAAATGTCATGAGTCAGAGTACTGGTCTTAGTTTGTATCAGTTGGTTCCAGGAATTTAAGAATACATTGACATCATCATACGATGCCTCGTTATTGGTAATCACCAAGGCTAAGGTCGTTAAATCGTTGTATATTTTCACAAAATCCATGACTTATATTTTCGTGCCTATCATGCGTTTTCCCTCATCGTCGCACCTAAACGTTGAAGGATATGCAACTATGAAAGGCATCAATTTTTCATCACATTTACACCCCATCCGTAAATCCACCAACATGCACGGCCAAGTTTTTAAGGATTTTTCCATATTTTTTCTTAAAGATACCTTAAAGTTACAATCATCAATAATTCCTTCGTCGTTCGCAATTGCACTTTCACTGGCAAATTTTTTTACCGCATTAATGTACGAATCTACGATACCGCTGTTCGGAATGCATGGTAATATCGAGTTATCCGCCGTTATTAAAAAAGTTCCGGTAAACGCGAGGCTTCTATAGTTTGGCACGACAGTTTTTTTTACGCTGTCATAAAGCAATGGTAATGACCATAGTTTATAAAACTCTTCCTTTGATATTTGAACGTTTTCGTTCAATATTGTGCCGCTTATACGTTCCGGAGATTCATTGCCAGTTGCGGAAAATATAAACTCACCGTCTAGCTCGCGAACCGATCGTTTTTGATTAAAAACAAACTCACGGTACATTTTACGATGTATTGCAAACGGCAAAAGTTGGGAAATGTGCGAAGATGGTGTTATATATCTTGTGTTTAAATCATCCATGGTTTTGGGATTCGGATGATGGAATTGTCGCGAGCAGGATATTGGAAAGGTGCTTTTGAATTGTTTATGAAATCTAAATTCGATAGGATATTTTCATCGACGTAACTTACAGGTACGCTTATTCCCAATAGAGGTAATTTCCCGTCGACTTGGTATTCAACAATGCGATAACTGCCATACAAAAAACTAGGCATATCCACATTCGTAATCGATACTACGGCGTTCGAAAATTGACCTCTATTATTTTTCAAATAATCGTCACTCGTACGAACCATAATTATCCTTAAATCATTACTGTGACAATACGCGACATTTAATCTTTGATCGTAAATACATTTTGTATTTTCTAGCCGCTTTCCTGTTAGTAAATCATACTTGCACGGATCTAACAATGTTACTCTATCGTTGTTGTAATATTCGTCAACGTACTGAGAATCCACCATTTCTCGATCTAAATAGGCCAATCGATCGTGATCTTTCGAATATTTCTCGTACGGTCGTTCCAAGTCAAAAAAAATTTTTTCTCTACACTCCGGTCCCCCATCCCCATAGGCTACGAAAGTTTCGTCATCATTGCACTGGCATTGAATATCATTGAAAACCGTCCAATCGTCAATGTTCGATACGTTACTTTTGCGCGTATTGTAACCCGCGAAATTGATCGCAATCTCCGTAATGCTGTGACTTATCGAACAATTCCGGATTTTTACAATTACATTCAAATTTTAGCGTATTTGTTTCAAAGCTGTAAGTATAAATGGCTTGCGCTTGTTTTTTTTCGCTACATTTAAACGTAAAGGCATTATTGGGCAAATTACTGGATAAACAATAGCCTTCGAGGAGTGTTTTATTCGCTGGTATCGTTACGAGCGGGTTAGTTGATATAATACCGTGAGAGCTTAATCGGGATGCTATACTGACTTTTATCGATCTATCAAAGTGTATACATTGAAATTTTTGTACGTTGTCCGTTATAATACAGGCCCCGCAACTGTTTAGGTCGTCAATGTTGCACACGCGCAATGGTGTAAGTGTGCACGTTCTTGTAGTAGTATCCACACGCTCCGTTGAAACTTTTAAATTTATTGCCGAAAATGTTCTATTTGGATCATTTTTAACCAACTGTAATGCCGCTCGATTTTCTTTACTCAATAATAATCCTATTATGCCCGACAATGACCATATCATTATGATTATTATCGCAAGAATGTAAATCTGTATCAAACCAAACATAATTACAGCCTAACTTATATCCACCGCTACCGACGCAGCATTGTCCATATAAATAGACTTTATCGACTGTAATTGTTCCTCACCCAGTAATACGAATTGGCTGAAGGTTTTATTTTTTAATGCCAATACTAGATTCAATGTTTTCGCATGCTTATCCATTTTTGTGTAAATTTTGTCAATTTCATTAGTGTCGTTAATATATGCGCCAAAATTGCCGTTGAAGTAGAGCGCATATTTCGCATTATCTACATTTTTCACAGTAATGTTAAACAACACATCGTATTTCAGATCAACGATATCTATTAGTTTTTTGTTAAATCCAATTACGGAAAATTTTTCAAATTGTTTCGAAGCAAACGTAAAGTTTGGCATATATGGCTCTTTTTTAGTTGTTTCTTTAACATCTACTAATTTTGGAAGATTCCGCAATTTCCACAAGCCTCTAGTGATTGATTTTAATTGAATAGATTTTCGTAAATTCTCCAATGTCGGCATATCGCCCAATAACGAGCCTATGTCGCTGTGATTCGTGTCGTCTTCATTAATGGCGTAATCTGTGAAATTATCATTATCCATTTTATCGGACTCGTCCATAATTACGTAATTCTGAGCTTCCAACGAACTATTGGAAATTAATACCGTCATCGCGTACAATATCAAAGGAATAAGTAGCCCCAATACTCCTACGAGATAATAAATTTTCATTTTTTTTTTCGTCTTATAATCAAACTGGCAAGAATACATATTTAAGTAATAATTCGATAAGGTGAATTTTACCGGGGTTCTGTTGCGCGGATCAATGATGAGTTGCGCATCTTGTTTCTGAAACCCACCTTGGCGTATACAGGCGTATATCGATATATATATATAATTCATTACTGGGATATACAAATTTTCATTGGAATATATAGCATTCAACCACCCAAACAAATTAATTACTCGGCTAGATTCGGCGATAAATGAATTCGGATCCTTTAGCCACAAATCGATTTCATTTTCAAAAAAATCCATAATTTCCGCCAACTCAACGTTCGGAACGTACATTTTATTCGACGATTCACAATTATATTCCAATAGCAGTATATTTTCCAAGATTTTATAATTTCTACACAGAAATTCTGAATGAAATAAAGTCGAAAATAGCCCGATTTTTCGTTTTTCAACCCCTATAACGCCACATAATTTACGGAATGACGGGTCGACTGAATATTTTTTGTATAAGTTCTGACATAGCTGAACATATAAAATGCATTGCGATGTAGCTTCAGCAAGGCCCGGTAATGTAATGTCGGTTAAATAATTTTGTTTGCTGACCGTATCGTGCAAAACAGTTGAAAAGTTATCAGCCGTTATTATGAATTTGTGTTTGGAAAAAAAAATACGAATTGCGTAGTGAATTTTCAAGGATAAATATTCAATTCGACATTTCAATTGGCGAGAAGCTTCTTTTAGTACGAAAATCGATTGTCTGAGATTTTCTTTGTGTAATTTGTTCAATTTTAACGCAATTTCTAATTTACCAATCATTTTATAATAATGGCCATAGTATATATCTAAATACATTGTCGCGACCTCGTTGTACAATTCAGCATTATTGGATATGAAAATAATAAACATTTGCCTATCGAAAAGGGACCAGGTTCTATTTTTTTACATAATTTCAAAATATACGAAGCCTCAATTAATGATATGGGGATACATTTTTTTTATCCGCCAGCTTGCTTGATATTAGTCGCATTCGCTGTGCCATCCTTAATTATTGACTTGCGAAAACTTTCAGGGCTCTGCGCGAATATTTTATCCTTCAAAGCGAACACGGTGAAAGCGATAACTGCCAGTACTACCACACCGGCAATAATGGTCCACATCTTTGATGACGGGGGCATAATTATTTAGCAAAATACTCTATTTTTCTTTTATAATTTTAGTCTCTTATACTAGATTTAAATACGCCATCTACAAGTCCTCATCCGACATATCCATATCGTCGTTCGTATTGTTTCCGGTCAAATTTTCGCCCGAATTTGTCAAGTAATTTTGCTCAACAAAAAATGGACTTTTCAATATAGTCGACCACGATTTGTATTTTTGTACCTCTATATGCCGCTTTATTGTCTGCAATTTTTCATTATAATCATCGATATATTTTAGGTATATATTTGAATTGGTATTATTTAAATATTGTAACGTGCGTGGATTAGCTTCCCAAGTAACCGAATATGGAAATTTGGCATGTATCGGATTACCAAGTACAAAAAATGCATCCACGTCATTTTTTAAGTCCATCAAGGTTTTAACTCTGATAATATAATTGCCATCTATGCTTTTATTCACCGGTACATTTTCCCAGTCAATTTCGCAATATTCACCCGTAACTGTATGGGCCATAGTAGCACCACCCGTTAAACTTTTTAATTTGCCAAGATTGCGTAGCGTTATTAAATTATTCAGGCGGAGATAATCAATCATTTGTCTGGGAAATGTCTTGTGAAAATACTGAGCCTCAGCATTTCGGGCATAAAGTATTGGTAATTCCGTGGATAATGTAAAGTAATTCGAATCAAACGAATCTTCCTCCATGATGTCTAAACATATACTTACTAAAGGTGGGGTGACGTACGCATCAAGGTTAAACTTCAAAAATAGATTTGTACACATTGCGCGCGCGCGCGCGCGGTCGACAAAGCGTAAGTATAAAGAGACGTGCGCGGATGCTCGCATCTCCAGTATCGACAAAAAACTCTTGCGACGTTGAACGCGACATTACCTGCCGAAACATGAAACGCAACCTTCAAGGTTTTTCTTTTAAATATATACATATTTTTTTATTTCACATATTCCGACGATGAATTTTTGGTGGCACGTTGCAGGTATCGGTTGGGATAATAACAAGAGGCGAGAACTCGACGAAATCGATATTCCGGAGTCTCAACCGATAACCAATTTTTCGCAACTATTAGACACCGCAAGCGTTGATCCTCCATTAATAATGGCCGATGACGTCGTCAACCCAATCGTTGATCCTTCTTCAACTGCTAGTGGTGGGGGGTATGCCGAGAAGTTACAATCTGGTCAACGTTGGGATTCCGAAGAGTTGATCTTTAAACCGTTGCCATTGGTCAATAAAGTTTTCAACACTAGTTTAGACGCACACGCCGCAGGAAAATTACCACGAATGGACAAGGCTTTGGAAGATTATCATGATGTTTTTCCGTATACCGAAGAAGACGATGACGTCGTCGACGATGCCACCTTGGGATTATTCAACAATGTCCAACATATATTCCTGCTCGAATATTACGGTACTTATGGACCGTAAGGAAGTTCGTTTCACCCAGTTTACGATGCGACTAAAATAATTTACAATTGCCCGATTTTAAAAAGTTCCACTGAGGCTATGCTAGCCATAGCTGTGTGCCACTCAGCTTATTTAAAAGATTTCATGGATTTCAAAACAGCCAAATTTGGCATGAGCATGAACGGTAGTTTGGTAGTAGCTGTTTCAAAAAAAAATATCGAGGGAACGGTTAAAAAAATTATCTCTCCGGCAACGAATTTTTCATTTTTTCTCAATGAAGAAATCGATATTAAAATTCAAGAGCGAACAGATGGGAATAAAAAATTTAAGGTGACTGTGTTATTTTTCAACCAAACAATAGTTTTACATTCGCCAAATTCTGATGTTACGTCGGAACTGAAATTTGGGCACAGTTGGAGGATAGCTCGAGCATCCTATTTTGGGAATTAAATAAGGATAATATAGCCAGACCAAAAACCGTTCTTTCGACAAGTAATGAAATAGCCGAATTGATAAAGGACTATTACCTGACATTTGCGATATTTACGATAGCGTATGTGCGGAAAGCAGATGATAAGGTGTATCCTCGCATTGTTATAAAAGGTCTGTTTGGTACAAAAAAAGGAGCCGCCAACTAGGGGGGCGAAAACCTGGGTTTGATTTGGAGATTGTAAACGCAAACCAAACCACGCACTTGGTGGTGTAGACATGTTGTAAAAAAAATGCCAATAAATTAAATCAATACAACGGTGTTTTATTTATTACAATAGTACATCATTTATGTATTTTGTTGAATTTGGCGATGCCTTCCATCGATACTTGAAAAAATGAAGTACTTTTTCACGCGCATTGACTTGAAATTCGACAATTTTAAACGGCTGTACGATACTTTGGTAATGTTGAGAACCATCGCTGACGTCATAAAAGAAATCAGTTATCGAGGGAGCCCAAATAATCCTCCACGATGGATATTTTTCCATAATGTAATCATTATTACTCGTACACAATGTATTGCTCAAGTATTTGGAATATTTGGCAAACAATTGTAGGGATTCTTTTGTGACGATAGCGTGTTTTTTATAATTTGCATATGTCGTTCGATTTATGTATGCCCGCCGAAATAATTGCGTAAAAAAATCCAACAAACTCGATCGCAAATCAATAGTATCGATATTTTTACGTTTGATAATTCTCTGTCGCTCGATAAATAAAATTCCATCTAGAAATTCAGCCGGTATCGTACGTTCGTGGAAACAAACATTATTCCTATCGTCACTGTTTTTCAACTTTTTATAAAAATTCTTCAATATCGGGATATTTTCCGACATTTGGCTAATATTTAGCTTTGGATTTGTGTACGGAAATGGTAGTTTCGTTATAAATTCGACAGCCTCGTAATTGTTGACTTTGTGCAGTTTAAAATCAAATGTCAAGTAACCTAAAATATCAATTATAACCCAGCAGTCTAATTCGCGCATGTATTCGACAAACATAAACACGTATTGGTGAATATCCAAATCGTGTTTAATTGCGACTGGATTCTGCTGGTGGAACAATATGAAAATATGAGTGGGCGTCAAAACACAAATACCGCGCACGCCATCAATTTTTTGTACGGCATATTTAGGCTTATACGCTACGTTGTATTTAGCCTTGAATGATTTATTGGTTGTTAATGTTTCGACATATTCCAATAATTTCGGCACGGCAATATTGTTAAATCGGATGGTATGCGGTAGTGATGGTGCCACGGATTTTAATTTCTCCAATATACTACCGACAATCCGTTTAAACTTTACCAAATTCATAGTTTTTGATTCGCACTCGAGGTGTAAAAAATTTGATTCGTTTTGACTCTCGGCGTTAAATTTAATGTCAAAACTAACCCGCAGACGTTCATTTTCAATTACTTGGTACTGATAATAACGGTCAATTAAATAAGCCGAGGAATATGAGTATTCGTCAAACATATGCCGCCATTCGTTGAGCCCGTATTCGGTCTCGATATTTTTACTGTGGCAGATTTGGTGATAATCTAACCCTATAACGGCATTGCGCGTATATTTCGACACATTTCGTTTCGTTTGATATGTAACGCTGTCGAGCTCTATGATTTTACGCAATTGACACTTTAGTAAATTTTTCTTTTTTGTGCGATATTTAAAAATAATACTCTGTCTCAGTGCGTGCTGTACGGGGAGCACACAGCGCATATCCGACACCTTGACATTTTTTCCTAATGGTAAGACAAATGAATATTCTTCTTCGTTGACTGCAGAAATAACGTTAGTTGCAACATCGAGCGTGATTTTATCCATATTTATCTGCAACCAAAAAGTAATAAAATGTATAAAAACACAAATACTATCGCATATGTGAAATACGCGGTAGGGGGTCAAGAAATGTTTTCATTTCTTTTAATCGGCGTGGCGATTGCCATAACTATGCTCATTGTTCAGATGGTTTCGTGGGTTTGCAGAAGAGAAAAAAAAATTACAGATATTGAAAAATTTACGCTGTTGATAATTGATTATTTGCAAGATAGTATAGAACAATCGCGCAGCGATGAATATATCGACATAATGATCAACACATTTACGTTCGACGAAACTTTATTGCCAGCCTATAAATGGCTCGACGATGCAGAAGCGTTTGGTGCGATGCTCAATGACTTGCAACGATTAATGATTATCACAATTGACAAAGAATCAAAATACTATAAATCCAAGCAGATATGGAAAATAATTGAGTGGACTGTAAATACCGTAACTGATAACTTACATTTTCCACCCCACAGAACGACATTTCCATGGGGCAATAATTGGTATCAATTTTCAATTACTTATCCGAGATTTGTCGTATTTAGTACATTTATTTACAATTATTTATTCGGATATATTGATCCAGTGTTTCAAGATATTCTCAGCACAGTTATACTCAATTACTTACCAACGCCAAAAGATAGTATGGGCTGGGTGCGCGACGGTCCGAACAGTGTGATGATGGCCGTACCATATGTTGGCGCGCATTTGCTTCTCGGAGATCTTGACGTGTGCCTTGCGTCGAGCGAAATGAAGTATGTGCTAAAATGGTTAGAATTTAAGTACGTTGTTAAAGGACAGGGGCCTTATCACGACTATGGTTACATTTTTCACATTAATCTTAGAGCGTACGGTTACATATATTCGTCGCTGAAAGATTTCGAATTACTCATGAACTTTTTTGACGTTTGTAATACTGATAGAATATATCGCATGTACAGTGTACTCGAACATCCAACTATACCGCTACACTTTGGACCTATGTTTACGAGAAAACCCTCGTTACGATCCGGTACGCACGGCGGCAACTATGGATTTTACACGATAGATTCCATAAAAGCCGTATCGTGTAAGAGTAAATTGTGGTTTTTGCAATTCTATGGACAGCATGAGGAATGGTGTTTCTACGAAGCGGATAAACAAAATTACAAATGGTCGCAGTACTGGGTAATGGCGAGACAATTTTATTATCGCGACTCGGACCCGATAATCCGTGAAGAATTCATCACGTATTATCCGGGAATAATATCATATAATAATATTCCCATTTCAATCGAGAGTACTAAGGCAACGACCGAAACGTTTAAATGCGAACATGCTCGATCAATTTCGATACTATCGAAAGGAAAAGCGGTTGGATTTTATAATCATTGGCAAATACTTGAATTTAATCTGACGGTAACCGAATTAATGTTGATCACGGAAAATGGATATACCGTAATTTATCATATTGCCGCGGATTCGAGGCAAAAAAATAAAAATCCAATTGTGATGTCTGTCAATTTCGGAAAGTATATAGCCGACAGTAATAATAGCCACGGTAGTAGTAGCCACGACGGTTTCGACGATGAAATGAAAGCAAAAAAATATAATTTTACAAAAAACCATTCGTTTATCCATCTTGGACAGAACGAAAAAATAATTACGAAAGCTGCGGTAGCCACGGGAGAAATATTCAATAGCCTTCAATGTGAACCGGACAATAGCGACTGTGTGGCTTTTAGCACATATCACAATAACGGTACGCCGTTTATCAAAACAATACGAGAAAATAAAATAATTATTCATCCATACTCTTTGGTATATTCAAATAACATGCTATGGTTGTACGATGCTAGAATAAAAACAATGACCGTAGGACAGTACAGTTTATATCCTGCCGCGATTTCCACCTATCCCGAGTCATTGATTAATAATATACTTGGACCAAAATGTAAAATCATCAACGGCACTGTTAAGCACGAAAAATATATTCATGCGGCCAATTACGCCAAATCGAGTTCAGACTTTATCGAATGTGATCATGATAAAGTAAATGCATTTATCAATTCAGTTTAGTTAAACGAGAGTTTCCATTTCAAAACTTTCACGAGTATCACGTTCGTCGACTAGCGGCGCTTCGTCGTTTCTCAATAAATACCAAACGACAAATAACACGACTATCAACATTTTTTATAAGTAAGCGTTTAAAATGGAAGAGCAACAATATTCATGCAACAATGACGGCAAATTGATAATATATGAAATTGATAAAAGCTATTGCACCAAATATTTCAATTGGGGTATGGGAATGTATATTTTTCCCAAAAGTTATATTTTAATAAATCCAAATAGTACAATTTCTTACGAAACAATTAAACCACTTATACAATACAAAAATGTTGTTAAAACATTAAATCCAATAGCATCGCAATCGCTGGTTCCCGAAGTAGTAAGTACTTTATGCCACTTTAGACGTACAACCGAACCAACCTTACGCTAACCCTACGAATTTAACAACCACACCGAGCCCACCGACATCCACTCAAGGGGATGTGCAATTAATATCATTGATTGGCAATCTCAAAGAGACGAGCGCGAATCAGGGTGAACATCTTCACCCTGATGTAGCGAAACAATTAATTCCCAAGTTACTCACAGATATCCGAAATATCCCTAATCCGGCAGACGTAAGGACATTTAAATACGTACTTGACATATTGGAAAATATGGATGTTGAATTTCAATCAATAGCGAAAGAAATATTCCTCAAATTTGACGTTGCTTTAGATCCTGACAACGAGCATGGAATGTTACATACAGCAATGCAATATATACAGTGATAAATTGCAAATGCAAACGAGAAAACATAAAAATTATTTGGTCGACAATAAACATTTGGAGGTGGCGGGGGGGGGGGGGGGCGAACTGAATGTTGAGTAAGACGCGTAGAAAAATTTTTTTCTACTCCATGTTTGCGTCCGAAACAATACAATGCAATTGTATTCTTTGTTTCCCCCACAAAGAAAATAATGCGCGCGAAATTAATTTACTCAATATTTTTCTTACTTGAAAATTAGGCATGCCATATTTATTCGACGGATCTGAACCCGTATGAATTGTTCACTCGCACACACACTGCGATTTATTCAAATCGTTTTATTTTCATCCAATGGACTGTAAAAAAAATTGAAAATATCCAACAAAGCTTATCGCGGCGTCTCGTTGTGACCTTCCTTTTCCGCTAAATCGGCTTTCGGAAAATAAATTATTGCGATTCAAAATTGGGCGTGAGTGATGAAAATGTCGGGTATTGTATTCGAATCCACGCTCCCCTCCCCTACTACATGGAAACCAGCGCTTAAATCTCACGCCTCAAACCAAACGGCAAATATCGGTGCGGTTACATTTCATCGTTTTTCTCGGCGTTGGGGTCATATCATATTCATCGGCGTCTGTGAAATCCATAGTCTTGAAATTGTACAATATCCTCAAACTTTCCAAGTCCCTCCGTTTGAATTTAACCACTCCCGATGTGCCGTTCATGATGCTCATCACACCCGTTCTTGAATGAGGTAAACCCAGACTATGCCCAAGTTCGTGAACTATCGCGATTCGGAACCTCGTATCGTACCAATAATCATTTACATCCAAACATATAGCCTTGTTTGGCGGATAATACGCGTGTGCCAATACATTTCCGCGCCCATTTTCGCTTGTGAATCGATCATGATCCGAATGAACATCCGGTTGAAACTTTATCACGATCATGTCGTTACGACGCATATGCTCGTCACACCAATTAATTCTATAAATCATATTCAACACCGTCCGCCCGCATTGAATGTTTATTGTTTCGATTAAATTTTCCAAAATATTTGTCAGTTTATCGTACTTTAAGTAGGCCGGTACATTGTCTCGACATAATCCAACATTTAATGGGAATTCACTCGGTTCATAGCGTCTTAGGCGATAATGCGAATTGGGCGCTACATCGGCCAGCGGCTGGTTGGGCGTATAATTATATGCCCAACTAATCCAACGGTGAATCAATAAGGCGCCAAAGACAAGAGCTAATATTAATACAAGTATGCGAATGTTCATTGCAAAAAATGAAAAACTTGATTAAAACGGTAGAAAAATTGAAAACTAGTGATAACGCTGTAGATCGTGTATTGTATCAATTGTTTCGTTTTTGGTTTCTCAAGAATCCCAAACGTTTGAAGTCGAAAGTCGACGATAATAAAAGTACTTCATGGCTCAATGGACCGTTGTTTAGTCTCAACCAAATACGTAACCAGGAACTGTATTTCAAAAATACATTATCCATTTATTCTAATCCAACCAATCCAGGCGGGCAGATACTTCACGTACGGTATTTTAATAATACTTATAGGGATATGACTCGCGAAATATTCAAACAACGATACCATGATTTGTATCTGTACTTTTATGATAAACTTGTGAGTGCTAAAAAACACCTCTGTCTTACAACATTATCGAGCACATTGGGAAAGGGAAATACTAACGACAACAGGCAACTCATTCAAAATGACAATGCTTCGCCATACAGAGCAATGACTGCTACGTTGACACGCCTGCAAACATTTATGCATCTCCTGGAGAACGACCGACTCTTTATGCAAATATCCGATGTTCATTCCGTGGGGAATTTACATAAACCACCATATGGGGGCTATTTAAAATTTATCACCACCAATAAATAAGGCCAGCGTCATGTCAAATACCGACAAATACATAAAATTGCATGTTATGAACGACGCATTTTTCACTAGATTGGAAAAGTTAATGGCGCGCAATGATCGCAAAGCTCTAGAAACGTTTGTAGATAGAAATCGGGAAAAAATGAAAAAAAGTATTCGACATCGCACAGTGGACAACGGCAAGTACAGCATTGGGGAATTCATGAATGAAGATTCGGATTTATTCATTGCGGGTAAACAATTGAGCGAATTGGACCAACTATTGTTTGATGAATCACGCGTCAAAAAAACCATCGGTGACGAATTGATTGTACTTTTTTTACAAATTTGGAGACTGGCGCGTTTTAAATTTACCTTGCTCATGCTCGATACTGAATCATTGCTGGAATTTTTTTTTGAAATTGAAAAAACATACATACTTAAAATCCATCAAACAAGACACACGTCTTAATTGTTCCGGTCAATTCGCACTCGGTTGCCGATGTAAATTGAAATTCTACATTATACAATATTACCCAAACATTTCGACAAATTTGTACAAAGTCATCGTGCGAGTATATACATTGTATGCCGTGCTCATCTGCAATTTTATAATTCACCGCGTAATCGTACAATTTATTCGCGATTAGCAGCAAATGTTTCGGTGGCAAATTATCATAATAAAAAAAATATTTATTATTAATGGCAAATTTTCTGCATTTCAACTCGTTGGGATTTACATCAATACTAGTATTCGACATTTTTTTCAAAACATCTATTCGGATAGAAAATGATAAATTCAACGACGCGCGATCCCTTTTTGATAACATGGCATCGGCAATCTTTGATCGCCGTACTATTTCATATATCAGTCTACTTTTTTCGTCTTCATTATTCGATACGTTTTCCATTCTGAATGTACCACTTTGCTATACGCTCGTTCAATTTCTTCTCAAGTTCCGGAAAATCTACGTAAAATTTGTCGCCTTTTATATAACGATAATAATCGCCAACATTAATGGCAATATCGTATCCACCAGTTTGTACATTTTTCAAATTGTCGTCAATATTAATTGACGACAATTCGTATTAACGAACGGTAAGGAAAACAACTTGTGCGGCAATATTTTACGGATTTCAGCAACACTTTTGGTATCATTCTTCAAACCGCACAATTTATAATCGATAAAAATCGTTTTTCGTTTCAATTTATCTGCCTTCTTCAGGTCTTCCAAAAAACTATTTGCGTGCTCTTGATTACCCGCAGTCCACAGTATTAAAGTATTTGATGAATTGCGCTTCAAGGTTTTTAAAAACTTTGCAGCATTTGGAAATAATTTATAACGATCGTCAATGATGGTACCATCCAAATCGATAACAATTATTCCTCCCGATGATGCCTGCCGGTCAATGGAATTTCTCTTTCTTTTTAAACCTCCCGAATAACCGGCTTTGCGCTTCATAAAATCATCGCCCTCATCTGCGTCGGTATATTTGTTGGAAAGTAATTCGCTTCTATGATTATTCTCAATATCCTCATCGCTGTCCAATTCATCGGCACCTGCATAAATAACGTTATTGTTATAAAACTTGTAATCTTCGTCATCGGAGTCCATTGTTTGGTTTGGACGATACTATTGAAAATAATAATAATAATACGGTTGTAAGCTGTTCTTATATAGTAAATAATGTCGATGAATGAGAGCGTTGGAGGCAATTTTACCGCCGAAGATTTCAACAATTCCGCGGCGTATGTATTTGAAAGAAAAAAGATACTTACGTATAACTTTTATTTGAAAAAATATCGTCATTTATTCTCGACCGTCATCGTGGAGATTCATCCGAATGAAACTCTGATAAAAAGTAATCCGGATTGTCGAGATGAATGTATATATGTTCGTTTAAAATCTAGTAGAAAATTTTGCGAAAAACTACGATGTAATATGTCATATCCGCGTGGTAAACAATGCACGAAAGCAGATTCTGTACGTTTATTCGCTTCCGGAAACTCGACCATTACTGCGTGCGAGCCGCCATGCTTCAACTTATATCTCAATTCAACCGAATATCACGGCCCGCTCACACTGTGGAGCGAACGATGTGACGCATGCCTAAGCACTAATCCGCAATTTTATAACATGGGGATCGACGATTATTTTCGTACCGATGAACACACTACACCGCACATCGATACTATCGGCACGGGATTCGATGCGGATAATAAACCGTATATAGACGCCGAAGGAAACGAAACGCATCATTTTAAATTAAATTCGTATTATTGCGACAATTTTGATATGGTGTTCAAAGAAACATATTGCGATGACAAGCCAGAGGATAAATTTTTCGGGTTTCTATTCGGTAGTACACTGTTCAAATTAGTGAAATATGGCGTCAGCAAGTTGGTCAATCCCGGGGCTGCGGGATTATATGACGTCGCTCGGCCCAATCTGCCGCCCGTCAATACCGATGCAAAAAATCAATATTCCTACGAGGAATGGTTTAAATACGATCCCGACGCTACATTTATAAATCCCTTTGTAAAATTATCGGCACTCGGAATACCTGAAATTTACTACGATCGCCTGTATTGGACTACGGAATACGGATGGAATGGCGGTATGGGAAATGTAATTGAAGTTTTAATACTAACGAAACCGGTCGAAGCCATATCTGGCACGACTATATTCAAAAAAATTAATCACGCCGACGTCGTACAAGCTCAAAAATTAGCCAACGTTCCCAGTTACTTTCGATATAACCAAGATAAACTCATTCGGAAAAGTGACGAGTACGACATGCTCGGCTTGACATTTCCGCGTATCACTACACCCTGGTATATGAATCCAAACATACAATACCCGACTCGAGGCGAAGAATTTATCAAACAGATGGGCGCCATGTTTGCCAATGTCGATACATACCTCGTTATCGGTGGAGAAATTGCAGTCAACTTAATGTGGAAAAAAATCTTTAAATCGGCCTTTCCGGCTTTGGCAAAGACCATTATGCGAATTACACCAAATATAGGCGTTAGATTGTTTCACAATACCATTCATCACGAAATTTTAAGACAAATTCAGTTATCAGTCGCTAAATTTGCAAGCAAACTCATATTGGCCAGTGCGAAAATTGCTTTAGCTTTCCTCAGTATAGTGGACATTGCTATGGCTATAACCGCGATATTGGATATAATATTAATGTACTTTGATCCCTTGTATTTAAATAACTTGCAGGGCCAAGAAGCGATAGATCAATATGCATTATATGACATTGCGTTGACAAAGCACAATTATGGTATTGGTATGCATGAGTTTAGCCCTATTCAATTCGTCGATTTGCTGAAAAAAATTGATCCCGAGCATGTAACGCCAAATGTGGGCAATAAAAATGAAGATATAATTACTGACAAAGATCAAGTTAGTTTATGGTCTCTAAAAAATAATGGTATTTCTCATTTAATTTCATCCTTAACGGATATCGTTGATCCTGACGATATCGCGACTAATCTCACGTTTAAATTGCAATATTTGGCCAAGCTTAAAGTGAATAGTTTGGGACAATCGACCGGTATGATTAGTCACGACCAAATACAGCAATTTGTCGATGATATTGATCGGATAGATATCGAAGAGACGGATTATTTGGCGTATAATTTAGATTTCTACAATAGATTCAGTACTATCAAAACCATTACATCTATAAATGCAGTGCTGTCCGTATTGGCGATAATTGGATGTTTTTTCATAACTAATCCAGTGAATTTCGTTTTGGTATTATTCATAATCCTAAATTTGGTCTTTTTTGTACAATATCCGATATGGAAAAATACCTATTCGAAAAAGTCGCCGACAATTTAAATTCGACTGGTCCATGAAAAAAAAAGCAAGATTGTCTGAGGTGCGCCCATTCACAAACCAAACCCCATTGGCAAAAATACGACGCGCGTTAAATATCATCGACTCTGATTTTTCCTTACAAACTTGTGACGTGCCCTTAGTGCGTACGCATACATATAAAAAAAAAACATTTTATTCGTGCAGTTATTTTTTGGCAGGAGATGAAAACTCATCGATTTTTCGTTACAAGCTTGTGGGTACAGATATCACGTGGGTAAAAATGTTTATTCGGAATTAAATACGGCGAACTTGTCGTGGTATTTGAGTAAAAGTAATTATTTATTCGAGACTTTTAACAATTCGTATTTGCGCTATCAAGTTTGTTTTGTTTGGTCCGTCGCTGCGGACTCGAGTGTTCTTATCCTCGTTCGGGCTCTCGAATTACCGTTCATCGGCACTTTCTTCTCGTGGTCGGACGTTGATGTTTCCGGTCGCCTCTTATCCCGATTGTGACTCCGGGGTGATGGGCCCCGTCATCGGGTCGGGTTTGTTTCCGTCGTCAGTTATATTTGAGCATCGATGGACAAACGAGAGGTCGCCTCCATTTAAACGTTCATTTTTCGACGAGTTTTTAATCGTTCATTAACCATGGCCAGGCCCGACTACTACAGGCTGAGGCGCACGATCGGTCGCTCGTTGGATGTACGTTCGACCGCTTATCTTCCGCTATCCGTTTGGTTTGTTTGGTGTTAATCACTGGTTTTCTATACAGTGCCTTTTAAAGGATTTGCTGGGCGGTGATCCTTGTCCAGCGGGGTTGGTGCGATCGGTGGTCGTGCACTTGGATTTGTTGCTTATGGCGAAGCAGCGAATTCGCGAGGACCGATCCGGGCGAACTGACGTGATTGATGCGGAATGCAATGGTCTCGAGGCACTTTTCGCTATCGACGAGCAGTGTAGTGATAGTGACGCGGTGAGTAGGCAAAAAAGTTTTGGTTTCCTCAGCAGAGTTCTTTTCTTCGTATTTCTTATTTCGTCGTTGACGGTTCCAGCGATCGACGTCGATGCCACCGCCGCTAAACAACGACACGGCTGGCGCCAATGTCAACACGCGAACCGCCTGTCATTTTCTCAGGAATTTTTAATCTCGTCCATTGTTGCACGATGTTGAAATAATTGTATAAATTTTATTGTTTTATTTCTTATTTGCGTAGTGTCCAGCTACCTTTGTACGATATATATATATATATATATATATATATATACTCTGATTTCCCGGAACATATTCTCGGATACGACATACGACTCTCGAGTACGTCTCATTTATTTCACCTACATCATGATATAAAAAAATAGAATAAAAATTCAATCAGACTGCTTGGCAACTGAAAAAAACCTCCGACAAGCTGTCTGGTGGTGTGTCCCCTTGGTGGATATACTCGGACTTCCCGGATACGAATCGAGCGATAAGAACACGTCTCATTCATTTCGCCTACACGACGATATAAAAAATAAAATAAAAACTCGATTAGACTGCTTGGCAACTGCCTGCAAAAACTTTTCGGAGAATTTTCATCAGTTGCCATGCGCTGCAGTCTTATCGAAGAAGTATAATCGCGAAATGTCGCCAACAAATTTTATTGTTGTGTTGTTAGTAAATATATTGTTACACAATTTCATGTTTTATTTGTTCCAATTTATTGAGCGTGAGTTTACAGTATTCTTTATCATTGACGAGTTGGTTAGTCACGTATTTATATGTCATTTTATTGTTTTTGTGATTCAAAGCGTTTTGCGCTAGAAGAGGATTAATATTATTTGCTCGTGTAGAGAATAGCGAACGCCACACTTTGAATAAAACTCCTTTTGGTCTCTCCTCTCCAGTTATTTTTTTGTACGAGCGATTAAATGCTTGTCGTAATTTTTTATACGGGAACAAAAATAATCTATCATGTCCCAACAAATGTCCTTTGCGCCGTACATCGTCGGCAAACATTGAGAGTATTTGGGCAGTTTTATTTCCCACACACAGACTCATTATTCCAGTTTTTGAATTTATCAGCGTTTCATTTTTCGTTATGAGATCATCGACATTTCCTATTGATAAATTATAAATTTCACCCATACGTTTCCCAGTATTATATAACAAAATAAGCAATAAATATAATTCAATTTCAATTGAGTACTCTATGGTAGTGTTTGATAAATAGGCCATAAGATCCTGCAGAAATTGCGTGTATATTTTTTCAGCCTTGACGACTTCAATAAAATTTTGTTGACTCAACGAAAATGAATTAATGTATGTATTTTTTAAATCATATACCGTTCCATCGTCGTTGTAGAATTTTTTATTCGAGTCCAAGTGGTTGTTTACTTTCATCGCTTGGTTATACACGTGTCTGACAAAAGTATCGGTGAAAGGTTTCCGCCAATAATTTGGTTGCGCTTCGTTTGACGTTTTTGTTTTTTCTCCGTTTTTATTACCCATCATTTTGCACAGATATGCTTTGCGAACTCCCAGTGATACTTCGGGTATATTGTGTAAAGTGTTATGTCGCTTCCTCAAAAATCGGAATAACGTATGAATGACACTGATGCAATAACTCAATTTTTTACCTTCTTGAATAAATTGTACAATCAGCCGTTTAAAACTATCCAGAGATTCGCCCTGCTCAATGATTTGCGGCAAGTATGCTAAATGAGCCTGTATCACTCGTCGCCGGCTATTTTTGTATGTGTTTTGGAATAAAAAATCTGTCAATTTTACACGAGATTTATTCGAGCTATTTTTTTCGGATTTTAGCTCAGTTTTTACGTCAGAATCCATCGCGCGTCCAAACTAATCTAATCTTATGTTTAAAAATTTCCTAAATTCTTCGTCACTTTCGGTGCATCGTATCTCCTCATCATCATCGTCCTCACTGATATCGGCAAGTAAAATTCCCTCGTCATCAAAATCATCGTTAGCCGCGATAATTTTCTTTGTTACATTTTCGTGCTCGCTGTCGTAATTTTCGCGATGAATTGTCACAATTGCGGTATCCGTTTCATATTCAAACGGTGCCTCATCCAACGTTACACTCTCATCGTCTTCTTGGTCACTAATAATTATTTCCTCATTTTCTTCTCGAGCATCGCATTGATCCATGCGCGGAATCTCGCTATTTTCCATATGCGTGGTCTTACTAGCGTCCATCGTCGAGTCGTTTGTTTCGCGTAATATCGGCGATAAATCGTTATTATTTATTTTGGCATCGAGTTGTCGTAGATATTCGACGGATTTTTTAGCTGAACATTTTTCTTGGCCAAATAAAATGCTTCCGTACATGCCAAACAATGACTTTACATAATCGTAAAATATTTTTACGAAAATGTGTACCTCTGGATCGTTTTGTAAAGTTTTGTTTAAATTCAAAGTATCTCCCGATCTAGTATTATCCAATATGCTTTTAATTATTTAATTAATAAAATACATAAATTCCATAAATTACATAAATTCTAATCCATATTTATGGATTAGAATTTATGTAATTTTCTAAAAAGGTAATTGTGTTATTCTTAAATAATAAGATGATGGAATTGGTAAAGTTGTAATTCTTTATTATGGTTGCCAATATATGCAATATTACGTCTAGTTCCAACATACTATCGTGACAATATTTCAGAATTTTATATACATTTTTATTTCTTTTATTGTAAATATAAAATTCTTTCAATCTTTCGGTCAAGTAAATGCTCGAGAAAATTTCGTCGTCGTTTAAAATATTAATCATGCCAAGATATTCGGAATACAATGCTCGAGATGCGTCTTCTTGATCGTTATTCGAATCGGATATATTTTCCGTTACAACACTATACACGTCATTTAAATCGCCCAATAATTTTTCACTCTTGTCATTCTCGACCATAGCACCATTCGTTTTTACCGTACTTGGCGGCATCGACGATTACATCAAACCAAACAATTATGCACTTATAAGATAATTCCATAGCCACAAGCATACATTTGTATCTAAACGTTGTTGATGAAAAAATATTTTCTGGAAATCATCAAGCAATTTGACCCCGTTGTACCATATACCGTTGTCATTTCTAATAGAAAATCCGTTCCATTCGATCGAAGATATAAACGACATGTGGCCCAAAATGGGAACGTTTGTCGCGCAATTGCCCATTTGTTTGATTACCCTACCAACTTCTGAAAATATCTTGGGAAAATCCGGCCGGCTATAGTTATTAGTAAGGGACGTGGTCTTGTCCAATGCTAAAATTTTTTCCAGCATCAACTGGTAATGCGATAGTGAACCTTTGGCACCACTCATACAAATAGCAAATAACGTTTTATTTATGAGATCCGATTCCAGAAAATATTTATTCGGCAAGTGTTTGCAGTACAAGTCATTTTTCTCACCGTTATACAGGCCAACAACTTGATCATTGATATACGTATAAAAGTCGTAAGCCTCTTTCGAACCATACAGATTATATATTAATAATAACGTCGATTTTAGTACTTGCGAGGTGGGTTCTATGTCGGAAAAGTTGAATTTTTCTGGATAGCCAGCAACCAAATCGTACAGCACGTTTGAATTGGCCGAATCGCAAAACCACAATAACGATAATATACTTTTGACCGATTCGTACAAATGAAAGTGCTTGTGGGATGCTGGTAACTTTCGCCGGTACATGTACAAAATATGCGTTTCCGTGAATACTATGCGCGTGTCATGAAATGGAATATACATATTATTTTTCGGCGACATTTGCAGACAACATTCTGCAGCCGCTATTCTATTTGATATCCAACTAATGCCTTCGTCATCGCCATCGAAATCTGCATTTTGCTTCACGATAATACCCGGAGATACGTAACAATTGTCACTCATGGCAAAAGCAATTTTACATATATAATTAATCGAGCATATATTAATAACCGGGTCGCGTTTAATCAGAATCAACATTGCTTCGCTGACGTCATAAAATTTGTCCTTTTGCATATTTAAAGAATCCGCCAGGTCAAATTATTTATCTAGGCGAACAAGATCGGGTATCTTCATGGAACACGCCCAATTAATCGGCACGATCAATTCGGTCGGATGCAAGTCGAATCGTAGTAATATTTGCGCTCTATTGGATATTACACGAGGGGATAAAAATTTTCGTCGCATTTGGGTTCTATTACCCTGTAATTGTGACTTTATCGTACCATTCTTCAGCGGCATTAATTGAATATCCCGTATAGAAACAGGGCTTAGCGTGTTTAAAATATAAACTAAATTATGGATTAACGCGAAAACATTTTTAAAGTCCTTCGAGGTTAGTAAATGAAAATTCAGTTTTAAGTAATCGTGAAATGATGTGTATTCCGCCAATAAAATCGGCATTGGTAAGAGAGCAAGTATTTCTCTCGATATAATATACCATAAATGTGGATAACGGAAATAGTCAACTGATTTAATCATCCGCGCCATGACTTTTGTCGAAATATACGTTTGGTCTGTAATCACAAACGAGGCACAGCTATATTTATGAAATATATCATTAATCTTTTCGATATTGTCAAATTTAAGGGCGGTTTTCAATATTTTGCATAAAAATGTAACAAAATCTTGATATTTATTCGCATGTCCGAATAATTTTAGCAAACTAATTAAAAACGCTTGTTTGTCATGCGTCAGTATTTTTTTGTACCGTTGAATGGAATTTTTCGTTTGCTGATCCAACGATGAAATAATAAGGCAGGTATTTTTTTCGCACTCCCTGAATTGATCTATCGTCCAGCATCCTGTAGTTGGCGGTTTTTTTATCTTATAATAATAAGACAAGTTGGTGCTCACAAAGTACGTGCCAATTTTTCGTTGGCATTGAGTAATTTTCTTTCGGTGGTTTATTTTGCGACCGGCAATGTTTTTTTCATCGGCACGGCTTCTTTTCAAGTACCACCAACTATTCAATATGCTAATGATTTCATACATTTTAACACTGCGCCATCCATTTTCTTCGGCGTACTTTTTGTCAATGTTAACGATTTTGTACTTCCTGAAAATACAAATTTTTTTCTTAAAAACGTCGTGAAAAATTAAGAAACATCAGGCGTGGCCAGCCAACTCATGTTCCACCGAACTTGGATAATTTCCCGTAGTCCCGTGCGTGGCTAGCCACACGTTAGCCGCGAATTTATCCAGTAAAAGAATTATTCACTATAGGATAATTCCGCGGCAAGTTTGCGGCTAACCAAAATTTGGCCACGCGATATCTTGATAGTCCCTGCGGCGAATTGTCGGCTGGCCGAGCATACGAGAACGGACAAAAAAACTTTTGTAAACACTTACATTTCAGATGCTCCGGTTATCTGGGTTTTTGTTACCAAACGTTATATCCCGTTGAACGCCAATTGAACTGTTGCCGTTGGTTTATTCCAGGCGTGAAGGGTGTCTTGAAATTTGTAACGTGGCTCGTTCTCGATGTGGTTCACGAGTTTGCGCCTCCCCGCACCGCGCCATTGAACTGACATAAAAATATTTTTAATGTTTTAACGAAATAAAAGGCTTATTATTATTCCGAATATTTTTATGCTCGCTCACCAATCGGTAACGCAACTCCAATACGGCTTTGCGAATTTACATTTATCAATAACCATACATATAATATTGTATATCATAATCCGCCCAAGGGTCGTAATGAAAATTCCAGAAATATTCGTAATCTTCATCCGCGGCCAAACATATTAAATCCTCGTCCCTCGATTCAAAGAGACGAGCGATTCCCAAATCGTCCTGCTTCCACACGTCCACAAGTAAAAAGCGTTTATACCAAGCCTGTCGAATAATACAAATTATAATAACATGAAAGGAACTAATAAAATATGCGGGTATTTTATGTATAGATGTATGCGGTCAATATGAAAGACGAAACACTACTTTGAAAATGGCATATGCTAATGCTCCGCGATCCTCGATGTACACTCTTTCTCGCACTAGCAACAACTCGGCTTCGTCATTTTTTCTTTCCATCGTTAACGTTCGACGAATGGTTTCGAAATGAATGAATGACTGCTAATAATGCCGTCGGAAGAGATTTATGGCATTGAAAATGTTTTGCCACCCCCCCCCCCCCCCCCAGGCATGTTTTTTTTTATTTACCTTTATCGGATATATTTTTTTACAAAGTATAATTATTACCCCGTGGTTTATATACGGAAAGAAAACGGTTTGGTTTTTTGTCCGTCACGGTTTAATGGTATTCCGTATATTTTTACGTTCACTCACCACCAATTAATCGGAATCACGTCAAAATACGATTTTGCAGATTATTGGTAAATAATTGTATTTACCAATATCCGGAAAAATGCACGTTCGGAAAACGACCCGAATAATCGACGTAATAAAAGTTGCTAATATCATCATCGTCGTAATCGTCATCCGCGGCCAAACATATTAAATCCTCATCCTTCGAATCAAAGAGACGAGCGATCCCCAAATCGTCCTGCTCCCACACGTCCACAAGTAAAAAGCGTCTATACCAAGCCTGCCGAATAATACAAATTATAATAACACGGAAGTAACTAATACAATATGCGGGTATTTTATGTATAGATGTTTGCAGTAACAATATGAAAGACGAAACACTACTTGGAAAATGGCATATGCCAATGCCCCCTGATCCTCGACAAACACTCGTTCTCGCACTAGCGACGACACCGCTTTAGTGTTCTTCTCTTCCATCCGTAGGATCGAGCAAACGGTTTTTAACCGAATGAATGCCTTGATGCCGGCGAAAATTCATATCTGCTTTTATACGCAGATATGAGTTTTCGGCTAACTATATATAGCTATACTCTGGAGCTCTTCAGCCTCCCACCAGAATCCGATTATCTCTGACCGTGCAGCGACGAAAAAAAAATAATTTTTTCTCCGAAATAATAATGATTCACGTTTTAGGGGCATTTTTAATACCAGATATATATTCGCGTCCACCAACTTTTCATGCATCCATGGAACTATCCCCAAATCATTCCGGTATTTAATGCCCGTAACAATTTGTCGAAGCGTTAAAAATGTCTGTGGAGATTTTGTTTGTGTTTTTTGGCATTGTAAAGTTTTGTTCATTAATTTATGGCAGTGATGTTTTGCCGATGGTTTTATTGTCGATAATGATTTAGTAATGTTGTTAAGATCTGTGTTATTTTCTATGTGTTGTGAAAGTCTGTGATGTTATGGGTTGAGTATTTTAATGGCGGTGAGGTTTTTCTCAATGATGATAATGCGAGATATATTTTCGTCTGTGATATTGTTGTGTGAAGTTTTGACGTTTGATGTTTAGACGTGCTACCTTTTATTTACACCGACACCCAGTCCCATTAGGTTTACGTTTCCTTTTATCATACCTGCTGTTTCGTCACTTGTTTGTTCCATCACCGGCTGTATTATTATTTGTTCGTTTTTATTATTCTTAACTATTTGAGAATAGGTCGATTTCTGTCTTTCTTTATGTTCTTCAGTTACACCCATGTCCATTTTCGATCTATTATTGTCGTACCGAGTATTGTAGTTTCTTATTTCCTTTTTTAGCTTAGCTATTTCCTACATGAGTATTTTCGTCGATTTTTCGACTTCTTGTACTATTATTTCTTTTATTATATTCGAAAGTTTATCTCCTACTATTTCCTCTACTGTCTGGAGCTTGCTTTTCTCCATTTCGTCCTTGTTGTTCCTTTGGTGCTCATCTCGCATTCCGTTATTTTCATTTCTCTTGTATATTGTGCCATGTTCGTCATCCTCTCCATTAGGTTCAGTCCTTTTACGTTTGTTTCTCTGTTCACCGACCTTACCAGGATTCTCACTAGTCACACCGATTTCGAATTCTCCGCTTAGTCCGCTCACTCCGGCCCCAACTTCCTCCAGAACCGCTGTACACGGTTCTAGTTGGTCCTTGATATTGTACACTTTGTGGCTGCTCAAACATTTCTGGTTAGGGGGAAAAGGTTTCATACAAACGGGACAATACAATGCCCTACCCTTTATGTCCCTCTTGCAGCCACATCTTCGAACTACTGGCGAGTCTATATCCATAACGATACACCGTGTATCGAAATTAGATGTTTACGGTAATTTACTAGTCATGTTACCAGCCAGAAGGAGCTAGATTTCTCTAGGGAGCACTGGAGCCCCAGACTGTTAGTCACTGGCGCGCCCCGAGGGTCCGCAGAATGACCGTCACTGGGCGTAGAGGTGCCGCTATGATTGCTAGATGGCGTTACGAGCACTTCTTCGATCGATGCGATCAAGATGAGCCTGTGTACAATCGATGCAAGTACCGGCGTTAGATTGTATGTATAGTTGCGCACGCGCACTGCGTGCAGGAGGAAAGAAAACCGTGAACGCGATCGAAGAATATGGTCAGCGAGAGTGTCGTTACCAAATCTGTCACCACCTTTCACCCAGATTTGCAACGTGCGTTTATGAGCAGGATGTAAATAATGCAATCAGCGGATGAAAAGCAGTATAGCGCGTGCTTTAGACCTGCAACAAAACGCCCGCAGGCAGGATAGTGCAGTACAAAGCTCGAAAAAATGCGGAGCAAAAGTTTTATGCGTCTGCAGTACTCACCAGAGAGAGAGAGAGAGAGAGAGAGAGTGTGTGAGAGAGAGAAAGAGAGGGAGAGAGAGAGAGAGAGAGAGAGAGAGAGAGAGTGAGAGAGAAAGAGAGAGAGAGAGAGAGAGCGGGAGAGAGGGAGAGAGAGAGAGAGAGTGAGAGAGAAAGAGAAGGAGAGAGAGAGAGAGAGAGAGAGAGAGAGAGAGAGAGAGAGAGAGAGAAGGAGAGAGAGAAGGAGAGAGAGAGAGAGAGAAAGAGAAGGAGAGAGAGAGAGAGAGAGAGAGAAAAAGAGAGAGAGAGAGAACGAGAAGGAGAGAGCGAGAGAGGGAGAGAGGGAAGATGAGAACGAATGGAAGAGATTCACCTACCACGTGACGAAAAGACCGAGGGCCGCTCAGTCCCCGGCCGCTCTTTCGAGGAGGTGTGAGAGGATGGGGGAGTGAGAACGAGCGCGTTAGAACGAACGGGAGAATGAGATTGCCTACCGCGCGGCGAAAAGATTGAGAAGAAAGGGGGAGGGTGAAAGAACGAAGAATGAGAGATTCACTTACTGTACGCTCTTGATCCATAATGCCACCGAGACGAATTAATTAGTGAATATTCGCTGCAGCACATCCGCATTATATAGGGTGACTATGTCAACACATAAGCGGTGGGAGAGTTCTCCCATCCGGTGGATCCACCTAGGACTCCCACCGTCCTATCCGCCCTTTTATCTCCGGGGACATCCGCCCTTTCAACTCCAGGAATACCCGCCTGCTTCCGGGGACATGCTTTCAATTGGGGTGGGGGTACACCGCGTTCAACGTTAATAATAGTTGAGCAACATTACAGGCCGGTAAGGTGGATTCCGGGAAAGTGGGAATCTACCTTACCGACATCGTCACGTGTGGGGGGTCTGCCTTACCGACCGCGGTTCAGGGTGACTCTAGGACATACGCCTTTACAACCCCGAGGACATACGCCTTTACAATCCCCTAGGCCATCCGCCAAAATAATAATAATATTACAGATTTAAGGTAGGTAAGTTCCTACCATGCCGACCGTGAGGTCGGTAAAGTAGATCCCCGCCTTACAGACCGCGATTCCCGGAGTCGACAAGGACGGAATCTACCTTACCGACCGCGGTTCAGGGTGATGGGCTACTTACATGGGGCCGAATCGGCCTAGCTTCACTACTAAAAGGGGATTTCCGTTTTCGGTGACAGAGGGTGGAGTGTGTAACAAGGGAATGGAATCGGTGCATAGTGGTGAGGGCAAGGGTTACAGGAGGGCGAAAGGTAGGGGCGTAGGTAAAGAAGGGCGAGCTTTACAGCTCGCCCTTCTCTACCCCCTGGCCCCCTGGCCGTATTATCTGGCCCGTAAGGGCCAGATAATAGGTATGCGGGGATAGGAACGAATAAGGGTGTAGTGAGGTGAGAAAGGTTGGGGAATTCGATTTTGGAGGTTAGGGTGGCGAGAAGCCAAGGAGCACGGAGGGAGGCGTGTGTGGTAGCGGAAAAGCAGCACCTGGAAGGCAGCCCGAAAAGGTACTAAGTAGGGAAAGTAACGAAGTAGGTGTGTTAGCGGTTGATAAGAGAGGAGGGCGTTGGGTAAAGTAGGAAGCGAGGAGGCACATTGAAGGTAAGACAGGAAAGGTAGATACGGTAGGAAGAGACGATGGGAGACGAAGCTGATAACAGTGCGGTGGTGACGGAGAAGAAGAGGGGGAGACCGTCGAATGTGTTGAGGATGGCGCGGGAGGGGGCGGAAAGTGAGGGGAACTTAGCAGAGTTCTCGACAGGAAAGAGAAAAGCGGTAACATTGGAAGAGAAAGAAGGGAGCAAGGGGCAGCCAGAAGGGGACATTTTTGAGAGGAGCAAGTGTTGGAGGGGTGGTCTCCAGAGAAAAAGAGGGAGGAGGAAGATTGGATGAGAAGGATTATGGACAACTTGGGTGGGATGATGATAAGGGAAGGGGACAAGGTGGAGAAAAGGATTCAGGAAATAGCGAAAGGGTGGGAAAAGAGGGTAGAGGAAATGGCGAAAGGATGGGTGAAGAGGATGGAAGAGGTAGTAAGGGGGGCGAGGGAGGAAAGGGAGGTGATGTGGTGGTGGCGGCGGGAAGGGCAAAGGGAGGAGATGTGAGGTAGGATACAGGAGTTGGAAAACAGGGCGGTGGACATAGAGGGGGTTGCAAGGAAAGAGAGGAAGAAGCGCGAGGGTCGGCGGTACTGGAGGGGAAGGGAAAGGGGGGAGAAGGTAGGTTACGAGAATTGGAGCTGAGGATGGACAGGGACAAGAGAGAAAAGACGACGAAAAATGTGATAGTGAAAGGAGCGTTGAGAGGGGCGTGGGCGGATTGGGACAAAGAAATAGATAGGATATGGGGATAGAAGGAAGGATAAAAGGCAAGACGGTATTCGGCGGGGTGAATGGAGAGGGGAGAGGGATGGTGTTGGCGGAGCTGGAGGGGAGCGATGAGAAGAGAGAGGTAATGAAGGCCAAGGGGAAGTTGAGAGGGGATAAAGAATGGGTGGAGGACAACTTGACGAGGATGGAGCGGGAGGTGAAATATCGGATAGCGAGGGAGGCGGAGATGGAGAGGAAAAAAGGGAAGATAGTAAGGGTCGGTTACATGAAGATGTGGGTGGATAATTAGCGGAAGTTTTGGGACGAGGTGGCAGAGGGATGGAGGCCGGTGGTGGTGGACCGGCAGGACGGGCGGCGGGCGGCGGGGGTCGTGGGGGAAGGGGGACAGAAATATGGTGACAGAGGGAGAGAATAGAGGGAACGGGGCGAATGGGCGGAGTGGAGCGGTGGGGAAGGGGAAGAGAGGGAAGGACACGGTAAAAATTGGGTTTTGGAATGTGGCAGGAGTGAAAAATAATGATGAGGGTTCTGGGAGGGGTTAAGGAGTTGGGAAGCGGTGATGCTGATCGAGACGTGGGTGGGCTTGAAAGGGTGGGAAGGGATAAGAGAGGCTATAGATGGGAGGTGCAGGAGTCGGTAAAAAGCAGAAGAAAGGGCAGGGCGAGAGGGGGGATGGTGATTGGGGTCAAGGAGGGCGTGGCGGTAGGAGAGGAAGGGAATGGGAAGGAAGGATGGATGGAGTGTAGGGTAAAGTTGGGGAAGCACTGGTGGTGGGTAATCGGGATGTATGTGAATGGAGACCTGGAGAGAAAGATGAGTATGATGGCGAAATGGATGGTGGAGGAAGGGAATGAAGAGACGGTGGTAATCGGGGGAGATTTCAATGTACGAACTGTGTCGGCGGGGGGGATACGGTAGTGATGGCAGCTGGGCGAGAACAGGCAAGGGGAGACTTAGAGGAAGTCAAAGGATGGGGTAGTAACGGGTGAAGGGAAAAGGTCGGTGAGGTTTCTAAGGGAAAGGGGCTGGGGGATGTTGAATGGAGGGTCGGAAGGGGATGAAGAGGGTGAATGAACGTACGTGGGAGGAAGGGGTAAGTCCGTAATTGATTACGTTGCGGCGGGGGAGAAAGCGTTGGAAAAGATTAAGAAGCTAGAAGTGGCAGGCAAGGTGGACTCAGACCACATGCCGGTGGTGATAGGGGCGAAGATGGGCAGAGGGGAGCGGGTGACGAGGAAAGAGATGGGAAGAAAGGGAGAACGGAGGGGGAGAGGTTGTTGCAATGAGGAGGGGGTAAGAAGGTTCAAAGCGCCGTTTGGCCATTGGACGTGGGAGGAGGAAGGGCTGGAGGAGGGATGGAGAGAGCTAGGCGAAAGGATAAGTAAGGCAATGATTATGTCGGGGGGCGGCGGGAGGGGGGGGGGGGGCAGAGAGAAAGTTGGTGGGAGAAGGAGTGCAGAAAAGGGAAGGAAAGGCTGAGAAAGGAACTGTTGTAGTGGCGGAGGGGAAGGAAAAATGAGAATGAGTACAAAGTGGAGAAGAGGAGGTATAAAAGGTTGTGCGAAGGAAAGAGGAAAGAGGAAATGAGAAGGCGGGAAGGAGATATAATTATCTCCTTCCGCCCTTATCCTAAGGCCAAGCGTGCGCGGTAATAAACAGGGGGAGGAAGAGAAGGAAGGGGGTGAACAGAGGAATAAGTATGTGGGAGGAGGAAACGTATTTTGAGGGGCTGTTAGGGTGGGTTAGCGAGAGGAGGGTGGGAGAGGCGGAAAGGAACCCGGGTGATGGAGGGAGAGGATGAGCTGACAACACAGGACGTGTGGAAGGTTGTGGGGGAACTGAAGGATGGGAAGTGGCGGCATGGAGGGGAAAACGTGATGGAAAGTCTGTGGAGGTTGTGTTGGACGGTGTGGAGAGGGGAAGGGTGGCCGGAAGGGTGGAGACAAGGAACAGCGGTGCCGGCGGTAAAGAAAGGGAGAGGGGTGACGGTGGAGGGGTACAGGAGGGTGACGCTAACGCAATCAGCGTACAGGGTGTACGCGGGGGGTGCTGCGGAATAGGTTGAAGGAGGATGTGAAGGAAAGGGGATGCTGCCGCTGAGTTAGGCTGGTTTTAGGGAAGGGATGGGGACCATGGACAATATATTGTGACGTTGCGTCCCAAATTTCCCCGGTGCGTTGTACGAAGTCTCCCCACAGCCTATACGTAGCATAAGACTAGTGATAAGAAAGCGTCGCATGCGGTCGCCGGTGGTATAGGGAAATTCGGACGGGCACTTGTCGCGCCCCTTTAATTTTTTTTTGCTCACCGTCTATCATTTTTTAAATGATATATCATTGTTTCCAACTTGTAGCTTCCCCCTTCCCGTTGGGGGCTCGCCGCGCCGTGAGTCATTTGTTTCCCAATTCCCACAACGACATTTGAATTTCCCCGCTCATCTTGCCCCTTCCTTCCACCCCCCTTTGCCGTGTTTCACCGTTTCCCCCGCAGCCAACACATTATGCTGCCCACGCCGATCGGACGGGACCATGCCTCGGTCGCACGCGAATCACAACCGGACAGGGCCTCCGTACCATCGCGGCACTTACCCTCACGACCACCACGGACGACATTCACAGTCATCAGTACGGGAGCAGAATTATCATGACGGAGAGCCTGGAGCGGTATAACATCTCATTCCGAGTATCCTTCGTGTCCGACGACACGAAGGATACTCGTGGCGCCATCCAGCGCACCGCGATCCACACCAATCCCCCAGATCCCTACAACCCATCCCAGTCGACGGTCGCGCTCGCGGGCTCGGCGGGGACCTAGTGCTGCCATCCGACGGACCCGATGCGACGCACCGCTGAACCTCCCTCGCGCCCAACGGTAATAATTCCTCCAAATTCTCCCATACAGTGCTGCCCCGCGCGGATCACGTCCGGAACCCTCTCCTCAAAAATCACGCCACGCGCGACTGACCAATGGGAGGCGGGAAGACGGGCCGAACGACGAGGACGAGGCGAAACATCTTCACTTCGTAGCGACATATGTTCGAGATTAGAGGCGAGCGTTGCGAGAGAAAAATTATAAAAGATAAGTTAAGGCGATTAGTGAATAAGGAAAAGGATTTGTGAAAGACGAGGAGATTTCGAAAAGGACGACGGAGCGAGGAAAGAAAGGAGAGGACGAGTAACAATTGCGAGAGAAGGAGGGAAAGGACGAGTAAAATTGCGAGAGAAGGAAGGAAGGACGAGATTAGTCTCGTCCTTCCTCCAGGAAAAGCGATACCCGGTCGTCGGCGATAAGTCGAGCCTCGTTCGTCCTGAGAAAAGTAAGTCCCTTTTGTTAGCCATTATCAGCGACAGTGCTCGAGTTGTATAAAAATTCTGTTATATTCTTGTGTTCCGTCGACCGCGCGGCCACGTGCCGGGTTGAGGTTAAAAGCGTGCCTTCGCGAGCGGCCGCGTGCCGCTGCGCCGGTGCTATTTTAGGTTATGTAAAAGTGCTGTGGGGAAGAGAGCTACCCGTGTCCGCCTCTAGAAAACGAGCGAAGGAATAGTGTAACAGGCCATATCGGTCGGCGAACCTAACCCCTGAGCTACGCTGAGAGAAATTGAAAGTTTTTTGTGCTTAGGTAGCTATACCTTGAAAATAGCTGGCGCCCACAACGAGCAGTATCAGTGGTACAGTTTCTGGAAATCCTCCCCAAAAACTCCGCGAAAACCCCTCCCTGGATCCTTGCCAATCAACATTCCCCTGTTACCCTCCCTTTCTGTTCCGACGCTACGGCGCTTCTATAATTCCCTGTTTTTCATAATCTGTTGGTTTGAGGGAAATAATCTTTACGCTACGGCGCTTCAATAATTCCTTATTTTTCATAAACTGTTGTGTTTGAGGGAAATAATCTTTACGCTACGGCGCTTCTATAATTCCCTGGTTTTCATAATCTGTTGTGTTTGAGGGAAATAATCTTTACGCTACGGCGCTTCTATAATTCTTTGCGTTTCATAATCTATTGTATTCAAGGGAAATAATCTTTACGCTACGGCGCTTCTACATTTCCTTGATTTCTGGAACCTGCGGTATTTGAGAAAAAATAATCCTACGCTACGGCGCTTCTACGTTTCCTTGTTTTGGTAATCCGTTGTAGTTAATCCTTACGCTACGCCACGGCTGCTGTTCGTCGGTTTTGTAACTCGTTGGGATTTTGGGGAATATCCCTCAGCGGCGGCCTGCCTTTTCTCTTTATAACTCATTGTACCTACGGGAAACCGTCTCCCCGCCACGGCGTTTATTGTTCTTTTTTTTTGCTTTTATGTTACAGTAATTCGGGAACTCGACTCCACGTTGCGAGATTTATTCTTTTCGTTCATTTATTGTAACTAAGGGAAAACGATCCCTCCGCTACGACCTTTGTAATTTTTTAGTTTATTGGGAGTAAAGGGGACCATCCCTACGTTACAAAAGTTATTCTTTTTGTTCAGTTATTGTGATTAAAGGCAAACGATTCCTTCGGGTACGGCATTCGTATTTTCTTTCACAGTTTATAGTGAGTAGAGGGAACCATCCCTACATTACGAAATGTATTCTTTTCGTTCATTTATTGTAACTAAGGGAAAACGATCCCTCCGCTACGGCATTTGTAGTTCCTTTTATAGTTTATTGTGCGTAGAGGGAACCATCCCTACGCTACGAAATTTATTTTTGTTGTTCAGTTATTGTGATTAAGGGAAAACGATCTCGCCGCTACGGCCTTTGTAATTTTTTAGTTTATTGGGAGTAGAGGGAACCATCCCTACGCTACGACATTTATTTTTGTTCATTTATTGTAATTAAGTGAAAACGATCCCCCCGCTACGGCATTTGTAGTTCCTTTTATTATAGTTTATTGCGCGTAGAGGGAACCATCCCTACGCTACGGCATTTATTTTTCCTGTTCAGTATTGTAATTAAGGGAAAACGATCTCGCCGCTACGGACTTTGTAATTTTTTTAGTTTATTGGGAGTAGAGGGAACCATCGCTACGATACGGCATTTATATATTTTTGCGAGTATTATTACCCTCCCCTTTTGCGACTATTTTTTGTGAATCCACACCTTTCTTTTTTGTGAGCATTATTACCCTCCCTTTTGCGACTACTGTTTTTTTGCGAACCCCCTACGTTTTTGCGAGTATTGTTACCCTCCCCTTTTGCGACTATTTCTTGTTAATCCACACACTTTGTTTGCGAGTATTATTACCCTCCCTTTTTGCGACTATTTTTTGTGAAGCCACACGTTTTTTTGCGAGTATTATTACCCTCCCTTTTTGCGACTATTTTTTGTGACGCCACACGTTTTTTTTGCGAGTATTATTACCCTCCCTTTTTTTCGACTAATTTTTTTTGTGAAGCCACACGTTTTTGCGAGTATTATTACCACCTCTTTTTGTGACTATTTTTGTGAAGCCACACGTTTTTTGCGAGTATTATTACCCTCCCTTTTTGCGACTATTTTTGTGATGCCACACGTTTTTTTGCGAGTATTATTACCCTCCCTTTTTTGCGACTAATTTTTTTGTGGAGCCACACGTTTTTGCGAGTATTATTACCCTCCCTTTTTGCGACTATTTTTTGTGAATCCACACGTTTTTTGCGAGAATTATTACCCTCCCTTTTTGCGACTATTTTTTGTGAAGCCACACGTTTTTTGCGAGTATTATTATTACCCTCCCTTCTTGCGACTATTTCTTGTGAACCCACACACTTTGTTTGCGAGTATTATTACCACACCTTTTGCGACTACTATTTTTTGCGAGTATTAATACCCTCCCTTTTTGTGACTATTCTTTTTGTGAAGCCACACACTTTTTGCGAGTATTATTACCATCCCGTTTGCGACTACTACTTTTTGCGAACCCCTACATTGAGCAACATTTGTTAAGAAAAGCATCGCCTGGGGTTTTCGTCCCTTTTGGTGTTTCGTTGTGTTAGAATAAACACCCTTACTATTGTGCCTTTCACACGCCCGTCTCTCAGATCTTTATTCTCCCTTCCCGAATCGCGCTTCTCCAAAAAGTTGGTGACAATATCTGTGCTGAATTACATAGTAAACAGGGAAATTAGAAGGAAAAATGGAAATTTGGTGTTGTTGTTCGTGGATTTGAGGGCGGCTTTTGACTCGGCGGTCAGGGGGAAGTTGGCGGAGAATTGTGGTAGAGGGCGGTAAGAGAAGGGCTGGTGGGAAAGTGTGAGGAGGTGCTGAAGGAGACGGCGGGGAGGGTGGCGGTAGTAGAGGATCGCAGCGAGAGGTTTTGGCCGGCGAGGGGGGTGAGGCGGGGTGCCCGCTAAACCCCGCTGCTGTTTATATTGCTATTGGCGGATTTGGACGAGGAGTTGGCAAGGGGACTTTGGGGTGGGTAATGTACTCGCTGGCATATGCGGATGACTTGGTGCTGATGGCAAGAGGGGTCGAAGAGATGAAGGGAATGATAGGGAAACTGGAAAGGTACATTGAGGGAAAAGGGGTTAGAGGTAAATATAAGGAAGACTAAAGTGCTGAGGTGCCGGACGGGGGGGGGGGGGGGGGGGGGTCAGGAAAAAGAAAGTGAAATGGTGGTTGAAGGGAAAGGAGATAGAGGAGGTGAGAAGGTACTGGTATCTAGGGTACGTGGAGGAGAGGGTGGAGAAGGCGGCGAAAGCAATGGGACAGGTCTGGGGGATAGGAAAGTGGAAGTTCGGTAAGGATTGGGGCAGAATGTTGTGGCTGTTTGACAAGTTGGTGTGGCCGGTGCTGGGATATGGGGTTGAGATATGGGGATGGGAAGGAAGAGAGGAGGTGGAAAGGGTGCACGAGAGTTATATGAGATGAGTGTTGGGGTGACAAGAAGGGTGCCAGGTTATGTGCTGAGGAAGGAGCTGCAGAGGGACGCGTTGGAGGCTAGAGCTGGTATGAGGGCATGGGGGTATACCCCCATGCCCTCATACCAGCTCTAGCCTCCAACGCGTCCCTCTGCGGCTCGGCCACCCTCTTCGCGCCCTCCTTTTTTATTTTTTCCTAACACCTTCTTGCCAGCCGCCCCCTCCTCCCTCTTCTAACTTCTTTTCATAAAAAGAAGTTAGAAGAGGGAGGAGGGGGCGGCTGGCAAGAAGGTGTTGGGAAAAAATAAAAAAGGAGGGCGCGAAGAGGGTGGAGGAGTGAAGGGTGGGAGAAGGAAAGGAGAAAGTACTACAAGGGAAGAGGCTGGGACGGGGAAGAGGTAGTCAGGAAGTGGGCGGTGGGGGAGATGAGAGGTGAGGACATCGTGAGGATAGAAAGGGTGAGACAGGAGGAAGTAACGTGGAGGAGGATAATAGAGGCCAGTGGAAACAAAGAGTATAAGTTTGTCAAAGGAAGAGGGGTGCCGGGGTATTTGCGGAACGGATTGGCGGAAGAGAGATGGCAGTGGGTGGCAAGGTTGCGGTTTAGATTGGAGGAGGAGGTGAGGGGGACCATGTACTGGGAGACGGAGGAAACCTGGGAGCATGTGTGGGAAGAGTGTACGGGATGGGGTAGGGAAAGAGGATGGCAAGAAGCAAGGGGCGACGAGGGGTTAGGAGAGATGTGGCTGGAAAGAATAGAAAGCTGGAGAAATGAGCGAAGGGCAGCGAGCGGTGAGCAGGAGGGAGGGCAGTTCGGGGAGGAAAGGGGGGTAGTAGTGACACAGCGGCGGAAGCGGAAGTCCGGGTGTGAATGAGAAGAGTGTGAGTGGAAGAGAAGCATGTAGTGGTCTCCTCTCTCTCTCTAAATTAGAGCGTAGTATAAGGTAGAAATAAGGTAGATGTAAGTAAATTGAAATTGTGAGCGGAGCGGGAGTCCGTACTGTACCCCGCATAGCGGGAAATAAACAGTTTATATATAAAATATTTTGTATAGGAGAAAAAAAATTCAATATGGGAAAAGAATAAATAATTTTTGTTTTCTCCGCAATAAAATAAAATATCGCGTAATGAATTTTTCATTGCATAGGAAAAGAATAATCGCTCGACGAAATTTATTCGGGCTATATTTTGCATTGGAAACGAAAAAAAAATGATAGGGGCAAAAAATAATTATTTTTTTTCTACGCAATGAAAAAGAATATCGCGTAATGAATTTTTCATTGTGTTGGAAAAAAATAAATACGCGACATTTATTTTTAAAAGCAATTTAACTAACAGTTTAATGGGCTTTCATTTTTTATTGCTAGAAATTTATTGTCAGGACAATAAATTTCTAGCAATAAAAAATGATTAAATAATAATTATTTTTTCTTTTCCTATAATGAATTTTTCTTTTCCTATAATGAATTTTTCTTTTCCTATACAAAATATAGCTCGAGTAAATTTCGTCAAGCAACTATTTTTTTGCTATATAAAATATAAAAATTGTTGCTTGACGAAATTTACTTGAGCTATATTTTGTATAGGAAAAGAAAAATTCATTATAGGAAAAGGAAAAATAATTCTTTTTTTCTACGCAATAAAAAAAAATATCGCGTAATGAATTTTTCATTGCATACAAAATTTATTCACCGGAGTTGTTTGGACGTAATTTTATATAGCAAAAAAATAGTTGGTCGACGAAATTTATTCGGGCTTTATTTTGCATAGGAAAAGAAAAAATAATTATAGGGACACAAAAACTAAAAATTTTTTTCTACGCAATAAAAAAATATGGCTTGATAAATTTTTCATTGCGTAGGAAAAAAATTCATTACGCGATATTTATTCGAAATAAATATGTACTCTTGTATGTATTGACGATTATTTCGATATTTTTTATCGCGTATTGAATTTTTCATTGCATAGGAAAAGAATAGTTGCTCGACGAAATTTATTCGGGCTTTATTTTGCATAGGAAACGAAAAAAAAATAATTATAGGGACACAAAAATTAATTATTTTTGTTCTACGCAGTAAAAAAAAATATCGCTTAATGAATTTTTCATTGCGTAGGAAAAAAATTCATTACGCGACATTTATTTTTTATTGTATAGGACAAAAATTATCCGATATTTATTATTGCGAAAAATTTATTCACCTGATTTCTTTGGACGTTATTTTATACAGCGAAAAAATAATTGCTCGGTGAAATTTATTCGTGCAATTATTTTAAAATATACGAAAAATCATTACGCGACATTTATTTTTTATTGTATAGGAAAAAAATTATCCGATATTTATTATTGTTTAAAAATCCCTTACCGGTGGTGGACTGCTTCTTTCTGGAAATTAACTTGTCGATCCACGTTCACGTTATGTTCACTTAAGACTAGTTTGTCACAAATTTATCGGATATTCAATCGTCTTTGTCGATGCACGTTCACGATATATTCACTTTAGAGTAGTTTGTTACAAATAAATTAATCGGGTAACCGAAATAAAAAAAACACATTACTGCAGGATATACTGTTGAAAGGCGGATGTCAACGGGTGTGAACCAGCAACACCGAACGTCGGGCGAACACTGAATGTGCTTAGCGCGCAGGCTGACTGTGGGGCTCGCAAGTACGTACGAGACAAAGACTGCTATTTGGGTACAGTCCGGTCAGCCGAGGCTCTAAGCACAGGGATTCCTTTATGTGCTCACCCTTACATATTGATGACATTAAGACGCCCGCTTATCGCTTTGCCTCTGCTCGAATGCTTTATCTCGCCCGAGCATCCGGTACATCGCGCAGCAACAACGTAAAAGATTTTATTATTTTGTATAGGAAAAAAAATAATTGTCCGATACTTATTTGAAATAAATATGCACTCTTGTATGTATTGGTGGCATATATTTGTATCGATTTTTAAAATTCCAAATTTATTCGACATTTATTTTTTCAATATTTTTTATCGCAATAAATTTATTCACCAGATTTGTTTGGGAGTATTTTTATATGGGGAAAAATAGTTGTGCGAATAAATTGCCCGTAACAAAAAAGGAAATCAAAGTAGATTAAACTATTAGATACATTTCTTTCATAATTATGTCGAATAAATTTGGAATTTTGAAAATCGACAAAAATAAATGTCACAAATACATACAAGAGTACATATTTATTTCAAATAAATATCCAATAATTAATTTTTTCCTATACAAAATAATAAAATCTTCTACGTTGCTGCGCGATGTACCCAATGTATAGGTGAGCCAGCGATTCGGGCAGCAGTCCGGTCAGCATACGCGCTAAGCGCAGGGAATTTGTTATGCGTTCGCCGGTATATATTGATTACATCAACGCGCGCGCTCATCACTTTGGCTTCAGTTTTTTCTCCGAATAGCATTCTTTGTCTCGCGACGAAGAAAATAATGAATGCAAAATATTTTCAAGACACATGTGTTATTTGTTTGAAATAAATGTCAAGCAACTATTTTCTTCCTACCTTCAAACAATTCTGGCGAATAAATTTTGAATTTTCGAGTATAAAAAAATATCGAAAAAAATAAATGTCTAGTTTCTCCATAACATACAGGGCAAATAAATTTTATCGAGCAACTATTTTTTTTTTCATATGCAAAAATACCCCCAATCAAGTCTGGTGAATGAATTTCTTGTAAAAAATAAATATTGAAAAAATAAATGTCGATTAAACATTACTTAAAAAATATGCCGGATAAATTGGAATTTTCAAACAATAAAAAAAAAATAAATGTCCTCGATATGTACAATTGTACATATTCATTTCAAATAAAAGTCAAGCAACTGTTTTCTTCCTATCCTCAAACAATTCTGGCAAATAAATTTGGAATTTTCGAGCAATAAAAAATATCGAAAAAAATGAATGCCGAGTTTCCCCATATATAAAATATCGGACAAATAAATTTTATCGAGTAACTTTTTTTTTCATATGCAAAAATACCCCCGATCAAATCTGGAGAATGAATTTCGTGTAATGAAAAAATATTGAAAAAATAAATGTCGATTAAACTATTGGATAAAATTTCTCAAACAACCTGGCGAATAAATTTGGAATTATCGAGCATTAAAAAAATATAAATGTCGCCAATACATGCAACAGTAGATATTTATTTCAAATAAATATCAAATAATTATTGTTTAAATATTTGATATTTATTTGAAATAAATATCTACTCTTGCATGTATTGGCGACATTTGAATTTTTTTAATGATCGACAATTCCAAATTTATTCGACAGAATTGTTTGAGTAATTTATCCAATAGTTTAATCGACATTTATTTTTTTAATATTTTTTCATTACACGAAATTCATTCACCAGATTTGATCGGGGGTATTTTTGCATATGAAAAAAAAGGTACTCGATAAAATTTATACCCATAGAAAATGTAGGAAAATAATAAAATCTTCTACGTAAATATAAAATAATTCTTACATTCAGACCCGAAAGAATTTTCGTAAAAAGATAATGCGATTTTGCACAGCTAATTTAGTTCATCATGGCAGTTTGAACTTTAGAATAAGTTCAAAATGGAATAATGTTTGCATGTATGAACCGTAAATTATTACTGAGTAAAGATAAGGTACTGTGTAAATTAGTATAACTTCTGCGAATTAATTTCAATTGAAATATTCCTACACTCAGGCCTAATTTCATTATATCAATGGTAGATATGATCCCCATTAAAAACTTGAAAAGTTAAAAATGGTCGCCGAGTAATCAAAAAATGTGTCCAGTCTATAAACAAAAACTTCCGACATTAAAGATCGCTTTCTAATATCTAATGAAAAGTGAAAAGAAAAAAATAGGTATACAACATCCGCACGCATCGTTTTATCAGAGATATTTGAAAGTGGTTCTCAATTTCACTTTGGATAATATGTTTTCTATTTTGATAAAATGTTGATTTAATGCTGAACTTCTATCAGGTCTTTCGAAAAAAAAAGTGAAATATCCATTAAAAACTTAAAAAGTTAAAAATGGACGCCAAGTTCATAGCATTGTCTTATGTTGAATTGGCCATTATATTTTTCTACGAAAGCAATTTGATGATTGATCGCGTATGATCCTAGTCCCCATTAATAGAGCGATGAAAATAACTAACAGGGTACTGGAAAAATTAGCCAAAAATTCTATCCAATTTGTTTAGCCAATATTATTTGTCCCGGTATTATTCAGGGTATGATTTGCAGCGTTAAATTGCTCGCCATCATTGAAAGTGTTACTTATCGGGACATTTGAGTCTCCATCTGCGGACATAATAAAAAATACAGCAAATGAATAAAATGCAATTTTCCTAGAACTCACCATCGTACATTTATTTACTCTTATATATTCATACGTGATAAATTATAAAATCAAACGATTGTCGCGCGACTGATATTGTCTCAATGTCGGTAAATTCGAAAAAGTACTGAGCGTCGCATAATTATTACAGGAATATACGACGGATTCTAGTTCTTCGTCGGTAATAGCTTCTATACCTCGAACACTTATCAAATTAACCAGAGAATGACATGTCTATAGAATAAGAATTATCAAGAATTTTTTATTTCAGATAACATCAAGAGCCAAAATCATTGGGGCCACCCACGCGCTTTTTTTCGAGGTGCCAACTTCGATCAATAATATTAATAATAATAATAAACTATTGAATTTTCCAAACAAATTATTTTTTGTATTTTAATATGTAAATAAAAACATCCTAAATATCCAAAACGATTCATTTTTATTTTCCTACAAAAAAACGCCCACCAAAAAAGACATGAAAATCGGCTTAAGTTACCAGACACTACCTTAATGCGGTTTGCTGCATAGGCTCCAAGCAATTACATATAATCATATTCGGTGACATTAACCTATCGATTGACGAAGACAAAAACGCCGTCTTCCACATTTCAATTTTTTTATTGGACCAAGACGCGATGGTGTCTCCGAGTTTCTTTACGTTATCCTCGCTAAAAACAAACGAATCATTTTTTCCATCGAATAAATTTGAAAAAAATGACGCGCCGTCGCGACCTGATCGGTAATAATGTCGGAAGGCACATTTTTCCCCTCAAATTGTCTTGCAATCTTTGTATGGATTCGCTTTGAATTGACGACGCTCGAAACAGGCTATTTTAGATTCCAATACCTTCAGCAATACTTGGACAAACGAACGACTAATATTGGCATCTAAGTTGTGATGGTGAATCAACAAGTGTGGTAATTTTTCGTGTACAAAATTCAGCGCTACATTGGTCTGTTCGTCAACTGGATCAAGCGTGATTGCACCGTCAATGAGATACACCATATCGAAATAATATTCAATGATAATGCGGTCCTTAAATGTATGGTTAGCGCAGACTTTATAAACAAATACGCAGAGTGAAGGTACGCCGTTAAACTGGCCGGCGATATTATGTTCAATCAGTGGCAGCAATGACATTCGACGTTCTTCCAGCAAAGCGTAATCCAACGAATTTACACGACACGTGTGGTTGTATATGTAGCTGAAACTAGCAGCCAGAGCTAGCAGCAACGGGGCTCACCGCCAGGGGCGTAACAGGGGTCGGACCACGTGCATCTATTAACGCGTGAAATTCAATAACAATAAGGAATTTAGTGCAAATCCACATTCAATTCAGTCTTTCCGCTTTATCATCAATTAAACAAGTAATCGCAATGATATCTGCAGTGTCCTAATTGTTATTAATTTTTTAAGCATTAATTAAATGATTAGTTTGTCTATCTGTCTATCTCATGGCCGATAGCAAAGAACAATTTTGTTCAAATCCACAGTAAGTTTACTATTCACCCTTAGAAATCGATTAAGTAAGTAATCAGGTCAAGACCCGCTCTTTGCAAATTGTTATTAATTTTTAGAGCTTCAAGTAAATAGTTTTTTTATCTCATGACCGATAGCAAAGAACGATTTTGTTCAAATTCACATTACATTCACTATTTATCCTTAGAAATCGATTCAGCAAGTAATCAAAGGAAGACCCGCTCTTTCTAAATTGTTATTAATTTTTGAAGCTGCAAGTAAATGGTTTTTCTATACATAGCAACTACCGATAGGAAAGAACGATTTTGTTCAAATCCACAGCAAATTTATTATTCACCCTTAGGAATCGATTAAGCAAGCGATCAGAGGAAGACCCGGTCTTTCCAATTTGTTATTAATTTTTGAAGCTCCAAGTAAATGGTTTTTTTTATCCATGAACGATAGCAAAGAACGATTTCGTTCAAATCCACAGTAAATTTACTATTCACCCTTAGGAATCGATTAAGCAAGTGATCAGAAGAAGACCCGCTCTATCCAAATTGTTATTAATTTTTAAGGTCCAAGTAAATTGTTCTTCTATCTTATGACCGATAGCAAAAACGATTTTGTTCAAATTCACATTACATTTACTATTTTAGCCTTAGAAATCGATTCAGCAAGTGATCAAAGGAAGACCCGCTCTTTCCAAATAGTTATTAATTTTTTAAGCTCCAAGTAAATGGTTTTTCTATCCATGAACGATAGCAAAGAACGATTTTGTTCAAATCCACGGTAAAATTACTATTCACCCTTAGGAATCGATTAAGCAAGTGATCAGAGGAAGACCCGCTCTTTCCAAATTGTTATTAATTTTTGAAGCTCCAAATAAATGGTTTTTCTATCCATGACCGATAGCAAAGAACGATTTTGTTCAAATCGACAGTAAATTTACTATTCACCCTTAGGAATCGATTAAGCAAGTGATCAGAGGAAGACCCGCTTTTTCCAAATTGTTATTAATTATTGAAGCTCCAAGTAAATGGTTTTTCTATCCTTGACCGATAGCAAAGAACGATTTTGTTCAAATCCACAGTAAATTTACTATTCATCATTAGGAATCGATTAAGCAAGTGATCAGAGGAAGACCCGCTCTTTCCAAATTGTTATTAATTTTTGAAGCTCCAAGTAAATGGTTTTTCTATCCATGGCAACTACCGATAGCAAAGAACGATTTTGTTCAAATCCACAGAAAATATACTATTCACCCTTAGGAATATATTAAGCAAGTGATCAGAGGAAGACCCGCTCTTTCCAAATTGTTATTAATTTTTTAAGGTCCAAGTAAATGGTTTTTCTATCTCATGACCAATAGCAAAGAACGATTTCGTTCAAATTCACAGTAAATTGACTATTCACGGTTAGAAATCGATTAAGCAAGTAATCATAGGAAGACCCGCTCTTTCCAAATTGTTATTAATTTTTAGAGCTTCAAGTATTTACTTGAAGCTTGGCTCGGCCAAGTATTTACTTGGCCGATAGCAAAGAACAACTTTGTTCAAACTCACATTACATTCACTATTTATCCTTAGAAATCGACTCAGCACGTAATCCGAGGAAGACCCGCTCTTCACAGTAAATTTGCTATTCCTAAGGGCGAATAGCAAATTTACTGTGAATTTGAACAAAATCGTTCTTTGCTGTTGGTCATGAGATAGAAAAACCATTTACTTGAACCTTAAAAAATTAATAACAATTTGGAAAGAGCGGGTCTTCCTCTGATCACTTGCTTAATCGATTCCTAAAGGTGAATAGTAATTTTACTGTGAATTTGAACAAAATTGTTCTTTGCTATCGGTCATGGATAGAAACCCATATACTTGGAACTTCAAAAATTAATAACAATTTGGAAAGAGCGGGTCTTCCTTTGATTATTTCCTGAATCGATTTTTAAGGATAAATAGTGAATGTAATGTAAGTTTGAACAAAATCGTTCTATACTATCGGTCATGAGATAGAAAAACTATTTACTTGAAGCTCGAAAAATTAATAACAATTTGGAAAGAGCGGGTCTTCCTCTGATTACTTGATTAATCGATTTCTAAGGGTGAATAGTAAATTTACTGTGAATTTGAAGAAAATCGTTCTTTGCTATCGGTCATGAGATAGAAAAACCATTTACTTGGACCTTAAAAAAATAATAACAATTTGGAACCAGCGGGTCTTCCTCTGATTACTTGCTTAATCGATTTCTAAGGGTGAATAGTAAATTTACTGTGAATTTGAACAAAATCGTTAATTGCTGTTGGTCATGAGATAGAAAAACCATTTACTTGGACCTTAAAAAATTAATAACAATTTGGAAAGAGCGGGTCTTCCTTTGATTATTTCCCGAATCGATTTTTAAGGATAAATAGTGAATGTAATGTGAGTTTGAAAATCGTTCTTTACTATCGGTCATGAGTGAGAAAAACTATTTACTTGAAGCTCGAAAAATTAATAACAATTTGGAAAGAGCGGGTCTTCCTCTGATTACTTGCTTAATCGATTTCTATGGGTGAATAGTAAATTTACTGTCAATTTGAACAAAATCGTTCGTTGCTATCGGTAATGACCGATAGAAAAACCATTTACTTGGACCTTAAAAAATTAATAACAATTTGGAACCAGCGGGTCTTCCTCTGATTACTTGCTTAATCGATTTCTAAGGGTGAATAGTAAATTTACTGTGAATTTGAACAAAATCGTTCTTTGCTGTTGGTCATGAGATAGAAAAACCATTTACTTGGACCATAAAAAATTAATAACAATTTGGAAAGAGTGGGTCTTCCTCTGATCACTTCCTTAATCGATTCCTAAGGGTGAATAGTAAATTTACTGTGAATTTGAACAAAATCGTTCTTTCCTATCGGTCATGGATACTAAAACCATTTACTTGGAGCTTAAAATATTAATAACAATTTGGAAAGAGCGGGTCTTCCTTTGATTACTTGCTGAATCGATTTCTAAGGATAAATAGTGAATGTAAAGTGAGTTTGAACAAAATCGTGCTTTGCTATCGGTCATGAGATAAGAAAAATATTTACTTGAAGTTCTAAAAATTAATAACAATTTGGAAAGAGCGGCTCTTCCTCTGATTACTTGCTTAATCGATTTCTAAGGGTGAATAGTAAATTTACTGTGAATTTGAACAAAATCGTTGTTTGCTATTGGTCATGATATAGAAAAACCATTTACTTGGTCCTTACAAAATTAATAACAATTTCGAAAGAGCGGGTCTTCCTCTGATCACTTGCTTAATCGATTCCTAATGGTGAATAGTTAATTTACTGTGAATTTGAACAAAATCGTTCTTTGCTATCGGTCATGGATAAAAACCCATTTACTTGGAGCTTCAAAAATTAATAACAACTTGGAAAGAGCGGGTCTTCCTTTGATTACTTGCTGAATCGATTTTTAAGGATAAATAGTGAATGTAATGTGAGTTTGAACAAAATCGTTCTTTACTATCGGTTATGAGATAGAAAAACTATTTACTTGAAGCACTAAAAATTAATAACAATTTGGAAAGAGCGGGTCTCTCTACTTACTTGCTTAATCGATTTCTAAGGGTGAATAATAACTTTACTGTGAATTTGAACAAAATCGTTCTTTGCTATTGGTCATGATATAGAAAAACCATTTACTTGGTCTTTAAAAAATTAATAACAATTTGGAAAGAGCGGGTCGTCCTCTGATTACTTGCTTAATCGATTCCTAAGGGTGAATAGTAAATTTACTGTAAATTTGAACAAAATCGTTCTTTGCTATTGGTCATGAGATAGAAAAACCATTTACTTGGTCCTTAAAAAATTAATAACAATTTGGAAAGAGCGGGTCTTCCTCTGATCACTTGCTTAATCGATTCGTCATGGTGAATAGTAATTTTGCTGTGGATTTCAACAAAATCGTTCTTTCCTATCGGTCATGGATAGAAAAACCATTTATTTGGTCCTTAAAAAATTAATAACAATTTGGAAAGAGCGGGTCTTCCTATGCTTACTTGCTTAATCGATTTCTAATGGTGAATAGTCAATTTACTGTGAATTTGAACAAAATCGTTCTTTGCTATTGGTCATGAGATCGAAAAACCATTTACTTGGACCTTAAAAAATTAATAACAATTTGTAAAGAGCGGGTCCTCCTCTGATTACTTGCTCATCGATTCCTAAGGGTGAAGAGTAAATTTACTGTGGTTTTGAACAAAATCGTTGTTTGCTATCGGTCATGGATAGAAAAACCATTTACTTGGAGCTTCAAAAATTAATAATAATTTGGAAAGAGCGGGTCTTCCTTTGATTACTTGCTGATTCGGTTTCTAAGGGTAAATAGTAAATGTAATGTGAATTTGAACAAAATCGTGCTTTGCTATCCGTCATAAGATAGAAGAACAATTTACTTGGACCTTAAAAAATTAATAACAATTTGGAAAGAGCGGGTCTTCCTCTGATCACTTGCTTAATCGATTCCTCAGGGTGAATAGTAAATTGACTGTGGATTTCAACAAAACCGTTCTTTGCTATCGGTCATGGATAGAAAAACCATTTACTTGGAGCTTCAAAAATTAATAAAAATTTGGAAAGAGCGGGTCTTCCTGTGATTACTTGCTTAATCGATTTCTAAGGGTATTCACCCTTAAATTACTCAGTAAATTTACTATTTAGTAAATTTACTGTGAATTTGAACAAAATCGTTTTTTGCTGTTGGTCATGAGATAGAAAAACCATTTACTTGGACCTTAAAAATTAATAACAATTTGGAAAGAGTGGGTCTTCCTCTGATCACTTGCTTAATCGATTCCTAAGGGTGAATAGTAAATTTACTGTGAATTTGAACAAAATCGTTCTTTCCTATTGGTCATGGATACAAAAACCATTTAATTGGAGCTGAAAAAATTAATAACAATTTGGAAAGAGCGGGTCTTCCTTTGATTACTTGCTGAATCGATTTCTAAGGATAAATAGTGAATGTAAAGTGAGTTTGAACAAAATCGTGCTTTGCTATCGGTCATGAGATAAGAAAAATATTTACTTGAAGTTCTAAAAATTAATAACAATTTGGAAAGAGCGGCTCTTCCTCTGATTACTTGCTTAATCGATTTCTAAGGGTGAATAGTAAATTTACTGTGAATTTGAACAAAATCGTTGTTTGCTATTGGTCATGATATAGAAAAACCATTTACTTGGTCCTTACAAAATTAATAACAATTTCGAAAGAGCGGGTCTTCCTCTGATCACTTGCTTAATCGATTCCTAATGGTGAATAGTTAATTTACTGTGAATTTGAACAAAATCGTTCTTTGCTATCGGTCATGGATAAAAACCCATTTACTTGGAGCTTCAAAAATTAATAACAACTTGGAAAGAGCGGGTCTTCCTTTGATTACTTGCTGAATCGATTTTTAAGGATAAATAGTGAATGTAATGTGAGTTTGAACAAAATCGTTCTTTACTATCGGTTATGAGATAGAAAAACTATTTACTTGAAGCACTAAAAATTAATAACAATTTGGAAAGAGCGGGTCTCTCTACTTACTTGCTTAATCGATTTCTAAGGGTGAATAATAACTTTACTGTGAATTTGAACAAAATCGTTCTTTGCTATTGGTCATGATATAGAAAAACCATTTACTTGGTCTTTAAAAAATTAATAACAATTTGGAAAGAGCGGGTCGTCCTCTGATTACTTGCTTAATCGATTCCTAAGGGTGAATAGTAAATTTACTGTAAATTTGAACAAAATCGTTCTTTGCTATTGGTCATGAGATAGAAAAACCATTTACTTGGTCCTTAAAAAATTAATAACAATTTGGAAAGAGCGGGTCTTCCTCTGATCACTTGCTTAATCGATTCGTCATGGTGAATAGTAAATTTGCTGTGGATTTCAACAAAATCGTTCTTTCCTATCGGTCATGGATAGAAAAACCATTTATTTGGTCCTTAAAAAATTAATAACAATTTGGAAAGAGCGGGTCTTCCTATGCTTACTTGCTTAATCGATTTCTAATGGTGAATAGTCCATTTACTGTGAATTTGAACAAAATCGTTCTTTGCTATTGGTCATGAGATCGAAAAACCATTTACTTGGACCTTAAAAAATTAATAACAATTTGTAAAGAGCGGGTCCTCCTCTGATTACTTGCTCATCGATTCCTAAGGGTGAAGAGTAAATTTACTGTGGTTTTGAACAAAATCGTTGTTTGCTATCGGTCATGGATAGAAAAACCATTTACTTGGAGCTTCAAAAATTAATAATAATTTGGAAAGAGCGGGTCTTCCTTTGATTACTTGCTGATTCGGTTTCTAAGGGTAAATAGTAAATGTAATGTGAATTTGAACAAAATCGTGCTTTGCTATCCGTCATAAGATAGAAGAACAATTTACTTGGACCTTAAGAAATTAATAACAATTTGGAAAGAGCGGGTCTTCCTCTGATCACTTGCTTAATCGATTCCTCAGGGTGAATAGTAAATTTACTGTGGATTTCAACAAAACCGTTCTTTGCTATCGGTCATGGATAGAAAAACCATTTACTTGGAGCTTCAAAAATTAATAAAAATTTGGAAAGAGCGGGTCTTCCTGTGATTACTTGCTTAATCGATTTCTAAGGGTATTCACCCTTAAATTACTCAGTAAATTTACTATTTAGTAAATTTACTGTGAATTTGAACAAAATCGTTTTTTGCTGTTGGTCATGAGATAGAAAAACCATTTACTTGGACCTTAAAAATTAATAACAATTTGGAAAGAGTGGGTCTTCCTCTGATCACTTGCTTAATCGATTCCTAAGGGTGAATAGTAAATTTACTGTGAATTTGAACAAAATCGTTCTTTCCTATCGGTCATGGATACAAAAACCATTTAATTGGAGCTGAAAAAATTAATAACAATTTGGAAAGAGCGGGTCTTCCTTTGATTACTTGCTGAATCGATTTCTAAGGATAAATAGTGAATGTAAAGTGAGTTTGAACAAAATCGTTCTTTGCTATCGGTCATGAGATAAGAAAAATATTTACTTGAAGTTATAAAAATGAATAACAATTTGGAAAGAGCGGCTCTTCTTCTGATTACTTGCTTAATCGATTTCTAAGGGTGAATAATAACTTTACTGTGAATTTGACCATAATCGTTCTTTGCTATTGGTCACGATATAGAAAAACCAATTACCTGGTCCTTAAAAAATTAATAACATTTTGGAAAGAGCGGGTCTTCCTCTGCTCTTAAGTGTAACCCTTAGGGGTTACTTAAGTCCCTCCTAAGAGCAAGTACTTGCTTAATCGATTTCTAAGGGTGAATAGTCAATTTACTGTGAATTTGAACGAAATCGTTCTTTGCTATTGGTCATGAGATAGAAAAACCATTTACTTGGACTTTAAAAAATTAATAACAATTTCGAAAAAAGCGGGTCTTCCTCTGATCACTTGCTTAATCGATACCTAAGGGTGAATAGTAAATTAACTGTGAATTTGAACAAAATCGTTCTTTGCTATCGGTAAGAGCTGAGCTATGGGGACTTAGGGGTAAAGGAGGGGCATCGATTGCCCCTATTTAATATTAATGATTTAATAATTTAAAAAATTACTTAAAAAAATTGTTTTTCATGCATTTATAAACCAATAATCATTAGTTTTAACAAATATTAAATAACATCCCCTATTTAATATTAATTATTTAACAATTTAAAAATTACTTAAAAAATCCCCTTCCATGCATTTATAAACCAATAATCATTAATTTTAACAAATATTAAATAATCACCCCCATTTAATATTAATTATTTAACAATTTAAAAATTATTTAAAAAACCCCTTCCATGAATTTATAAACCAATAATCATTAATTTTAACAACTATTAAATAATCACCCCCTTTTTAATATTAATTATTTAACAATTTAAAAATTACTTAAAAAAACCCCTTCCATGCATTTATAAACCAATAATCATTAATTTTAACAAATATTAAATAATCACCCCTATTTAATATTAATTATTTAACAATTTAAAAATTACTTAAAAAATCCCCTTCCATGCATTTATAAACCAATATTCATTAATTTTAACAAATATTAAATAATCACCCCCTATTTAATATTAATTATTTAACAATTTAAAAATTACTTAAAAAAACCTTTCATGCATTTATAAACCAATAATCATTAATTTTAACAAATATTAAATAATCACCCCCTATTTAATATTAATTATTTAACAATTTAAAAATTACTTAAAAAAATTCTTTTTCATGCATTTATAAACCAATAATCATTAATTTTAATAAATATTAAATAATCACCCCCTATTTAATATTAATTATTTAACAATTTAAAAATTACTTAAAAAAACCTCTTTCATGAATTTATAAACCAATAATCATTAATTTTTATAAATATTAAATAATCACCCCCTATTTAATATTAATTATTTAACAATTTAAAAATTACTTAAAAAACCCCTTCCATGCATTTATAAACCAATAATCATTAATTTTAACAAATATTAAATAATCACCCCTATTTAATATTAAATATTTAACAATTTAAAAATTACTTAAAAAATCCCCTTCCATGCATTTATAAACCAATAATCATTAATTTTAACAAATATTAAATAATCACCCCCTATTTAATATTAATTATTTAACAATTTAAAAATTACTAAAAAAAATTCTTTTTCATGCATTTATAAACCAATAATCATTAATTTCAATAAATATTAAATAATCACCCCTATTTAATATTAATTATTTAACAATTTAAAAATTACTTAAAAAACCCCTTCCATGCATTTATAAATCAATAATCATTAATTTTAACAAATATTAAATAATCACGCCCTATTTAATATTAATTATTTAACAATTTAAAAATTACTCAAAAAACCCCTTCCATGCATTTATAAACCAATAATCATTAATTTTAACAAATATTAAATAATCACCCCCTATTTAATATTAATTATTTAATAATTTTAAAATTTTACGATAGGTTTAAACTCTAAATAAAATTTAGTTAACAAAATTAATTTAATATTTTTATATTAAAAATTTTTAATATTTTTATACTAATAATTTGGATAGATGAATAAATTTAAGATTAGTATAAAATAAAGTGAACTAGTAAATTTACTATAAAAATTAAAATGTAGATGTTTTAAAATTTTATTTTTAATTGAATATTTTTATTGTATATTTTAATATTTATTTTATGTGGGAGTGGGTTTAAGTTAAATTTTAATTTTTTTTTTATAGAAGTGAATTTGGGTAAAGTGGGGTAATTTAATATAAAAAAAGTCTTTTAATTTAGTAAAAAACTAATAAGGTTGAGATTAAATTTTTGAATTATGGGGGCTACGGAATTTGAGAAGAAAAAGAAATTATTTAAATATAATGAAAATTTAAGTAATTTAAAAAAATTAAAAAATTTGAATATAATAAACATAAATAGAATTTAATAATTTTTTTCAATTTAAATTTAAATTTTAAATAATTTGTTATTTTTAATAATTAATATATTAAAATTTATTCTTAAATTGAATTTATTTATCATTAAATTAAATTTTAAATAATTAAATATTTAATTTAAAAATTAATTAATATTTTTATATTATTAATCAAATAAATATGTAAATTTAAATTAAAAATATTTAAATTAGATTATTTTTTTTTATAATAACTTAATTATTAGTTTAATTTGTTAATATTATTATTAAAAATTTAATTCTAAAAATTTATCAATTTTATTAATTTTAATAAATTTAAAAATGTAAATAACCTCTTTAGAACGATTAATTAAAAATAATCATAATTACAGTCATTTAAATAAATCCTAATGCTGATAAAATAGGAGAGAGAAAATATTATTTTTAATATTGAAATTAATTTTTAAAATCTTTTAAATCATTACATATATCATATTTAACTATCCATAATTATTTATTAAAATATATAAATTATTTATTTTTAAAAATATTTTTTTAAATTAATTTAATTAAACATCAGTTAATCTAATTTTTATAATCATTTAAATGTCTAATTTTTAAATATTATGAAATAATTAAATATTTAAAAGAAATAATTTATTTTAATTATAATATATATATATATATATATATATTATATAAAATATTTAATTCGATATATTTAATTAAAAAATTAAAATTATTCCATTTAAAAAATAATTATATTATATATATTTATTGTTAATTAAAATTTTAATTTTTTAAAAAAACTTGTAAAAAATTTATTTATAATACATGAATATATTATTATAAAACTTATTTAAGATAAATTAATTTAGAATTAAGAATTTATATATATATATATATATATATATACTAGGGCGGCTCTGCGCCCCTGCGCGCTTCGCGCGCCACCCCCCCTACCCACGCCTCCCCCCCACCCGCGCCCCCACCGACGCACCCACCCTCGCCTCCCCCGCCCCCGCTCGATCCGCTCGCCCAGCCTACTCGATCCCGCTCGCTCTCCTCAACTCTTGTACACGGCGGCGGCGGCGAAATATTTATATAATATAGAGATATATATATATATATATATATATATATATGTATATAATGAATGAAAAATAATTTTATATTGTATAAAATTTATTTATGAATTATAATTATATAAAAAAATTATTTTATTAATTCATTAATATTAATTAAAGATGTTTAAGTATAAATTAATGAATTTTAAGGAAAAATATATTAATCTAAGATATAAATTTTAAATAGATAAAAATTTTAACAAATTCCAAGTTTTAATTAATTAATCTATTAGAATAAATTAAAATAAGGTTTATTAATAAATTATAAATGTTAATTTATTAATTCATCAATATTAATTAAAGATTCTTAAGTATAAATTAATGAATTTTAAGAAAAAATATATTAATCTAAGATATAAATTTTAAATAGATAAAAATTTTAACAAATTTCAAGTTTTAATTAATTAATCTATTAAAATAAACTAAAATAAGGTTTATTAACAAATTATAAATGTTAATTTATTAATTCATTAATATTAATTAAAGATGTTTAATTATAAATTAATGAATTTTAAGAAAAAATATATTAATCTAAGATATAAATTTTAAATAGATAAAAATTTTAACAAATTTCAAGTTTTAATTAATTAATCTATTAAAATAAATTAAAATAAGGTTTATATTAATAAACCTTATTTTAATTTATTTTAATAGATTAATAGATAGATAATTTATTAAAATTATAAATGTTAATTTATTAATTCATTAATATTAATTAAATATGTTTAAGTATAAATTAATGAATTTTAAGAAAAAATATATTAATCTAAGATATAAATTTTAAATAGATAAAAATTTTAACAAATTTCAAGTTTTAATTAATTAATCTATGTAAATAAATTAAAATAAGGTTTATTAACAAATTATAAATGTTAATTTATTAATTCATTAATATTAATTAAAGATGTTTAATTATAAATTAATGAATTTTAAGAAAAAATATATTAATCTAAGATATAAATTTTAAATAGATAAAAATTTTAACAAATTTTAAGTTTTATTAATCAATCTATTAAAATAAATTAAAATAAGGTTTATTAACAAATTATAAATGTTAATTTATTAATTCATTAATATTAATTAAAGATGTTTAAGTATAAATTAATGAATTTTAAGAAAAAATATATTAATCTAAGGAATAAATTTTAAATAGATAAAAATTTTAACAAATTTCAAGTTTTAATTCATTGAAATGATTTTTAAATGTTTAAATTATTGTTGAATTAAATAAAATTTATTATAAAATTTATATAAATTAATTATATATACTTTTTTAAAAAATTAAGATTAAAATTTTATAGAAAAAATTTAATTAATAAAAATAATAAAATTTAAAATTTAATTTTAATTTTGTTATTAGTTTTAATTTTTATGTTAATAAATTTAATTAAATTAAATTAATTCATATATAAATATTTGTAGGGTTAATTTAAATAATTAGTATATTTAATGAATAATTTTAAGAATTAAAAGATTTTATACTTAGAATATTATTATAATTATAATAAAAATTGTTCCAGCAATTGCGGTTATACAATAATTATAAATTAATAAGATTTATTTAAATAAGTTGGTGTATTATAATAATAGATTAAATTTATAGTGAAATATAATTTGAATTTAATTAAAATAGATTAAGGTTGATGAAAATTTTTTTATTTTTAATTAAACTAGGACTAATCCTAGTTTAATTAAAAATAAAAAAATTTTACCTAAATAATACCTTTATTTTAACTTAATATATAATTAATAATAGGGTATCTAAATACCCTATTATTAATTATATATTAAGTTAAAATAAAGGTATTATTTGTTAAATCAATAAACTTAAAAGATTTGGCGGTATTTTATTCTATTTAGAGGAACTTGTTTAGTAATTGATAATACACGTTAAGAATAACTTAAATAAAAAATTAATATATTTTCGTTTTTAAAGTATTTTATAAAAATATATTTATAATTTAATTAATAAAATAAAATAATTCAGGTCACTTTGTAGTTTTATTTAAGATAAAATGAGTTAAAATAAAATTTTATTTATAGGAATATTAAATTAAATTTAAATATGAAAGAGGATTTAAAGGTAAATTTATTAAATTTAATAAATTGATTAAAGTTAAAAATATGTACATATTGCCCGTCAATTTCATATAATATGAGGTAAGTCGTAAGAAAGTAAATTCACTGGAAAGTAATTTTAGAATAATTTAAATTTAGTTTATTTTAAAATTTATTATTTACAATAATAAGAATTTGTATGAAAATTTAAATATAGATTAAATAAGTTTTTTTTGGTTAAAATCAATTTTTATTAAAAAAAATATTTTTAGTTTATTAATAATTTAAGTTTATTCAATAAAAAATTATTAATTGAATATAGTATTGTGAGAGAATTCAAAATTAATATATTTATATTAAAAAAATATTTATTAAATTTAATTACCTTTTGTATCAGGGTTTATTTAAATTTATATTTTAATATTATTTCTCGAATTTATAAGATTTAATTAAATAATATATTTTATGTAAAAAAATGATTATAAATATTTAATTGGTAATGAAATTTTAATCGTTTATAAAGGTATCTAGTTTTTTAATAATTGAATTTAATTCATATAGATATTATGATTTAATTATTTTTATTTAATTACATTTTTTTATTTATAAATAATTTAAGGGATAATTTTTAAATTAATTTTATAATAAAATTAAATTATATTAATAATTTAAGAATAAAAATTTTTATAATGAATGAAAATATTATAATATAATTTATATTTAATAAAATTTTAAATAAAATTAAATTTTAAATAATGATTAAATTAGTATAATAAAGTTAATTATTAATAAAAATAAATTTTTAATTTAAATTAATAAATTAGGCAAATAAAATTTTATTATATATTATACTCACCTGTTTAATAAAAACATGTTTTTTTGAAAATAATTTAAAATTAGGCCTGCTCCATGATATTAATTAAATAGCTGCAGTATTATGACTGTACAAAGGTAGCATAATCAATAGTTTTTTAATTGAAAGCTAGAATGAAGGGTTTGATGAAGTATAAACTGTTTTAATTTTATATTTAGAATTTTTTTTTTAGTTAAAAAACTAAGATTGATTCAAAAGACGAGAAGACCCTATAGATTTTTATAATTAAATTTTAGAGTTAATATAATTTATTTAATTTAAAAATTAAATTATTTGATTGGGGTGATTATTAAATTTAAAAAACTTTAATTTTTTTGAACAATAATTTTTGGGGTATTGATTTTGAATTTTAGATTATAGAGTTAATTACCTTAGGGATAACAGTGTAATTTTTTCGGATAGATCATATAGATGAAAAAGTTTGCAACCTCGATGTTGAATTAAGATTAAATTTAAAAGTAAAAATTAAAAAATTTTGGTCTGTTCGACCATTAAAATCTTACATGATTTAAGTTTAAATCGGTGTGAGCCAGATTGGTTTCTATCTTTGAATATTAAGAATATTTTTGTACGAAAGGACTTTTTATAATAAATAATTTTATTTAATAAAGAATAATATTATTATTTTGGCAGATTAGTGTGATAAATTTAGAATTTATTTAAGTAAATAAAATTACAAATAATACATTAAACAAATTAGTTTTTAGTATATAAGTATATTAATTATATTAATTATAGTAGTGTTAATAATTTCAATTGGAATATCTTTTTTAACTTTAATAGAACGTAAGATATTAAGGTATATTCAAATTCGGAAAGGTCCTAATAAAGTAGGATATTTTGGGGTTATACAACCTTTTAGAGATGCAATTAAATTATTAACTAAGGAGTCATTTTCAATATTGAAATTAAATTATTTATATTATTATTTTTCTCCTATTTTTATATTAGTATTAATTTTAATAATATGAATAATTTGTCCATTTAAAGGAAATTTATTAAGAATAGATTTAGGTTTAATTTATTTAATAAGATGTTTTAGATTATGAGCTTATGGATTAATAATAACAGGATGATCTTCTAATTCATCTTATTCCATATTAGGTTCAATTCGTTCATTAAGACAATCTATTTCATATGAAGTTAGATTATCAATTATTTTATTAATTTTAATTATATTGGTGGAAAGTTTTAATTTAATGGATTATTTATTTATACAATATAATTTTTGATTTATATTTTATTTAAGGCCCTTAATATTAGTATTTTTAATGAGATTGATAGCTGAGTTAAATCGAACACCATTTGATTTTTCTGAAGGTGAGTCAGAGTTAGTATCTGGGTTTAATGTGGAATATATGAGAGGTGGGTTTATTTTAATTTTTTTATCAGAATATTTGAGAATTTTATTTTTAAGATTTTTATTTAGCTTGTTATTTTTAGGAGGTGATTATATTAATTTTATATTTTATATTAAATTAATAATTTTAGTTTTTATAGTCATTTGAATCCGAGGGTCATTTCCTCGGTTTCGTTATGATTTATTAATATATTTATGTTGAATAATTATTTTACCTTTTGTTTTAAATTATTTTATAATTATTTTATTTATAAAAGAATTTAATTTATATGAATTATAAAATAATTTTTATTTTAAATTATTAAAGTTAAGATAATAGATTTATATCTATTTTATGTTTTCAAAACATATACTTATTCAAGTTCATTGTCTAATAAATTTTTTTGTCAGAAAATTTAATTATTAAAGGGTTTAAAATATAAAATAAAAAATATATTAATGATATAATTTGTCCTAAAAGGATAAATGGGGGCTCAACGGGTTGAGTCCCTAATCAAGGTAAGATAATTATAATATTAGAAAAAATTCAAAATAAAAATTGATTTTTAGGGTAGAATTTTAAATTTTGGAAATCATTTAAATTATTAAAAAGTAAAATTATTAAAATTAAAATTGATGATAATAAAGCAATTACACCACCTAATTTATTAGGGATTGAGCGAAGAATAGTGTAAGCAAAAAGAAAATATCATTCAGGTTGGATGTGGGGTGAGGTAATTATTGGATTTGCAAAAATAAAATTTTCAGGGTCTCTTAATATATAAGGATTTTTAAAATTTATAATTATTAAAATTGAAATTATTATAATAAAACCCAATAAATCTTTAATGGTGAGATAAGGATGAAAATTAATTTTCTAGAAATTTCTATTTAATCCTAATGGGTTATTTGACCCGGTCTCGTGGATAAATATTAAATGTAGAATTACTAATATTATTACAATGAATGGAGAATTAAATGGAAAGTAAAAAATCGTCGAAGAGTTGGATTTCTTACAGAAAATCCACCTCAAATTCATTCAACAATTATTTGACCAATATAAGGGATTGTGGAAATTAAATTTGTGATTACTGTTGCTCCTCATAAAGATATTTGACCTCATGGGAGTACATAGCCTATGAAGGCTGTGGCTATTGTTAATAAAAAGATAAAAATTCCTATTATTCAAGGAGCTAATAATTTAAATGATCTGTAATATATTCCTCGTCCAATATGGATATAAAGGCATAAAAAAAATAAGAGGCTCCATTTATATGAATTAATCGGGTTATTCACCCATAATTAACATTTTTTATAATATGAACTATTCTATCGAAAGCTAGAGATGTATTAGCACAGTAATGTATTGATAAGAATAATCCTCTGATAATTTGAATTATTAAGCAAATTCCTAATAGTGATCCAAAATTTCATCAAATATTAATATTTGATGGGGTAGGCAAATTAATAAAAGTTTTATTAAAAATTGTTAGAATTTTAAAATTTTTTATAATAGATTTATTCATAAAAATAAATTTGACGTAGTGGAGTATTTATTTTATAACAAATGTTTATAATACAAATTAAAGAATAATATAAATAGTTTATTATAAAATAAGTTGAGGTATTACCTAAATTTCTATAAAATTCTCTTATAATATTAAAATATTTTTCTAATAAAAATAAATAATAATAATTTGAATTATTATAATTAAAAATTATGGGTTGTGTAAAAATGTTTATAGTTAATATAATAATTATATAAATTTTAAAAAATTTTATTATTATAAGTAAAAAATTTTTAAATTGAAATGTAAATAATTCATTATTAGCTAAACTAGTGATATATAAGAAAATAATTATTAAACCTCCAATTATAACTAAAATAATAATTAAGTTTAATCAAGATTTGAAAATTAAATTTATTATAATACTAATTAATATAGTTATAATAATTAATAAAAATGATAAAGTAATAGGATGAAATTTTGAATTTTTATATGGGATTAATAGAATTATGAATATTAAAAAATGTAATAATAATGGTCTGTTTAAATAATTTAAATATAATAAAGATTTTATCATCAGAAAATAGTTTAATAAAAATATTAATTTTGGGGATTAAAGATATTTAAAAATTTTTTTGAAGCTAGAAAATTTTAATTTATTAATAATTTACAAAATTATTGTTTTTTTTAAACTATAAAGCTTATTTTTAATTTTAATTATATTTTAACTTTTTATATAATTTTTATAGTTTGTTTTATAATTTTTTATTTTTATAAACATTTGTTAATAATATTAATTAGATTAGAATTTTTATTAGTATTTAGAGTTTTAAATATATTTTATATTTTATTGAATTAGGGGGATATTTTTATATTATTTTTTTATTAATTATAAGAGTATGTGAAGGGGCTTTAGGGTTATCTTTAATTGTATTAATAGTTCGAGTAGTAAATGTTTTTATTGGCCACCAAATTAAAATTTTTTTTTTTTTTCCAACATCTCGTTTTTTTTTTTTTTTTTTTTTTTTGGAGGGTGGGCCAGGGCCATTGACCGAAGTCCTTCAGCCCATGCATCCAAGTAGTCGGTTGGTGACATCATGGTTTGATTTATTTATTTATTTATTTTTCTTTCTCGTTCATTTTATTTTTTCCCTTTCCATCAGTTTAGCGGGATGCGGGTTGCGGTGCACTTATGTCTGATGCTCATTTGTGTAGGGCGGGAGAATGAAAAACGTAGAATAAAAAAAAAAAAAAAAAAAAAAAAATGTTTTCAATTTAAAAAAAAAAAAAAAAAAAAAGTATTAAGTTTGCTCGGTTTACGTTGTTAGGGCTTCCATAATTTCCAAGATTGTGTGCGAAGGGTGTTTGTGCTTTGGTGTAATTCCTATTGGTATTGTTCTGCACAGTGGTGCAATTGTATCGAGGTGTTGCCGCGCAAAGTTCGTGCTTAGCTTTCCTGCTCTGCTGATAATTGGCTGTATTTTGGTGATGTCGTATAACAGTTGGTTCGATGGGTTGTGCAGTGGGTTGTTCGGGTGTCGTAATTTGGTAAGCCGGCGGAGAGATATTGTTTCTGCTGTTGCGATATTTTTTAGGCTTCGGTTTTTGCAGTTGAGCCAGAGCGGATGACCATACTCCAGCAGAGGCCGACAGATGCACTTGTAAATTTTTGTGGCGTGTTCAATAGCGATCTGCTTATTTTGGTATGTCAGCTTGCGGAAGTGCGATGCACGAGCTGTGGTTTTTGTTTTGATTGATTTCGTATGTTTGTTGAAGTTAAGCTTATTATCTATCGTGATTCCAAGATATTTTGCGGTTGTGCATGGGTTGAGTGTTTTATCGTACATGGATATTGAAGGTGAGTTCGGTGATATTTCGTGGTTAAATATTATCAGTTTGGATTTTGCTGGATTCGGTTTGAGTCGCCATTTGTTGAACCATGTGATGCTTTTATCAGTGAGCCTTTGCAACGCGTCAATTGTCGATTCGATGGAGCTGTTGTGTGTGATAAGGGCCGTGTCGTCTGCATATTGAAGTAGATAAGATTGAGAATCAACGGCGTACTTATTCGCTTGGCTGTGAGTGAAGTTGTATATGTCGTGGCAGAAGATGTTGTAAAGCAGGGGGGAGAGGGGAGACCCCTGTGGGACCCCTTGCTCAGGTTTGAATTTGTTTGAGGTGCGATTGCCAATTTTAATTCTTAAAGAACGGTCGTTGAGCAAGTTAGCTATTAACAGAAGTAGGTAGTGCGGGCATTTAAGTGTCCAGAGTTTGTATAGGAGCCCTTTGTGCCAGACGCTGTCGAAAGCTTTATTTATGTCCATGAAGAGTGTGGCGGATCGTTTATTCGCTAGTTTGGCTGCTTGGATGTTCGAGGCGATGATAGTGAGTGGGTGAACTGTTGATTTGTTGGTACAAAATCCGAACTGATATTGTGGGATTTTTGCACCCAACTCCCTCTCAAGGCGTAATAGTTCGATTTTATGGAAATGATTATATTTGGAGATTAAATATATTAAAGTGATAAAAATTTTATTAGTTTTAATAATATTTTTTTAAATTTTAAATAGTTTGAATAAAAATTTTATTACAATAATTTATATAAATTTTATTTTATTTTTATTTTTTTGTGTTATATTAATATTTCCATTTAATAGAGGTAATTTATTTATTAGAATAAATAATTTATTTATAGATATATATTCTTGAGGATTAATTATGTTAAGTGTATGAATTATTTCTTTAATGATTATAACAAGTAATTATAGAAGTATTATTTATTTTATAATAATTATAAATTTTTTATTAATTTTATTAATTTTATGTTTTTCGACTGAAAATTTAATTTAATTTTATATTTATTTTGAATCTAGGTTGGTTCCAGTTTTTCTTTTAATTATGGGTTGGGGGTATCAGGTTGAGCGTATTCAAGCTAGTTATTATATAATATTAGATACTTCATTTGGGTCTATGCCTTTATTTATTATAATTGTTTATATTTATATTATAGAAAAGTCTTTAATAATGAAAATAATTGAATTAATAAATTTTAGATTTTTGATTTATTTAAGTTTAATAATAGTTTTTTTTATTAAAATACCTATATATTTTGTTCATTTATGATTGCCTAAAGCTCATGTTGAAGCTCCTGTTGTTGGGTCAATAATTTTAGCGGGGGTGATGTTAAAATTGGGAGGGTATGGTATAATTCGAGTGATAATATTTATATTTAATTTATGTATAAAATGTAATAAATTTGTTATAATTATTAGATTAATAGGGGGTTTAATAGGAGGGTTTATTTGTTTATGTCAAGTTGATATAAAAATATTAGTTGCTTACTCATCAGTTGTTCAAATAAGAATTTTTATATCTGGGGTTATAACATTATTTAATTGGGGGTTAGTTGGTGGGTTTATAATAATAATTTCTCATGGTTTATGTTCATCTGGATTATCTTGTTTAGTTAATATGGTTTATGAACGTTTTAAGTATCGAAGTTTATTTATTAATAAAGGTTTAATTAATTACTTTCCTTCTTTTAGATTAATATGATTTTTTATATGTTCATCAAATTTATCATTCCCGCCTTCGTTAAATTTATTTAGAAAAATGATATTATTTAATTCATTGTTAATATGAAGTAAAAATTTAATAATAATTTTGATTTTGGTTTCTTTTTTAAGAGCTGCTTATTCATTATATTTATATTCATATAGACAGCAAGGAAAGATAAATAGAATAATTTTTTTATTAATAGGTATTAAGGTTTCTGAATTTTTATTATTAATATTAGATTGAATTCCTCTTAATATATTATTTGTTTTTATAATTTTATTTTTATAAAATTTATATAGTTTAATTAAAAATTTTGATTTGTGGGGTCAAAGATGTAATTTTTAATTACTTTAAATTATAAAAAATTATTTTTATATTATCTATTTATTTATTTTAAGAATAATATTTATAATAATGTCTTTATATTATTTTATTATAAAGGAAATTATTTATTTAGAATTTGAATTAATGAAAATATGTTCTGTAAAAATTGAAGTATTAATTTTTTTAGATTGGGTAACTTTATTATTTATTAGGGTAGTTTTAATTATTTCATCAATAGTTTTTTTTTTTTTTTTTTTTTTTTTTTTTTATTTTTACAAGGAGTTGCGGAATCCTAGTTACGGATTCCACCAGTCGACCTGGTGGATATGTGGGACTCCCGATTGGCCTACCCACTAAACCGCCCTCTCCTTTCCGTCCGCCCCCGACCAGGAACTATGTTAATATTACTTCTGGTCGGGGGGTCTGTCTGTGTTCGTCTCATAGTGTTGTGTGTGTCAGTACTGTTTCTCTCTCTTCGGTCGCGTCTAGTCTGTCAGGTTAGGCAGCCGTCCGCGTTTTTCCGTCTCAGTATAGTCTCTATGTATGTGGCAACGAGTTGCCAGTGCTCGTTTCCGTGGAGCATCACCCCGACGATGTTGTCAGGGGTAATGTTTCCGACAGTCGATGTCAGTTCCTGTCTCAGTCTTGTCCAGCGGTCGCATCCGAAAATCGTGTGTTCCGCGTCGTCCCGTTCGTGTCCGCAGTATGTACAGTCCGGTGTTCGCACTCTGTTCATTTTGTGCAGGTACCTTCTAAAGTAACCGTGTCCCGTCAGGAATTGGGTGACGTAAAAGTTCACGTCCCCGAAATCCCGACTGAGCCACGGCTTCAGGTCCTTTATTAGTCGTCTCGTCCAGTTTCCAGTCGTTTCTTCTGTCCATCGTTGTTGCCACGTCTGTAGCGTTCTGTCTCTTTCTGTCGTTTCCGCGTCCCGTCGTCTCGTGTCCTCGCTCTTACCGTAGATCCTCCTACGCTCGAAGGCAAGAAGGTCTATGGGAATCACGCCCGCTACCACCAGAACAGCCTGTGCAGAGACAGTCCGGTAGGAGCAAGCGATCCTCAGCGCGCTCCGTCTTTGTACCGCCGTCATCGCGTGGCAGTACTTTTTTGTCTTCAGGGAGTCCGCCCAGATCTCTGCGCCGTAGAGCAGTATCGAGTGGGCCGTCGACATTAATAGTCTCCGTTTCCCCGGTCTCGGTCCGTTCGTATTTGCCATCAGGCGGCTTAGGGATGCTATCCTTTCGGCCGCCTTCCGAGTAGTCCTTTGTATGTGAGGCCAGAAGGTCATCTTTGTATCTAAGGTCACCCCCAGGTACTTGACGACCCCTCTGGTCTCGATCTCGTCTGTTCCGACCTTCATCGGTAATGTCGTCTGTATGCGTTTTCTTGTGAGGAAAAGCAGTTCTGTCTTCTCGGTCGCGAGTTGCAGTCCGTGGTCGGTCATCCAATGTCCGATCCGTCTCATCGTCTGATTCAATTTGTACTGCGCCAGATCTGGAGAGCGCTCGACGATCACCGCCGCCACGTCGTCAGCATATGCGACGAGGAGTACGCCGAGCGGAAGCTCCAGTCTAAGCAGGCTGTCGTACAGTCCGTTCCAGAAGTCCGGCCCAAGTATGGATCCTTGGGCTACCCCCCGGTGATTTGTCTCGTTACCTGCCCCTCTGTTGTCTCGTATGTGGTTCGTCGATGTCGCAGGTAGTCTTCCACCACCCGGAACAGGTACGGCGGAATCCTGTAGTCGTTTCTAAACGCCCCCAGAATGTCAACCCACCTGGCCGAGTTGAAAGCATTTCTGACGTCCAGTGTCGCCAGCAGCACGATAGGCCGCGCTGCGTGGCAGTGTCTGTCCGTGGCTCGGAAGGAGTCGACCACCCTCTGGATTGCTCCGATGGTCGATCGATCCCTCCTAAAGCCGAACTGCAGGTCCGAGAGGCCTCCACCGCTTTGTATTGCGTCTGTAAGTCTTGGTTTAAGTAGTCGTTCGTACAGTTTCCCTGTCGTGTCCAGTAAGCTCAACGGCCGGTAGGCCGACGGCGAGTCGGGTTCGCCCTTCCCCTTCGGGATGAGGACCAGCCTCGCCGTCTTCCAGCGATCGCTGAATGTCCCTGTCGTCAAACACGTGTTGTACAGGTCGAGAAGTATCTCCGGCCTCTGGGTAGCCATCAACCGGATAATCTCTCCCGGTACTCCGTCAGGTCCCGGCGCTTTACCCGCCTTCACCGCGTTGGCTGCTCTGGTGAGCTCTTCCGCTGTGAAGACGGGGACCGCCGGAGTCTCGTTGTCGTTCGTTTCGTCCGTGCGTATCGGGTGTGTCGGGAACAGTCCGTCGACGATCCGTCGTGTGGCTTCCGCGTCTTTGAGGTCAGGCGGGGCCCGGGCCCCCAGTTTACCGGTCACAATCTTGTACCCGGTTCCCCACGGGTCCCGGTCCACCTCCTCGCAAAGCTTCTTCCAGCAACGCGTCTTGCTGTCTCTAATAGCGTTCGTCAGTCTTTTACGCTCCGTCTTGTATGCCTCTTGCAGGGGTTCCCTTTCGGGTCTCCCGCCGGCCCTGGTAACCCGTCTTCGGCTCGCTAGGCACTTCTTTCGCAGCTCGGCTATCTCGTCCGTCCACCAGTACTGTGATTGTCTGTTTTGTCTATATTGCCGTTTCGGCATTGTGCTGTTGCACAGCCGCTCCGTCAGCTTAGCCGTCTCGTCTGCCAGTCTTTCCGCCTTTCGCCGACCAGTCAGCTCCGGGGGAACGTTCGTGATCGGAGCCGGCGCTGCCGCCAGTTCCTCCGCGAACTTTTGTGCGTCGAGTTTGTTCGTGTTCCACCTCGGGGGTTGTCGAATCCTCGTCCGTATCGTCGTAGTGTGCACCGCCACTTCAAAGACAATGTACTGGTGGTCGCTGGCCGTGAAGTCCTCGACCACCCGCCACTCCCTGATCAGCGGCACCAGTCGTTCTGACGTTATCGTTACGTCCGGTATAGAGTCCCCGTATCCTGGTCGTCTGTAAGTTGGTACATTTCCCGTATTTGCCACTACTAGGTCTAGCCTTGCGGCCATCTCCAGCAGTAAACGTCCTCGTTTGTTCGTTTCTGTCATGCCCCACTCGATCGCCCTCGCGTTGAAGTCCCCCGCGACCACGACGTTTCCGGGCAGGTCCCTTATTCCGTCCTCGAGGAGCGCTACCCTTCTCTCGAACTCCGCCACGACGCAGTTTGGGGTCAGGTAGACGCTGACATATGTGACGGCGCCCACCCTGGCCCAGACGTAATCGTCTCCTACGCCCCTGTCGGTTATCCGGGAGCGGGCCGCGCCCCTCACCCAGATAGCAACTGTCTTCGTTTCGTTTGTTATCCATGTTCGCGTCGGTCGTATCCTGTACGGTTCGCACAGTATCAGGATGTTAGCGTCGTGTTCGTCTGCTATCTGGGGCAGTAACATGTCCGCTGTCCTGCTCCGATTCAGGTTTCCCTGAATTATTCTGTCCGTTGTCTGTCTTGCCTCTTGCGCTCCTCCAGCGCAGCCCGGAACTCGGTACACCTCCCGGATCCGGCGAGGTGCCCGACGTCTCCGTGTCCCGCCTTGATGCACAAGGGGCAAGCCGGTCTATTTTTACAGTCATTCGCGTAATGTCCCGTTTCACCGCATTTCCTGCAGCATTTTGTCCGGTCTTCGTTCTCGCAGTTCGTCTTTGTGTGTCCGTAGCCTAGGCATTTGTAACATTTCGTCACTGTCAATCGTTTTCGGAGGCGGCATCGCACCCATCCGATCCCGATGCGGCCGCGGCCGAGCAGCACCCTGGCTTCGTGCGACTCCAGGTCGCACACCGCCATGTACTGCTCGGCCCGGTTTGGGCCGAAGATGTGGACGCCGAAGTCTGCGTCTCGTCCTGTCTCGCGTCTCAGTGACTGTATCACATCGTCTTTTGTCGTGGTGCAGTCCAGGTCCAGGATCTCCAGTTGGATCCCGGGGGTCGTGGTCTTGACGCTACCTGCGTCCCCGACCGCTTCCTGGAGCGCACGTTGAAAGTCTTCGCGTCCTTCCGTATTGGCTTGAATCTTTAATAGACACAGTCCAGTCTTGGTCTTTCTTAAAGTCATCACCTGCACGTGACTCCTCGTCGGATCCACCGTCGTCCGTATTTTCCGTACGATGTCGGAGTACGTGCTGTCTTTCCCAGGCTTGACAAGTACAGCCGTCCCCCGTTGTTTGGGTGCCGGCTTGCGCTTCCCGTCCTGGGCGTTCGCGTCCGTCGCGTTCGTTTTGGTTTTCCGTTCCGTCGGGTTTTTCCTTTTCTTCGTAGCTGTCTGCCAGCCTTCGGCCGCTTCCCCTCTCGGAGGTCGCTTCTGGGAAGACTCCGGGGGGGTCGCGGTCGCCGACCGTTTTCGTTTCGTCCGTGGCGTCTCCCGTTCTTTCGTTTCCGTTTCCGTGTCTGTCAGTTCGTAGTCCGTGACGTGTCTTCTTGGGGCTGCCTTCGTGTGCTTATGCAGCGCCACGTCGGCTGCCTCAAGGATCGTCTTGATGCCGTTTTTGACCGTCATGTTCATATTCTTTTGAACAGCGGCTGCCTCTGCCATTTTTGTCGCCGTCTCCTGTATGAGCGTCAGTAGCTCCGTTATGTCCGGGTCATTTTGTGTCGTTTTGTTCGCCAGTTCTGTCTGAGGATGTGTGTCGCTGTCGACTGCGGAGGTATAACTAGCTCCGCTGCCTGCACTCGACACACTGGCCGTCCTTCCCCTAACGAGGAAGGGCGCCAGGTTCAGTGTTGTCTTGTCCGTTTTGTTTCTCGTGTCCGTTCTCCTCGTCGCCGTCCTCGTCGTCAGGTCCTTGCACATTCTGCGGCCCTCAGAATCCTTGCCGCTGCCCTGGGCCACCGGAGCTTTCATCCGATCGGAGCCCGGGGTGGATTGCCCCTGTGTTGGGGTTACCACCTGAGGTATGTCCTCGTTTTTCTTGTGCATGTCATATTGTTGTGTTCCTGTCTGCTAAGGGTCTCTCGGGGGCGCGACTCCCCGTGCCGTGCCGGAACGCAGCACGGCCCCTGAGATCCCCGTCCCTCTGTGTGTGGTGTCCCCCTATGTATAGTGTGCGTGAGTGTGAGTGCCCGTGCCAGTAACGAACAGCCGATACATTCATCCATCGTCGGGAGAGCCCGTTTATAGGGATCCTGGTCATTCGCTTTTCGGTGAGCCCCGTTTATAGGAGTCCCCCGAGCGTTCGCTTTGTCAGGAAGACCCGTTTATAGGGTCCCTGTCCATTCGCCGCGCCGGTGTGTTACTCGGGCATGTCTGTTTAGGTGTTTGTGTGTGTGTGTGTGTGGCATGGTTTTGGTCCACCCCGAAGCGTCTCGGTACCGTCCATATCTGGACGGCGTCCCCCTATCCGCCACCTGGGGAGGCGCCCGATGCGGGACCAGCAACCCGACACGGGATTGTCTTTATTATTTATTAGGGTAGTTTTAATTATTTCATCAATAGTTATTTTATATAGAATTGAATATATAAGCGAAGATTTAAAATCGAGGCGATTTATTTTTATAATTTTATTATTTATTTTATCTATAGTTTTAATAATTATTAGACCTAATTTAGTAAGAATTTTAATAGGATGAGATGGTTTAGGGTTAGTTTCTTATTGTTTAGTAATTTACTATCAGAATGATAAAAGATTTAATTCTGGAATAGTTACAGTTTTAATAAATCGTATTGGGGATATTTTTATAATAATAATAATTGGAATTTTTATATTATTTGGTTCTTGGAATTTTATATTTTTTGAAAATTTTAATAGACTAGTATTTTGGATAGTGATAATTATTTCTTTTACAAAGAGTGCTCAGATTCCATTTTCTACTTGATTACCTATAGCTATAGCAGCTCCTACTCCTGTTTCTTCATTAGTACATTCTTCAACTTTAGTAACGGCTGGAGTTTATTTATTAATACGATTTAATTATTTAATAATAACAAATTTATTTGTAGTTAAAATTATAATATTTATTTCAGTTATAACAATATTTATATCTGGTTTAAGAGCTGGAGTTGAATTTGATTTAAAAAAAATTATTGCACTTTCAACATTAAGTCAATTAGGGGTTATAATTTTTTGTTTATCTATAGGATTAATAGATATGGCTTTTTTTCATTTATTAACTCATGCTGTATTTAAATCTATATTATTTATATGTTCAGGGGTTATTATTCATAGAAGAGGTAATCAAGATATTCGATTTATTAGAATAATTTTGGTTAATATACCTTTAGTAAGAATAATTTTTAATTGTGCAAGATTTTCATTATGTGGGATTCCTTATATATCAGGTTTTTTTTCTAAGGATTTAATTTTAGAATTATTTTTTTTGAGGATATATAATAAAATTATTTTAATTATATTATTTATTTCTATAGGGTTTACTATTATATATTCATATCGTTTAATATATTATTCATTTATTAAAAATTCAAATTCGGTAATTTATATAAATTACGTTAGATTAAGAAGGTTAATAAGATTTTCTATAATTTATTTATGGGGTATATCAATTGTTATAGGGAGACTATTAAGTTGAATTTTATTTTCTATAAAAAATATAATTTATTTAAAATTAATTTTTAAGATTATAATTTATTTTTTTATAATTTTAGGTGTTTTAATTATAATAATATTAATACAAGTTAATTTAATTTATTTGTTAAAATTAAATTTAATAAAAATAATATTTTTTTGTAGAATGTGATTTTTAACTTTAAATTATAAGTTTATTGTTAATATAAATGTTAATTTATTTAGTAAATTAATAAATGTTTTAGACTTAGGTTGAAATGAATATTTGATAGGTGGTAGTTTAAATTTTTAAATTAAAAATATTTGTTTAAGAAGAGATTTATATTTAAGAAATTTAATATTTTTATTGATTTTTTTATTTTATTTTATTTTAATTTTATTTATTTTAATTTATTTAAATAGCTTAAATTTAAAAGCTTAATAGTGAAGTTATTATGATGATTTTTATCTTTATATATTTATAAATACAATAATTATTAATTTCATAATGAAAATATAATGTTTTTTAAACTATATAAATTAAAAATAAAAATGGATTTAAACCATAAATTTAGAAGTTAGAAATTTCAATTGTTCATACTTATTTTATTAATTGGAATTTATTCAATTTAATTATTAACAATAATTTACCTCTATTTGGTTTCAATTAATGTAAGGATTATTAGTCGTTATTCAAATCGAAATTAAATTTATTTTTAATATATAATACTTAATTAAGGTATATTGATTAATCAATAAAATTTAAATGCAAGTTAAATAGTTATACCCTATTTTAATCATTTTAATGCTCCTTCTTGTCATTCAATGTATAATCCTATTAATAAAATAAAGATAAAATTAAGTATAATTTCAAAGTTTTCGGTTATATTATCAATTAATAAATTATGTATAAATGGGATAAAAAGAATAATTTCAATATCAAAAATTTAAAAAATTAGGCTGATTATAAAGAACTGATTAGAAAATGGTAAGCGAGGGGAAGAGAAAGGCTCAAATCCACATTCAAATGGGGAAATTTTTTCACGATCATTAATTTTATTTAAAGTAAAAAAATAATTTAATATTATTAAAATTAAAGAAATAATAATTATAATTTTTAATATTATTAGTAATATGATTATTATTTAAACTAAAAAATTTAGATTTTTTAATTATAAATTAAATATATTTTTATTATTTAAATAATATTAATTCTATTAGTATTATATATATATAAATAAATAAATGTTTAAAATTTTTTATTAAAGTTGTTTAGGGAAAATTAAAATTTAGATATTTTTATAAATTGAATATGTTTAAAATTGAATTTTATGTATCTTATATAATTTAGTAAAATTAAAAGTTTGATTAAATAAAATAATTTTTATTTGGATAGAAATATTTAAAATAATTGAAGTTTAATATAGTTAATATTAAACTTCAATTTTTTTAAATTTAATGGGTTAGATGAAGATGCGGTATTAATTATATTTTTACATATAATGGGTATTATGATTTAATTTATTCATAATTAGTTTCCTTTATATATAAGGTGTTTAAAATTGTAAACACATAAGATTGAATAATTGACACTCTAAATTCTAAAATTAATAAAATTATTTGAATTAAAATAATTAGGATGGAAATTAATATAAATGTATATATAGTCCCCCTTCTTCTTATTAATGTTAATAATAAATTACCTGCAATTATATTGGCGGTTAATCGAATTGAAAGAGTTCCAGGAAGGATAATATTTCTAATGGTTTCGATTAGAACTATAAATGGTATTAATAATATAGGGGTTCCTTGAGGGATTATATGGGAAAATATATAATTTCAGTTATTTAATCACCCACATATTATTAATCTTAATCATAGTGGGATTGATAATGAGAGGGAAAATACTATATGACTTGTTTTAGTAAAAATATATGGATATAAGCCTAAGAAATTATTTAAAAAGATAATTATCAATAAAGCAGTGAAAAATAGTGTATTTAAGAAATTAAATTTTCTGGTTAAAATAATTTTAAATTCTTTCCAAAGTGTGATTAGAATTATTAATAAAAATTTATTTAAACGAGATTTAATTCGTCAAAAATTTAATGGAATAATTAATATTCTAAAAATTGAAGAGATTCAATTTAATTCTAAAGAATTTCTTGTAGATGGATCAAAAATTGAAATTAAGTTTCTTATCAGATTAATTTAATTTTTGAATGTAGTTTACATATTGTTTTACATTCATTTAAATTTGAAGGAATTTTTAATGGGGGTGTGTAGTATAAATTTGTAATATAAAATAATATAATAGAAGTAAATAAAATTATTAATATTAATCAATTATAAGGGGCTATTTGGGGGATTAAAAAGTATCAAGTATAATAATTTTAGAATGACATTCTAATGTTATAATTTAACTAATTTTTTCATTAGAAGTATTTATAAATATACTATAGATTGATTTAAGAGATCAATACTTATTTTCAGTCATCTAATGATGTAAGTATTATTCATTGGATAAAGTTTACGTTCGATGTTCTTTCAAGTACAATAGGCATAAATCTATGGTTAATACCACAGATTTCTGACCATTGACCGAAAAATAAACCTGGTCGATTTGTTATTATAAATATTTGATTAATACGCCCTGGGATTGAATCAATTTTAATTCCTAAAGAAGGGATTGTTCAAGCATGGATTACATCTGATGAATTAGTTAATATACGAATTTGATTATTTATAGGGATAATTATTCGGTTGTCAACATCTAAAAGGCGAAAATTATAAAAAGTTGAAAAATTTAATATAAAAGAGTTAAATTCTAAATTTTTAAAGTCTGAGTATTCATACTTTCAATATCATTGGTGACCAATTGATTCAATAGTTAATAAAGGTTTATTAATTTCATCTGTTAAATAGAGAATTTTTAAAGATGGGATAGCAGTATAAATTAAAATAATTATTGGGATTAAGGTTCAAATAATTTCAATATTTTGACTTTGAAGGATAAATTTATTAGTTATTTTATTATTTATTAATGTAAATATAATATAAATGATATTGATTGAGATAATTAATAAAATTATTAAAGTGTAATCATGAAAAAAAATTAAATTTTCTATTAAAGGTGAATTAGCATCTTGTAGATTAATTATTGATCAATTGTTAATTTCTAAAAAAATTTATTTATATATGAATTTTAAATTCATTGCACTAGTCTGCCATAATAGAATTTTGTATTAATAATTGGGATACTAGAGAATCTATGGTTGATTGGTGGGATATTTAGTATTCATTCTATTGAAGAATTTATATAAGGGTAAAAGAGATTTATTCGTTGGGAAATTAATCTTTCTCAAATACTAAAAATAAATATAATGATACTTATTAATGAAATTAATGATCCTAAGGATGATAGGATATTTCATGATAAAAATGCATCTGGATAATCTGAGTATCGTCGTGGTATTCCTGTTAAACCTAAAAAGTGTTGCGGGAAAAATGTTAAATTTACACCTAAAAATATACAAAAAAATTGTATTTTTAGTCATTTATTATTTAAATTTAATCCTGTTAATAAAGGAAATCAAAAAATAAATCCTCCAATGATAGAAAATACAGCTCCTATTGATAAAACATAATGAAAGTGAGCTACTACATAATAGGTATCATGAAGAACAATATCAATTGATGAATTAGCTAAAATTACACCTGTTAATCCTCCAATAGTGAATAAAAAAATAAAACCTAAAGATCATAAATTTGAAGGAGAGAAATTAATTTTTGTTCCATGAAGAGTAGCGAGTCATCTAAATACTTTAATCCCTGTAGGCATAGCAATAATTATTGTAGCTGAAGTAAAATATGCTCGTGTATCTACATCTATACCAATAGTGAATATATGATGAGCTCATACAATAAATCCTAAAAATCCAATAGTCAATATTGCGTAGATTATGCCAATACATCCAAAAGTTTCTTTTTTTTTACTTTCATTAAAAATTATATGGGAAATTATACCAAATCCTGGTAGAATTAAAATATAAACTTCAGGGTGACCAAAAAATCCAAATAGATGTTGGTATAAAATTGGGTCACCCCCTCCTATTGGGTCAAAAAAGGAAGTATTTAAGTTTCGGTCAGTTAATAATATAGTGATAGCCCCAGCTAGTACTGGGACTGCTAATAGTAATAAAATTGTAGTAATTAAAATTGATCAGCAGAAAAGAGGAACTTGATTTAATGAAGATTTGTAAATTCGTATATTTAAAATGGTTGTAATGAAATTAATAGATCCTATAATTGAAGATATTCCAGCTAAATGGATAGAAAAAATAGCTAAATCTATTGATAAACCTTCATGATCTAAATTTAATGAAAGTGGTGGGTAAGCAGTTCATCCGGTTCCTACTCCTTGATTGATGGTATTTCTTATAATTAATAAAATAATAGATGGGGGTAGTAGTCAGAATCTTATGTTATTTAATCGAGGGAAAGCTATATCTGGTGTTCCTAATATTAAAGAGATTAATCAGTTTCCGAATCCTCCAATTATAATTGGTATAACTATAAAAAAAATTATAATGAAAGCATGACCAGTAACTATAGAATTATAAATTTGATCTCTATTAATTAAGGACCCTGGTATACCTAATTCTAAACGAATAATTAAACTTTGTCAAAAGTCGCTCTCGTTCGCAGAGAGTCTATTCCTTGCGGCTTTGTGAGACAATTTAGCGGAGAGGATGGGGGAGAACACCGGTACGACCGAGGTTCGTGTGGAGGAATATCCTTTCCTCGTTTAAGGACTCCCGAAGATAGTGTGGAGTTTTTCCGTTGTTAGAGAGCCCGATGGCTATTTCTCGTAATCGGAAAGCCCGATGGCTATTTTCGTAAACGGAAGGCACGACGGTTTTTTTTGTGGTCGGAAGGACAGAAGGTTTTTCGTGGTCGGAAAGCCCCGCTGGCTATTCCTCGTAGTCGGAAGGACCGATGGTTTTTTTTGTAAAAAAATCTTTGGCGAGACACCTTAGGGCGTCTTGCTATAAGACTTTGGTTTTTTACCCTTGCAGGTTCTTTTTTACCCTTGCAGGTTCGTTTTTACCCTTGCAGGTTCGTGGCTTGTACCCTTCCAGGTTTTTACTCAAGAATATTTCTATCCGTGAGAGTCGCACTTTTCTCGTTCGGCTCTAGGCCTTATATTCGTTCGCTGTGCTTACTCCGTTTACGCGAATCGTGGCCATCTCTCGGCGGTCCGCGAACTAACTTGGGTCGCCGGGGCGCTGGATGCGCGCGCGTCGCGAGGATTCACGTGACGTCAGGATGATTTCGGAAATTCCCTTTCTTGCGAGGCCAAGTTCCCGGGAACCCCCGATCACGGCGCGCAGCCAGCGTCCCGGCTTTAACCTCCGGCGAAAGTGTCAGTTCCCAGTGCGGTGTTTGTTTACAAGGCTTATTCGGGTGAGTTACTTAGTTTAATTAATACTTAAAGTAATTGTAGTGAGCTAGCCTCACTCGCCTTAGTGAATGTCTTTTTAATTTAATTTGTACGGGAAATTTCGAAGCCTAAACAGTTTTTTATCTCGCTTAAAACTATTTGTTTTGTTCTTAGGTTAGAGTAATTTTTACATAGTGTTTCGGTTATTTACTAATTCACAGCGTTCGCTTGTTATTAGGAATTACTATAGAGTATTTACGTAAATTGTTCAGTCGTTAATAATTGTGTTATGTATTTACAGGTCTTAATTTTGTGTTAATTCCGCAACGAGATCTCCCCGGAGTCCTCACGCAGGAGGGCGAGATTCCCGTTGGGTACGAGGTAAGTGTTCGTTTGTGAGTAATGTATATAATCTATTTGTACTAGAATAAACACTATCTTTGGTTTTTTTGTTTCATGTACCCTGCGGATGACGTCGCTCCTACGCTGCGGAGAGTCTCTCTCGCCAGGTACATCCTTCAGGTAGGTTGTTCGTCGCACGCTTTGGTGTGCGGCGTAACAATATTTAATATCACAAATCTGTATCGATTCTTATTTCTAATGAGTTTTTTCTTTCTTTTTCTCTAGGTTTGGGTTGCCATCCCGAGGCCTGTTCTCTATGCCCGTCGCAGCGGAGGAACTTCCCCCTGGATTTGGAGAGTTCGCAGGGACCGAGGTAATATCTCTTTGGGTTTATTTATAATAATCCTTTGTTTTGGTCGTATATTAATAGAATTTTCTGCTTCAGGTCAAACTGCAGCGGGGGGGAATTTTTAAATATATAGGGGGTATGTGGGCCTGCGAGGCCTGCGTACAACAACTTATTGAAGATCCTAATATACCTGCTCATATACCGAAAATAAAGTATAAAATACCAATATCTTTATGATTTGTAGAAAATATTCATTTTTGCATACATTTTTAGTTTTAAAAAAAATATTAAATTGCAAGTTTAAAGATATATTTATATTTATATAAAATTTTATAGTAATGTGTCTGATTAAAGTAATAAATTGTAAATTTATTTAAAAGATATTTGTATTTTCTTTACTAAGATTTAAATATAATTTAAATTTAACTTTGAAGGTTAATAGTTTTTTTAGCTTAAAATCTTATTTAAAATATTCATATATTAATAATTCAAATATTTAAAAATAATAAAATAATAAAATTAGAAATTAATGAAATTTTATTAGTATAAAAAATTAAATTATTTAAGTTAGATTTATTTTCTATTTTAAATATTATTATTATAGAAATTGATATACGAGTGTAAAAAATGAATGTTATTAGAGATATAAATGTTATAATTAAAATAATAATAAAATTAATATGTTGTAAAATGAAGTATATGGAAAATCATTTTATTAAAAATCCGAAAAATGGGGGTAGGCCACTAATTGATAAAAGGTTAAAAATAATTAATTTATAAAAATTAATTTTAATTAAAAATATTTGGTTAATAAATTTAATGTCATATTTATTAAATATAAATATAATACAAGCGGTTATTATTAAATATGAAAAGAAATATAAAATTCATAATATTTCACTAATTATAGAGTTTAATAATATTCATCTAATATGATTAATTGACGAGTATCTTAAAATTAGACGTAATGATTGATGATTAAGCCCATAAATAGCTCCTATAATGGATGAATAGATGATTGATAATATTATAATATTAATAGTATAATTATATATAATAAGAATTATTGGGTTAATTTTTTGTCAAGTTGATAATAAAAAACATGAAAATCAATTTAAATTGTTTATTATATTAATAAATCAGTAATGGAAAGGGGCAGCTCCAATTTTAATTAAAAGAGATAAATTAATTATAGAATTTATTATATAAATAAAATTATAATTATTTATATTTAAATTTAATATTAAAGAATTAGATGAAGTTAAAAGAATTGATGATCTGATAGATTGAATAATAAAATATTTTATTGCTGTTTCTTTAAATGATTTATTGGAAAAGATAATTAATGGAATAAAAGTTATTAAATTAAATTCTAATATTATTCAAATTGAAAATCATTGATTTATTGAAATTACTAAAAAGGGGGAAATTGTTATTATAGGGATAATATAAGTTCAAATAAATGGGTGAAATATATATATATTAATGTATGATGCATATTAATTTTTGATATTAAATGAATTAGTTTAATTCTATTATATATATATATAATAATAATAATAATAATAATTTAATAAAGGTAAAATTTTACATGATTTATTCTATCAAAATAATCCTTTTTCAGGCACTTTATTTGTCATAAAGAAGAAATTATTTTTATATTTAGAGTATGAGTCTAAAAGCTTGAATTTAGCTTATCTTTATATATATATATATATATATATATAAGTATAAATTTATATTTAAATGTAATTTTATAGTTAATAATTTAATTAATATTAAAAATAATTTAATATAATTAAAATTAAATTGATAATTTTTAATATTACAATAATGTGGTTATATTTAAACTAAAATTTAGATTTTTTAATTATAATTTAAATGTATTTATTATATTATTTAAATAGTAATATCCTCATCAGTAAATAAAAATATAAACAAATAGTCATACTACATCTACAAAATGTCAATATCAGATTCTTGCTTCATAACCGAAGTGGTGGTTAGATGAAAAATGAAAATAGTATAATCGAGTTATAGAAATTAAAATAAAAATTGTTCCGATAATTACATGGATTCCATGGAATCCAGTAATTATAAAAAATGTTCTTCCGTAAATTGAATCTGCAATTGTGAAATTGGATCTTATATATTCTTTATATTGTAATTTAGAAAAATATAAAGCTAAAAATGTTGTAAAAATTGAAGCTTCGAAACTTTCAGGGAAATTTTTTTCTAGGGTATAAAAATGTCTTCAAGAAATTGAAGCTCCTGATCCTAGTAAGATTAAAGTGTTTAATAAGGGTACATTATATGGATTAACTATATCTAGATTTAATGGTGGTCATAGTATACCAATTTCAATTCTTGGTGATAAAGATCTATGGAAAAATGATCAGAAAAATGAAATAAAAAATAAAATCTCTGAAATAATAAATAAAATTATACCTATTTTAATTAAATTTTTTACCAAGTGTGTATGGAGACCTTGGTAGGTTCTTTCACGAACTACATCTCGTCATCATTGAGATATACATATTAATAGGGCTAAAAGACCAATTAATAAACAATAAAAATTGTAATTATGAAATCATTGAGTAATACCTGAAAAAAAATTTATAAGACTTAATGATATTAATAAAGGTCAAGGGCTAAGAGTTACTATATGAAAGGGATGGTTATGATTTAATTTATTCATTATTAATTTTTATATAAAATAATTTAATTATTTATTATTAATTTTTATATGAAATAATTTAATTATTTATTATTAGTTTTTATATAAAATAATTTAATTATTTATTATTAATTTTTATATAAAATAATTTAATTATTTATTATTAATTTTTATATAAAATAATTTAATTATTTATTGTTAATTTTTATATAAAATAATTTAATTATTTATTATTAATTTATATATAAAATAATTTAAATTTATTATAAATTTGATATAAGATTATTTTATTTGATTATTTAATTTAGTTAATTTTATTATTTAATTTAGTCAATTTTATTATTTAATTTAGTTAATTTTATTGATAATTATAAATAGGGTATTTAATATAGAATTTTCAAAAGATTATTTAAATTAATTTTATTTAATTTATAATTGTATTTTTATTTAAACTAAAAAAATTATATTTTTTAATTGGAAGTTAAATGTATTTTTTATACTATTTAAATAATAAAATTAATAGAATTGATTTAAAAAATTTGAATTGAATAATTATAATAAATTAATGTAATGAAAATTAGGTTTATACAGAAGTTTATACAGAATGGTTATTATTAAATTTAGTTAATGAAAAAAGGGGGGGGGGTTATGAGATGAATATTAGGATTAGAGGAGATTTAAAATATTTATTTTTATAATTAATAGATTTAAAATATTTATTTTTATAACTAATAGATTTAAAATATTTATTTTTATAATTAATGGGGGATTTAGGGTATTTATTTTTAAATTTGGTAGGAGATTTGGTGATTTATTTTTGTTTAAAGGGGGGGGGGAATAACTGGGATATTTAAAATATTTATTAGTGTAATTGGAAGATAATAGCTATGTTATTATCTAATTATTTTAAAAAAGAGTATAAGTAAATTAAGATAAATTTAAAAATTATTTGGTTTTTTATTAAATCAATAAGAAATTTTTAAATTATTTAAAATACATATAAATATTATGGTTATTATAATAAATTTAGAATAAATATATGATAATGTTAATTCTTTGTTATATTTTTTAGTTTGATAATTATATATTGCAACGAAATATTTAACTCTCGTCACGTGGGTGTCAAACGTGGCCTAATGAACATTAATAAAACCCCCAAAAAAATGAATATTACGTTGGAGAGGTAACCAACTCTCACAAGATGTCGGAAGTACCGACCAAACGAACGAGAGATAGGCGCCAGGCAACGAGCGAGATTCGCGCGTCACCACCGCTCCCGTAAAGAGAGCGGCTTATTTATTTTTCGCTTTCGTCGTTTAATACCAAAGGAACACAGTTGAAAACGTTCGGCAAAAGACTCCGGCTACTCAGTTAATACTTCCGAGAATGGTAGAGGGCGGGATTTTTGGGCGAATAAGCGAACGCGGTGACTCGGGAAAACTGTGAAAATTATTTATTTTATCCCGGAAACCACCCACACGGTATGCGGAGGGGGCTGTACAACGAGATTGTCGGTCGTACAAAAAACGTGTAACAAGGGGACGTGGCAACACTGCCAACGATAACGAAAACGAACGGTTACGACGCACTCGGAAGATTCGTACCGAAAATGAAATGATCAGCGTTCTGCGATAATACAAAGAATTGCAATACTTAAAATTAACAAAACAAATAACTTAACGCAATTTAAGCCAGCAGTCACGTAGTTCGACCGCAACAACGCAATAAATTGCGATACAAAAGATAACAAAATGACGGCAATAATCGCAATGAATAACTAGAATTAACAAAATATTCTACACACAATATTACAACCTGAAGATTCGCCTCAGGGAGGATTCGACGTAATTGAACAAATATCCGGCGGAAGCGGAATAACGCGAAACGTAGCCATAACACAATACGAACAAAATTAGCCTGAAATTATTAACGAACAAAGTCACGGGTTACCGGCTTACACACAAGAGAACAAAATTGACCAGGGGTAACGGGGACGACAGCGGGAATTTCAAATAGCCTCTCGTAGAGGGAAATTAGTCGGAATTCCAAGATAGCCTCTCGTAAGAGGGAAATTAGCCGGAATCTCAAGATAGCCTCTCGTAAGAGTCAAATTAGCCGGATTTGAAGATGGTAACGGTAGTAACGGCGAGGACGTTGAGTGAATCCGAAGGTTCCTCACGACACTCACACCAAGATAGCCCAAATCCACGATAGCCTCTCGTAAGAGTCGAATTAGCCGGGATTTCGAGATAGTCTCTCGTAGGAGTCAAATTAGCCGGGAATTCGAGATAGTCTCTCGTAAGGGTCAAATTAGCCAGAATTCCCAAGTAGCCTCTCGTAACAGTCAAATTAGCCGGAATTTCCAAGTAGCCTCGCGTACGAAGGCAGTTAGCCGGATTTGACGATTGCAAAAGCAGTAGCGACGAGAACGTTAAGCAAATCCGTAGATTTCTCACGGCACTCACACCGAGATAGCCCAAATCCAAGATAGCCTCTCGTAAGAGTCAAATTAGCCGGAATTTCCAAGTAGCCTCTCGTAAGAGTCAAATTAGCCGGAATTTCCAAGTAGTCTCTCGTAAGAGTCAAATTAGCCGGGATTTCCAAGTAGCCTCTCGTAAGAGTCAAATTAGCCGGAATTTACGGTAGCCAGAGGGGTAACGGGCAAGGGAAAAACACGATTAACAATCGCGGGCAAAATATTAAGAACGGGTGCGGAGATACGGACAAAGATGGCGGAGATTCGAAATCTCGCATGTAATGGCGCAAGGGAATGGCGAATAATAACCAAAAGCAAATGGTCCAAAAGGGTCCGAAGATAAGGGCCGAAATAAGCAAAAGGAAACAGTGCGGTAAGCGATAGCGCCCGGACGTGAATTGAATAACGAAAGGAACGCAAAAACCGAAATAACGAATAAATTGATAACAAACTCGAACGCGATAACACAAATTCACTTAACCAAATAAATCCCGAAATGCGATTCCAATCGCGAATAAAGAACGTAACAAAACCGAAAATACGAAAAATATAACACGTGGCGATAATGGGCCAGTAACTTCGTCACGCGGTCCGAGGGCCGGCTCGTATTTACACTAACAAACTCGAACGGGACTAAATCCCAATAATTAACCAAAAATACCAAAATCCTCAAAATAACCAAAACTAACGGCCACACGGCCAATTGAGAAAGACGAAGTTACTAACCTTACAAAGAAAAAAGGAGGAAGTACCTCACCGAATAATCTCTGCCGCAACGCAAGGAACTCGTACTGGCGAATCGCAAGATGGTGGAAGATCGTCGATGCAGTCGTTGAATGATGTTGAAGATGGATGGTGAAGACAAAGGTAGCGTTATGATCGATGGCGACACTCGAGAGAACACTAGGAAAAACGCGTCACGCGAGGTAGCAGTCCGAACAGTAAGTGAAAATCGATGTGCGATCCTTGCTCTCCGTGGGTCGATGGTCCCCACTCTTGACCCTTGGTCTAGTCCTGCGCATACTCGTACGTTTCCGGGGTCACTCGCTGTCACTCGGGTTACTGGGTTACGCCGGTCCTCCTTCTTACGCCGGCACCTCTTGCGTCGACTCGAGGGGTGCGCGGGGAGAGGGGTCCTTTTTGACGAAAGCTAAAGAGAGAGAGAGAACGAGCGATGGCAGGGCTCTCGGCGAATATCGCGACAAAGACGGAGCGAGTCGGTGTCCGCCCGGCAGTTTTTTATATGCCGTGTCTCGGCCGTCTTCCCCCAGGACCCGGTCTCCGACGAGGGTAAGGTCGGGATCCCGCCCGTGGATGGTGGTGGCCGCCAACTCTGTCCACGCGGATCCCAGAACCGGCACATTGCCACCTCACAAACCCCCATCGGTCCCATAGGCCCCCTACGAATGAGGCGCCGGAGGGCATCCGGACCGCGACGGTCGAGACAACGGCAGGCTGGTCCAGCACGAGGCTGGGAAGCCGTACGAGAGGAGGGTGGCTCAGTAAATTTCGGCCGTTTCTCCAGCTCGCTCCCTGGCGACCATGACCACGGGTGCAGTTGTTCGGCACCCGCCTGCCACCTTAAGGACGAACTCCCGACTCTCAAAGTCCCTAAAATCCTAACCTCGGGAGATGATCGGTCTCCCGAGTACAAAAAAATAATGTCAATGCCGAGATAAACGCCGATCACCCGCCGGGAAACGCAGAGAGCCTTAATTTATTGTTAAAATACAGAGAGCCCCAAATAAGAGAGCCAAACGATAGCCGGCAGAGAGAACCCGAACAAAAAAATAAAGAGACGCAAATATTAGTAGAATTTAACCATACCAGAATAATTTCTCGAATTTAATATGAAGCACTTGCTTATAATATAATTTAATGATTTGGAATATTTACTTGAACGGGACGCTAAGAGAGCTGAACGGAACGGGCTAGAAAAACAGACGCGACAGTATAGTAAACAGAAAAACTCTATCGTTTGCGCTCGAAGCGAGCGAACCATAGGGTCATAAACACAGAGAGCCTAACAAAGTCGCTGAACGACGAATAGCCACAGGGTTGCCAAATGGTCAACTCTCGAGGTAACCGGAGATTCTTAATTTTTACCGTTTCGGACTTGCGACGAAGCGAGCGCGCGTCGCCCCAGGGTCGTAAATCCGACCCACTGAACGAATACACTCCGTACGAGTGACGAGAAGCCAAATGTTTCGTCACAATATATATATATATATATACATATATATATATATATATATATTTATTATTCAATTTATAAAATGTATATAATAAAAAAATTAAAAGATAAATTCAAAATTTGGTTTATTTTCAAATTAATGGTAAAATTCTTTAATTAAATTTATGTTTATGAATTTTATACCGGATGAAATAAATTTATTAAAAATAATGAATCAAAATTTTTTATTAATATTGTATCTATTCATAATTATTTGGGTTATTTTTAAAACGAATGGGGGTGAGAGGACTTATTTGTTGATAATAAAAGTTTAAAAAAATTATTTGAGTTAAAAATTTAAATTTATATAAAAATATATTAATAAATAATTAATTGATTAAAAAATAAAAATTCTTTTTATTTAAAATTATATATATATATATATATATATATTAAATTATTGAAAGTTTAGATATTATAATAATTAAAGTAATATATTTTTTTGCAAAAAATCTCTTTCATGCATTTATAAACCAATAATCATTAATTTTAATAAATATCAAATGATTTCCTATTTAATATTAATTATTTATTAATTTTTAAAATTTACGATAGGTTAAAATTAAATAAAATTTAAGGTTAATAAAATTAATTAAAATGTTATTATTAGAAATTTTTTATATTTTTATATTAATAATTTAAATAGATGGAGAGAGTTAAGATAAGTATAAAATAAAGTAAATTAGTAAATTTATTATAAAAATTACTTAAAAAACCCTCTTTCATGAATTTATAAACCAATAATCATTAATTTTAATAAATATTAAATAATCACCACCTATTTAATATTAATTATTTAATAATTTAAAAATTACTTAAAAAATTCCCTTCCATGTATTTATAAACCAATAATCATTAATTTTAACAAATATTAAATAATCACCCCCTATTTAATATTAATTATTTGATAATTTAAAAATTACTTAAAATAATTTAAAAAGGAACTTGATCTTCCTTTGATTACTTGCTGAATCGATTTCTAAGGATAAATAGTGAATGGAAAGTGAGTTTGAACAAAATCGTTGTTTGCTATCGGTCATGAATTAAGAAAAATAGTTACTTGAAGCTCTACAAATTAATAACAATTTGGAAAGAGCGGGTCTTCCTCTAATTACTTGCTTAATCGATTTCTAAGGGTGAATAGTCAATTTACTGTGAATTTGAACGAAATCGTTCTTTGCTATTGGTCGAGAGATAGGAAAACCATTTACTTGGACTTTAAAAAATTAATAACAATTTGGAAAGAGCGGGTCTTCCTCTGATCACTTGCTTAATCGATTCCTAAGGGTGAATAGTAAATTTACTGTGAATTTGAACAAAATCGTTCTTTGGTATCGGTCATGGATAGAAAAACCATTTACGTGGAGCTTCAAAAATGAATAACAATTTCGAAAGAGCGGGTCTTCCTTTGATTACTTGCTGAGTCGATTTCTAAGGATAAATAGTGAATGTAATGTGAGTTTGAACAAAGTCGTTCTTTGCTATCGGTCATGTGATAGAAAAACTATTTACTTGCAGCTCTAAAAATTAATAACAATTTGGAAAGAGCGGGTCTTCCTCTGATTACTTGCTTAATCGATTCCTAAGGGTGAATAGTAAATTTACTGTGAATTTGAACAAAATCGTTCTTTGGTATCGGTCATGGATAGAAACCCATTTACTTGGAAATTCAAAAATTAATAATAATTTGGAAAGAGCGGGTCTTCCTTTGATTATTTCCTGAATCGATTTTGAAGGATAAATCGTGAATGTAATGTGAGTTTGAACAAAATCGTTCTTTACTATCGGTCATGAGATAGAAAAACTATTAACTTGAAGATCGAAAAATTAATAACAATTTGGAAAGAGCGGGTCTTCCTCTGATTATTTGCTTAATCGATTTCTAAGGGTGAATAGTAAATTTACTGTGAATTTGAACAAAATCGTTCTTTGCTATCGGTCATGAGATAGAAAAACCATTTACTTGGACCTTAAAAAATTAATAACAATTTGGAACGAGCGGGTCTTCCTCTGATCACTTGCTTAATCGGTTCCTAAGGACGAAGAGTAAATTTACTGTGGTTTTGAACAAAATCGTTCTTTGCTATCGATCATGGATAGAAAAACCATTTACTTGGAGATTCAAAAATTAATAACAATTTGGAAAGAGCGGGTCTTCCTTTGATTACTTGCTGAATCGATTTCTAATGGTAAATAATAAATGTAATGTGAATTTGAACAAAATCGTTCTTTGCTATCGGTCATAAGATAGAAGAAGAATTTACTTGGACCTTAAAAAATTAATAACAATTTGGAAAGTGCGGGTCTTCCTCTGATCACTTGCTTACTCGATTCCTAAGGGTGAATAGTAATTATAATGTGGATTTGAACAAAATCGTTCTTTGCTATCGGTCATGGATAAAAAAACCATTTACTTGGAGCTCCAAAAATTAATAACAATTTGGAAAGAGCGGGTCTTCCTTTGATTAATTGCTGAATCGATTTCTAAGGATAAATAGTGTATGTAATGTGTGTTTGAACAAAATCGTTCTTTGCTGTCGGTCATGAGAGGAAAAAAACTATTTACTTGAAGGTCTGAAAATTAATAACAATTTGGAAAGAGCGGGTCTTCCTCTGATTACTTGCTTAATCGATTTCTAAGGGTAAATAGTCAATTTACTGTGAATTTGAACGAAATCGTTCTTTGCTATTGGTCATGAGATAGAAAAACCATTTACTTGGACCTTAAAAAATTAATAACAATTTGGAAAGAGCGGGTCTTCCTCTGATCACTTGCTTAATCGATTGCTAAGGGTGAATAGTAAATTTACTGTGAATTTGAACAAAATCGTTCTTTGCTATCGGTCATGGATAAAAAAACCATTTACTTGTAGCTTCAAAAATTAATAACAATTTGGAAAGAGCGGGTCTCCCTTTAATTACTTGCTGAATCGATTTCTAATGGTAAATAATAAATGTAATGTGAATTTGAACAAATTCGTTCTTTGCTATCGGTCATAAGATAGAAGAACAATTTACTTGGACCTTAAAAAATTAATAACAATTTGGAAAGAGCGGGTCTTCCTCTGATCACTTGCTTAATCGATTCCTAAGGGTGAATAGTAAATTTACTGTGAATTTGAACAAAATCGTGCTTTGGTATCGGTCATGGATAGAAAAATCATTTACGTGGAGCTTCAAAAATGAATAACAATTTCGAAAGAGCGGGTCTTCCTTTGATTACTTGCTGAGTCGATTTCTAAGGATAAATAGTGAATGTAATGTGAGTTTGAACAAAGTCGTTCTTTGCTATCGGTCATGTGATAGAAAAACTATTTACTTGAAGCTCTAAAAATTAATAACAATTTGGAAAGAGCGGGTCTTCCTCTGATTACTTGCTTAATCGATTCCTAAGGGTGAATAGTAAATTTACTGTGAATTTGAACAAAATCGTTCTTTGGTATCAGTCATGGATAGAAACCCATTTACTTGGAACTTTCAAAATTAATAACAATTTGGAAAGAGCGGGTCTTCCTTCGATTATTTCCTGAATAGATTTTGAAGGATAAATAGTGAATGTAATGTGAGTTTGAACAAAATCGTTCTTTACTATCGGTCATGAGATAGAAAAACTATTTACTTGAAGTTCGAAAAATTAATAACAATTTGGAAAGAGCGGGTCTTCCTCTGATTATTTGCTTAATCGATTTCTAAGGGTGAATAGTAAATTTACTGTGAATTTGAACAAAATCGTTCTTTGCTATCGGTCATGAGATAGAAAAACCATTTACTTGGACCTTAAAAAATTAATAACAATTTGGAACGAGCGGGTCTTCCTCTGATCACTTGGTTAATCGATTCCTAAGGATGAAGAGTAAATTTACTGTGGTTTTGAACAAAATCGTTCTTTGCTATCGATCATGGATAGAAAACCCATTTACTTGGAGCTTCAAAAATTAATAACAATTTGGAAAGAGCGGGTCTTCCTGTGATTACTTGCTGAATAGATTTCTACTGGTAAATAATAAATGTAATGTGAATTTGAACAAAATCGTTCTTTGCTATCGGTCATAAGATAGAAGAACAATTTACTTGGACCTTAAAAAATTAATAACAATTTGGAACGAGCGGGTCTTCCTCTGATCACTTGGTTAATCGATTCCTAAGGATGAAGAGTAAATTTACTGTGGATTTGAACAAAATCGTTCTTTGCTATCGGTCATGGATAAAAAAACCATTTACTTGGAGCTCCAAAAATTAATAACAATTTGGAAAGAGCGGGTCATCCTTTGATTACTTGCTGAATCGATTTCTAAGGATAAATAGTGTATGTAATGTGTGTTTGTACAAAATCGTTATTTGCTGTCGGTCATGAGAGGAAAAAAACTATTTACTTGAAGGTCTAAAAATTAATAACAATTTGGAAAGAGCGGGTCTTCCTCTGATTACTTGCTTAATCGATTTCTAAGGGTGAATAGTCAATTTACTGTGAATTTGAACGAAATCGTTCTTTGCTATTGGTCATGAAATAGAAAAACCGTTTACTTGGACCTTAAAAAATTAATAACATTTTGGAAAAAGCGGGTCTTACTCTGATCAATTGCTTAATCGATTCCTAAGGGTGAATAGTAAATTTACTGTGGATTTGAACAAAATCGTTCTATGCTATCGGAAGTTGCTATGGATAGAAAAACCATTTACTTGGAACTTCAAAAATTAATAACAATTTGGAAAGAGCGGGTCTTCCTTTGATTACTGGCTGAATGGATTTCTAAGGATAAATAGTGAATGTAATGTCAGTTTGAACAAAATCGTTCTTTGTTATCGGTCATAAGATAGGAGAACAATTTACTCGGACCTTAAAAAATTAATAACAATTTGGAAAGTGCGGGTCTTCCTCTGATCACTTGCTTACTCGATTCCTAAGGGTGAATAGTAATTATACTGTGGATTTGAACAAAATCGTTCTTTGCTATCGGTCATGGATAAAAAAACCATTTACTTGGAGCTCCAAAAATTAATAACAATTTGGAAAGAGCGGGTCTTCCTTTGATTACTTGCTGAATCGATTTCTAAGGATAAATAGTGTATGTAATGTGTGTTTGAACAAAATCGTTCTTTGCTGTCGGTCATGAGAGGAAAAAAACTATTTACTTGAAGGTCTGAAAATTAATAACAATTTGGAAAGAGCGGGTCTTCCTCTGATTACTTGCTTAATCGATTTCTAAGGGTAAATAGTCAATTTACTGTGAATTTGAACGAAATCGTTCTTTGCTATTGGTCATGAGATAGAAAAACCATTTACTTGGACCTTAAAAAATTAATAACAATTTGGAAAGAGCGGGTCTTCCTCTGATCACTTGCTTAATCGATTGCTAAGGGTGAATAGTAAATTTACTGTGAATTTGAACAAAATCGTTCTTTGCTATCGGTCATGGATAAAAAAACCATTTACTTGTAGCTTCAAAAATTAATAACAATTTGGAAAGAGCGGGTCTCCCTTTAATTACTTGCTGAATCGATTTCTAATGGTAAATAATAAATGTAATGTGAATTTGAACAAATTCGTTCTTTGCTATCGGTCATAAGATAGAAGAACAATTTACTTGGACCTTAAAAAATTAATAACAATTTGGAAAGAGCGGGTCTTCCTCTGATCACTTGCTTAATCGATTCCTAAGGGTGAATAGTAAATTTACTGTGAATTTGAACAAAATCGTTCTTTGGTATCGGTCATGGATAGAAAAATCATTTACGTGGAGCTTCAAAAATGAATAACAATTTCGAAAGAGCGGGTCTTCCTTTGATTACTTGCTGAGTCGATTTCTAAGGATAAATAGTGAATGTAATGTGAGTTTGAACAAAGTCGTTCTTTGCTATCGGTCATGTGATAGAAAAACTATTTACTTGAAGCTCTAAAAATTAATAACAATTTGGAAAGAGCGGGTCTTCCTCTGATTACTTGCTTAATCGATTCCTAAGGGTGAATAGTAAATTTACTGTGAATTTGAACAAAATCGTTCTTTGGTATCAGTCATGGATAGAAACCCATTTACTTGGAACTTTCAAAATTAATAACAATTTGGAAAGAGCGGGTCTTCCTTCGATTATTTCCTGAATAGATTTTGAAGGATAAATAGTGAATGTAATGTGAGTTTGAACAAAATCGTTCTTTACTATCGGTCATGAGATAGAAAAACTATTTACTTGAAGTTCGAAAAATTAATAACAATTTGGAAAGAGCGGGTATTCCTCTGATTATTTGCTTAATCGATTTCTAAGGGTGAATAGTAAATTTACTGTGAATTTGAACAAAATCGTTCTTTGCTATCGGTCATGAGATAGAAAAACCATTTACTTGGACCTTAAAAAATTAATAACAATTTGGAACGAGCGGGTCTACCTCTGATCACTTGGTTAATCGATTCCTAAGGATGAAGAGTAAATTGACTGTGGTTTTGAACAAAATCGTTCTTTGCTATCGATCATGGATAGAAAACCCATTTACTTGGAGCTTCAAAAATTAATAACAATTTGGAAAGAGCGGGTCTTCCTTTGATTACTTGCTGAATCGATTTCTACTGGTAAATAATAAATGTAATGTGAATTTGAACAAAATCGTTCTTTGCTATCGGTCATAAGATAGAAGAACAATTTACTTGGACCTTAAAAAATTAATAACAATTTGGAAAGTGCGGGTCTTCCTCTGATCACTTGCTTACTCGATTCCTAAGGGTGAATAGTAATTATACTGTGGATTTGAACAAAATCGTTCTTTGCTATCGGTCATGGATAAAAAAACCATTTACTTGGAGCTCCAAAAATTAATAACAATTTGGAAAGAGCGGGTCATCCTTTGATTACTTGCTGAATCGATTTCTAAGGATAAATAGTGTATGTAATGTGTGTTTGTACAAAATCGTTATTTGCTGTCGGTCATGAGAGGAAAAAAACTATTTACTTGAAGGTCTAAAAATTAATAACAATTTGGAAAGAGCGGGTCTTCCTCTGATTACTTGCTTAATCGATTTCTAAGGGTGAATAGTCAATTTACTGTGAATTTGAACGAAATCGTTCTTTGCTATTGGTCATGAAATAGAAAAACCGTTTACTTGGACCTTAAAAAATTAATAACATTTTGGAAAAAGCGGGTCTTACTCTGATCAATTGCTTAATCGATTCCTAAGGGTGAATAGTAAATTTACTGTGGATTTGAACAAAATCGTTCTATGCTATCGGAAGTTGCTATGGATAGAAAAACCATTTACTTGGAACTTCAAAAATTAATAACAATTTGGAAAGAGCGGGTCTTCCTTCGATTACTGGCTGAATGGATTTCTAAGGATAAATAGTGAATGTAATGTCAGTTTGAACAAAATCGTTCTTTGTTATCGGTCATAAGATAGGAGAACAATTTACTCGGACCTTAAAAAATTAATAACAATTTGGAAAGAGCGGGTCTTCCTCTGATCACTTGCTTAATCGATTCCTGAAGGTGAATAGTAAATTTACTGTGGATTTCAACAAAATCGTACTTTGCTATCGGTTATGGACAGAAAAACCATTTACTCGGATCTTTAAAAATTAATAACAATTTGGAAAGAGCGGGTCTTCCTCAGATCACTTGCTTAATCGATTCCTAAGGGTGAATAGTAAATTTAATGTGGATTTGTACAAAATCGTTCATTGCTATTGTTAGTTCCTATGGATAGAAAAACCATTTACTTGGAGCTTCAAAAATTAATAACAATTTGGAGAGAGCGGGTCTTCCTTTGATTACTTACTGAATCGATTCCTAAGGATAAATAGTGAATGTAAAGTGAGTTTGAACAAAACCGTTCTTTGCTATCGGTCATTAGATAAAAAACTATTTACTTGAAGCTCTAAAAATTAATAACAATTTGGAAAGAGCGGGTCTTCCTCTAATTACTTGCTTAATCGATTTCTAAGGGTGAATAGTAAATTTACTGTGAATTTGAACAAAATCGTTCTTTGCTATTGGTCATGAGATAGAAAAACCATTCACTTGGAACTTAAAAAATTAATAACAATTTGGAAAGAGCGGGTCTTCCTCTGATCACTTGCTTAATCGATTCCTAAAGGTGAATAGGAAATTTATTGTTAATTTGAACAAAATCGTTCTTTGCTATCGGTCATGGATAGAAACACATTTACTTGGAGCTTCAAAAATTAAATAACAACTTGGAAAGAGCGGGTCTTCCTTTGATTACTTGCTGAATCGATTTCTAAGGATAAATAGTGAATGTAAAGTGAGTTTGAATAAAATCGTTCTTTGCTATCGGGCATTAGATAAAAAACTATTTAATTGAAGCTCTAAAAATTAATAACAATTTGGAAAGAGCGGGTCTTCCTCTGATTATTTGCTTAATCGATTTCTAAGGGTGAATAGTAAATTTACTGTGAATTTGAACAAAATCGTTCTTTGCTATCGGTCATGAGATAGAAAAACCATTTACTTGGACCTTAAAAAATTAATTACAATTTGGAACGAGCGGGTCTTCCTCTGATCACTTGCTTAATCGATTTCTAGGGACGAAGAGTAAATTTACTGTGGTTTTGAACAAAATCGTTCTTTGCTATCGATCATGGATAGAAAAACCATTTACTTGGAGCGTCAAAAATTAATAACAATTTGGAAAGAGCGGGTTTTCCTTTGATTACTTGCTGACTCAATTTCTAATGGTAAATAATAAATGTAATGTGAATTTGAACAAAATCGTTCTTTGCTATCGGTCATAAGATAGAAGAACAATTTACTTGGACCTTAAAAAATTAATAACAATTTGGAAAGAGCGGGTGTTCTTTTGATTACTTGCTGAATCGATTTCTAAGGATAAATAGTGTATGTAATGTGTGTTTGAACAAAATCGTTCTTTGCTGTCGGTCATGAGAGGAAAAAAACTATTTACTTGAAGGTCTAAAAATTAATAACAGTTTGGAAAGGCGGGTCTTCCTCTGATTACTTGCTTAATCGATTCCTAAGGGTGAATAGTAAATTTACTGTGAATTTGAACAAAATCGTTCTTTGCTATCGGTCATGGATAAAAAAACCATTGACTTGGAGCTTCAAAAATTAATAACAATTTGGAAAGAGCGGTTCTTCCTTTGATTACTTGCTGAATCAATTTCTAAGGATAAATAGTGAATGGAAAGTGAGTTTGAACAAAATCGTTCTTTGCTATCGGTCAGGAAATAAGAAAAATAGTTACTTGAAGCTCTAAAAATTAATAACAATTTGGAAACAGCGGGTGTTCCTCTGATTACTTGCTGAATCGATCGCTAAGGGTGAATAGTAAATTTACTGGGAATTTGAACGAAATCGTTCTTTGCTATTGGTCATGAGATAGTAAAACCATTTACTTGGAGTTTCAAAAATTAATAACAATTTGGAAAAAGCGGTTCTTCCTTTGATTACATGCTGAGTCGATTTCTAAGGATAAATAGTGAATGTAATGTGAGTTTGAACAAAACCGTTCTTTGCTATCGGTCATTAGATAAAAAACTATTTACTTGAAGCTCTAAAAATTAATAACAATTTGGAAAGAGCGGGTCTTCCTCTAATTACTTGCTTAATCGATTTCTAAGGGTGAATAGTAAATTTACTGTGAATTTGAACAAAATCGTTCTTTGCTATTGGTCATGAGATAGAAAAACCATTCACTTGGAACTTAAAAAATTAATAACAATTTGGAAAGAGCGGGTCTTACTCTGATCACTTGCTTAATCGATTCCTGACGGTGAATAGTAAATTTACTGTGAAATTGAACAAAATCGTTATATGCTATCGGTCATGGATAGAAACCCATTTACTTGGAACTTCAAAAATTAATAACGATTTGGAAAGAGCGGGTCTTCCTTTGATTATTTCCTGAATCGATTTTGAAGGATAAATAGTGAATGTAATGTGAGTTTGAACAAAATCGTTCTTTACTATCGGTCATGAGATAGAAAAACTATTTACTTGAAGCTCGAAAAATTAATAACAATTTGGAAAGAGCGGGTCTTCCTCTCATCACTTGCTTAATCGATTCCTAAGGACGAAGAGTAAATTTACTGTGGTTTTGAACAAAATCGTTCTTTGCTATCGATCATGGATAGAAAAACCATTTACTTGGAACTTCAAAAATTAATAACAATTTGGAAAGAGCGGGTCTTCCTTTGATTACTTGCTGAATCGATTTCTAAGGATAAATAGTGTATGTAATGTGTGTTTGAACAAAATCGTTCTTTGCTGTCGGTCATGAGAGGAAAAAAACTATTTACTTGAAGGTCTAAAAATTAATAACAATTTGGAAAGAGCGGGTCTTCCTCTGATTACTTGCTTAATCGATTCCTAAGGGTGAATAGTAAATTTACTGTGAATTTGAACAAAATCGTTCTTTGCTATCGGTCATGGATAAAAAAACCATTTACTTGGAGCTTCAAAAATTAATAACAATTTGGAAAGAGCGGTTCTTCCTTTGATTACTTGCTGAATCGATTTCTAAGGATAAATAGTGAATGGAAAGTGAGTTTGAACAAAATCGTTCTTTGCTATCGGTGATGAAATAAGAAAAATAGTTAGTTGAAGCTCTAAAAATTAATAACAATTTGGAAACAGCGGGTGTTCCTCTGATTACTTGCTGAATCGATCTCTAAGGGTGAATAGTAAATTTACTGTGAATTTGAACGAAATCGTTCTTTGCTATTGGTCATGAGATAGAAAAACAATTTAATTGGAGCTTAACAAATTAATAACAATTTGGAAAAAGCGGTTCTTCCTTTGATTAATGGCTGAGTCGATTTCTAAGGATAAATAGTGATTGTAATGTGAGTTTGAACAAAGTCGTTCTTTGCTATCGGTCATGTGATTGAAAAACTATTTACTTGAAGCTCTAAAAATTAATAACAATTTGGAAAGAGCGGGTCTTCCTCTAATTACTTGCTTAATCGATTTCTAAGGATGAATAGTAAATTTACAGTGAATTTGAACAAAATCGTTATTTCCTATCGGCCATGAGATATAAAAACCATTTACTTGGACCTTCAAAAATTAATAACAATTTGGAAAGAGCGGGTCTTCCTCTGGTCACTTGCTTAATCGATTCCTAACGGTGAATAGTAAAATTACTGTGAATTTGAACAAAATCGTTCTTTGCTATCGGTCATGAGATAAAAAAACTATTTACTTAAAGCTGCAAAAATCAATAACAATTTGGAAAAAGCGGGTCTTCTTCTGAATACATGCCTAATCGATTTCTAAGGGTGAATAGTAAATTCACTGTGAATTTGAACAAAATCGTTCTTTGCTATCGGTCATGGATAAAAAAAACCAGTTACTTGGAGCTTCAAAAATTAATAACAATTTGGAAAGAGCGGGTCTTCCTTTGATTACTTGCTGAATCGATTTCTAAGGATAAATAGTGAATGTAATGTGAGTTTGAACAAAGTCGTTCTTTGCTATCGGTCATGGATAGAAAAACCATTTACTTGGAGCTTCAAAAATTAATAATAATTTGGAAAGAGCGGGTCTTGCTTCGATTACTTGCTGAATCGATTTCTAAGGGTGAAAAGTAAATTTACTGTGAATTTGAACAAAATCTTTCTTTGCTATCGGTCATGGATAAAAAAACCATTTACTTGGAGCTTCAAAAATTAATAACAATTTGGAAAGAGCGGGTCTTCCTTTGATTACTTGCTGAATCGATTTCTAAGGATAAATAGTGTATGTAATGTGTGTTTGAACAAAATCGTTCTTTGCTGTCGGTCATGAGAGGAAAAAAACTATTTACTTGAAGGTCTAAAAATTAATAACAATTTGGAAAGAGCGGGTCTTCCTCTGATTACTTGCTTAATCGATTCCTAAGGGTGAATAGTAAATTTACTGTGAATTTGAACAAAATCGTTCTTTGCTATCGGTCATGGATAAAAAAACCATTGACTTGGAGCTTCAAAAATTAATAACAATTTGGAAAGAGCGGTTCTTCCTTTGATTACTTGCTGAATCAATTTCTAAGGATAAATAGTGAATGGAAAGTGAGTTTGAACAAAATCGTTCTTTGCTATCGGTCAGGAAATAAGAAAAATAGTTACTTGAAGCTCTAAAAATTAATAACAATTTGGAAAGAGCGGGTCTTCCTCTGATCACTTGCTTAATCGATTCCTAAGGGTGAATAGTAAATTTACTGTGAATTTGAACAAAATAGTTCTTTGCTATCGGTGATGGATAAAAAAAACCAGTTACTTGGAGCTTCAAAAATTAATAACAATTTGGAAAGAGCGGGTCTTCCTTTGATTACTTGCTGAATCGATTTCTAAGAATAAATAGTGAATGTAATGTGAGTTTGAACAAAGTCGTTCTTTGCTATCGGTCATGTGATAGAAAAACTATTTACTTGAAGCTCTAAAAATTAATAACAATTTGGAAAGAGCGGGTCTTCCTCTAATTACTTGCTTAATCGATTTCTAAGGGTGAATAGTAAATTTACAGTGAATTTGAACAAAATCGTTCTTTCCTATCGGCCATGAGATAGAAAAACCATTTACTTGGACTTTAAAAAATTAATAACAATTTGGAAAGAGCGGGTCTTCCTCTGGTCACTTGCTTAATCGATTCCTAACGGTGAATAGTAAAATTACTGTGAATTTGAACAAAATCGTTCTTTGCTATCGGTCATGAGATAAAAAAAAGTATTTACTTGAAGGTGCAAAAATCAATAACAATTTGGAAAAAGCGGGTCTTCTTCTGAATACATGCCTAATCGATTTCTAAGGGTGAATAGTAAATTTACTGTGAATTTGAACATAATCGGTCCATGCTATTGGTCTTGAGATCGAAAAACCATTTACTTGGACCTAAAAAAATTAATAAAAATTTGGAAAGAGCGGGTCCTCCTCTGATCACTTGCTCAATCGATTCCTAAGGGTGAAGAGTAAATTTACTGTGGTTTTGAACAAAATCGTTCTTTGCTATCGGTCATGGATAGAAAAACCATTTACTTGGAGCTTCAAAAATTAATAATAATTTGGAAAGAGCGGGTCTTGTTTCGATTACTTGCTGAATCGATTTCTAACGGTAAATAGTAAATGTAATGTGAATTTTAACAAAATTGTTCTTTGCTATCGGTCATAAGATAGAAGAACAATTTACTTGGACCTTAAATTATTAATAATAATTTGTAAAGAGCGGGTCTTCCTCTGTTTACTTGCTTAATCGATTCCTACGGGTGAATAGTAAATTTACTGTGAATTTGAACAAAATCGTTCTTTGCTATTGGTCATGAGATAGAAAAACCAGTTACTTGGACATTAAAAAATAAATAACAATTTGGAAAGAGCGGGTCTTCCTCTGATCACTTGCTTAATCAATTCCTAAGGGTGAATAGTAAATTTACTGTGAATTTGAACAAAATCGTTCTTTGGTATCGGTCATGGATAGAAAAACCATTTACGTGGAGCTTCAAAAATGAATAACAATTTCGAAAGAGCGGGTCTTCCTTTGATTACTTGCTGAGTCGATTTCTAAGGATAAATAGTGAATGTAATGTGAGTTTGAACAAAGTCGTTCTTTGCTATCGGTCATGTGATAGAAAAACTATTTACTTGAAGCTCGAAAAATTAATAACAATTTGGAAAGAGCGGGTCTTCCTCTGATTATTTGCTTAATCGATTTCTAAGGGTGAATAGTAAATTTACTGTGAATTTGAACAAAGTCGTTCTTTGCTATCGGTCATGAGATAGAAAAACCATTTACTTGGACCTTACAAAATTAATAACAATTTGGAACGAGCGGGTCTTCCTCTGATCACTTGCTTAATCGATTCCTAAGGACGAAGAGTAAATTTACTGTGGTTTTGAACAAAATCGTTCTTTGCTATCGATCATGGATAGAAAAACCATTTACTTGGAGCTTCAAAAATGAATAACAATTTCGAAAGAGCGGGTCTTCCTTTGATTACTTGCTGAGTCGATTTCTAAGGATAAATAGTGAATGTAATGTGAGTTTGAACAAAGTCGTTCTTTGCTATCGGTCATGTGATAGAAAAACTATTTACTTGAAGCTCTAAAAATTAATAACAATTTGGAAAGAGCGGTTCTTCCTGTGATTACTTGCTTAATCGATTCCTAAGGGTGAATAGTAAATTTACTGTGAATTTGAACAAAATTGTTCTTTGGTATCGGTCATGGATAGAAACCCATTTACTTGGAACTTCAAAAATTAATAACAATTTGGAAAGATCGGGTCTTCCTTTGATTATTTCCTGAATCGATTTTGAAGGATAAATAGTGAATGTAATGTGAGTTTGAACAAAATCGTTCTTTACGATCGGTCATGAGATAGAAAAACTATTTACTTGAAACTCGAAAAATAATTAACAATTTGAAAAGAGCGGGTCTTCCTCTGATTATTTGCTTAATCGATTTCTAAGGGTGAATAGTAAATTTACTGTGAATTTGAACAAAATCGTTCTTTGCTATCGGTCATGAAATAAAAAAACTATTTACTTGAAGCTCGAAAAATTAATAACAATTTGGAAAGAGCGGGTCTTCCTTTGATTACTTGCTGAATCGATTTCTAATGGTAAATAATAAATGTAATGTGAATTTGAACAAAATCGTTCTTTGCTATCGGTCATAAGATAGAAGAACAATTTACTTGGACTTTAAAAAATTAATAACAATTTGGAAAGTGCGGGTCTTCCTCTGATCACTTGCTTACTCGATTCCTAAGGGTGAATAGTAAATTTACAGTGAATTTGAACAAAATCGTTCTTTGCTATCGGTCATGGATAAAAAAACCATTTACTTGGAGCTCCAAAAATTAATATCAATTTGGAAAAAGCGGGTCTTCCTTTGAATACTTGCTGAATCGATTTCTAATGGTAAATAATAAATGTAATGTGAATTTGAACAAAATCGTTCTTTGCTATCGGTCATAAGATAGAAGAACAATTTACTTGGACCTTAAAAAATTAATAACAATTTGGAAAGTGCGGGTCTTCCTCTGATCACTTGCTTACTCGATTCCTAAGGGTGAATAGTAATTATACTGTGGATTTGAACAAAATCGTTCTTTGCTATCGGTAGTTGCTATTGATAGAAAAACCATTTACTTGGAACTTCAAAAATTACTAACAATTTGGAAAGAGCGGGTCTTCTTTTGATTACTTGCTGAATGGATTTCTAAGGATAAATAGTGAATGTAATGTGAGTTTGAACAAAATCGTTCTTTGCTATCCGTCATGAGATAATAAAAACTATTTACTTGAAGCTCTAAAAATCAATAACAATTTGGAAAGAGCGGGTCTTCCTCTGATCACTTGCTTAATCGATTCCTAAAGGTGAATAGTAAATTTATTGTGAATTTAAACAAAATCGTCCTTTGCTATCGGTCATGGATAGAAACCCATTTACTTGGAATTTCAAAAATTAATAACAATTTGTAAAGAGCGGGTCTTCCTTTGATTATTTCCTGAATCGATATTGAAGGATAAATAGTGAATGTAATGTGAGTTTGAACAAAATCGTTCTTTACGATCGGTCATGAGATAGAAAAACTATTTACTTGAAACTCGAAAAATAATTAACAATTTGAAAAGAGCGGGTCTTCCTCTGATTATTTGCTTAATCGATTTCTAAGGGTGAATAGTAAATTTACTGTGAATTTGAACAAAATCGTTCTTTGCTATCGGTCATGAAATAAAAAAACTATTTACTTGAAGCTCGAAAAATTAATAACAATTTGGAAAGAGCGGGTCTTCCTTTGATTACTTGCTGAATCGATTTCTAATGGTAAATAATAAATGTAATGTGAATTTGAACAAAATCGTTCTTTGCTATCGGTCATAAGATAGAAGAACAATTTACTTGGACTTTAAAAAATTAATAACAATTTGGAAAGTGCGGGTCTTCCTCTGATCACTTGCTTACTCGATTCCTAAGGGTGAATAGTAAATTTACAGTGAATTTGAACAAAATCGTTCTTTGCTATCGGTCATGGATAAAAAAACCATTTACTTGGAGCTCCAAAAATTAATATCAATTTGGAAAAAGCGGGTCTTCCTTTGATTACTTGCTGAATCGATTTCTAATGGTAAATAATAAATGTAATGTGAATTTGAACAAAATCGTTCTTTGCTATCGGTCATCAGATAGAAGAACAATTTACTTGGACCTTAAAAAATTAATAACAATTTGGAAAGTGCGGGTCTTCCTCTGATCACTTGCTTACTCGATTCCTAAGGGTAAATAGTAATTATACTGTGGATTTGAACAAAATCGTTCTTTGCTATCGGTCATGGATAAAAAAACCATTTACTTGAAGCTCGAAAAATTAATAACAATTTGGAAAGAGCGGGTCTTCCGCTGATTATTTGCTTAATCGATTTCTAAGGGTGAATAGTAAATTTACTGTGAATTTGAACAAAATCGTTCTTTGCTATCGGTCATAAGATAGAAGAACAATTTACTTGGACCTTAAAAAATTAATACCAATTTGGAAAGAGCGGGTCTTCCTCTGATCACTTGCTTAATCGATTGCTAAGGGTGAATAGTAAATTTACTGTGAATTTGAACAAAATAGTTCTTTGCTATCGGTCATGAATAAAAAAGCCAGTTACTTGGAGCTTCAAAAATTAATAACAATTTGGAAAGAGCGGGTCTTCCTTTGATTACTTGCTGAATCGATTTCTAAGGATAAATAGTGAATGTAATGTGAGTTTGAACAAAGTCGTTCTTTGCTATCGGTCATGTGATAGAAAAACTATTTACTTGAAGCTCTAAATATTAATAACAATTTGGAAAGAGCGGGTCTACCTCTAATTACTTGCTTAATCGATTTCTAAGGGTGAATAGTAAATTTACAGTGAATTTGAACAAAATCGTTCTTTCCTATCGGCCATGAGATAGAAAAACCATTTTCTTGGACCTTAAAAAATTAATAACAATTTGGAAAGAGCGGGTCTTCCTCTGGTCACTTGCTTAATCGATTCCTAACGGTGAATAGTAAAATTACTGTGAATTTGAGCAAAATCGTTCTTTGCTATCGGTCATGAGATAAAAAAAATATTTACTTGAAGCTGCAAAAATCAATAACAATTTGGAGAAAGCGGGTCTTCTTCTGAATACATGCCTAATCGATTTCTAAGCGTGAATGGTAAATTTACTGTGAATTTGAAAAAAATCGTTCTTTGCTATTGGTCATGGACAGAAAAACCATTTACTTGAACCTTAAAAAATTAATACCAATTTGGAAAGAGCGGGTCTTCCTCTGATCACTTGCTTAATCGATTCCTAAAGGTGAATAGTAAATTTATTGTCAATTTGAACAAAATCGTTCTTTGCTATTGGTCATGAGATAGTAAAACCATCTACTTGAACCTTAAAAAATTAATACCAATTTGGAAAGAGCGGGTCTTCCTCTGATCACTTGCTTAATCGATTCCTAAAGGTGAATAGTAAATTTACTGTGAATTTGAACAAAATCGTTCTTTGCTATCGGTCATGGATAGAAACCCATTTACTTGGAACTTCAAAAATGAATAACAATTGGGTAAGAGCGGGTCTTCCTTTGATTATTTCCTGAATCGATTTTGAAGGATAAATAGTGAATGTAATGTGAGTTTGAACAAAATCGTTCTTTACTATCGGTCATTAGATAGAAAAACTATTGACTTGAAGCTCGAAAAATTAATAACAATTTGGAAAGAGCGGGTCTTCCTCTGATTATTTGCTTAACCGATTTCTAAGGGTGAATAGTAGATTTACTGTGAATTTGAACAAAGTCGTTCTTTGCTATCGGTCATGAGATAGAAAAACCATTTACTTGGACCTTACAAAATAAATAACAATTTAGAACGAGCGGGTCTTCCTCTGATCACTTGCTTAAACGATTCCTAAGGATGAAGAGTAAATTTACTGTGGTGTTGAACAAAATCGTTCTTTGCTATCGATCATGGATAGAAAAACCATTTACTTGGAGCTTCAAAAATTAATGACAATTTGGAAAGAGCCGGTCTTCCTTTGATTACTTGCTGAATCGATTTCTAATGGTAAATAATAAATGTAATGTGAATTTGAACAAAATCCTTCTTTGCTATCGGTCATAAGATAGAAGAACAATTTACTTGGACCTTAAAAAATTAATAACAATTTGGAAAGTGCGGGTCTTCCTCTGATCACTTGCTTACTCGATTCCTAAGGGTGAATAGTAATTATACTGTGGATTTGAACAAAATCGTTCTTTGCTATCGGTAGTTGCTATGGATAGAAAAACCATTTACTTGGAACTTCAAAAATTAATGACAATTTGGAAAGAGCGGGTCTTCCTTTGATTACTTGCTGAATGGATTTCTAAGGATAAATAGTGAATGTAATGTGAGTTTGAACAAAATCGTTCTTTGCTATCGGTCATGAGATAATAAAAACTATTTACTTGAAGCTCTAAAAATCAATAACAATTTGGAAAGAGCGGGTCTTCCTCTGATCACTTGCTTAATCGATTCCTAAAGGTGAATAGTAAATTTATTGTGAATTTAAACAAAATCGTTCTTTGCTATCGGTCATGGATAGAAACCCATTTACTTGGAATTTCAAAAATTAATAACAATTTGTAAAGAGCGGGTCTTCCTTTGATTATTTCCTGAATCGATTTTGAAGGATAAATAGTGAATGTAATGTGAGTTTGAACAAAATCGTTCTTTGCTATCGGTCATGAAATAAAAAAAATAGTTACTTGAAGCTCTAAAAATTAATAACAATTTGGAAAGATCGGGTCTTCCTCTGATTACTTGCTTAATCGATCTCTAAGGGTGAATAGTAAATTTACTGTGAGTTTGAACAAAATCGTTCTTTACTATCGGTCATGAGATAGAAAAACTGTTTACTTGAAGTTGTAAAAATTAATAACAATTTGGAAAGAGCGGGTCTTCCTCTGTTTACTTGCTTAATCGATCTCTAAGGGTGAATGGTAAATTTACTGTGAATTTGAACAAAATCGTTCTTTGCTATTGGTCATGAGATAGAAAAACCATTCACTTGGAACTTAAAAAATTAATACCAATTTGGAAAGAGCGGGTCTTCCTCTGATCACTTGCTTAATCGATTCCTAAAGGTGAATAGTAAATTTATTGTCAATTTGAACAAAATCGTTCTTTGCTATTGGTCATGAGATAGTAAAACCATCTACTTGAACCTTAAAAAATTAATACCAATTTGGAAAGAGCGGGTCTTCCTCTGATCACTTTCTTAATCGACTCCTAACGGTGAATAGTAAATTCACTGTGAAATTGAACAAAATCCTTATTTGCTATTGGTCATGAGATAGAAAAATCATTTACTTGGACCTAAAAAAATTAATAACAATTTGGAAAGAGCGGGTCTTCCTATGATCACTTGCTTAATCGATACCTAAAGGTGAATAGGAAATTTATTGTTAATTTGAACAAAATCGTTCTTGGCTATGGGTCATGGATAGAAACCCATTTACTTGGAGCTTTAAAAATTAAATAACAACTTGGAAAGAGCGGGTCTTCCTTTGATTACTTGCTGAATCGAATTCTAAGGATAAATAGTGAATGTACAGTGAGTTTGAACAAAATCGTTCTTTGCTATCGGGCATTAGATAAAAAACTATTTACTTGAAGCTTTAAAAATTAATAACAATTTGGAAAGAGCGGGTCTTCCTCTGATTACTTGCTTAATCGATTCCTAAAGGTGAATAGTAAATTTGCTGTGAATTAGAACAAAATCGTTCTTTGCTATCGGTCATGGATAGAAACCCAATTACTTGGAACTTCAAAAATTAATAACAATTTGGAAAGAGCGGGTCTTCCTTTGATTATTTCCTGAATCGATTTTGAGGGATAAATAGTGAATGTAATGTGAGTTTGAACAAAATCGTTCTTTGCTATCGGTCATAAGATAGAAGAACAATTTACTTGGACCTTAAAAAATTAATAACAATTTGGAAAGTGCGGGTCTTGCTCTGATCACTTGCTTACTCGATTCCTAAGGGTGAATAGTAATTATACTGTGGATTTGAACAAAATCGTTCTATGCTATCGGTAGTTGCTATGGATAGAAAAACCATTTACTTGGAACTTCAAAAATTAATAACAATTTGGAAAGAGCGGGTCTTCCTTTGATTACTTGCTGAATCGATTCCTAACGGTGAATAGTAAATTTACTGTAAATTGGAACAAAATCGTTCTTTGCTATTGGTCATGAGATAGAAAAACCATTCACTTGGAACTTGAAAAATTAATAACAATTTGGAAAGAGCGGGTCTTCCTCTGATCACTTGCTTAATCGATTCCTAACGGTGAATAGTAAATTTACTGTGAAATTGAACAAAATCGTTCTTTGCTATTGGTCATGAGATAGAAAAATCATTTACTTGGACCTTAAAAAATTAATAAAAATTTGGAAAGAGCAGGTCTTCCTCTGCTCACTTGCTTAATCGATTCCTACAGGTGAGTAGGAAATTTATTGTTAAATTGAACAAAATCGTTCTTTGCTATCGGTAATGGATAGAAACCCATTTACTTGGAGCTTCTAAAATTAAATAACAACTTGGAAAGAGCGGGTCTTCCTTTGATTACTTGCTGAATCGATTTCTAAGGATAAATAGTGAATGTAAAGTGAGTTTGAACAAAATCGTTCTTTGCTATCGGGCATTAGATAAAAAACTATTTACTTGAAGCTCTAAAAATTAATAACAATTTGGAAAGAGCAGGTCTTCCTCTGATTACTTGCTTAATCGATTTCTAAGGGTGAATAGTAAATTTACTGTGAATTTGAACAAAATCGTTCTTTGCTATTGGTCATGAGATAAATAACCATTTACTTGGACCTTAAAAAATTAATAACAATTTGGAAAGAGCGGGTCTTCCTCTGATCACTTGCTTAATCGATTCCTCACGGTGAATGGTAAATTGACTGTGAAATTGAACAAAATCGTTCTTTGCTATGGGTCATGGATAAGAAAACCATTTACTTGGACCTTCAAAAATTAATAACAATTTGGAAAGAGCGTGTCTTCCTATGATTACATGCTGAATCGATTTCTAAGGATAAATAGTGAATGTAAAGTGAGTTTGAACAAAATCGTTGTTTGCTATCGGTCATGAGATAAGAAAACTATTTACTTGAAGCTCTAAAAATTAATAACAATTTGGAAAGAGCGGGTCTTCCTCTGACTACTAGCTTAATCGATTTCTAAGCGTGAATAGTAAATTTACTGTGAATTTGAACAAAATCATTGTTTGCTATGGGTCATGGATAAAAAAACCATTTACTTGGAGCTTCAAAAATTAATAACAATTTGGAAAGAGCGTGTCTTCCTATGATTACATTCTGAATCGATTTCTAAGGATAAATAGTGAATGTAAAGTGAGTTTGAACAAAATCGTTCTTTGCTATCGGTCATGAAATAACAAAAATAGTTACTTGAAGCTCTAAAAGTTAATAATAATTTGGAAAGAGCGGGTCTTCCTCTGATTACTTGCTTAATCGATCTCTAAGGGTAAATGGTAAATTTACTGTGAATTTGAACAAAATCGTTCTTTGCTATTGGTCATGGACAGAAAAACCATTTACTTGGAGCTTCAAAAATTAATAACAATTTGGAAAGAGCGGGTCTTTCTCTGATCACTTGCTTAATCGATTCCTAAAGGTGAATAGTAAATTTACTGTGGATTTCAACAAAATCGTACTTTGCTATCAGTAATGGACAGAAAAACCATTTACTCGGAGCTTCAAAAATTAATAACTATTTGGAAAGAGCGGGTCTTCCTCTGATCACTTTCTTAATCGATTCCTAAGGGTGAATAGTAAATTTAATGTGGATTTGAACAAAATCGTTCATTGCTATTGGTAGTTGCTATGGATAGAAAAACCATTTACTTGGAGCTTCAAAAATTAATAACAATTTGGAAAGACGGGGTCTTCCTTTGATCACTTACTGAATCGATTTCTAAGGATAAATAGTGAATGTAAAGTGAGTTTGAACAAAATCGTTTTTTGCTATCGGTCATTAGATAAAAAACTATTTACTTGAAGATCTAAAATGTAATAACAATTTGGAAACAGCGGGTCTTCCTCTGATCACTTGCTTAATCGATTCCTAACGTTGAATAGTCAATTTACTGTGAAATTGAACAAAATCGTTCTTTGCTAATGGTCATGAGATAGAACAACCGTTTACTTGGACCTTAAAAAATTAATAACAATTTGGAAAGAGCGGGTCTTCCTCTGATCACTTGCTTAATCGATTCCTAACGGTGAATAGTAAATTGACTGTGAAATTGAACAAAATCGTTCTTTGCTATTGGTCATGGATAAAAAAACCATTTACTTGGAGCTTCAAAAATTAATAACAATTTGAAAAGAGCGTGTCTTCCTATGATTACATGCTGAATCGATTTCTAAGGATAAATAGTGAATGTAAAGTGAGTTTGAAGAAAATCGTTGTTTGCTATCGGTCATGAGATAAAAAAACTATTTACTTGAAGCTCTAAAAATTAATAACAATTTGGAAAGAGCGGGTCTTCCTCTGATTACTTGATTAATCGATTTCTAAGGGTGAATAGTCAATTTACTGTGAATTTGAACGAAATCGTTCTTTGCTATTGGTCATGAGATAGGAAAACCATTTACTTGGACTTTAAAAAATTAATAACAATTTGGAAAGAGCGGGTCTTCCTCTGATCACTTGCTTAATCGATTCCTAAGGGTGAATAGTAAATTTACTGTGAATTTGAACAAAATCGTTCTTTGGTATCGGTCATGGATAGAAAAACCATTTACGTGGAGCTTCAAAAATGAATAACAATTTCGAAAGAGCGGGTCTTCCTTTGATTACTTGCTGAGTCGATTTCTAAGGATAAATAGTGAATGTAATGTGAGTTTGAACAAAGTCGTTCTTTGCTATCGGTCATGTGATAGAAAAACTATTTACTTGAAGCTCTAAAAATTAATAACAATTTGGAAAGAGCGGGTCTTCCTGTGATTACTTGCTTAATCGATTCCTAAGGGTGAATAGTAAATTTACTGTGAATTTGAACAAAATTGTTCTTTGGTATCGGTCATGGATAGAAACCCATTTACTTGGAACTTCAAAAATTAATAACAATTTGGAAAGATCGGGTCTTCCTTTGATTATTTCCTGAATCGATTTTGAAGGATAAATAGTGAATGTAATGTGAGTTAGAACAAAATCGTTCTTTACTATCGGTCATGAGATAGAAAAACTATTTACTTGAAGCTCGAAAAATTAATAACAATTTGGAAAGAGCGGGTCTTCCGCTGATTATTTGCTTAATCGATTTCTAAGGGTGAATAGTAAATTTACTGTGAATTTGAACAAAATCGTTCTTTGCTATCGGTCATGAGATAGAAAAACCATTTACTTGGACCTTAAAAAATTAATAACAATCTGGAACGAGCGGGTCTTCCTCTGATCACTTGCTTAATCGATTCCTAAGGACGAAGAGTAAATTTACTGTGGTTTTGAACAAAATCGTTCTTTGCTATCGATCATGGATAGAAAAACCATTTACTTGGAGCTTCAAAAATTAATAACAATTCGGAAAGAGCGGGTCTTCCTTTGATTACTTGCTGAATCGATTTCTAATGGTAAATAATAAATGTAATGTGAATTTGAACAAAATCGTTCTTTGCTATCGGTCATAAGATAGAAGAACAATTTACTTGGACCTTAAAAAATTAATAACAATTTGGAAAGTGCGGGTCTTCCTCTGATCACTTGCTTACTCGATTCCTAAGGGTGAATAGTAATTATACTGTGGATTTGAACAAAATCGATCTTTGCTATCGGTAGTTGCTATGGATAGAAAAACCATTTACTTGGAACTTCAAAAATTAATAACAATTTGGAAAGAGCCGGTCTTCCTTTGGTTACTTGCTGAATGGATTTCTGAGGATAAATAGTGAATGTAATGTGAGTTTGAACAAAATCGTTCTTTTCTATCGGTCATGAGATAATAAAAACTATTTACTTGAAGCTCTAAAAATCAATAACAATTTGGAAAGAGCGGGTCTTCCTCTGATTATTTGCTTAATCGATTTCCAAGGGTGAATAGTAAATTTTCTGTGAATTTGAACAAAATCGTTCTTTGCTATCGGTCATGAAATGAGAAAAATATTTACATGAAGCTCTAAAAATTGATAACAATTTGGAAACATCGGGTCTTCCTCTGATTACTTGCTTAATCGAGCTCTAAGGGTGAATAGTAAATTTACTGTGAGTTTGAACAAAATCGTTCTTTACTATCGGTCATGAGATAGAAAAACTGTTTACTTGAAGTTCTAAAAATTCATAACAATTTGGAAAGAGCGGGTCTTCCTCTGTTTACTTGCTTAATCGATTCCTAAGGGTGAATAGTAAATTTACTGTGAATTTGAACAAAATCGTTCTTTGCTGTTGGTCATGAGATAGAAAACCCATTTACTTGGACCTTAAAAAATGAATAACAATTTGGAAAGAGCGGGTCTTTCTCTGATCACTTGCTTAATCGATTTCTAACGGTGAATAGTAAATTTACTGTGAAATTGAACAAAATCGTTCTTTGCTATCGGTCATGGATAAAACAACCATTTACTTGGAGATTCAAAAATTAATAATAATTTGGAAAGAGCGTGTCTTCCTTTGATTACATGCTGAATCGATTTGTAAGGATAAATAGTGAATGTACAGTGAGTTTGAACAAAATCGTTCTTTGCTATCGGTCATGAGATAAGAAAACTATTTACTTGAAGTTCTAATAATTAATAACAATTTGGAAAGAGCGGGTCTTCCTCTGATCACTTGCTTACTCGATTCCTAAGTGTGAATAGTAATTTTAGTGTGGATTTGAACAAAATCGTTATTTGCTATCGGTCATGGATAAAAAAACCATTTACCTGGAGCTCCAAAAATTAATAACAATTTGGAAAGAGCGGGTCTTCCTTTGATTACTTGCTGAATCGATTTCTAAGGATAAATAGTATATGTAATGTGTGTTTGAACAAAATCGTTCTTTGCTGTCGGTCATGAGAGGAAAAAAACTATTTACTTCAAGGTCTAAAAATTAATAATAATTTGTAAACAGCAGGTCTTCCTCTGATTACTTGTTTAATCGATTTCTAAGGGTGAATCGTCAATTTACTGTGAATTTGAACGAAATCGTTGTTTGCTATTGGTCATGAGATAGGAAAACCATTTACTTGGACTTTCAAAAATTAATAACAATTTGGAAAAAGCGGGTCTTCCTCTGATCACTTGCTTAATCGATTCCTAGGGGTGAATAGTAAATTTACTGTGAATTTGAACAAAATCGTTCTTTGGTATCGGTCATGGATAGAAAAACCATTTGACGTGGAGCTTCAAAAATGAATAACAATTTGGAAAGAGCGGGTCTTCCTTTGATTACTTGCTGAGTCGATTTCTAACGATAAATAGTGAATGTAATGTGAGTTTGAACAAAGTCGTTCTTTGCTATCGGTCATGTGATAGAAAAACTATTTACTTGAAGCTCTAAAAATTAATAACAATTTGGAAAGAGCGGGTCTACCTCTGATTACTTGCTTAATCGATTTCTAATGGTAAATAGTAAATTTACAGTGAATTTGAACAAAATCGTTATATCCTATCGGCCATGAGATAGAAGAACCATTTACTTGGACCTTAAAAAATTAATAACAATTTGGAAAGAGCGGGTCTTCCTCTGATCACTTACTTAATCGATTCGTAACGGTGAATAGTAAATTTACTGTGAATTTGAACAAAATCGTTGTTTGCTATCGGTCATGAGATAAAAAAACTATTTACTTGAAGCTGCAAAAATCATTAACAATTTGGAAAAAGCGGGTCTTCTTCTGATTACTTGCCTAATCGATTTCTAAGGGTGAATAGTAAATTTACTGTGAATCTGAACAAAATCGTTCTTTGCTATCGGTCATAAGATAGAAGAACAATTTACTTGGACCTTAAAATATTAATAACAATTTGGAAGCAGCGGGTCTTCCTCTGATCACTTGCTTAATCGATTCCTAAAGGTGAATAGTAAATTTACTGTGGATTTCAACAAAATCGTTCTTTGCTATCGGTCATGGATAGAAAAACCATTTACTTGGACCTTCAAAAATTAATAACAATTTGGAAAAAGCGGGTCTTCCTCTGATCACTTGTTTAATCCATTCCTAAGGGTGAATAGTAAATTTACTGTGGACTTGAACAAAATCGTTCCTTACTATCGTTAGTTGCTATGGATAGAAAAACCATTTACTTGGAACTTCAAAAATTAATAACAATTTGGAAAGAGCGGGTCTTCCTCTGATCACTTGCTTAATCGATTCCTAAGGGAGAATAGTAAATTTACTGTGAATTTGAACGAAATCGTTCTTTGCTATTGGTCATGAGATAGGAAAACCATTTACTTGGACTTTCAAAAATTAATAACAATTTGGAAAAAGCGGGTCTTCCTCTGATCACTTGCTTAATCGATTCCTAAGGGTGAATAGTAAATTTACTGTGAATTTGAACAAAATCGTTCTTTGGTATCGGTCATGGATAGAAAAACCATTTACGTGGAGCTTCAGAAATGAATAACAATTTAGAAAGAGCGGGTCTTCCTTTGATTACTTGCTGAGTCGATTTCTAAGCATAAATAGTGAATGTAATGTGAGTTTGAACAAAATCGTTCTTTGCTATCGGTCATGAGATAGTAAAAACTATTTACTTGAACCTCTAAAAATTAATAACAATTTGGAAAGAGCGGGTCGTCCTTTGATTACTTGCTTAATCGATTTCTAATGGTAAATAGTAAATTTACAGTGAATTTGAACAAAATCGTTATTTCCTATCGGCCATGAGATAGAAAAACCATTTACTTGGACCTTAAAAAATTAATAACAATTTGGAAAGAGCGGGTCTTCCTCTGATCACTGACTTAATCGATTCCTAACCGTAAATAGTAAATTTACTGTGAATTTGAACAAAATCGTTGTTTGCTATCGGTCATGAGATAAAAAAACTATTTACTTGAAGCTGCAAAAATCATTAACAATTTGGAAAACGCGGGTCTTCTTCTGATTACTTGCCTAATCGATTTCTAAGGGTGAATAGTAAATTTACTGTGAATCTGAACAAAATCGTTCTTTGCTATCGGTCATAAGATAGAAGAACAATTTACTTGGACCTTAAAATATTAATAACAATTTGGAAAGAGCGGGTTTTCCTCTGATCACTTGCTTAATCGATTCCTAAAGGTGAATAGTAAATTTACTGTGGATTTCAACAAAATCGTTCTTTGCTATCGGTCATGGATAGAAAAACCATTTACTTGGACCTTCAAAAATTAATAACAATTTGGAAAAAGCGGGTCTTCCTCTGATCACTTGTTTAATCCATTCCTAAGGGTGAATAGTAAATTTACTGTGGACTTGAACAAAATCGTTCCTTACTATCGTTAGTTGCTATGGATAGAAAAACCATTTACTTGGAACTTCGAAAATTAATAACAATTTGGAAAGAGCGGGTCTTCCTCTGATCACTTGCTTAATCGATTCCTAAGGGAGAATAGTAAATTTACTGTCAATTTGAACGAAATCGTTCTTTGCTATTGGTCATGAGATAGGAAAACCATTTACTTGGACTTTCAAAAATTAATAACAATTTGGAAAAAGCGGGTCTTCCTCTGATCACTTGCTTAATCGATTCCTAAGGGTGAATAGTAAATTTACTGTGAATTTGAACAAAATCGTTCTTTGGTATCGGTCATGGATAGAAAAACCATTTACGTGGAGCTTCAGAAATGAATAACAATTTGGAAAGAGCGGGTCTTCCTTTGATTACTTGCTGAGTCGATTTCTAAGCATAAATAGTGAATGTAATGTGAGTTTGAACAAAATCGTTCTTTGCTATCGGTCATGAGATAATAAAAACTATTTACTTGAACCTCTAAAAATTAATAACAATTTGGAAAGAGCGGGTCTTCCTTTGATTACTTGCTTAATCGATTCCTAAGGGAGAATAGTAAATTTACTGTGAATTTGAACAAACCGTGCTTTGCTATCGGTCATGGCTAGAAAAACCATTTACTTGGAGCTTAAAAAATTAATAACAATTTGGAAAGAGCGGGTCTCCCTTTGATTACTTGCTGAATCGATTTCTAACGGTAAATAGTAAATGTAATGTGAATTTGAACAAAATCGTTCTTTGCTATCGTTCATAAGATAGACGAACAATTTACTTGGACCTTAAAAAATTAATAACAATTTGGAAAGAGCGGGTCTTCTTCTGATCACTTGCTTATTCGATACCTAAGGGTGAATAGTAAATTTACTGTGAATTTGAACAAAATCGTTCTTTGCTATCGGTCATGGATAAAAAAACCATTTACTTGGAGCTTCAAAAAATAATAACAATTTGGAAAGATTGGGTCTTCCTTTGATTACTTGCTGAATCGATTTCTAAGGATAAATAGTGGATGTAAAGTGAGTTTGAACAAAATCATTCTTTGCTATCGGTCATGTGATAAGAAAAATATTAACTTGAAGCTCTAAAAATTATTAACAATTTGGAAAAAGCGGGTCTTCCTCTGATTACTAGCTTAATCGATTTCTAATGGTGAATAGTAAATTTACTGTGAATTTGAACAAAATCGTTGTTTGCTATTGGTCATGAGATAGAAAAATCATTTACTTGAACCTTAAAAAATTAATAACAATTTGGAAAGAGCGGGTCTTCCGCTGATTATTTGCTTAATCGATTTCTAAGGGTGAATAGTAAATTTACTGTGAATTTGAACAAAATCGTTCTTTGCTATCGGTCATGAGATAGAAAAACCATTTACTTGGACCTTAAAAAATTAATAACAATTTGGAACGAGCGGGTCTTCCTCTGATCACTTGCTTAATCGATTCCTAAGGACGAAGAGTAAATTTACTGTGGTTTTGAACAAAATCGTTCTTTGCTATCGATCATGGATAGAAAAACCATTTACTTGGAGCTTCAAAAATTAATAACAATTCGGAAAGAGCGGGTCTTCCTTTGATTACTTGCTGAATCGATTTCTAATGGTAAATAATAAATGTAATGTGAATTTGAACAAAATCGTTCTTTGCTATCGGTCATAAGATAGAAGAAGAATTTACTTGGACCTTAAAAAATTAATAACAATTTGGAAAGTGCGGGTCTTCCTCTGATCACTTGCTTACTCGATTCCTAAGGGTGAATAGTAATTATACTGTGGATTTGAACAAAATCGATCTTTGCTATCGGTAGTTGCTATGGATAGAAAAACCATTTACTTGGAACTTCAAAAATTAATAACAATTTGGAAAGAGCCGGTCTTCCTTTGGTTACTTGCTGAATGGATTTCTGAGGATAAATAGTGAATGTAATGTGAGTTTGAACAAAATCGTTCTTTTCTATCGGTCATGAGATAATAAAAACTATTTACTTGAAGCTCTAAAAATCAATAACAATTTGGAAAGAGCGGGTCTTCCTCTGATTATTTGCTTAATCGATTTCCAAGGGTGAATAGTAAATTTTCTGTGAATTTGAACAAAATCGTTCTTTGCTATCGGTCATGAAATGAGAAAAATATTTACATGAAGCTCTAAAAATTGATAACAATTTGGAAACATCGGGTCTTCCTCTGATTACTTGCTTAATCGATCTCTAAGGGTGAATAGTAAATTTACTGTGAGTTTGAACAAAATCGTTCTTTACTATCGGTCATGAGATAGAAAAACTGTTTACTTGAAGTTCTAAAAATTCATAACAATTTGGAAAGAGCGGGTCTTCCTCTGTTTACTTGCTTAATCGATTCCTAAGGGTGAATAGTAAATTTACTGTGAATTTGAACAAAATCGTTCTTTGCTGTTGGTCATGAGATAGAAAACCCATTTACTTGGACCTTAAAAAATGAATAACAATTTGGAAAGAGCGGGTCTTTCTCTGATCACTTGCTTAATCGATTTCTAACGGTGAATAGTAAATTTACTGTGAAATTGAACAAAATCGTTCTTTGCTATCGGTCATGGATAAAACAACCATTTACTTGGAGCTTCAAAAATTAATAATAATTTGGAAAGAGCGTGTCTTCCTTTGATTACATGCTGAATCGATTTGTAAGGATAAATAGTGAATGTACAGTGAGTTTGAACAAAATCGTTCTTTGCTATCGGTCATGAGATAAGAAAACTATTTACTTGAAGTTCTAATAATTAATAACAATTTGGAAAGAGCGGGTCTTCCTCTGATCACTTGCTTACTCGATTCCTAAGTGTGAATAGTAATTTTACTGTGGATTTGAACAAAATCGTTATTTGCTATCGGTCATGGATAAAAAAACCCTTTACCTGGAGCTCCAAAAATTAATAACAATTTGGAAAGAGCGGGTCTTCCTTTGATTACTTGCTGAATCGATTTCTAAGGATAAATAGTATATGTAATGTGTGTTTGAACAAAATCGTTCTTTGCTGTCGGTCATGAGAGGAAAAAAACTATTTACTTCAAGGTCTAAAAATTAATAACAATTTGTAAACAGCAGGTCTTCCTCTGATTACTTGTTTAATCGATTTCTAAGGGTGAATCGTCAATTTACTGTGAATTTGAACGAAATCGTTGTTTGCTATTGGTCATGAGATAGGAAAACCATTTACTTGGACTTTCAAAAATTAATAACAATTTGGAAAAAGCGGGTCTTCCTCTGATCACTTGCTTAATCGATTCCTAGGGGTGAATAGTAAATTTACTGTGAATTTGAACAAAATCGTTCTTTGGTATCGGTCATGGATAGAAAAACCATTTGACGTGGAGCTTCAAAAATGAATAACAATTTGGAAAGAGCGGGTCTTCCTTTGATTACTTGCTGAGTCGATTTCTAACGATAAATAGTGAATGTAATGTGAGTTTGAACAAAGTCGTTCTTTGCTATCGGTCATGTGATAGAAAAACTATTTACTTGAAGCTCTAAAAATTAATAACAATTTGGAAAGAGCGGGTCTACCTCTGATTACTTGCTTAATCGATTTCTAATGGTAAATAGTAAATTTACAGTGAATTTGAACAAAATCGTTATATCCTATCGGCCATGAGATAGAAGAACCATTTACTTGGACCTTAAAAAATTAATAACAATTTGGAAAGAGCGGGTCTTCCTCTGATCACTTACTTAATCGATTCGTAACGGTGAATAGTAAATTTACTGTGAATTTGAACAAAATCGTTGTTTGCTATCGGTCATGAGATAAAAAAACTATTTACTTGAAGCTGCAAAAATCATTAACAATTTGGAAAAAGCGGGTCTTCTTCTGATTACTTGCCTAATCGATTTCTAAGGGTGAATAGTAAATTTACTGTGAATCTGAACAAAATCGTTCTTTGCTATCGGTCATAAGATAGAAGAACAATTTACTTGGACCTTAAAATATTAATAACAATTTGGAAGCAGCGGGTCTTCCTCTGATCACTTGCTTAATCGATTCCTAAAGGTGAATAGTAAATTTACTGTGGATTTCAACAAAATCGTTCTTTGCTATCGGTCATGGATAGAAAAACCATTTACTTGGACCTTCAAAAATTAATAACAATTTGGAAAAAGCGGGTCTTCCTCTGATCACTTGTTTAATCCATTCCTAAGGGTGAATAGTAAATTTACTGTGGACTTGAACAAAATCGTTCCTTACTATCGTTAGTTGCTATGGATAGAAAAACCATTTACTTGGAACTTCAAAAATTAATAACAATTTGGAAAGAGCGGGTCTTCCTCTGATCACTTGCTTAATCGATTCCTAAGGGAGAATAGTAAATTTACTGTGAATTTGAACGAAATCGTTCTTTGCTATTGGTCATGAGATAGGAAAACCATTTACTTGGACTTTCAAAAATTAATAACAATTTGGAAAAAGCGGGTCTTCCTCTGATCACTTGCTTAATCGATTCCTAAGGGTGAATAGTAAATTTACTGTGAATTTGAACAAAATCGTTCTTTGGTATCGGTCATGGATAGAAAAACCATTTACGTGGAGCTTCAGAAATGAATAACAATTTGGAACGAGCGGGTTTTCCTTTGATTACTTGCTGAGTCGATTTCTAAGCATAAATAGTGAATGTAATGTGAGTTTGAACAAAATCGTTCTTTGCTATCGGTCATGAGATAATAAAAACTATTTACTTGAACCTCTAAAAATTAATAACAATTTGGAAAGAGCGGGTCTTCCTTTGATTACTTGCTTAATCGATTCCTAAGGGAGAATAGTAAATTTACTGTGAATTTGAACAAACCGTGCTTTGCTATCGGTCATGGCTAGAAAAACCATTTACTTGGAGCTTAAAAAATTAATAACAATTTGGAAAGAGCGGGTCTCCCTTTGATTACTTGCTGAATCGATTTCTAACGGTAAATAGTAAATGTAATGTGAATTTGAACAAAATCGTTCTTTGCTATCGTTCATAAGATAGACGAACAATTTACTTGGACCTTAAAAAATTAATAACAATTTGGAAAGAGCGGGTCTTCTTCTGATCACTTGCTTATTCGATACCTAAGGGTGAATAGTAAATTTACTGTGAATTTGAACAAAATCGTTCTTTGCTATCGGTCATGGATAAAAAAACCATTTACTTGGAGCTTCAAAAAATAATAACAATTTGGAAAGATTGGGTCTTCCTTTGATTACTTGCTGAATCGATTTCTAAGGATAAATAGTGGATGTAAAGTGAGTTTGAACAAAATCATTCTTTGCTATCGGTCATGTGATAAGAAAAATATTAACTTGAAGCTCTAAAAATTATTAACAATTTGGAAAAAGCGGGTCTTCCTCTGATTACTAGCTTAATCGATTTCTAATGGTGAATAGTAAATTTACTGTGAATTTGAACAAAATCGTTGTTTGCTATTGGTCATGAGATAGAAAAATCATTTACTTGAACCTTAAAAAATTAATAACAATTTGGAAAGAGCGGGTCTTCCGCTGATTATTTGCTTAATCGATTTCTAAGGGTGAATAGTAAATTTACTGTGAATTTGAACAAAATCGTTCTTTGCTATCGGTCATGAGATAGAAAAACCATTTACTTGGACCTTAAAAAATTAATAACAATTTGGAACGAGCGGGTCTTCCTCTGATCACTTGCTTAATCGATTCCTAAGGACGAAGAGTAAATTTACTGTGGTTTTGAACAAAATCGTTCTTTGCTATCGATCATGGATAGAAAAACCATTTACTTGGAGCTTCAAAAATTAATAACAATTCGGAAAGAGCGGGTCTTCCTTTGATTACTTGCTGAATCGATTTCTAATGGTAAATAATAAATGTAATGTGAATTTGAACAAAATCGTTCTTTGCTATCGGTCACAAGATAGAAGAAGAATTTACTTGGACCTTAAAAAATTAATAACAATTTGGAAAGTGCGGGTCTTCCTCTGATCACTTGCTTACTCGATTCCTAAGGGTGAATAGTAATTATACTGTGGATTTGAACAAAATCGATCTTTGCTATCGGTAGTTGCTATGGATAGAAAAACCATTTACTTGGAACTTCAAAAATTAATAACAATTTGGAAAGAGCCGGTCTTCCTTTGGTTACTTGCTGAATGGATTTCTGAGGATAAATAGTGAATGTAATGTGAGTTTGAACAAAATCGTTCTTTTCTATCGGTCATGAGATAATAAAAACTATTTACTTGAAGCTCTAAAAATCAATAACAATTTGGAAAGAGCGGGTCTTCCTCTGATCACTTGCTTAATCGATTCCTCACGGTGAATGGTAAATTGACTGTGAAATTGAACAAAATCGTTCTTTGCTATGGGTCATGGATAAGAAAACCATTTACTTGGACCTTCAAAAATTAATAACAATTTGGAAAGAGCGTGTCTTCCTATGATTACATGCTGAATCGATTTCTAAGGATAAATAGTGAATGTAAAGTGAGTTTGAACAAAATCGTTGTTTGCTATCGGTCATGAGATAAGAAAACTATTTACTTGAAGCTCTAAAAATTAATAACAATTTGGAAAGAGCGGGTCTTCCTCTGACTACTAGCTTAATCGATTTCTAAGCGTGAATAGTAAATTTACTGTGAATTTGAACAAAATCATTGTTTGCTATGGGTCATGGATAAAAAAACCATTTACTTGGAGCTTCAAAAATTAATAACAATTTGGAAAGAGCGTGTCTTCCTATGATTACATTCTGAATCGATTTCTAAGGATAAATAGTGAATGTAAAGTGAGTTTGAACAAAATCGTTCTTTGCTATCGGTCATGAAATAACAAAAATAGTTACTTGAAGCTCTAAAAGTTAATAATAATTTGGAAAGAGCGGGTCTTCCTCTGATTACTTGCTTAATCGATCTCTAAGGGTAAATGGTAAATTTACTGTGAATTTGAACAAAATCGTTCTTTGCTATTGGTCATGGACAGAAAAACCATTTACTTGGAGCTTCAAAAATTAATAACAATTTGGAAAGAGCGGGTCTTTCTCTGATCACTTGCTTAATCGATTCCTAAAGGTGAATAGTAAATTTACTGTGGATTTCAACAAAATCGTACTTTGCTATCAGTAATGGACAGAAAAACCATTTACTCGGAGCTTCAAAAATTAATAACTATTTGGAAAGAGCGGGTCTTCCTCTGATCACTTTCTTAATCGATTCCTAAGGGTGAATAGTAAATTTAATGTGGATTTGAACAAAATCGTTCATTGCTATTGGTAGTTGCTATGGATAGAAAAACCATTTACTTGGAGCTTCAAAAATTAATAACAATTTGGAAAGACGGGGTCTTCCTTTGATCACTTACTGAATCGATTTCTAAGGATAAATAGTGAATGTAAAGTGAGTTTGAACAAAATCGTTTTTTGCTATCGGTCATTAGATAAAAAACTATTTACTTGAAGATCTAAAATGTAATAACAATTTGGAAACAGCGGGTCTTCCTCTGATCACTTGCTTAATCGATTCCTAACGTTGAATAGTCAATTTACTGTGAAATTGAACAAAATCGTTCTTTGCTAATGGTCATGAGATAGAACAACCGTTTACTTGGACCTTAAAAAATTAATAACAATTTGGAAAGAGCGGGTCTTCCTCTGATCACTTGCTTAATCGATTCCTAACGGTGAATAGTAAATTGACTGTGAAATTGAACAAAATCGTTCTTTGCTATTGGTCATGGATAAAAAAACCATTTACTTGGAGCTTCAAAAATTAATAACAATTTGAAAAGAGCGTGTCTTCCTATGATTACATGCTGAATCGATTTCTAAGGATAAATAGTGAATGTAAAGTGAGTTTGAAGAAAATCGTTGTTTGCTATCGGTCATGAGATAAAAAAACTATTTACTTGAAGCTCTAAAAATTAATAACAATTTGGAAAGAGCGGGTCTTCCTCTGATTACTTGATTAATCGATTTCTAAGGGTGAATAGTCAATTTACTGTGAATTTGAACGAAATCGTTCTTTGCTATTGGTCATGAGATAGGAAAACCATTTACTTGGACTTTAAAAAATTAATAACAATTTGGAAAGAGCGGGTCTTCCTCTGATCACTTGCTTAATCGATTCCTAAGGGTGAATAGTAAATTTACTGTGAATTTGAACAAAATCGTTCTTTGGTATCGGTCATGGATAGAAAAACCATTTACGTGGAGCTTCAAAAATGAATAACAATTTCGAAAGAGCGGGTCTTCCTTTGATTACTTGCTGAGTCGATTTCTAAGGATAAATAGTGAATGTAATGTGAGTTTGAACAAAGTCGTTCTTTGCTATCGGTCATGTGATAGAAAAACTATTTACTTGAAGCTCTAAAAATTAATAACAATTTGGAAAGAGCGGGTCTTCCTGTGATTACTTGCTTAATCGATTCCTAAGGGTGAATAGTAAATTTACTGTGAATTTGAACAAAATTGTTCTTTGGTATCGGTCATGGATAGAAACCCATTTACTTGGAACTTCAAAAATTAATAACAATTTGGAAAGATCGGGTCTTCCTTTGATTATTTCCTGAATCGATTTTGAAGGATAAATAGTGAATGTAATGTGAGTTAGAACAAAATCGTTCTTTACTATCGGTCATGAGATAGAAAAACTATTTACTTGAAGCTCGAAAAATTAATAACAATTTGGAAAGAGCGGGTCTTCCGCTGATTATTTGCTTAATCGATTTCTAAGGGTGAATAGTAAATTTACTGTGAATTTGAACAAAATCGTTCTTTGCTATCGGTCATGAGATAGAAAAACCATTTACTTGGACCTTAAAAAATTAATAACAATCTGGAACGAGCGGGTCTTCCTCTGATCACTTGCTTAATCGATTCCTAAGGACGAAGAGTAAATTTACTGTGGTTTTGAACAAAATCGTTCTTTGCTATCGATCATGGATAGAAAAACCATTTACTTGGAGCTTCAAAAATTAATAACAATTCGGAAAGAGCGGGTCTTCCTTTGATTACTTGCTGAATCGATTTCTAATGGTAAATAATAAATGTAATGTGAATTTGAACAAAATCGTTCTTTGCTATCGGTCATAAGATAGAAGAACAATTTACTTGGACCTTAAAAAATTAATAACAATTTGGAAAGTGCGGGTCTTCCTCTGATCACTTGCTTACTCGATTCCTAAGGGTGAATAGTAATTATACTGTGGATTTGAACAAAATCGATCTTTGCTATCGGTAGTTGCTATGGATAGAAAAACCATTTACTTGGAACTTCAAAAATTAATAACAATTTGGAAAGAGCCGGTCTTCCTTTGGTTACTTGCTGAATGGATTTCTGAGGATAAATAGTGAATGTAATGTGAGTTTGAACAAAATCGTTCTTTTCTATCGGTCATGAGATAATAAAAACTATTTACTTGAAGCTCTAAAAATCAATAACAATTTGGAAAGAGCGGGTCTTCCTCTGATTATTTGCTTAATCGATTTCCAAGGGTGAATAGTAAATTTTCTGTGAATTTGAACAAAATCGTTCTTTGCTATCGGTCATGAAATGAGAAAAATATTTACATGAAGCTCTAAAAATTGATAACAATTTGGAAACATCGGGTCTTCCTCTGATTACTTGCTTAATCGATCTCTAAGGGTGAATAGTAAATTTACTGTGAGTTTGAACAAAATCGTTCTTTACTATCGGTCATGAGATAGAAAAACTGTTTACTTGAAGTTCTAAAAATTCATAACAATTTGGAAAGAGCGGGTCTTCCTCTGTTTACTTGCTTAATCGATTCCTAAGGGTGAATAGTAAATTTACTGTGAATTTGAACAAAATCGTTCTTTGCTGTTGGTCATGAGATAGAAAACCCATTTACTTGGACCTTAAAAAATGAATAACAATTTGGAAAGAGCGGGTCTTTCTCTGATCACTTGCTTAATCGATTTCTAACGGTGAATAGTAAATTTACTGTGAAATTGAACAAAATCGTTCTTTGCTATCGGTCATGGATAAAACAACCATTTACTTGGAGATTCAAAAATTAATAATAATTTGGAAAGAGCGTGTCTTCCTTTGATTACATGCTGAATCGATTTGTAAGGATAAATAGTGAATGTACAGTGAGTTTGAACAAAATCGTTCTTTGCTATCGGTCATGAGATAAGAAAACTATTTACTTGAAGTTCTAATAATTAATAACAATTTGGAAAGAGCGGGTCTTCCTCTGATCACTTGCTTACTCGATTCCTAAGTGTGAATAGTAATTTTACTGTGGATTTGAACAAAATCGTTATTTGCTATCGGTCATGGATAAAAAAACCATTTACCTGGAGCTCCAAAAATTAATAACAATTTGGAAAGAGCGGGTCTTCCTTTGATTACTTGCTCAATCGATTTCTAAGGATAAATAGTATATGTAATGTGTGTTTGAACAAAATCGTTCTTTGCTGTCGGTCATGAGAGGAAAAAAACTATTTACTTCAAGGTCTAAAAATTAATAACAATTTGTAAACAGCAGGTCTTCCTCTGATTACTTGTTTAATCGATTTCTAAGGGTGAATCGTCAATTTACTGTGAATTTGAACGAAATCGTTGTTTGCTATTGGTCATGAGATAGGAAAACCATTTACTTGGACTTTCAAAAATTAATAACAATTTGGAAAAAGCGGGTCTTCCTCTGATCACTTGCTTAATCGATTCCTAGGGGTGAATAGTAAATTTACTGTGAATTTGAACAAAATCGTTCTTTGGTATCGGTCATGGATAGAAAAACCATTTGACGTGGAGCTTCAAAAATGAATAACAATTTGGAAAGAGCGGGTCTTCCTTTGATTACTTGCTGAGTCGATTTCTAACGATAAATAGTGAATGTAATGTGAGTTTGAACAAAGTCGTTCTTTGCTATCGGTCATGTGATAGAAAAACTATTTACTTGAAGCTCTAAAAATTAATAACAATTTGGAAAGAGCGGGTCTACCTCTGATTACTTGCTTAATCGATTTCTAATGGTAAATAGTAAATTTACAGTGAATTTGAACAAAATCGTTATATCCTATCGGCCATGAGATAGAAGAACCATTTACTTGGACCTTAAAAAATTAATAACAATTTGGAAAGAGCGGGTCTTCCTCTGATCACTTACTTAATCGATTCGTAACGGTGAATAGTAAATTTACTGTGAATTTGAACAAAATCGTTGTTTGCTATCGGTCATGAGATAAAAAAACTATTTACTTGAAGCTGCAAAAATCATTAACAATTTGGAAAAAGCGGGTCTTCTTCTGATTACTTGCCTAATCGATTTCTAAGGGTGAATAGTAAATTTACTGTGAATCTGAACAAAATCGTTCTTTGCTATCGGTCATAAGATAGAAGAACAATTTACTTGGACCTTAAAATATTAATAACAATTTGGAAGCAGCGGGTCTTCCTCTGATCACTTGCTTAATCGATTCCTAAAGGTGAATAGTAAATTTACTGTGGATTTCAACAAAATCGTTCTTTGCTATCGGTCATGGATAGAAAAACCATTTACTTGGACCTTCAAAAATTAATAACAATTTGGAAAAAGCGGGTCTTCCTCTGATCACTTGTTTAATCCATTCCTAAGGGTGAATAGTAAATTTACTGTGGACTTGAACAAAATCGTTCCTTACTATCGTTAGTTGCTATGGATAGAAAAACCATTTACTTGGAACTTCAAAAATTAATAACAATTTGGAAAGAGCGGGTCTTCCTCTGATCACTTGCTTAATCGATTCCTAAGGGAGAATAGTAAATTTACTGTGAATTTGAACGAAATCGTTCTTTGCTATTGGTCATGAGATAGGAAAACCATTTACTTGGACTTTCAAAAATTAATAACAATTTGGAAAAAGCGGGTCTTCCTCTGATCACTTGCTTAATCGATTCCTAAGGGTGAATAGTAAATTTACTGTGAATTTGAACAAAATCGTTCTTTGGTATCGGTCATGGATAGAAAAACCATTTACGTGGAGCTTCAGAAATGAATAACAATTTAGAAAGAGCGGGTCTTCCTTTGATTACTTGCTGAGTCGATTTCTAAGCATAAATAGTGAATGTAATGTGAGTTTGAACAAAATCGTTCTTTGCTATCGGTCATGAGATAGTAAAAACTATTTACTTGAACCTCTAAAAATTAATAACAATTTGGAAAGAGCGGGTCGTCCTTTGATTACTTGCTTAATCGATTTCTAATGGTAAATAGTAAATTTACAGTGAATTTGAACAAAATCGTTATTTCCTATCGGCCATGAGATAGAAAAACCATTTACTTGGACCTTAAAAAATTAATAACAATTTGGAAAGAGCGGGTCTTCCTCTGATCACTGACTTAATCGATTCCTAACCGTAAATAGTAAATTTACTGTGAATTTGAACAAAATCGTTGTTTGCTATCGGTCATGAGATAAAAAAACTATTTACTTGAAGCTGCAAAAATCATTAACAATTTGGAAAACGCGGGTCTTCTTCTGATTACTTGCCTAATCGATTTCTAAGGGTGAATAGTAAATTTACTGTGAATCTGAACAAAATCGTTCTTTGCTATCGGTCATAAGATAGAAGAACAATTTACTTGGACCTTAAAATATTAATAACAATTTGGAAAGAGCGGGTTTTCCTCTGATCACTTGCTTAATCGATTCCTAAAGGTGAATAGTAAATTTACTGTGGATTTCAACAAAATCGTTCTTTGCTATCGGTCATGGATAGAAAAACCATTTACTTGGACCTTCAAAAATTAATAACAATTTGGAAAAAGCGGGTCTTCCTCTGATCACTTGTTTAATCCATTCCTAAGGGTGAATAGTAAATTTACTGTGGACTTGAACAAAATCGTTCCTTACTATCGTTAGTTGCTATGGATAGAAAAACCATTTACTTGGAACTTCGAAAATTAATAACAATTTGGAAAGAGCGGGTCTTCCTCTGATCACTTGCTTAATCGATTCCTAAGGGAGAATAGTAAATTTACTGTCAATTTGAACGAAATCGTTCTTTGCTATTGGTCATGAGATAGGAAAACCATTTACTTGGACTTTCAAAAATTAATAACAATTTGGAAAAAGCGGGTCTTCCTCTGATCACTTGCTTAATCGATTCCTAAGGGTGAATAGTAAATTTACTGTGAATTTGAACAAAATCGTTCTTTGGTATCGGTCATGGATAGAAAAACCATTTACGTGGAGCTTCAGAAATGAATAACAATTTGGAAAGAGCGGGTCTTCCTTTGATTACTTGCTGAGTCGATTTCTAAGCATAAATAGTGAATGTAATGTGAGTTTGAACAAAATCGTTCTTTGCTATCGGTCATGAGATAATAAAAACTATTTACTTGAACCTCTAAAAATTAATAACAATTTGGAAAGAGCGGGTCTTCCTTTGATTACTTGCTTAATCGATTCCTAAGGGAGAATAGTAAATTTACTGTGAATTTGAACAAACCGTGCTTTGCTATCGGTCATGGCTAGAAAAACCATTTACTTGGAGCTTAAAAAATTAATAACAATTTGGAAAGAGCGGGTCTCCCTTTGATTACTTGCTGAATCGATTTCTAACGGTAAATAGTAAATGTAATGTGAATTTGAACAAAATCGTTCTTTGCTATCGTTCATAAGATAGACGAACAATTTACTTGGACCTTAAAAAATTAATAACAATTTGGAAAGAGCGGGTCTTCTTCTGATCACTTGCTTATTCGATACCTAAGGGTGAATAGTAAATTTACTGTGAATTTGAACAAAATCGTTCTTTGCTATCGGTCATGGATAAAAAAACCATTTACTTGGAGCTTCAAAAAATAATAACAATTTGGAAAGATTGGGTCTTCCTTTGATTACTTGCTGAATCGATTTCTAAGGATAAATAGTGGATGTAAAGTGAGTTTGAACAAAATCATTCTTTGCTATCGGTCATGTGATAAGAAAAATATTAACTTGAAGCTCTAAAAATTATTAACAATTTGGAAAAAGCGGGTCTTCCTCTGATTACTAGCTTAATCGATTTCTAATGGTGAATAGTAAATTTACTGTGAATTTGAACAAAATCGTTGTTTGCTATTGGTCATGAGATAGAAAAATCATTTACTTGAACCTTAAAAAATTAATAACAATTTGGAAAGAGCGGGTCTTCCGCTGATTATTTGCTTAATCGATTTCTAAGGGTGAATAGTAAATTTACTGTGAATTTGAACAAAATCGTTCTTTGCTATCGGTCATGAGATAGAAAAACCATTTACTTGGACCTTAAAAAATTAATAACAATTTGGAACGAGCGGGTCTTCCTCTGATCACTTGCTTAATCGATTCCTAAGGACGAAGAGTAAATTTACTGTGGTTTTGAACAAAATCGTTCTTTGCTATCGATCATGGATAGAAAAACCATTTACTTGGAGCTTCAAAAATTAATAACAATTCGGAAAGAGCGGGTCTTCCTTTGATTACTTGCTGAATCGATTTCTAATGGTAAATAATAAATGTAATGTGAATTTGAACAAAATCGTTCTTTGCTATCGGTCATAAGATAGAAGAACAATTTACTTGGACCTTAAAAAATTAATAACAATTTGGAAAGTGCGGGTCTTCCTCTGATCACTTGCTTACTCGATTCCTAAGGGTGAATAGTAATTATACTGTGGATTTGAACAAAATCGATCTTTGCTATCGGTAGTTGCTATGGATAGAAAAACCATTTACTTGGAACTTCAAAAATTAATAACAATTTGGAAAGAGCCGGTCTTCCTTTGGTTACTTGCTGAATGGATTTCTGAGGATAAATAGTGAATGTAATGTGAGTTTGAACAAAATCGTTCTTTTCTATCGGTCATGAGATAATAAAAACTATTTACTTGAAGCTCTAAAAATCAATAACAATTTGGAAAGAGCGGGTCTTCCTCTGATTATTTGCTTAATCGATTTCCAAGGGTGAATAGTAAATTTTCTGTGAATTTGAACAAAATCGTTCTTTGCTATCGGTCATGAAATGAGAAAAATATTTACATGAAGCTCTAAAAATTGATAACAATTTGGAAACATCGGGTCTTCCTCTGATTACTTGCTTAATCGATCTCTAAGGGTGAATAGTAAATTTACTGTGAGTTTGAACAAAATCGTTCTTTACTATCGGTCATGAGATAGAAAAACTGTTTACTTGAAGTTCTAAAAATTCATAACAATTTGGAAAGAGCGGGTCTTCCTCTGTTTACTTGCTTAATCGATTCCTAAGGGTGAATAGTAAATTTACTGTGAATTTGAACAAAATCGTTCTTTGCTGTTGGTCATGAGATAGAAAACCCATTTACTTGGACCTTAAAAAATGAATAACAATTTGGAAAGAGCGGGTCTTTCTCTGATCACTTGCTTAATCGATTTCTAACGGTGAATAGTAAATTTACTGTGAAATTGAACAAAATCGTTCTTTGCTATCGGTCATGGATAAAACAACCATTTACTTGGAGCTTCAAAAATTAATAATAATTTGGAAAGAGCGTGTCTTCCTTTGATTACATGCTGAATCGATTTGTAAGGATAAATAGTGAATGTACAGTGAGTTTGAACAAAATCGTTCTTTGCTATCGGTCATGAGATAAGAAAACTATTTACTTGAAGTTCTAATAATTAATAACAATTTGGAAAGAGCGGGTCTTCCTCTGATCACTTGCTTACTCGATTCCTAAGTGTGAATAGTAATTTTACTGTGGATTTGAACAAAATCGTTATTTGCTATCGGTCATGGATAAAAAAACCCTTTACCTGGAGCTCCAAAAATTAATAACAATTTGGAAAGAGCGGGTCTTCCTTTGATTACTTGCTGAATCGATTTCTAAGGATAAATAGTATATGTAATGTGTGTTTGAACAAAATCGTTCTTTGCTGTCGGTCATGAGAGGAAAAAAACTATTTACTTCAAGGTCTAAAAATTAATAACAATTTGTAAACAGCAGGTCTTCCTCTGATTACTTGTTTAATCGATTTCTAAGGGTGAATCGTCAATTTACTGTGAATTTGAACGAAATCGTTGTTTGCTATTGGTCATGAGATAGGAAAACCATTTACTTGGACTTTCAAAAATTAATAACAATTTGGAAAAAGCGGGTCTTCCTCTGATCACTTGCTTAATCGATTCCTAGGGGTGAATAGTAAATTTTCTGTGAATTTGAACAAAATCGTTCTTTGGTATCGGTCATGGATAGAAAAACCATTTGACGTGGAGCTTCAAAAATGAATAACAATTTGGAAAGAGCGGGTCTTCCTTTGATTACTTGCTGAGTCGATTTCTAACGATAAATAGTGAATGTAATGTGAGTTTGAACAAAGTCGTTCTTTGCTATCGGTCATGTGATAGAAAAACTATTTACTTGAAGCTCTAAAAATTAATAACAATTTGGAAAGAGCGGGTCTACCTCTGATTACTTGCTTAATCGATTTCTAATGGTAAATAGTAAATTTACAGTGAATTTGAACAAAATCGTTATATCCTATCGGCCATGAGATAGAAGAACCATTTACTTGGACCTTAAAAAATTAATAACAATTTGGAAAGAGCGGGTCTTCCTCTGATCACTTACTTAATCGATTCGTAACGGTGAATAGTAAATTTACTGTGAATTTGAACAAAATCGTTGTTTGCTATCGGTCATGAGATAAAAAAACTATTTACTTGAAGCTGCAAAAATCATTAACAATTTGGAAAAAGCGGGTCTTCTTCTGATTACTTGCCTAATCGATTTCTAAGGGTGAATAGTAAATTTACTGTGAATCTGAACAAAATCGTTCTTTGCTATCGGTCATAAGATAGAAGAACAATTTACTTGGACCTTAAAATATTAATAACAATTTGGAAGCAGCGGGTCTTCCTCTGATCACTTGCTTAATCGATTCCTAAAGGTGAATAGTAAATTTACTGTGGATTTCAACAAAATCGTTCTTTGCTATCGGTCATGGATAGAAAAACCATTTACTTGGACCTTCAAAAATTAATAACAATTTGGAAAAAGCGGGTCTTCCTCTGATCACTTGTTTAATCCATTCCTAAGGGTGAATAGTAAATTTACTGTGGACTTGAACAAAATCGTTCCTTACTATCGTTAGTTGCTATGGATAGAAAAACCATTTACTTGGAACTTCAAAAATTAATAACAATTTGGAAAGAGCGGGTCTTCCTCTGATCACTTGCTTAATCGATTCCTAAGGGAGAATAGTAAATTTACTGTGAATTTGAACGAAATCGTTCTTTGCTATTGGTCATGAGATAGGAAAACCATTTACTTGGACTTTCAAAAATTAATAACAATTTGGAAAAAGCGGGTCTTCCTCTGATCACTTGCTTAATCGATTCCTAAGGGTGAATAGTAAATTTACTGTGAATTTGAACAAAATCGTTCTTTGGTATCGGTCATGGATAGAAAAACCATTTACGTGGAGCTTCAGAAATGAATAACAATTTGGAACGAGCGGGTTTTCCTTTGATTACTTGCTGAGTCGATTTCTAAGCATAAATAGTGAATGTAATGTGAGTTTGAACAAAATCGTTCTTTGCTATCGGTCATGAGATAATAAAAACTATTTACTTGAACCTCTAAAAATTAATAACAATTTGGAAAGAGCGGGTCTTCCTTTGATTACTTGCTTAATCGATTCCTAAGGGAGAATAGTAAATTTACTGTGAATTTGAACAAACCGTGCTTTGCTATCGGTCATGGCTAGAAAAACCATTTACTTGGAGCTTAAAAAATTAATAACAATTTGGAAAGAGCGGGTCTCCCTTTGATTACTTGCTGAATCGATTTCTAACGGTAAATAGTAAATGTAATGTGAATTTGAACAAAATCGTTCTTTGCTATCGTTCATAAGATAGACGAACAATTTACTTGGACCTTAAAAAATTAATAACAATTTGGAAAGAGCGGGTCTTCTTCTGATCACTTGCTTATTCGATACCTAAGGGTGAATAGTAAATTTACTGTGAATTTGAACAAAATCGTTCTTTGCTATCGGTCATGGATAAAAAAACCATTTACTTGGAGCTTCAAAAAATAATAACAATTTGGAAAGATTGGGTCTTCCTTTGATTACTTGCTGAATCGATTTCTAAGGATAAATAGTGGATGTAAAGTGAGTTTGAACAAAATCATTCTTTGCTATCGGTCATGTGATAAGAAAAATATTAACTTGAAGCTCTAAAAATTATTAACAATTTGGAAAAAGCGGGTCTTCCTCTGATTACTAGCTTAATCGATTTCTAATGGTGAATAGTAAATTTACTGTGAATTTGAACAAAATCGTTGTTTGCTATTGGTCATGAGATAGAAAAATCATTTACTTGAACCTTAAAAAATTAATAACAATTTGGAAAGAGCGGGTCTTCCGCTGATTATTTGCTTAATCGATTTCTAAGGGTGAATAGTAAATTTACTGTGAATTTGAACAAAATCGTTCTTTGCTATCGGTCATGAGATAGAAAAACCATTTACTTGGACCTTAAAAAATTAATAACAATTTGGAACGAGCGGGTCTTCCTCTGATCACTTGCTTAATCGATTCCTAAGGACGAAGAGTAAATTTACTGTGGTTTTGAACAAAATCGTTCTTTGCTATCGATCATGGATAGAAAAACCATTTACTTGGAGCTTCAAAAATTAATAACAATTCGGAAAGAGCGGGTCTCCCTTTGATTACTTGCTGAATCGATTTCTAATGGTAAATAATAAATGTAATGTGAATTTGAACAAAATCGTTCTTTGCTATCGGTCACAAGATAGAAGAAGAATTTACTTGGACCTTAAAAAATTAATAACAATTTGGAAAGTGCGGGTCTTCCTCTGATCACTTGCTTACTCGATTCCTAAGGGTGAATAGTAATTATACTGTGGATTTGAACAAAATCGATCTTTGCTATCGGTAGTTGCTATGGATAGAAAAACCATTTACTTGGAACTTCAAAAATTAATAACAATTTGGAAAGAGCCGGTCTTCCTTTGGTTACTTGCTGAATGGATTTCTGAGGATAAATAGTGAATGTAATGTGAGTTTGAACAAAATCGTTCTTTTCTATCGGTCATGAGATAATAAAAACTATTTACTTGAAGCTCTAAAAATCAATAACAATTTGGAAAGAGCGGGTCTTCCTCTGATCACTTGCTTAATCGATTCCTCACGGTGAATGGTAAATTGACTGTGAAATTGAACAAAATCGTTCTTTGCTATGGGTCATGGATAAGAAAACCATTTACTTGGACCTTCAAAAATTAATAACAATTTGGAAAGAGCGTGTCTTCCTATGATTACATGCTGAATCGATTTCTAAGGATAAATAGTGAATGTAAAGTGAGTTTGAACAAAATCGTTGTTTGCTATCGGTCATGAGATAAGAAAACTATTTACTTGAAGCTCTAAAAATTAATAACAATTTCGAAAGAGCGGGTCTTCCTCTGACTACTAGCTTAATCGATTTCTAAGCGTGAATAGTAAATTTACTGTGAATTTGAACAAAATCATTGTTTGCTATGGGTCATGGATAAAAAAACCATTTACTTGGAGCTTCAAAAATTAATAACAATTTGGAAAGAGCGTGTCTTCCTATGATTACATTCTGAATCGATTTCTAAGGATAAATAGTGAATGTAAAGTGAGTTTGAACAAAATCGTTCTTTGCTATCGGTCATGAAATAACAAAAATAGTTACTTGAAGCTCTAAAAGTTAATAATAATTTGGAAAGAGCGGGTCTTCCTCTGATTACTTGCTTAATCGATCTCTAAGGGTAAATGGTAAATTTACTGTGAATTTGAACAAAATCGTTCTTTGCTATTGGTCATGGACAGAAAAACCATTTACTTGGAGCTTCAAAAATTAATAACAATTTGGAAAGAGCGGGTCTTTCTCTGATCACTTGCTTAATCGATTCCTAAAGGTGAATAGTAAATTTACTGTGGATTTCAACAAAATCGTACTTTGCTATCTACTGATAGCAAAGTACGATTTTGTTGAAATCCACAGTAAATTTACTATTCACCTTTAGGAATCGATTAAGCAAGTGATCAGAGAAAGACCCGCTCTTTCCAAATTGTTATTAATTTTTGAAGCTCCGAGTAAATGGTTTTTCTGTCCAGAAAAACCACAGGGTAAATGGTAAATTTACTGTGAATTTGAACAAAATCGTTCTTTGCTATTGGTCATGGACAGAAAAACCATTTACTCGGAGCTTCAAAAATTAATAACTATTTGGAAAGAGCGGGTCTTCCTCTGATCACTTTCTTAATCGATTCCTAAGGGTGAATAGTAAATTTAATGTGGATTTGAACAAAATCGTTCATTGCTATTGGTAGTTGCTATGGATAGAAAAACCATTTACTTGGAGCTTCAAAAATTAATAACAATTTGGAAAGACGGGGTCTTCCTTTGATCACTTACTGAATCGATTTCTAAGGATAAATAGTGAATGTAAAGTGAGTTTGAACAAAATCGTTTTTTGCTATCGGTCATTAGATAAAAAACTATTTACTTGAAGATCTAAAATGTAATAACAATTTGGAAACAGCGGGTCTTCCTCTGATCACTTGCTTAATCGATTCCTAACGTTGAATAGTCAATTTACTGTGAAATTGAACAAAATCGTTCTTTGCTAATGGTCATGAGATAGAACAACCGTTTACTTGGACCTTAAAAAATTAATAACAATTTGGAAAGAGCGGGTCTTCCTCTGATCACTTGCTTAATCGATTCCTAACGGTGAATAGTAAATTGACTGTGAAATTGAACAAAATCGTTCTTTGCTATTGGTCATGGATAAAAAAACCATTTACTTGGAGCTTCAAAAATTAATAACAATTTGAAAAGAGCGTGTCTTCCTATGATTACATGCTGAATCGATTTCTAAGGATAAATAGTGAATGTAAAGTGAGTTTGAAGAAAATCGTTGTTTGCTATCGGTCATGAGATAAAAAAACTATTTACTTGAAGCTCTAAAAATTAATAACAATTTGGAAAGAGCGGGTCTTCCTCTGATTACTTGATTAATCGATTTCTAAGGGTGAATAGTCAATTTACTGTGAATTTGAACGAAATCGTTCTTTGCTATTGGTCATGAGATAGGAAAACCATTTACTTGGACTTTACAAAATTAATAACAATTTGGAAAGAGCGGGTCTTCCTCTCATCACTTGCTTAATCGATTCCTAAGGGTGAATAGTAAATTTACTGTGAATTTGAACAAAATCGTTCTTTGGTATCGGTCATGGATAGAAAAACCATTTACGTGGAGCTTCAAAAATGAATAACAATTTCGAAAGAGCGGGTCTTCCTTTGATTACTTGCTGAGTCGATTTCTAAGGATAAATAGTGAATGTAATGTGAGTTTGAACAAAGTCGTTCTTTGCTATCGGTCATGTGATAGAAAAACTATTTACTTGAAGCTCTAAAAATTAATAACAATTTGGAAAGAGCGGGTCTTCCTGTGATTACTTGCTTAATCGATTCCTAAGGGTGAATAGTAAATTTACTGTGAATTTGAACAAAATTGTTCTTTGGTATCGGTCATGGATAGAAACCCATTTACTTGGAACTTCAAAAATTAATAACAATTTGGAAAGATCGGGTCTTCCTTTGATTATTTCCTGAATCGATTTTGAAGGATAAATAGTGAATGTAATGTGAGTTAGAACAAAATCGTTCTTTACTATCGGTCATGAGATAGAAAAACTATTTACTTGAAGCTCGAAAAATTAATAACAATTTGGAAAGAGCGGGTCTTCCGCTGATTATTTGCTTAATCGATTTCTAAGGGTGAATAGTAAATTTACTGTGAATTTGAACAAAATCGTTCTTTGCTATCGGTCATGAGATAGAAAAACCATTTACTTGGACCTTAAAAAATTAATAACAATCTGGAACGAGCGGGTCTTCCTCTGATCACTTGCTTAATCGATTCCTAAGGACGAAGAGTAAATTTACTGTGGTTTTGAACAAAATCGTTCTTTGCTATCGATCATGGATAGAAAAACCATTTACTTGGAGCTTCAAAAATTAATAACAATTCGGAAAGAGCGGGTCTTCCTTTGATTACTTGCTGAATCGATTTCTAATGGTAAATAATAAATGTAATGTGAATTTGAACAAAATCGTTCTTTGCTATCGGTCATAAGATAGAAGAACAATTTACTTGGACCTTAAAAAATTAATAACAATTTGGAAAGTGCGGGTCTTCCTCTGATCACTTGCTTACTCGATTCCTAAGGGTGAATAGTAATTATACTGTGGATTTGAACAAAATCGATCTTTGCTATCGGTAGTTGCTATGGATAGAAAAACCATTTACTTGGAACTTCAAAAATTAATAACAATTTGGAAAGAGCCGGTCTTCCTTTGGTTACTTGCTGAATGGATTTCTGAGGATAAATAGTGAATGTAATGTGAGTTTGAACAAAATCGTTCTTTTCTATCGGTCATGAGATAATAAAAACTATTTACTTGAAGCTCTAAAAATCAATAACAATTTGGAAAGAGCGGGTCTTCCTCTGATTATTTGCTTAATCGATTTCCAAGGGTGAATAGTAAATTTTCTGTGAATTTGAACAAAATCGTTCTTTGCTATCGGTCATGAAATGAGAAAAATATTTACATGAAGCTCTAAAAATTGATAACAATTTGGAAACATCGGGTCTTCCTCTGATTACTTGCTTAATCGATCTCTAAGGGTGAATAGTAAATTTACTGTGAGTTTGAACAAAATCGTTCTTTACTATCGGTCATGAGATAGAAAAACTGTTTACTTGAAGTTCTAAAAATTCATAACAATTTGGAAAGAGCGGGTCTTCCTCTGTTTACTTGCTTAATCGATTCCTAAGGGTGAATAGTAAATTTACTGTGAATTTGAACAAAATCGTTCTTTGCTGTTGGTCATGAGATAGAAAACCCATTTACTTGGACCTTAAAAAATGAATAACAATTTGGAAAGAGCGGGTCTTTCTCTGATCACTTGCTTAATCGATTTCTAACGGTGAATAGTAAATTTACTGTGAAATTGAACAAAATCGTTCTTTGCTATCGGTCATGGATAAAACAACCATTTACTTGGAGATTCAAAAATTAATAATAATTTGGAAAGAGCGTGTCTTCCTTTGATTACATGCTGAATCGATTTGTAAGGATAAATAGTGAATGTACAGTGAGTTTGAACAAAATCGTTCTTTGCTATCGGTCATGAGATAAGAAAACTATTTACTTGAAGTTCTAATAATTAATAACAATTTGGAAAGAGCGGGTCTTCCTCTGATCACTTGCTTACTCGATTCCTAAGTGTGAATAGTAATTTTACTGTGGATTTGAACAAAATCGTTATTTGCTATCGGTCATGGATAAAAAAACCATTTACCTGGAGCTCCAAAAATTAATAACAATTTGGAAAGAGCGGGTCTTCCTTTGATTACTTGCTGAATCGATTTCTAAGGATAAATAGTATATGTAATGTGTGTTTGAACAAAATCGTTCTTTGCTGTCGGTCATGAGAGGAAAAAAACTATTTACTTCAAGGTCTAAAAATTAATAACAATTTGTAAACAGCAGGTCTTCCTCTGATTACTTGTTTAATCGATTTCTAAGGGTGAATCGTCAATTTACTGTGAATTTGAACGAAATCGTTGTTTGCTATTGGTCATGAGATAGGAAAACCATTTACTTGGGCTTTCAAAAATTAATAACAATTTGGAAAAAGCGGGTCTTCCTCTGATCACTTGCTTAATCGATTCCTAGGGGTGAATAGTAAATTTACTGTGAATTTGAACAAAATCGTTCTTTGGTATCGGTCATGGATAGAAAAACCATTTGACGTGGAGCTTCAAAAATGAATAACAATTTGGAAAGAGCGGGTCTTCCTTTGATTACTTGCTGAGTCGATTTCTAACGATAAATAGTGAATGTAATGTGAGTTTGAACAAAGTCGTTCTTTGCTATCGGTCATGTGATAGAAAAACTATTTACTTGAAGCTCTAAAAATTAATAACAATTTGGAAAGAGCGGGTCTACCTCTGATTACTTGCTTAATCGATTTCTAATGGTAAATAGTAAATTTACAGTGAATTTGAACAAAATCGTTATATCCTATCGGCCATGAGATAGAAGAACCATTTACTTGGACCTTAAAAAATTAATAACAATTTGGAAAGAGCGGGTCTTCCTCTGATCACTTACTTAATCGATTCGTAACGGTGAATAGTAAATTTACTGTGAATTTGAACAAAATCGTTGTTTGCTATCGGTCATGAGATAAAAAAACTATTTACTTGAAGCTGCAAAAATCATTAACAATTTGGAAAAAGCGGGTCTTCTTCTGATTACTTGCCTAATCGATTTCTAAGGGTGAATAGTAAATTTACTGTGAATCTGAACAAAATCGTTCTTTGCTATCGGTCATAAGATAGAAGAACAATTTACTTGGACCTTAAAATATTAATAACAATTTGGAAGCAGCGGGTCTTCCTCTGATCACTTGCTTAATCGATTCCTAAAGGTGAATAGTAAATTTACTGTGGATTTCAACAAAATCGTTCTTTGCTATCGGTCATGGATAGAAAAACCATTTACTTGGACCTTCAAAAATTAATAACAATTTGGAAAAAGCGGGTCTTCCTCTGATCACTTGTTTAATCCATTCCTAAGGGTGAATAGTAAATTTACTGTGGACTTGAACAAAATCGTTCCTTACTATCGTTAGTTGCTATGGATAGAAAAACCATTTACTTGGAACTTCAAAAATTAATAACAATTTGGAAAGAGCGGGTCTTCCTCTGATCACTTGCTTAATCGATTCCTAAGGGAGAATAGTAAATTTACTGTGAATTTGAACGAAATCGTTCTTTGCTATTGGTCATGAGATAGGAAAACCATTTACTTGGACTTTCAAAAATTAATAACAATTTGGAAAAAGCGGGTCTTCCTCTGATCACTTGCTTAATCGATTCCTAAGGGTGAATAGTAAATTTACTGTGAATTTGAACAAAATCGTTCTTTGGTATCGGTCATGGATAGAAAAACCATTTACGTGGAGCTTCAGAAATGAATAACAATTTAGAAAGAGCGGGTCTTCCTTTGATTACTTGCTGAGTCGATTTCTAAGCATAAATAGTGAATGTAATGTGAGTTTGAACAAAATCGTTCTTTGCTATCGGTCATGAGATAGTAAAAACTATTTACTTGAACCTCTAAAAATTAATAACAATTTGGAAAGAGCGGGTCGTCCTTTGATTACTTGCTTAATCGATTTCTAATGGTAAATAGTAAATTTACAGCGAATTTGAACAAAATCGTTATTTCCTATCGGCCATGAGATAGAAAAACCATTTACTTGGACCTTAAAAAATTAATAACAATTTGGAAAGAGCGGGTCTTCCTCTGATCACTGACTTAATCGATTCCTAACCGTAAATAGTAAATTTACTGTGAATTTGAACAAAATCGTTGTTTGCTATCGGTCATGAGATAAAAAAACTATTTACTTGAAGCTGCAAAAATCATTAACAATTTGGAAAACGCGGGTCTTCTTCTGATTACTTGCCTAATCGATTTCTAAGGGTGAATAGTAAATTTACTGTGAATCTGAACAAAATCGTTCTTTGCTATCGGTCATAAGATAGAAGAACAATTTACTTGGACCTTAAAATATTAATAACAATTTGGAAAGAGCGGGTTTTCCTCTGATCACTTGCTTAATCGATTCCTAAAGGTGAATAGTAAATTTACTGTGGATTTCAACAAAATCGTTCTTTGCTATCGGTCATGGATAGAAAAACCATTTACTTGGACCTTCAAAAATTAATAACAATTTGGAAAAAGCGGGTCTTCCTCTGATCACTTGTTTAATCCATTCCTAAGGGTGAATAGTAAATTTACTGTGGACTTGAACAAAATCGTTCCTTACTATCGTTAGTTGCTATGGATAGAAAAACCATTTACTTGGAACTTCGAAAATTAATAACAATTTGGAAAGAGCGGGTCTTCCTCTGATCACTTGCTTAATCGATTCCTAAGGGAGAATAGTAAATTTACTGTCAATTTGAACGAAATCGTTCTTTGCTATTGGTCATGAGATAGGAAAACCATTTACTTGGACTTTCAAAAATTAATAACAATTTGGAAAAAGCGGGTCTTCCTCTGATCACTTGCTTAATCGATTCCTAAGGGTGAATAGTAAATTTACTGTGAATTTGAACAAAATCGTTCTTTGGTATCGGTCATGGATAGAAAAACCATTTACGTGGAGCTTCAGAAATGAATAACAATTTGGAAAGAGCGGGTCTTCCTTTGATTACTTGCTGAGTCGATTTCTAAGCATAAATAGTGAATGTAATGTGAGTTTGAACAAAATCGTTCTTTGCTATCGGTCATGAGATAATAAAAACTATTTACTTGAACCTCTAAAAATTAATAACAATTTGGAAAGAGCGGGTCTTCCTTTGATTACTTGCTTAATCGATTCCTAAGGGAGAATAGTAAATTTACTGTGAATTTGAACAAACCGTGCTTTGCTATCGGTCATGGCTAGAAAAACCATTTACTTGGAGCTTAAAAAATTAATAACAATTTGGAAAGAGCGGGTCTCCCTTTGATTACTTGCTGAATCGATTTCTAACGGTAAATAGTAAATGTAATGTGAATTTGAACAAAATCGTTCTTTGCTATCGTTCATAAGATAGACGAACAATTTACTTGGACCTTAAAAAATTAATAACAATTTGGAAAGAGCGGGTCTTCTTCTGATCACTTGCTTATTCGATACCTAAGGGTGAATAGTAAATTTACTGTGAATTTGAACAAAATCGTTCTTTGCTATCGGTCATGGATAAAAAAACCATTTACTTGGAGCTTCAAAAAATAATAACAATTTGGAAAGATTGGGTCTTCCTTTGATTACTTGCTGAATCGATTTCTAAGGATAAATAGTGGATGTAAAGTGAGTTTGAACAAAATCATTCTTTGCTATCGGTCATGTGATAAGAAAAATATTAACTTGAAGCTCTAAAAATTATTAACAATTTGGAAAAAGCGGGTCTTCCTCTGATTACTAGCTTAATCGATTTCTAATGGTGAATAGTAAATTTACTGTGAATTTGAACAAAATCGTTGTTTGCTATTGGTCATGAGATAGAAAAATCATTTACTTGAACCTTAAAAAATTAATAACAATTTGGAAAGAGCGGGTCTTCCGCTGATTATTTGCTTAATCGATTTCTAAGGGTGAATAGTAAATTTACTGTGAATTTGAACAAAATCGTTCTTTGCTATCGGTCATGAGATAGAAAAACCATTTACTTGGACCTTAAAAAATTAATAACAATTTGGAACGAGCGGGTCTTCCTCTGATCACTTGCTTAATCGATTCCTAAGGACGAAGAGTAAATTTACTGTGGTTTTGAACAAAATCGTTCTTTGCTATCGATCATGGATAGAAAAACCATTTACTTGGAGCTTCAAAAATTAATAACAATTCGGAAAGAGCGGGTCTTCCTTTGATTACTTGCTGAATCGATTTCTAATGGTAAATAATAAATGTAATGTGAATTTGAACAAAATCGTTCTTTGCTATCGGTCACAAGATAGAAGAAGAATTTACTTGGACCTTAAAAAATTAATAACAATTTGGAAAGTGCGGGTCTTCCTCTGATCACTTGCTTACTCGATTCCTAAGGGTGAATAGTAATTATACTGTGGATTTGAACAAAATCGATCTTTGCTATCGGTAGTTGCTATGGATAGAAAAACCATTTACTTGGAACTTCAAAAATTAATAACAATTTGGAAAGAGCCGGTCTTCCTTTGGTTACTTGCTGAATGGATTTCTGAGGATAAATAGTGAATGTAATGTGAGTTTGAACAAAATCGTTCTTTTCTATCGGTCATGAGATAATAAAAACTATTTACTTGAAGCTCTAAAAATCAATAACAATTTGGAAAGAGCGGGTCTTCCTCTGATTATTTGCTTAATCGATTTCCAAGGGTGAATAGTAAATTTTCTGTGAATTTGAACAAAATCGTTCTTTGCTATCGGTCATGAAATGAGAAAAATATTTACATGAAGCTCTAAAAATTGATAACAATTTGGAAACATCGGGTCTTCCTCTGATTACTTGCTTAATCGATCTCTAAGGGTGAATAGTAAATTTACTGTGAGTTTGAACAAAATCGTTCTTTACTATCGGTCATGAGATAGAAAAACTGTTTACTTGAAGTTCTAAAAATTCATAACAATTTGGAAAGAGCGGGTCTTCCTCTGTTTACTTGCTTAATCGATTCCTAAGGGTGAATAGTAAATTTACTGTGAATTTGAACAAAATCGTTCTTTGCTGTTGGTCATGAGATAGAAAACCCATTTACTTGGACCTTAAAAAATGAATAACAATTTGGAAAGAGCGGGTCTTTCTCTGATCACTTGCTTAATCGATTTCTAACGGTGAATAGTAAATTTACTGTGAAATTGAACAAAATCGTTCTTTGCTATCGGTCATGGATAAAACAACCATTTACTTGGAGCTTCAAAAATTAATAATAATTTGGAAAGAGCGTGTCTTCCTTTGATTACATGCTGAATCGATTTGTAAGGATAAATAGTGAATGTACAGTGAGTTTGAACAAAATCGTTCTTTGCTATCGGTCATGAGATAAGAAAACTATTTACTTGAAGTTCTAATAATTAATAACAATTTGGAAAGAGCGGGTCTTCCTCTGATCACTTGCTTACTCGATTCCTAAGTGTGAATAGTAATTTTACTGTGGATTTGAACAAAATCGTTATTTGCTATCGGTCATGGATAAAAAAACCCTTTACCTGGAGCTCCAAAAATTAATAACAATTTGGAAAGAGCGGGTCTTCCTTTGATTACTTGCTGAATCGATTTCTAAGGATAAATAGTATATGTAATGTGTGTTTGAACAAAATCGTTCTTTGCTGTCGGTCATGAGAGGAAAAAAACTATTTACTTCAAGGTCTAAAAATTAATAACAATTTGTAAACAGCAGGTCTTCCTCTGATTACTTGTTTAATCGATTTCTAAGGGTGAATCGTCAATTTACTGTGAATTTGAACGAAATCGTTGTTTGCTATTGGTCATGAGATAGGAAAACCATTTACTTGGACTTTCAAAAATTAATAACAATTTGGAAAAAGCGGGTCTTCCTCTGATCACTTGCTTAATCGATTCCTAGGGGTGAATAGTAAATTTACTGTGAATTTGAACAAAATCGTTCTTTGGTATCGGTCATGGATAGAAAAACCATTTGACGTGGAGCTTCAAAAATGAATAACAATTTGGAAAGAGCGGGTCTTCCTTTGATTACTTGCTGAGTCGATTTCTAACGATAAATAGTGAATGTAATGTGAGTTTGAACAAAGTCGTTCTTTGCTATCGGTCATGTGATAGAAAAACTATTTACTTGAAGCTCTAAAAATTAATAACAATTTGGAAAGAGCGGGTCTACCTCTGATTACTTGCTTAATCGATTTCTAATGGTAAATAGTAAATTTACAGTGAATTTGAACAAAATCGTTATATCCTATCGGCCATGAGATAGAAGAACCATTTACTTGGACCTTAAAAAATTAATAACAATTTGGAAAGAGCGGGTCTTCCTCTGATCACTTACTTAATCGATTCGTAACGGTGAATAGTAAATTTACTGTGAATTTGAACAAAATCGTTGTTTGCTATCGGTCATGAGATAAAAAAACTATTTACTTGAAGCTGCAAAAATCATTAACAATTTGGAAAAAGCGGGTCTTCTTCTGATTACTTGCCTAATCGATTTCTAAGGGTGAATAGTAAATTTACTGTGAATCTGAACAAAATCGTTCTTTGCTATCGGTCATAAGATAGAAGAACAATTTACTTGGACCTTAAAATATTAATAACAATTTGGAAGCAGCGGGTCTTCCTCTGATCACTTGCTTAATCGATTCCTAAAGGTGAATAGTAAATTTACTGTGGATTTCAACAAAATCGTTCTTTGCTATCGGTCATGGATAGAAAAACCATTTACTTGGACCTTCAAAAATTAATAACAATTTGGAAAAAGCGGGTCTTCCTCTGATCACTTGTTTAATCCATTCCTAAGGGTGAATAGTAAATTTACTGTGGACTTGAACAAAATCGTTCCTTACTATCGTTAGTTGCTATGGATAGAAAAACCATTTACTTGGAACTTCAAAAATTAATAACAATTTGGAAAGAGCGGGTCTTCCTCTGATCACTTGCTTAATCGATTCCTAAGGGAGAATAGTAAATTTACTGTGAATTTGAACGAAATCGTTCTTTGCTATTGGTCATGAGATAGGAAAACCATTTACTTGGACTTTCAAAAATTAATAACAATTTGGAAAAAGCGGGTCTTCCTCTGATCACTTGCTTAATCGATTCCTAAGGGTGAATAGTAAATTTACTGTGAATTTGAACAAAATCGTTCTTTGGTATCGGTCATGGATAGAAAAACCATTTACGTGGAGCTTCAGAAATGAATAACAATTTGGAACGAGCGGGTTTTCCTTTGATTACTTGCTGAGTCGATTTCTAAGCATAAATAGTGAATGTAATGTGAGTTTGAACAAAATCGTTCTTTGCTATCGGTCATGAGATAATAAAAACTATTTACTTGAACCTCTAAAAATTAATAACAATTTGGAAAGAGCGGGTCTTCCTTTGATTACTTGCTTAATCGATTCCTAAGGGAGAATAGTAAATTTACTGTGAATTTGAACAAACCGTGCTTTGCTATCGGTCATGGCTAGAAAAACCATTTACTTGGAGCTTAAAAAATTAATAACAATTTGGAAAGAGCGGGTCTCCCTTTGATTACTTGCTGAATCGATTTCTAACGGTAAATAGTAAATGTAATGTGAATTTGAACAAAATCGTTCTTTGCTATCGTTCATAAGATAGACGAACAATTTACTTGGACCTTAAAAAATTAATAACAATTTGGAAAGAGCGGGTCTTCTTCTGATCACTTGCTTATTCGATACCTAAGGGTGAATAGTAAATTTACTGTGAATTTGAACAAAATCGTTCTTTGCTATCGGTCATGGATAAAAAAACCATTTACTTGGAGCTTCAAAAAATAATAACAATTTGGAAAGATTGGGTCTTCCTTTGATTACTTGCTGAATCGATTTCTAAGGATAAATAGTGGATGTAAAGTGAGTTTGAACAAAATCATTCTTTGCTATCGGTCATGTGATAAGAAAAATATTAACTTGAAGCTCTAAAAATTATTAACAATTTGGAAAAAGCGGGTCTTCCTCTGATTACTAGCTTAATCGATTTCTAATGGTGAATAGTAAATTTACTGTGAATTTGAACAAAATCGTTGTTTGCTATTGGTCATGAGATAGAAAAATCATTTACTTGAACCTTAAAAAATTAATAACAATTTGGAAAGAGCGGGTCTTCCGCTGATTATTTGCTTAATCGATTTCTAAGGGTGAATAGTAAATTTACTGTGAATTTGAACAAAATCGTTCTTTGCTATCGGTCATGAGATAGAAAAACCATTTACTTGGACCTTAAAAAATTAATAACAATTTGGAACGAGCGGGTCTTCCTCTGATCACTTGCTTAATCGATTCCTAAGGACGAAGAGTAAATTTACTGTGGTTTTGAACAAAATCGTTCTTTGCTATCGATCATGGATAGAAAAACCATTTACTTGGAGCTTCAAAAATTAATAACAATTCGGAAAGAGCGGGTCTTCCTTTGATTACTTGCTGAATCGATTTCTAATGGTAAATAATAAATGTAATGTGAATTTGAACAAAATCGTTCTTTGCTATCGGTCATAAGATAGAAGAAGAATTTACTTGGACCTTAAAAAATTAATAACAATTTGGAAAGTGCGGGTCTTCCTCTGATCACTTGCTTACTCGATTCCTAAGGGTGAATAGTAATTATACTGTGGATTTGAACAAAATCGATCTTTGCTATCGGTAGTTGCTATGGATAGAAAAACCATTTACTTGGAACTTCAAAAATTAATAACAATTTGGAAAGAGCCGGTCTTCCTTTGGTTACTTGCTGAATGGATTTCTGAGGATAAATAGTGAATGTAATGTGAGTTTGAACAAAATCGTTCTTTTCTATCGGTCATGAGATAATAAAAACTATTTACTTGAAGCTCTAAAAATCAATAACAATTTGGAAAGAGCGGGTCTTCCTCTGATTATTTGCTTAATCGATTTCCAAGGGTGAATAGTAAATTTTCTGTGAATTTGAACAAAATCGTTCTTTGCTATCGGTCATGAAATGAGAAAAATATTTACATGAAGCTCTAAAAATTGATAACAATTTGGAAACATCGGGTCTTCCTCTGATTACTTGCTTAATCGATCTCTAAGGGTGAATAGTAAATTTACTGTGAGTTTGAACAAAATCGTTCTTTACTATCGGTCATGAGATAGAAAAACTGTTTACTTGAAGTTCTAAAAATTCATAACAATTTGGAAAGAGCGGGTCTTCCTCTGTTTACTTGCTTAATCGATTCCTAAGGGTGAATAGTAAATTTACTGTGAATTTGAACAAAATCGTTCTTTGCTGTTGGTCATGAGATAGAAAACCCATTTACTTGGACCTTAAAAAATGAATAACAATTTGGAAAGAGCGGGTCTTTCTCTGATCACTTGCTTAATCGATTTCTAACGGTGAATAGTAAATTTACTGTGAAATTGAACAAAATCGTTCTTTGCTATCGGTCATGGATAAAACAACCATTTACTTGGAGCTTCAAAAATTAATAATAATTTGGAAAGAGCGTGTCTTCCTTTGATTACATGCTGAATCGATTTGTAAGGATAAATAGTGAATGTACAGTGAGTTTGAACAAAATCGTTCTTTGCTATCGGTCATGAGATAAGAAAACTATTTACTTGAAGTTCTAATAATTAATAACAATTTGGAAAGAGCGGGTCTTCCTCTGATCACTTGCTTACTCGATTCCTAAGTGTGAATAGTAATTTTACTGTGGATTTGAACAAAATCGTTATTTGCTATCGGTCATGGATAAAAAAACCCTTTACCTGGAGCTCCAAAAATTAATAACAATTTGGAAAGAGCGGGTCTTCCTTTGATTACTTGCTGAATCGATTTCTAAGGATAAATAGTATATGTAATGTGTGTTTGAACAAAATCGTTCTTTGCTGTCGGTCATGATAGGAAAAAAACTATTTACTTCAAGGTCTAAAAATTAATAACAATTTGTAAACAGCAGGTCTTCCTCTGATTACTTGTTTAATCGATTTCTAAGGGTGAATCGTCAATTTACTGTGAATTTGAACGAAATCGTTGTTTGCTATTGGTCATGAGATAGGAAAACCATTTACTTGGACTTTCAAAAATTAATAACAATTTGGAAAAAGCGGGTCTTCCTCTGATCACTTGCTTAATCGATTCCTAGGGGTGAATAGTAAATTTACTGTGAATTTGAACAAAATCGTTCTTTGGTATCGGTCATGGATAGAAAAACCATTTGACGTGGAGCTTCAAAAATGAATAACAATTTGGAAAGAGCGGGTCTTCCTTTGATTACTTGCTGAGTCGATTTCTAACGATAAATAGTGAATGTAATGTGAGTTTGAACAAAGTCGTTCTTTGCTATCGGTCATGTGATAGAAAAACTATTTACTTGAAGCTCTAAAAATTAATAACAATTTGGAAAGAGCGGGTCTACCTCTGATTACTTGCTTAATCGATTTCTAATGGTAAATAGTAAATTTACAGTGAATTTGAACAAAATCGTTATATCCTATCGGCCATGAGATAGAAGAACCATTTACTTGGACCTTAAAAAATTAATAACAATTTGGAAAGAGCGGGTCTTCCTCTGATCACTTACTTAATCGATTCGTAACGGTGAATAGTAAATTTACTGTGAATTTGAACAAAATCGTTGTTTGCTATCGGTCATGAGATAAAAAAACTATTTACTTGAAGCTGCAAAAATCATTAACAATTTGGAAAAAGCGGGTCTTCTTCTGATTACTTGCCTAATCGATTTCTAAGGGTGAATAGTAAATTTACTGTGAATCTGAACAAAATCGTTCTTTGCTATCGGTCATAAGATAGAAGAACAATTTACTTGGACCTTAAAATATTAATAACAATTTGGAAGCAGCGGGTCTTCCTCTGATCACTTGCTTAATCGATTCCTAAAGGTGAATAGTAAATTTACTGTGGATTTCAACAAAATCGTTCTTTGCTATCGGTCATGGATAGAAAAACCATTTACTTGGACCTTCAAAAATTAATAACAATTTGGAAAAAGCGGGTCTTCCTCTGATCACTTGTTTAATCCATTCCTAAGGGTGAATAGTAAATTTACTGTGGACTTGAACAAAATCGTTCCTTACTATCGTTAGTTGCTATGGATAGAAAAACCATTTACTTGGAACTTCAAAAATTAATAACAATTTGGAAAGAGCGGGTCTTCCTCTGATCACTTGCTTAATCGATTCCTAAGGGAGAATAGTAAATTTACTGTGAATTTGAACGAAATCGTTCTTTGCTATTGGTCATGAGATAGGAAAACCATTTACTTGGACTTTCAAAAATTAATAACAATTTGGAAAAAGCGGGTCTTCCTCTGATCACTTGCTTAATCGATTCCTAAGGGTGAATAGTAAATTTACTGTGAATTTGAACAAAATCGTTCTTTGGTATCGGTCATGGATAGAAAAACCATTTACGTGGAGCTTCAGAAATGAATAACAATTTGGAACGAGCGGGTTTTCCTTTGATTACTTGCTGAGTCGATTTCTAAGCATAAATAGTGAATGTAATGTGAGTTTGAACAAAATCGTTCTTTGCTATCGGTCATGAGATAATAAAAACTATTTACTTGAACCTCTAAAAATTAATAACAATTTGGAAAGAGCGGGTCTTCCTTTGATTACTTGCTTAATCGATTCCTAAGGGAGAATAGTAAATTTACTGTGAATTTGAACAAAATCGTTCTTTGCTATTGGTCATGAGAAAGAAAAACCATTTACTTGGACCTTAAAAAATTAATAACAATTTGGAAAGAGCGGGTCTCCCTCTGATCACTTGCTTAATCGATTCCTCACGGTGAAGAGTAAATTTACTGTGAAATTGAACAAAATCGTTATTTGCTATCGGTCATGGATAAAAAAAACCATTTACTTGGAGATTCAAAAATTAATGACAATTTGGAAAGAGCGTGTCTTCCTTTGATTACATACTGAATCGATTTGTAAGGATAAATAGTGAATGTAAAGTGAGTTTGAACAAAATCCTTCTTTGCTATCGGTCATGAGATAAGAAAACTATTTACTTGAAGCTCTAAAAATTAATAACAATTTGGAAGAAGCGGGTCTTCCTCTGATTACTTGCTTAATCGATTTCTAAGGGTGAATAGTAAATTTACTGTGAATTTGAACAAAATCGTTCTTTGCTATTGGTCATGAGATAGAAAACCCATTTACTTGAAGCTTAAAAAATTAATAACAATTTGGAAAGAGCAGGTCTTCCTCTGATCACTTGCTTAATCGATTCCTAAAGGTGAATAGTAAATTTACTGTGAATTTGAACAAAATCGTTCTTTGCTATCGGTCGTGGATAGAAACCCATTTACTTGGAACTCCAAAAATTAATAACAATTTGGAAAGAGCGGGTCTTCCTTTGATTATTTCCTGAATCGATTTTGAAGGATAAATAGTGAATGTAATGTGAGTTTGAACAAAATCGTTCTTTACTATCGGTCATGAGAAAGAAAAACTATTTACTTGAAGCTCGAAAAATAATTAAAAATTTGGAAAGAGCTGGTCTTCCTCTGATTATTTGCTTAATCGATTTCTAAGGGTGAATAGTAAATTTACTGTGAATTTGAACAAAATCGTTCTTTGCTATCGGTAATGAGATAGAAAAACCATTTACTTGGACCTTAAAAAATTAATAACAATTTGGAACGAGCGGGTCTTCCTCTGATCACTTGCTTAATCGATTCCTAAGGGTGAAGAGTAAATTTACTGTGGTTTTGAACAAAATCGTTCTTTGCTATCGATCATGGATAGAAAAACCATTCACTTGGAGCTTCAAAAATTAATAACAATTTGGAAAGAGCGGGTCTTCCTTTGATTACTTGCTGAATCGATTTCTAATGGTAAATAATAAATGTAATGTGAATTTGAACAAAATCGTTCTTTGCTATCGGTCATAAGATAGAAGAACAATTTACTTGGACATTAAAAAATTAATAACAATTTGGAAGGAGCGGGTCTTCCTCTGATCTCTTGCTTACTCGATTCCTAAGGGTGAATAGTAAATTTACTGTGAATTTGAACAAACCGTGCTTTGCTATCGGTCATGGCTAGAAAAACCATTTACTTGGAGCTTAAAAAATTAATAACAATTTGGAAAGACCGGGTCTCCCTTTGATTACTTGCTGAATCGATTTCTAACGGTAAATAGTAAATGTAATGTGAATTTGAACAAAATCGTTCTTTGCTATCGTTCATAAGATAGACGAACAATTTACTTGGACCTTAAAAAATTAATAACAATTTGGAAAGAGCGGGTCTTCTTCTGATCACTTGCTTATTCGATACCTAAGGGTGAATAGTAAATTTACTGTGAATTTGAACAAAATCGTTCTTTGCTATCGGTCATGGATAAAAAAACCATTTACTTGGTACTTCAAAAAATAATAACAATTTGGAATGATTGGGTCTTCCTTTGATTACTTGCTGAATCGATTTCTAAGGATAAATAGTGGATGTAAAGTGAGTTTGAACAAAATCATTCTTTGCTATCGGTCATGTGATAAGAAAAATATTAACTTGAAGCTCTAAAAATTATTAACAATTTGGAAAGAGCGGGTCTTCCTCTGATTACTAGCTTAATCGATTTCTAATCGTGAATAGTAAATTTACTGTGAATTTGAACAAAATCGTTGTTTGCTATTGGTCATGAGATAGAAAAATCATTTACTTGGACATTAAAAAATTAATAACAATTTCGAAAGAGCGGGTCTTCCTCTGATCACTTGCTTAATCGATTCCTAAAGGTGAATAGTAAATTTGCTGTGAATTTGAACAAAATCGTTCTTTGCTATCGGTCATAGATAGAAACCCATTTACTTGGAACTTCAAAAATTAATAACAATTTGGAAAGAGCGGGTCTTCCTTTGATTATTTCCTGAATCGATTTTGAGGGATAAATAGTGAATGTAATGTGAGTTTGAACAAAATCGTTCTTTGCTATCGTTCATAAGATAGAAGAACAATTTACTTGGACCTTAAAAAATTAATAACAATTTGGAAAGTGCGGGTCTTCCTCTGATCACTTGCTTAATCGATTCCTAAGGGTGAATAGTAAATTTACTGTGGATTTCAACAAAATCGTGCTTTACTATCGGTCATAGATAGAAAAACCATTTACTTGGAGCTTCAAAAATTAATAACAATTTGGAAAGAGCGGGTCTTTTTTTTATTACTTGCTGAATCGATTTCTGATGGTAAATAGTAAATGTAATGTGAATTTGAACAAAATCGTTCTTTGCTATTGGTCATAAGATAGAAGAACAATTTACTTGGACGTTAAAAAATTAATAACAATATGGAAAGAGCGGGTCTTCTTCTGATCACTTGCTTAATCGATTCCTAAGGGTGAATAGTAAATTTACTGTGGATTTGAACAAAATCGTACTTGGCTATCGGTCATGGATAACAAACCCATTTACTTGGTGCCACAAAAATTAATTACAATTTGGAAAGAGCGGGTCTCCCTTTGATTACTTGCTGAATCGATTTCTAATGGTAAATAGTAAATGTAATGTGAATTTGAACAAAATGGTTCTTTGCTATCGGTCATGAGATAGAAGAACAATTTACTTGGACCTTAAAATATTAATAACAATTTGGAAATAGCGGGTCTTCCTCTGATCACTTGCTTACTCGATTCCTAAGGGTGAATAGTAAATTTACTGTGAATTTGAACAAAATCGTACTTTGCTATCGGTCATGGATAGAAAAACCATTTACTTGGACCTTAAAAAATTAATAACAATTTGGAAAGAGCGGCTGTTCTTGTGATTACTTGCCTAATCGATTTCTAAGGTTGAATAGTAAATTTACTGTGAATTTGAACAAAATCGTTCTTTGCTATTGGTCATGGATAGAAAAACCATTTACTTGGAGCTTCACAAATTAATAAAAATTTGGAAAGAGCGGGTCTTCCTTTGATTACTTGCTGAATCGACTTCTAAGGGTAAATAGTAAATGTAATGTGAATTTGAACAAAATCGTTCTTTGCTATCGGTCATAAGATAGAAGAACAATTTACTTGCACCTTAAAAAATTAATAACAATTTGGAAAGAGCGGGTCTTCCTCTGATCACTTGCTTAATCGATTCATAAGGGTGAATAGTAAATTTACTGTGGATTTGAACAAATTCGTTCTTTGCTATGGGTAGTTGCTATAGATAGAAAAACCATTTACTTGGAGCTTCAAAAATTAATAACAATTTGGAAAGAGCGTGTTTTCCTTTGATTACTTGCTGAATCGATTTCTAAGGATAAATAGTGAATGAAAAGTGAGTTTGAACAAAATCATTCTTTGCTATCGGTCATGAGATAAGAAAACTATTTACTTGAAGCTCTAAAAATTAATAACAATTTGCAACGAGCGGGTCATCCTCTGATCACTTGCTTAATCGATTCCTAAGGGCGAAGAGTAAATTTACTGTGGTTTTGAACAAAATCGTTCTTTGCTATCGATCATGGATAGAAAAACCATTTACTTGGAGCTTCAAAAATTAATAACAATTTGGAAAGAGCGGGTCTTCCTTTGATTACTTGCTGAATCGATTTCTAATGGTAAATAATAAATGTAATGTGAATTTGAACAAAATCGTTCTTTGCTATCGGTCATAAGATAGAAGAACAATTTACTTGGACCTTAAAAAATAAATAACAATTTGGAAAGAGCGGGTCTTCCTCTGATCACTTGCTTACTCGATTCCTAAGTGTGAATAGTAATTTTACTGTGGATTTGAACAAAATCGTTATTTGCTATCGGTCATGGATAAAAAAACCATTTACCTGGAGCTCCAAAAATTAATAACAATTTGGAAAGAGCGGGTCTTCATTTGATTACTTGCTGAATCGATTTCTAAGGATAAATAGTGTATGTAATGTGTGTTTGAATAAAATCGTTCTTTGCTGTCGGTTATGAGAGGAAAAAAACTATTTACTTCAACGTCTAAAAATTAATAACAATTTTGAAAGAGCGGGTCTTCCTCTGATTACTTGCTTAATCGATTTCTAAGGGTGAATAGTCAATTTACTGTGAATTTGAACGAAATCGTTGTTTGCTATTGGTCATGAGATAGGAAAACCATTTACTTGGACTTTCAAAAATTAATAACAATTTGGAAAAAGCGGGTCTTCCTCTGATCACTTGCTTAATCGATTCCTAGGGGTGAATAGTAAATTTACTGTGAATTTGAACAAAATCGTTCTTTGGTATCGGTCATGGATAGAAAAACCATTTACGTGGAGCTTCAGAAATGAATAACAATTTAGAAAGAGCGGGTCTTCCTTTGATTACTTGCTGAGTCGATTTCTAAGCATAAATAGTGAATGTAATGTGAGTTTGAACAAAATCGTTCTTTGCTATCGGTCATGAGATAGTAAAAACTATTTACTTGAACCTCTAAAAATTAATAACAATTTGGAAAGAGCGGGTCTTCCTTTGATTACTTGCTTAATCGATTTCTAATGGTAAATAGTAAATTTACAGTGAATTTGAACAAAATCGTTATTTCCTATCGGCCATGAGATAGAAAAACCATTTACTTGGACCTTAAAAAATTAATAACAATTTGGAAAGAGCGGGTCTTCCTCTGATCACTGACTTAATCGATTCCTAACCGTGAATAGTAAATTTACTGTGAATTTGAACAAAATCGTTGTTTGCTATCGGTCATGAGATAAAAAAACTATTTACTTGAAGCTGCAAAAATCATTAACAATTTGGAAAACGCGGGTCTTCTTCTGATTACTTGCCTAATCGATTTCTAAGGGTGAATAGTAAATTTACTGTGAATCTGAACAAAATCGTTCTTTGCTATCGGTCATAAGATAGAAGAACAATTTACTTGGACCTTAAAATATTAATAACAATTTGGAAAGAGCGGGTTTTCCTCTGATCACTTGCTTAATCGATTCCTAAAGGTGAATAGTAAATTTACTGTGGATTTCAACAAAATCGTTCTTTGCTATCGGTCATGGATAGAAAAACCATTTACTTGCACCTTCAAAAATTAATAACAATTTGGAAAAAGCGGGTCTTCCTCTGATCACTTGTTTAATCCATTCCTAAGGGTGAATAGTAAATTTACTGTGGACTTGAACAAAATCGTTCCTTACTATCGTTAGTTGCTATGGATAGAAAAACCATTTACTTGGAACTTCGAAAATTAATAACAATTTGGAAAGAGCGGGTCTTCCTCTGATCACTTGCTTAATCGATTCCTAAGGGAGAATAGTAAATTTACTGTCAATTTGAACGAAATCGTTCTTTGCTATTGGTCATGAGATAGGAAAACCATTTACTTGGACTTTCAAAAATTAATAACAATTTGGAAAAAGCGGGTCTTCCTCTGATCACTTGCTTAATCGATTCCTAAGGGTGAATAGTAAATTTACTGTGAATTTGAACAAAATCGTTCTTTGGTATCGGTCATGGATAGAAAAACCATTTACGTGGAGCTTCAGAAATGAATAACAATTTGGAAAGAGCGGGTCTTCCTTTGATTACTTGCTGAGTCGATTTCTAAGCATAAATAGTGAATGTAATGTGAGTTTGAACAAAATCGTTCTTTGCTATCGGTCATGAGATAATAAAAACTATTTACTTGAACCTCTAAAAATTAATAACAATTTGGAAAGAGCGGGTCTTCCTTTGATTACTTGCTTAATCGATTCCTAAGGGAGAATAGTAAATTTACTGTGAATTTGAACAAACCGTGCTTTGCTATCGGTCATGGCTAGAAAAACCATTTACTTGGAGCTTAAAAAATTAATAACAATTTGGAAAGAGCGGGTCTCCCTTTGATTACTTGCTGAATCGATTTCTAACGGTAAATAGTAAATGTAATGTGAATTTGAACAAAATCGTTCTTTGCTATCGTTCATAAGATAGACGAACAATTTACTTGGACCTTAAAAAATTAATAACAATTTGGAAAGAGCGGGTCTTCTTCTGATCACTTGCTTATTCGATACCTAAGGGTGAATAGTAAATTTACTGTGAATTTGAACAAAATCGTTCTTTGCTATCGGTCATGGATAAAAAAACCATTTACTTGGAGCTTCAAAAAATAATAACAATTTGGAAAGATTGGGTCTTCCTTTGATTACTTGCTGAATCGATTTCTAAGGATAAATAGTGGATGTAAAGTGAGTTTGAACAAAATCATTCTTTGCTATCGGTCATGTGATAAGAAAAATATTAACTTGAAGCTCTAAAAATTATTAACAATTTGGAAAAAGCGGGTCTTCCTCTGATTACTAGCTTAATCGATTTCTAATGGTGAATAGTAAATTTACTGTGAATTTGAACAAAATCGTTGTTTGCTATTGGTCATGAGATAGAAAAATCATTTACTTGAACCTTAAAAAATTAATAACAATTTGGAAAGAGCGGGTCTTCCGCTGATTATTTGCTTAATCGATTTCTAAGGGTGAATAGTAAATTTACTGTGAATTTGAACAAAATCGTTCTTTGCTATCGGTCATGAGATAGAAAAACCATTTACTTGGACCTTAAAAAATTAATAACAATTTGGAACGAGCGGGTCTTCCTCTGATCACTTGCTTAATCGATTCCTAAGGACGAAGAGTAAATTTACTGTGGTTTTGAACAAAATCGTTCTTTGCTATCGATCATGGATAGAAAAACCATTTACTTGGAGCTTCAAAAATTAATAACAATTCGGAAAGAGCGGGTCTTCCTTTGATTACTTGCTGAATCGATTTCTAATGGTAAATAATAAATGTAATGTGAATTTGAACAAAATCGTTCTTTGCTATCGGTCATAAGATAGAAGAACAATTTACTTGGACCTTAAAAAATTAATAACAATTTGGAAAGTGCGGGTCTTCCTCTGATCACTTGCTTACTCGATTCCTAAGGGTGAATAGTAATTATACTGTGGATTTGAACAAAATCGATCTTTGCTATCGGTAGTTGCTATGGATAGAAAAACCATTTACTTGGAACTTCAAAAATTAATAACAATTTGGAAAGAGCCGGTCTTCCTTTGGTTACTTGCTGAATGGATTTCTGAGGATAAATAGTGAATGTAATGTGAGTTTGAACAAAATCGTTCTTTTCTATCGGTCATGAGATAATAAAAACTATTTACTTGAAGCTCTAAAAATCAATAACAATTTGGAAAGAGCGGGTCTTCCTCTGATTATTTGCTTAATCGATTTCCAAGGGTGAATAGTAAATTTTCTGTGAATTTGAACAAAATCGTTCTTTGCTATCGGTCATGAAATGAGAAAAATATTTACATGAAGCTCTAAAAATTGATAACAATTTGGAAACATCGGGTCTTCCTCTGATTACTTGCTTAATCGATCTCTAAGGGTGAATAGTAAATTTACTGTGAGTTTGAACAAAATCGTTCTTTACTATCGGTCATGAGATAGAAAAACTGTTTACTTGAAGTTCTAAAAATTCATAACAATTTGGAAAGAGCGGGTCTTCCTCTGTTTACTTGCTTAATCGATTCCTAAGGGTGAATAGTAAATTTACTGTGAATTTGAACAAAATCGTTCTTTGCTGTTGGTCATGAGATAGAAAACCCATTTACTTGGACCTTAAAAAATGAATAACAATTTGGAAAGAGCGGGTCTTTCTCTGATCACTTGCTTAATCGATTTCTAACGGTGAATAGTAAATTTACTGTGAAATTGAACAAAATCGTTCTTTGCTATCGGTCATGGATAAAACAACCATTTACTTGGAGCTTCAAAAATTAATAATAATTTGGAAAGAGCGTGTCTTCCTTTGATTACATGCTGAATCGATTTGTAAGGATAAATAGTGAATGTACAGTGAGTTTGAACAAAATCGTTCTTTGCTATCGGTCATGAGATAAGAAAACTATTTACTTGAAGTTCTAATAATTAATAACAATTTGGAAAGAGCGGGTCTTCCTCTGATCACTTGCTTACTCGATTCCTAAGTGTGAATAGTAATTTTACTGTGGATTTGAACAAAATCGTTATTTGCTATCGGTCATGGATAAAAAAACCATTTACCTGGAGCTCCAAAAATTAATAACAATTTGGAAAGAGCGGGTCTTCCTTTGATTACTTGCTGAATCGATTTCTAAGGATAAATAGTATATGTAATGTGTGTTTGAACAAAATCGTTCTTTGCTGTCGGTCATGAGAGGAAAAAAACTATTTACTTCAAGGTCTAAAAATTAATAACAATTTGTAAACAGCAGGTCTTCCTCTGATTACTTGTTTAATCGATTTCTAAGGGTGAATCGTCAATTTACTGTGAATTTGAACGAAATCGTTGTTTGCTATTGGTCATGAGATAGGAAAACCATTTACTTGGACTTTCAAAAATTAATAACAATTTGGAAAAAGCGGGTCTTCCTCTGATCACTTGCTTAATCGATTCCTAAGGGTGAATAGTAAATTTTCTGTGAATTTGAACAAAATCGTTCTTTGCTATCGGTCATGAAATGAGAAAAATATTTACATGAAGCTCTAAAAATTGATAACAATTTGGAAACATCGGGTCTTCCTCTGATTACTTGCTTAATCGATCTCTAAGGGTGAATAGTAAATTTACTGTGAATTTGAACAAAATCGTTCTTTGGTATCGGTCATGGATAGAAAAACCATTTGACGTGGAGCTTCAAAAATGAATAACAATTTGGAAAGAGCGGGTCTTCCTTTGATTACTTGCTGAGTCGATTTCTAACGATAAATAGTGAATGTAATGTGAGTTTGAACAAAGTCGTTCTTTGCTATCGGTCATGTGATAGAAAAACTATTTACTTGAAGCTCTAAAAATTAATAACAATTTGGAAAGAGCGGGTCTACCTCTGATTACTTGCTTAATCGATTTCTAATGGTAAATAGTAAATTTACAGTGAATTTGAACAAAATCGTTATATCCTATCGGCCATGAGATAGAAGAACCATTTACTTGGACCTTAAAAAATTAATAACAATTTGGAAAGAGCGGGTCTTCCTCTGATCACTTACTTAATCGATTCGTAACGGTGAATAGTAAATTTACTGTGAATTTGAACAAAATCGTTGTTTGCTATCGGTCATGAGATAAAAAAACTATTTACTTGAAGCTGCAAAAATCATTAACAATTTGGAAAAAGCGGGTCTTCTTCTGATTACTTGCCTAATCGATTTCTAAGGGTGAATAGTAAATTTACTGTGAATCTGAACAAAATCGTTCTTTGCTATCGGTCATAAGATAGAAGAACAATTTACTTGGACCTTAAAATATTAATAACAATTTGGAAGCAGCGGGTCTTCCTCTGATCACTTGCTTAATCGATTCCTAAAGGTGAATAGTAAATTTACTGTGGATTTCAACAAAATCGTTCTTTGCTATCGGTCATGGATAGAAAAACCATTTACTTGGACCTTCAAAAATTAATAACAATTTGGAAAAAGCGGGTCTTCCTCTGATCACTTGCTTAATCGATTCCTAAGGGTGAATAGTAAATTTACTGTGAATTTGAACAAAATCGTTCTTTGGTATCGGTCATGGATAGAAAAACCATTTACGTGGAGCTTCAGAAATGAATAACAATTTGGAACGAGCGGGTTTTCCTTTGATTACTTGCTGAGTCGATTTCTAAGCATAAATAGTGAATGTAATGTGAGTTTGAACAAAATCGTTCTTTGCTATCGGTCATGAGATAATAAAAACTATTTACTTGAACTTCTAAAAATTAATAACAATTTGGAAAGAGCGGGTCTTCCTTTGATTACTTGCTTAATCGATTCCTAAGGGAGAATAGTAAATTTACTGTGAATTTGAACAAAATCGTTCTTTGCTATTGGTCATGAGAAAGAAAAACCATTTACTTGGACCTTAAAAAATTAATAACAATTTGGAAAGAGCGGGTCTCCCTCTGATCACTTGCTTAATCGATTCCTCACGGTGAAGAGTAAATTTACTGTGAAATTGAACAAAATCGTTATTTGCTATCGGTCATGGATAAAAAAAACCATTTACTTGGAGCTTCAAAAATTAATGACAATTTGGAAAGAGCGTGTCTTCCTTTGATTACATACTGAATCGATTTGTAAGGATAAATAGTGAATGTAAAGTGAGTTTGAACAAAATCCTTCTTTGCTATCGGTCATGAGATAAGAAAACTATTTACTTGAAGCTCTAAAAATTAATAACAATTTGGAAGAAGCGGGTCTTCCTCTGATTACTTGCTTAATCGATTTCTAAGGGTGAATAGTAAATTTACTGTGAATTTGAACAAAATCGTTCTTTGCTATTGGTCATGAGATAGAAAACCCATTTACTTGAAGCTTAAAAAATTAATAACAATTTGGAAAGAGCAGGTCTTCCTCTGATCACTTGCTTAATCGATTCCTAAAGGTGAATAGTAAATTTACTGTGAATTTGAACAAAATCGTTCTTTGCTATCGGTCGTGGATAGAAACCCATTTACTTGGAACTCCAAAAATTAATAACAATTTGGAAAGAGCGGGTCTTCCTTTGATTATTTCCTGAATCGATTTTGAAGGATAAATAGTGAATGTAATGTGAGTTTGAACAAAATCGTTCTTTACTATCGGTCATGAGAAAGAAAAACTATTTACTTGAAGCTCGAAAAATAATTAAAAATTTGGAAAGAGCTGGTCTTCCTCTGATTATTTGCTTAATCGATTTCTAAGGGTGAATAGTAAATTTACTGTGAATTTGAACAAAATCGTTCTTTGCTATCGGTAATGAGATAGAAAAACCATTTACTTGGACCTTAAAAAATTAATAACAATTTGGAACGAGCGGGTCTTCCTATGATCACTTGCTTAATCGATTCCTAAGGGTGAAGAGTAAATTTACTGTGGTTTTGAACAAAATCGTTCTTTGCTATCGATCATGGATAGAAAAACCATTCACTTGGAGCTTCAAAAATTAATAACAATTTGGAAAGAGCGGGTCTTCCTTTGATTACTTGCTGAATCGATTTCTAATGGTAAATAATAAATGTAATGTGAATTTGAACAAAATCGTTCTTTGCTATCGGTCATAAGATAGAAGAACAATTTACTTGGACATTAAAAAATTAATAACAATTTGGAAGGAGCGGGTCTTCCTCTGATCTCTTGCTTACTCGATTCCTAAGGGTGAATAGTAAATTTACTGTGAATTTGAACAAACCGTGCTTTGCTATCGGTCATGGCTAGAAAAACCATTTACTTGGAGCTTAAAAAATTAATAACAATTTGGAAAGACCGGGTCTCCCTTTGATTACTTGCTGAATCGATTTCTAACGGTAAATAGTAAATGTAATGTGAATTTGAACAAAATCGTTCTTTGCTATCGTTCATAATCTTATGAACGATAGCAAAGAACGATTTTGTTCGAACGAATTGTTCGTCTATCTAGACGAACAATTTACTTGGACCTTAAAAAATTAATAACAATTTGGAAAGAGCGGGTCTTCTTCTGATCACTTGCTTATTCGATACCTAAGGGTGAATAGTAAATTTACTGTGAATTTGAACAAAATCGTTCTTTGCTATCGGTCATGGATAAAAAAACCATTTACTTGGTACTTCAAAAAATAATAACAATTTGGAATGATTGGGTCTTCCTTTGATTACTTGCTGAATCGATTTCTAAGGATAAATAGTGGATGTAAAGTGAGTTTGAACAAAATCATTCTTTGCTATCGGTCATGTGATAAGAAAAATATTAACTTGAAGCTCTAAAAATTATTAACAATTTGGAAAGAGCGGGTCTTCCTCTGATTACTAGCTTAATCGATTTCTAATCGTGAATAGTAAATTTACTGTGAATTTGAACAGAATCGTTGTTTGCTATTGCTCATGAGATAGAAAAATCATTTACTTGGACATTAAAAAATTAATAACAATTTCGAAAGAGCGGGTCTTCCTCTGATCACTTGCTTAATCGATTCCTAAAGGTGAATAGTAAATTTGCTGTGAATTTGAACAAAATCGTTCTTTGCTATCGGTCATAGATAGAAACCCATTTACTTGGAACTTCAAAAATTAATAACAATTTGGAAAGAGCGGGTCTTCCTTTGATTATTTCCTGAATCGATTTTGAGGGATAAATAGTGAATGTAATGTGAGTTTGAACAAAATCGTTCTTTGCTATCGTTCATAAGATAGAAGAACAATTTACTTGGACCTTAAAAAATTAATAACAATTTGGAAAGTGCGGGTCTTCCTCTGATCACTTGCTTAATCGATTCCTAAGGGTGAATAGTAAATTTACTGTGGATTTCAACAAAATCGTGCTTTACTATCGGTCATAGATAGAAAAACCATTTACTTGGAGCTTCAAAAATTAATAACAATTTGGAAAGAGCGGGTCTTTTTTTTATTACTTGCTGAATCGATTTCTGATGGTAAATAGTAAATGTAATGTGAATTTGAACAAAATCGTTCTTTGCTATTGGTCATAAGATAGAAGAACAATTTACTTGGACGTTAAAAAATTAATAACAATATGGAAAGAGCGGGTCTTCTTCTGATCACTTGCTTAATCGATTCCTAAGGGTGAATAGTAAATTTACTGTGGATTTGAACAAAATCGTACTTGGCTATCGGTCATGGATAACAAACCCATTTACTTGGTGCCACAAAAATTAATTACAATTTGGAAAGAGCGGGTCTCCCTTTGATTACTTGCTGAATCGATTTCTAATGGTAAATAGTAAATGTAATGTGAATTTGAACAAAATGGTTCTTTGCTATCGGTCATGAGATAGAAGAACAATTTACTTGGACCTTAAAATATTAATAACAATTTGGAAATAGCGGGTCTTCCTCTGATCACTTGCTTACTCGATTCCTAAGGGTGAATAGTAAATTTACTGTGAATTTGAACAAAATCGTACTTTGCTATCGGTCATGGATAGAAAAACCATTTACTTGGACCTTAAAAAATTAATAACAATTTGGAAAGAGCGGCTGTTCTTGTGATTACTTGCCTAATCGATTTCTAAGGTTGAATAGTAAATTTACTGTGAATTTGAACAAAATCGTTCTTTGCTATTGGTCATGGATAGAAAAACCATTTACTTGGAGTTTCACAAATTAATAAAAATTTGGAAAGAGCGGGTCTTCCTTTGATTACTTGCTGAATCGACTTCTAAGGGTAAATAGTAAATGTAATGTGAATTTGAACAAAATCGTTCTTTGCTATCGGTCATAAGATAGAAGAACAATTTACTTGCACCTTAAAAAATTAATAACAATTTGGAAAGAGCGGGTCTTCCTCTGATCACTTGCTTAATCGATTCATAAGGGTGAATAGTAAATTTACTGTGGATTTGAACAAATTCGTTCTTTGCTATGGGTAGTTGCTATAGATAGAAAAACCATTTACTTGGAGCTTCAAAAATTAATAACAATTTGGAAAGAGCGTGTTTTCCTTTGATTACTTGCTGAATCGATTTCTAAGGATAAATAGTGAATGTAAAGTGAGTTTGAACAAAATCATTCTTTGCTATCGGTCATGAGATAAGAAAACTATTTACTTGAAGCTCTAAAAATTAATAACAATTTGCAACGAGCGGGTCATCCTCTGATCACTTGCTTAATCGATTCCTAAGGGCGAAGAGTAAATTTACTGTGGTTTTGAACAAAATCGTTCTTTGCTATCGATCATGGATAGAAAAACCATTTACTTGGAGCTTCAAAAATTAATAACAATTTGGAAAGAGCGGGTCTTCCTTTGATTACTTGCTGAATCGATTTCTAATGGTAAATAATAAATGTAATGTGAATTTGAACAAAATCGTTCTTTGCTATCGGTCATAAGATAGAAGAACAATTTACTTGGACCTTAAAAAATAAATAACAATTTGGAAAGAGCGGGTCTTCCTCTGATCACTTGCTTACTCGATTCCTAAGTGTGAATAGTAATTTTACTGTGGATTTGAACAAAATCGTTATTTGCTATCGGTCATGGATAAAAAAACCATTTACCTGGAGCTCCAAAAATTAATAACAATTTGGAAAGAGCGGGTCTTCATTTGATTACTTGCTGAATCGATTTCTAAGGATAAATAGTGTATGTAATGTGTGTTTGAATAAAATCGTTCTTTGCTGTCGGTTATGAGAGGAAAAAAACTATTTACTTCAACGTCTAAAAATTAATAACAATTTTGAAAGAGCGGGTCTTCCTCTGATTACTTGCTTAATCGATTTCTAAGGGTGAATAGTCAATTTACTGTGAATTTGAACAAAATCGTTCTTTGGTATCGGTCATGGATAGAAAAACCATTTACGTGGAGCTTCAGAAATGAATAACAATTTGAAAAGAGCGGGTCTCCCTTTGATTACTTGCTGAATCGATTTCTAACGGTAAATAGTAAATGTAATGTGAATTTGAACAAAATCGTTCTTTGCTATCGTTCATAAGATAGACGAACAATTTACTTGGACCTTAAAAAATTAATAACAATTTGGAAAGAGCGGGTCTTCTTCTGATCACTTGCTTATTCGATACCTAAGGGTGAATAGTAAATTTACTGTGAATTTGAACAAAATCGTTCTTTGCTATCGGTCATGGATAAAAAAACCATTTACTTGGAGCTTCAAAAAATAATAACAATTTGGAAAGATTGGGTCTTCCTTTGATTACTTGCTGAATCGATTTCTAAGGATAAATAGTGGACGTAAAGTGAGTTTGAACAAAATCATTCTTTGCTATCGGTCATGTGATAAGAAAAATATTAACTTGAAGCTCTAAAAATTATTAACAATTTGGAAAAAGCGGGTCTTCCTCTGATTACTAGCTTAATCGATTTCTAATGGTGAATAGTAAATTTACTGTGAATTTGAACAAAATCGTTGTTTGCTATTGGTCATGAGATAGAAAAATCATTTACTTGAACCTTAAAAAATTAATAACAATTTGGAAAGAGCGGGTCTTCCTCTGATCACTTGCTTAATCGATTCCTAAAGGTGAATAGGAAATTTATTGTTAATTGGAACAAAATCGTTCTTTGCTATCGGTCATGGATAGAAACCCATTTACTTGGCGCTTCAAAAATTAATAACAACTTCGAAAGAGCGGGTCTTCCTTTGATTACTTGCTGAATCGATTTATAAGGATAAATAGTGAATGTAAAGGGAGTTTAAACAAAATCGTTCTTTGCTATCGGGCATTAGATATGTTGTACGCTGAATAAGCATAAGGTACAACGAACTTCGGACATTGAACCGAAGGAGATATTTCGAAGGAATGAACGAACGCATTGAGAAATACGTCGAAACTAGTTCACTGTCGCAAGTATCCGAAATCGCTGAGCAAGCACAGGACAATGACCCGGCTCACTCGCAGAACTGCAACTTGCAGCCGAATATTCTTTAGTCTTAATTGATTCGTCGAGTGGAGCGGTTGGTCACTAATTGAACCTGGAGATTGTAATCATTTCTCATTCTCGGAAAGTGTAACAAAACTTAAATATCTGAAGTAAATAAATTGTTATATAATTTGTAACTCCTAACTTGAATTCTCATTCTTTATTGGCAAAAATCCCGAAATATATTCCCGTATTGGTTAATTATCCAATTTCCCAGTACAACATTGGTGGCAGCGGTGGGATTACTGCCGTAGTTAGTGAGTACAAAATATTCCGAGACACTGTTCGCGAGAAGTAATAAGTGAATTGCGTGGCAGTGATAACGTGGTAAAAAGGGAAAAAGAGGTGAAACTTCGCACAACAAGCCTACGTTGTGTGGAATGAGCGAAACCGAGTCAACACGCAGAGGTTGAATTTCGGAAAGGTTCGACGCGACACGCGGACGTCGCGGAACGAACGACAACTCTCAAGGAAACAACTGAGTCGTTGAGTTGCAACAGTCATCCCGAGGATCGACACCGGAGGACCAACCAGGGGAACGTCTCAAGGGCCAAAGTGGGAACGAGAGTACCACCGGAAACCGACTACGCAGAAACCGGAACAACCCGATAGCGACGTACCGCGCCGATAACGTCATGATCTACCAGACCATCTTAACGTAAGTGGCGGTTCACAATTTTCTATAGAAACCTAAACTAAAGCCAGTTAGGGTTACATGTCGGGAGACGATCGCGTAGACCGATTAAGATTACCGGGTACACGCAACCTATCGAGATCGTTAGAGTCATTTTTTGAGCATTCATTAAACTACAAGCGGGAAAACGCGACCGATCTAGAGACCGGTGTCAAACGTCGCCGAGGATTAAATACCACAGACGATTCGGATCAGTCTTTTGTAGCCACGAGCTCACGGTTCGAAAAGCGCAGAAGGGTATCGTGTGGAGGCGACGACGCTCACACGCCCGACGACACTCGTAACGCAGACGAGGAATTCGCCGACGCGGTAGATTTGGAACGCGGAAGGGAAATAGACCTCGCGGATTTCTCTTTGCTGAATTCAGCGGTAAGCGACACGCACACCAACAAAATGACCACGCCCGCATATATGTCAATGAAAGAGGCACGGGCCTTGATTCCCCGTTTTGACGGGTCAACGCCCGAGGAGGTAGACGATATCGTAAATGCATATCGTTACGCGGATAGAAGAATAGCACCCGCGGATAAACCGGACCTCCTCGATGCAATTTTGAGCACGAAGGTCGTCGGAAAGGCGGCAAAGGAAATTAAGTGCAAACAGATTAATAGCTTTTCAAAGTTCGAAGAGGAAATGACCGCGTTATACGGTACACGGCGGACGGTAGCCGCCCTTCAAGTCGAGTTTAACATGAGCAAGCAGAGACCGAACGAGTCCGTGCTAGCATTCGGGCAGAAGCTAGAGAAAACAATGATGGAGCTGATCGACGCGAGCACAGCGAGTGAGGCCACCGCGTCCGATAAGCAGGCCGTGGAGAAATACATACGCCAGATGGGCCTCCACAATTTCGAAAGGGGTCTCAGGAAGGAGTACCAAATCATTGTGAAGGCGCGGGCCTTCCCTGACCTCTCCGCCGCCATGAAGGGCGCAATGGAGGAGGAGAAAACCGCGCAGGGCAGTGAGTCGATCAGCAGGCAGACTCACAGCGACCGACCTGCACCCACGAAGTGCCACAGCTGCGGGAAAATAGGGCATCTCGCCAGGAAATGCCGAAGCTCGAGGGGACGATACAGCCTCCCCACACCGGGACCAAGCCGAACGATGAGCAACGTAGAAATCACATGCCACTACTGCAAGAAGCCCGGGCACATCCAGAAAGAATGCCGTAAACGATTGCGTGAACACGGCCAAGGGCAGCAAGGGCAGGGGCAGTATCGGCAATGGCGCACCAGCCACGGGGTAGAGCCTAGAGGACAGGGTAACCCTCCGCTGGGGGTCGAGGGACAGCGCACCACGGAAACGCGACGGACGTTGGGTATGCTGGAGATAAGCACCGTAACGGTAGAGAACGGAAAAGCCGGAAGTGAGGGGGAATACGGCCCAGGAGAAGACGCGCCGGTGCTGATATGCAACGTCGGCGCCCCAACGGCGGCCGAGGCCGCCAGCGACTTCCATATTCGCTCACCACAGGCGGTAACGGGGACACTGACCCTTAAGGCCGACACCGGGGCCCAATGCAGCGTTATCCAAAGGAGTGCCCTCAGGTCTGATACGCCGAACTACGTAGCAAAGGCCACCCTGAAGGGAATGGGAGGCCAGAAAATAGAAGTCACGTGCAAGGCCGACGTGACACTCGAAACTCGCGCAGTGACGATAGCGCACGGGTTCTACGTAGTGAACGACAACGCGGCCATGGAAATCGACGGACTGCTGGGTATGGATTTCATGAGAAAACACCGAGTAGACATCTTAGAGTCGCGGAGAATAAATATATTTGGAGATAGCATACCGCTAATCGTTGGAACGGCGAAAATTTAACTCCCGCCACGTAGCGAAAATGTAGTTCGGGTAAAAACGCGAGATGAGTTCGTTGGACTCGTGGAGCGAATCGAGATCGCGGAAGGCGTCATCCTCGGCTCATGTGTCACACCGTCCGCCGGGAACAGTTGCGTCGTGAGCATTTTGAACACAAGGGTGAACGAAGCTGAAATAATACGCCCGACGGTGGAAAAGAAACCGCTTACGCCGGAGGAAATAGGCAACAAGGCCGAGGAGGCCAACGTATGTGTCGTTCGAGCGTGGACGGAGCTACCTGTTTTGAGAGACGCAAGGAAATCGACGTCTCGCATCTCAACGCGGAAGAGCGGGAACAGCTCCTGCGAATATGCGAGGAATACGAGGAGATATTTCACCTCGAGGGGGACCGATTGGGATGTACGATCTGGTGGAACACGGAATTCGCCTCAAAGAATGGGCGAGACCAATCAAAGTCAATCCGTATCGCCTGCCCGAATTGCAGAAAGCGGAGGTGGAAAAACAGTCGAGAGAAATGCTCGCTGACGGGATAATCCGACCAAGCAAAAGCCAATGGAACGCGCCGCTACTGGTCGTCGCAAAAAAGCCGGACGACACAGGGAAAACACGGTTGAGAGTCGTAGTAGACTTCCGGAAGCTGAACGAAGCTACAGTAGGAGACTCGTACCCACTGCCCAACATCTCCGAGATATTGGACCAGCTGGGAAAAGCAAGATATTTTTCCACGCTCGATCTCGCCTCGGGATTCCATCAAATCCTGATGGCGGAGGAGGACAAGGAGAAAACAGCATTCTCCACACCACAGGGGCACTTCGAATATAACCGAATGCCCTTCGGCCTAAAAAACGCGCCGCCGACGTTCCAGCGGCTAATGAACGCTGTATTGGCTGGAATAGAGGGAACGAAATGCTACGTGTACCTGGACGACATTGTCATCCATGGAGCAGCACTGAAGGAACACAACGAACGACTCAGAGGCGTGTTCCAACGCCTCAAAGAGAGTAAGCTCGCCGTTCAACCGCGAAAATGCCAATTTCTGCGAAAAGAAACACAGTACCTCGGAAACATAATCTCTGAGAGGGGGGTGGAACCGGACCCCGGAAAAATCGCAGCGGTAAAGGAATTTCCCGTTCCAAAAAACGTGAAGGGCGTGCAGTCTTTCCTTGGTCTCGCAGGCTATTATCGCAAATTCATACAGGATTTTGCGAAACTAGCTAAACCTCTAACCGAGCTGACAAAGAAGGAAACGAAATTTGAGTGGACAGCAAGGCAACAAGAAGCCTTCGACAAACTGAAAACGACACTGACGACAGCACCCCTGCTACAATATCCAGACTTCACTAAAAAATTCATAGTCACGACAGACGCATCTGACCGAGCGATAGGTGCAATACTATCGCAAGGTGAGGTAGGTCAGGATCTTCCGATATGCTACGCGAGCCGAACGCTCAACAAGGCCGAGCAGAATTACTCCACAACAGAAAAAGAGCTACTCGCAATCGTATGGGCGATCACGCAATTCCGACCGTATGTCTATGGCACAAAATTCAAAGTCGTGACGGATCATAAGCCTTTGACTTGGCTATTCAGCGTAAAAGATCCAGGCTCCAGATTAATGAGATGGAAACTAAAATTGGCGGCACACGAATTCGAAGTCGAATATAAGGCCGGGAAAACAAATACAAACGCGGATGCGCTGAGTAGGATATATGCAATTACTCGTGCCCAGGCAAAAGAGAAAGAGAGCGATAGCAGCTTGGGGGGAGGCCATCACGGCGGCCCGAGCGAAGAAGCTACGAATGGCCGGGCGAAAGAAAAAGACAGCGAGCGTGCAGCCGACGATGCGCCATCGAGCGACGGGACACTCCGCGCGGGGCAAAGCGCGGTGCAGGGGGACAGCCAAGCGCGCGGGCCCGGCAACGAGAGACCCCGTGAGCGCGAGAGCCGCCGGGAGAGCGGGAGCGACGAGGGTGGCTGCAGCATAGGCGCCGCCTGTCCTAATAAAGCGGACAGGGAGAAACTCTTACGCGAGTATCACGATGCCCCCCTGGGGGGGCACCAGGGCACAACTCGAACACTCCGACGCATGCAGCTCCGATATCACTGGCCGGGCATGCAAGAAGACATAAAAAAGTACAAACAGAAATGCGAGAAATGCCAAAGGAATAAAAATACTCAGAGGAAGAAAGCACCGATGGTCATCACCGACACACCGAGCCGGGCATTTCAAAAATGTGCGGTTGACATCGTTGGTCCACTGACCGAAACATCCTCTGGAAACCGATACATATTAACCTTTCAGGATGCGCTCACCAAATATAGCATAGCGATACCATTGCCCCAACAGGAGGCCAATATGGTGGCACGCGCATTTGTCACCGAAATAATCTGTAAATTCGGAACCCCGGAAACTTTGTTGTCTGATCAAGGGACGAATTTTCTAAGCGGAACATTTAAAGAAGCATGTAAATTGTTAAAATTAAAAAAGATACAAACAACGGCATACCACCTGGAATCAAATGGAGCCCTGGAAAGATTCCACCATACCCTCGCGGAATACCTAAAAAATTATATTGATGAGGATCAGGAGAATTAGGACGAGTGGTTGCCGTACGCGATGTTTGCCTACAATACTACGCCGCATACGGCTACTGGCTACACGCCGCACGAGCTAGTATTCGGAAGCCAGGCAGAACTGCCGACGGCCCTGAAACAAGAGCCGCGCGCGACATACTTCTACGACGATTACGCGCAGGAATTACGCGAAAGATTAAGAGCCGCGTGGAAGACAGCGCGGGGAAACCTAATCAACGCCAAGGAAACATCGAAATCGCAGTACAACAAAAAATCGAAAAAACAAGAGTTCCGGGTGGGCGACCGAGTGCTACTGCATGACGAGACGGTACGGCGGGGACGATCGGCGAAACTGACACCAAAATGGATCGGTCCCTACACGATAGTCAACGTCAACTCCGATGTTAATTGCACCCTCAAAAAGGGACAGAAAATTATGCGTGTACACATAAACAGATTAAAACATTTCATTGAACATTAACATGAGAACGACGCGGCGGGGAAGGGAAAAAAAAGACACGGAGGAAAAACAGCACGTAGAAACATCTATTACCATAAGTTATGTCCTATTACAGGGTAATGGTGCTGGCCAACATCCGAGTGGGGGGAAGCAGCACCCGACCACGCCAGGCATATTTTACGAAGAAATAGGGACACTGTCCGTCTACCACGACAAATGGAGTCTTATAATAAACATGGATCTACATACCATAAGAATGCAGAGAAAACAGATACTATTGGCTTTAGCCGAACTACAAATGACATGTAAAAAGCAACTGAAAACGGACGCGCTATGCGAAACTCTCGACGATGCGATCGCACGTTTAGCAAGGAAAATCGAGAAAAAAATGGAAGTTATCCGAGACATTACCGGCCCAGTCACCACACGGCAACGTAGAGGGCTCATCAACGGAATTGGAACCGTGATAAAAGCTCTAACAGGAAATATGGACGCTGATGATGCGGAAAAAATAGACAACGAGATAAGCGAACTGAAAACCAACCAAAAAACAATCGAGAATAGTTTAAAAGAAAACTTACAAATAATAGAGTCAACAACCGACATATTTAATAAGACGGCGACCCACGTACAAAGGAACGAAGAAAATCTAAAAAATCTTATAAAGAAGATAGAGGATTGCATCAATTTCAAAATATCCAACTTAATAGCGCGACAAGAATTAGACGAACACATCACGGGACTGGGGATTGTCGTGGAAACACTGCTCGACGACGTGAGGGAACTGGAACAATTTTTATCCGGACTGGGTCAAGGCATAATCGCATCAACAGTGCTTCCGCCACACAAAATAGCCGGATACCTCACAGACGCACTACCCCATCTACCCAGAGGCAGTAGCTTCCCGACGAAGACGACTCCGCACGAAGTGCAACAACTGCTCCGACTGGCCGAGATTAAGGCATATAGTCGAGGCTACAACATAGTATTGGTTATCGAGGTACCACTCGTAGGAACAACAGAATACGGGGTAAGCAAAGCATACCCACTACCAACGCACGCGCTCAACGATACGTACCAATACATAGAAGTTACGAACGACCTCGTCGTAGTAGACAGAGAACGCCGAACATACGTAAGACTGACGAACGACAACCTACAGAAATGCAAATGCGTGCAGAAATTGTATATCTGCAAACCAACGCACCCAACGCTGACAATTAAAGACAATGAACCGTGCGAAATACTAATCTACGTAAAAAATAAAATGGACAATAACAGATGTACAAGGAGGGTAATCACCCTTAAAAATACCATAGTGCTACCCCTACAACAGCCAGGTAAATGGATTTTCGAGGTGCCTACCGTCGAGCCACTAGTAATAGCTTGTAAAAACGAAAAAATAAAACATTTAGAACTACAAAAATCAGGAACACTGGCTTTAGTAGGGAAATGCGTTGTGACCGCCACACACTTTAAAATAGAAACTGTACAAGAATTTACACAACAAATATACGAAACATACCTCCCTCCATATAATTTAACATTTTTGAGGGACGAGGGAGAAATGTTACCAAAAGTGTTAAGCGAAACTGAAAAAATGAAACTCGAAAACGTAATAAGCAACCCGAAAGAGCTGAACGAATTGGGTACGCGAATACATTCATTGCGAACGAATTTAGAAAAACAAAGCGATAACAACTACCATTCACATACTATAGGAACATATTCACTAAGTACCATAACCCTAATAATGATTATAGCATATATTGCGTATCGATTTTTGAAAAAACCACGAGCAACGCCGGTAATGGTCGAAACACCACCAGCCCAAGTGATCGAAGTGCGACCGGACATACCAAGAGCAGCAAAAAGAAAGGCTTCATTCAGCAAACTTAAAGTCACTTTCAAGCGCAATAATCCGAGCACTAGCACTATGTAATTAATCGATAAAATGTATTAAATACAATTATAATTGATAAAGGGACATAAAATTGGGGAACAATTAAAAAAGCGGGATTACGATTAGAAACTTAAGAAAAATTGGGACAATCATCGAATAAAGAAATCCTGCGGATTCCTTTCTCCTAGGGGGGAGGAATGTTGTACGCTGAATAAACATAAGGTACAACGAACTTCGGACATTGAACCGAAGGAGATATTTCGAAAGAATGAACGAACGTATTGAGAAATACGTCGAAACTAGTTCACTGTCGCAAGTATCCGAAATCGCTGAGCAAGCACAGGACAATGACCTGGCTCACTCGCAAAACTGCAACTTGCAGCCGAATATTCTTTAGTCTTAATTGATTCGTCGAGTGGAGCGGTTGGTCACTAATTGAACCTGACAATTGTAATCATTTCTCACTCTCGGAAAGTGTAACAAAACTTAAATATCTGAAGTAAATAAATAGTTATATAATTTGTAACTCCTAACTTGAATTCTTATTCTTGTCATATTGACAAAAATCGCGAAATATATTCCCGTAATGGTTAATTATCCAATTTCCCAATACAACAGATAAAAAAACTATTTACTTGAAGCTATAAAAATGAATAACAATTTGGAAAGAGCGGGTCTTCCTCTTATTACTTGCTTAATCGATTTCTAAGGGTGAATAGTAAATTTACTGTGAATTTGAACAAAATCGTTCTTTACTATCGGTCATGGATGAAAACCAATTTACTTGGAGCTTCAAAAATTAATAACAAATTGGAAAGAGCGGGTCTTCCTTTGATTACTTGCTGAATGGATTTGTAAGGATAAATAGTGAATGTAATGTGAGTTTGAATAAAATCGTTCTTTGCTATCGGTCATGAGATAAAAAAAACTATTTACTTGAAGCTCTAGAAATTAATAACAATTTGGAAAGAGCGGGTCTTCCTCTGATTACTTGCTGAATCGATTTCTAAGGATAAATAGTGAATGTAAAGTGAGTTTGAACAAAATCGTTCTTTGCTATCGGTCATGAGATAAGAAAACTATTTACTTGAAGCTCTAAAAATTAATAACAATTTGGAAAGAGCGGGTCTTCCTCTGATCACTTGCTTAATCGATTCCTAAAGGTGAATAGTAAATTTACTGTGAATTTGAACAAAATCGATATTTGCTATCGGTCATGGATGAAAACCAATTTACTTGGAGCTTCAAAAATTAATAACAAATTGGAAAGAGCGGGTCTTCCTTTGATTACTTGCTGAATGGATTTCTAAGGATAAATAGTGAATGTAATGTGAGTTTGAATAAAATCGTTCTTTGCTATCGGTCATGAGATAAAAAAAACTATTTATCTGAAGCTCTAGAAATTAATAACAATTTGGAAAGAGTGGGTCTTCCTCTGATTACTTGCTTAATCGATTTCTAAGGGTGAATAGTAAATTTACTGCAAATTTGAACAAAATCGTTCTTTGCTATTGGTCATGAGATCGAAAAACCATATACTTGGACCTTAAAAAATTAATAACAATTTGGAAAGAGCGGGTCTTCCTCTGATCACTTGCTTAATCGATTCCTAAGGGTGAATAGTAAAACTACTGTGAAATTGAACCAAATCCTTATTTGTTATAGGTCATGGATAAAAAACCATTTACTTGGAGCTTCAAAAATGTATAACAATTTGGAAAGAGCGGGTCTTCCTTTGATTACTTGCTGAATCGATTTCTAAGGATAAATAGTGAATGGAAAGTGAGTTTGAACAAAATCGTTCTTTGCTATCGGTCATGAAATAAGAAAAATAGTTACTTGAAGCTCTACAAATTAATAGCAATTTGGAAAGAGCGGGTCTTCCTCTGATTACTTGCTTAATCGATCTCTAAGGGTGAATAGTAAATTTACTGTGAGTTTGAACAAAATCGTTCTTTACTATCGGTCATGAGATAGAAAAACTGTTTACTTGAAGATCTAAAAATTAATAACAATTTGGAATGAGCGGGTCTTCGTCTGATTACTTGCTTAATCGATTTCTAAGGGTGAATAGTCAATTTACTGTGAATTTGAACGAAACAGTTCTTTGCTATTGGTCATGAGATAGGAAAACCTTTTACTTGGACTTTAAAAAATTAATAACAATTTGGAAAAAGCGGGTCTTCCTCTGATCACTTGCTTAGTCGATTCCTAAAGGTGAATAGGAAATTTATTGTTAATTTGAACAAAATCGTTATTTGCTATCGGTCATGGATAGAAACCCATTTACTTGGAGCTTCAAAAATTAATAACAACTTGGAAAGAGCGGGTCTTCCTTTGATTACTTGCGGAATCGATTTCTAAGTATAAATAGTGAATGTAAAGTGAGTTTGAACAAAATCGTCCTTTGCTATCGGGCATTAGATAAAAAACTATTTACTTGAAGCTCTAAAAATTAATAATAATTTGGAAAGAGCGGGTCTTCCTCTGATTACTTGCTTAATCGATTTCTAAGAGTGAATAGTAAATTCACTGTGAATTTGAACAAAATCGTTCTTTCCTATCGGCCATGAGATAGAAAAACCATTTACTTGGACATTAAAAAATTAATAACAATTTGGAAAGAGTGGGTGTTCCTCTGATCACTTGCTTAATCGATTTCTAACGGTAAATAGTAAATTTACTGTGAATTTGAACAAAATCGTTGTTTGCTATCGGTCATGAGATAAAAAAACTATTTACTTGAAGCTGCAAATATCAATAACAATTTGGAAAAAGCGGGTCTTCTTCTGATTACTTGCCTTATCGATTTCTAAGGGTGAATAGTAAATTTACTGTGAATCTGAACAAAATCGGTCTATGCTATGGGTCATGAGATCGAAAAACCATTTACTTGGACCTAAAAAAATAATAACAATTTGGAAAGAGCGGGTCCTCGTCTGATCACTTGCTCAATCGATTCCTAAGGGTGAAGAGTAAATTTACTGTGGTTTTGAACATAATCATTGTTTGCTATCGGTCATGGATAGAAAAACCATTTACTTGAAGCTTCAAATATTAATAATAATTTGGAAAGAGCGGGTCTTCCTTTGATTACTTGCTGAATCGATTTCTAAGGGTAAATAGGAAATGTAATGTGAATTTGAACAAAATCGTTATTTGCTATCGCTCATAAAATAGAAGAACAATTTACTTGGACCTTAAAATATTAATAACAATTTGGAAAAATCGGGTCTTCCTCTGATCACTTGCTTAATCGATTCCTAAGGGTGAATAGTAAATTTACTGTGGATTTCAACAAAATCGTTCTTTGCTATCGGTCATGGATAGAAAAACCATTTACTTGGACCTTAAAAAATTAATAACAATTTGGAAAAATCGGGTCTTCCTCTGATTACTTGCTTAATCGATTTCTAAAGGTGAATTGTCAATTTACTGTGAATTTGAACGAAATCGTTTTTTGCTATTGGTCATGAGATAGGAAAACCATTTACTTGGACTTTAAAAAATTAATAACAATTTGGAAGAAGCGGGTCTTCCTCTGATCACTTGCTTAATCGATTCCTAAGGGTGAATAGTAAATTCACTGTGAATTTGAACAAAATCGTTCTTTGGTATCGGTCATGGATAAAAAAACTATTTACTTGAAGCTGCAAAAATCAATAACAATTTGGAAAAAGCGGGTCTTCTTCTGATTACTTGCCTAATCGATTTCTAAGGGTGAATAGTAAATTTACTGTGAATCTGAACAAAATCGGTCTATGCTATGGGTCATGAGATCGAAAAACCATTTACTTGGACCTAAAAAAATTAATAACAGTTTAGAAAGAGCGGGTCCTCCTCTGATCACTTGCTCAATCGATTCCTAAGGGTGAAGGGTAAATTTACTGTGGTTTTGAACAAAATCGTTCTTTGCTATCGGTCATGGATAGAAAAAACATTTACTTGGAGCTTCAAAAATTAATAATAATTTGGAAAGAGCGGGTCTTCCTTTGATTACTTGCTGAATCGATTTCTAAGGGTAAATAGGAAATGTAATGTAAATTTGAACAAAATCGTTCTTTGCTATCGGTCATGGATAGAAAAACCATTTACTTGGACCTTCAAAAATTAATAACAATTTGGAAAAAGCGGGTCTTCCTCTGATCACTTGCTTAATCGATTCCTAAGGGTGAATAGTAAATTTACTGTGGATCTGAACAAAATCGTTCTTTGCTATCGGTAGTTGCTATGGATAGAAAAACCATTTACTTGGAACTTCAAAAATTAATAACAATTTGGAAAGAGCGGGTCTTCCTTTGATTACTTGCTGAATCGATTTCTAAGGATAAATAGTGTATGTAAAGTGAGTTTGAACAAAATCGTTCTTTGCTATCGGTCATGAGATACAAAAACTATTTACTTGAAGCTCTAAAAATTAATAACAATTTGGAAAGAGCGGGTCTTCCTCTGATCACTTGCTTAATCGATTCCTAAAGGTGAATAGTAAATTTACTGTGAATTTGAACAAAATCGTTCTTTGCTATCGGTCATGGATGAAAACCAATTTACTTCGAGCTTCAAAAATTAATAACAAATTGGAAAGAGCGGGTCTTCCTTTGATTACTTGCTGAATGGATTTCTAAGGATAAATAGTGAATGTAATGTGAGTTTGAATAAAATCGTTCTTTGCTATCGGTCATGAGATAAAAAAAACTATTTACTTGAAGCTCTAGAAATTAATAACAATTTGGAAAGAGCGGGTCTTCCTCTGATTACTTGCTGAATCGATTTCTAAGGATAAATAGTGAATGTAAAGTAAGTTTGAACAAAATCGTTCTTTGCTATCGGTCATGAGATAAGAAAACTATTTACTTGAAGCTCTAAAAATTAATAACAATTTGGAAAGAGCAGGTCTTCCTCTGATCACTTGCTTAATCGATTCCTAAAGGTGAATAGTAAATTTACTGTGAATTTGAACAAAATCGTTCTTTGCTATCGGTCATGGATGAAAACCAATTTACTTGGAGCTTCAAAAATTAATAACAAATTGGACAGAGCGGGTCTTCCTTTGATTACTAGCTGAATGGATTTCTAAGGATAAATAGTGAATGTAATGTGAGTTTGAATAAAATCGTTCTTTGCTATCGGTCATGAGATTAAAAAAACTATTTACTTGAAGCTCTAGAAATTAATACCAATTTGGAAAGAGCGGTTCTTCCTCTGATTACTTGCTTAATCGATTTCTAAGGGTGAATAGTAAATTTACTGTAAATTTGAACAAAATCGTTGTTTGCTATTGGTCATGAGATGGAAAAACCATTTACTTGGACCTTAAAAAATTAATAACAATTTGGAAAGAGCGGGTCTTCCTCTGATCACTTGCTTAATCGATTCCTAAAGGTGAATAGTAAATTTACTGTGAATTTGAACAAAATCGTTCTTTGCTATCGGTCATGGATGAAAACCAATTTACTTCGAGCTTCAAAAATTAATAACAAATTGGAAAGACCGGGTCTTCCTTTGATTACTTGCTGAATGGATTTCTAAGGATAAATAGTGAATGTAATGTGAGTTTGAATAAAATCGTTCTTTGCTATCGGTCATGAGATAAAAAAAACTATTTACTTGAAGCTCTAGAAATTAATAACAATTTGGAAAGAGCGGGTCTTCCTTTGATTACTTGCTGAATGGATTTCTAAGGATAAATAGTGAATGTAATGTGAGTTTGAATAAAATCGTTCTTTGCTATCGGTCATGAGATTAAAAAAACTATTTACTTGAAGCTCTAGAAATTAATAACAATTTGGAAAGAGCGGTTCTTCCTCTGATTACTTGCTTAATCGATTTCTAAGGGTGAATAGTAAATTTACTGCAAATTTGAACAAAATCGTTGCTTGCTATTGGTCATGAGATGGAAAAACCATTTACTTGGACCTTAAAAAATTAATAACAATTTGGAAAGAGCGGGTCTTCCTCTGATCACTTGCTTAATCGATTCCTAAGGGTGAATAGTAAATTTACTGTGAATTTGAACAAAATCCTTATTTGCTATCGGTCATGGATAAAAAACCATTTACTTGGAGCTTAAAAAATTTATAACAATTTGGAAAGAGCGTGTCTTCCTTTGATTACTTGCTGAATCGATTTCTAAGGATAAATAGTGAATGGAAAGTGAGTTTGAACAAAATCGTTCTTTGCTATCGGTCATGAAATAAGAAAAATAGTTACCTGAAGCTCTACAAATTAATAACAATTTGGAAAAAGCGGGTCTTCCTCTGATTACTTGCTTAATCGATCTCTAAGGGTGAATAGTAAATTTACTGTGAATCTGAACAAAATCGGTCTATGCTATGGGTCATGAGATCGAAAAACCATTTACTTGGACCTAAAAAAATTAATAACAATTTGGAAAGAGCGGGTCCTCCTCTGATCACTTGCTCAATCGATTCCTAAGGGTGAAGGGTAAATTTACTGTGGTTTTGAACAAAATCGTTTTTTGCTATCGGTCATGGATAGAAAAAACATTTACTTGGAGCTTCAAAAATTAATAATAATTTGGAAAGAGCGGGTCTTCCTTTGATTACTTGCTGAATCGATTTCTAAGGGTAAATAGGAAATGTAATGTGAATTTGAACAAAATCGTTCTTTGCTATCGGTCATGGATAGAAAAACCATTTACTTGGACCTTCAAAAATTAATAACAATTTGGAAAAAGCGGGTCTTCCTCTGATCACTTGCTTAATCGATTCCTAAGGGTGAATAGTAAATTTACTGTGGATCTGAACAAAATCGTTCTTTGCTATCGGTAGTTGCTATGGATAGAAAAACCATTTACTTGGAACTTCAAAAATTAATAACAATTTGGAAAGAGCGGGTCTTCCTTTGATTACTTGCTGAATCGATTTCTAAGGATAAATAGTGTATGTAAAGTGAGTTTGAACAAAATCGTTCTTTGCTATCGGTCATGAGATACAAAAACTATTTACTTGAAGCTCTAAAAATTAATAACAATTTGGAAAGAGCGGGTCTTCCTCTGATCACTTGCTTAATCGATTCCTAAAGGTGAATAGTAAATTTACTGTGAATTTGAACAAAATCGTTCTTTGCTATCGGTCATGGATGAAAACCAATTTACTTCGAGCTTCAAAAATTAATAACAAATTGGAAAGAGCGGGTCTTCCTTTGATTACTTGCTGAATGGATTTCTAAGGATAAATAGTGAATGTAATGTGAGTTTGAATAAAATCGTTCTTTGCTATCGGTCATGAGATAAAAAAAACTATTTACTTGAAGCTCTAGAAATTAATAACAATTTGGAAAGAGCGGGTCTTCCTCTGATTACTTGCTGAATCTATTTCTAAGGATAAATAGTGAATGTAAAGTAAGTTTGAACAAAATCGTTCTTTGCTATCGGTCATGAGATAAGAAAACTATTTACTTGAAGCTCTAAAAATTAATAACAATTTGGAAAGAGCGGGTCTTCCTCTGATCACTTGCTTAATCGATTCCTAAAGGTGAATAGTAAATTTACTGTGAATTTGAACAAAATCGTTCTTTGCTATCGGTCATGGATGAAAACCAATTTACTTGGAGCTTCAAAAATTAATAACAAAATGGACAGAGCGGGTCTTCCTTTGATTACTAGCTGAATGGATTTCTAAGGATAAATAGTGAATGTAATGTGAGTTTGAATAAAATCGTTCTTTGCTATCGGTCATGAGATTAAAAAAACTATTTACTTGAAGCTCTAGAAATTAATAACAATTTGGAAAGAGCGGTTCTTCCTCTGATTACTTGCTTAATCGATTTCTAAGGGTGAATAGTAAATTTACTGCAAATTTGAACAAAATCGTTGTTTGCTATTGGTCATGAGATGGAAAAACCATTTACTTGGACCTTAAAAAATTAATAACAATTTGGAAAGAGCGGGTCTTCCTCTGATCACTTGCTTAATCGATTCCTAAGGGTGAATAGTAAATTTACTGTGAATTTGAACAAAATCCTTATTTGCTATCGGTCATGGATAAAAAACCATTTACTTGGAGCTTAAAAAATTTATAACAATTTGGAAAGAGCGTGTCTTCCTTTGATTACTTGCTGAATCGATTTCTAAGGATAAATAGTGAATGGAAAGTGAGTTTGAACAAAATCGTTCTTTGCTATCGGTCATGAAATAAGAAAAATAGTTACCTGAAGCTCTACAAATTAATAACAATTTGGAAAGAGCGGGTCTTCCTCTGATTACTTGCTTAATCGATCTCTAAGGGTGAATAGTAAATTTACTGTGAGTTTGAACAAAATCGTTCTTTACTATCGGTCATGAGATAGAAAAACTGTTTACTTGAAGCTCTAAAAATTAATAACAATTTGGAATGAGCGGGTCTTCCTCTGATTACTTGCTTAATCGATTTCTAAGGGTGAATAGTCAATTTACTGTGAATTTGAACGAAACAGTTCTTTGCTATTGGTCATGAGATAGGAAAGCCTTTTACTTGGACTTTAAAAAATTAATAACAATATGGAAAAAGCGGGTCTTCCTCTGATCACTTGCTTAATCGATTCCTAAAGGTGAATAGGAAATTTATTGTTAATTTGAACAAAATCGTTATTTGCTATCGGTCATGGATAGAAACCCATTTACTTGGAGCTTCAAAAATTAATAACAACTTGGAAAGAGCGGGTCTTCCTTTGATTTCTTGCTGAATCGATTTCTAAGGATAAATAGTGAATGTAAAGTGAGTTTGAACAAAATCGTCCTTTGCTATCGGGCATTAGATAAAAAACTATTTACTTGAAGCTCTAAAAATTAATAACAATTTGGAAAGAGCGGGTCATCCTCTGATTACTTGCTTAATCGATTTCTAAGAGTGAATAGTAAATTCACTGTGAATTTGAACAAAATCGTTCTTTCCTATCGGCCATGAGATAGAAAAACCATTTACTTGGACATTAAAAAATTAATAACAATTTGGAAAGAGCGGGTGTTCCTCTGATCACTTGCTTAATCGATTTCTAACGGTGAATAGTAAATTTACTGTGAATTTCAACAAAATCGTTGTTGGCTATCGGTCATGAGATAAAAAAACTATTTACTTGAAGCTGCAAATATCAATAACAATTTGGAAAAAGCGGGTCTTCTTCTGATTACCTGCCTAATCGATTTCTAAGGGTGAATAGTAAATTTACTGTGAATCTGAACAAAATCGGTCTATGCTATGGGTCATGAGATCGAAAAACGTTTTACTTGGACCTAAAAAAATTAATAACAATTTGGAAAGAGCGGGTCCTCGTCTGATCACTTGCTCAATCGATTCCTAAGGGTGAAGAGTAAATTTACTGTGGTTTTGAACAAAATCGTTATTTGCTATCGGTCATGGATAGAAAAACCATTTACTTGGAGCTTCAAAAATAAATAATAATTTGGAAAGAGCGGGTCTTCCTTTGATTACTTGCTGAATCGATTTTTAAGGGTAAATAGGAAATGTAATGTGAATTTGAACAAAATCGTTCTTTGCTATCGCTCATAAAATAGAAGAAGAATTTACTTGGACCTTAAAATATTAATAACAATTTGGAAAAATCGGGTCTTCCTCTGATCACTTGCTTAATCGATTCCTAAGGGTGAATAGTAAATTTACTGTGGATTTCAACAAAATCGTTCTTTGCTATCGGTCATGGATAGAAAAACCATTTACTTGGACCTTAAAAAATTAATAACAATTTGGAAAAATCGGGTCTTCCTCTGATTACTTGCTTAATCGATTTCTAAGGGTGAATTGTCAATTTACTGTGAATTTGAACGAAATCGTTCTTTGCTATTGGTCATGAGATAGGAAAACCATTTACTTGGACATTAAAAAATTAATAACAATTTGGAAAAAGCGGGTCTTCCTCTGATCACTTGCTTAATCGATTCCTAAGGGTGAATAGTAAATTTACTGTGAATTTGAACAAAATCGTTCTTTGGTATCGGTCATGGATAAAAAAACCATTTACTTGGAGCTCCAAAAATTAATAACAATTTGGAAAGAGCGGGTCTTCCTTTGATTACTTGCTGAATCGATTTCTAATGATAAATAGTGTATGTAATGTGTGTTTGAACAAAATCGTTCTTTGCTGTCGGTCATGAAAGGAAAAAAACTATTTACTTGAAGGTCTAAAAATTAATAACAATTTGGAAAAAGCGGGTCTTCCTCTGATTACTTGCTGAATCGATTTCTAAGGATAAATAGTGAATGGAAAGTGAGTTTGAACAAAATCGTTCTTTGCTATCGGTCATGAAATAAGAAAAATAGTTACTTGAAGCTCTACAAATTAATAACTATTTGGAAAGAGCGGGTCTTCCTCTGATTACTTGCTTAATCGATCTCTAAGGGTGAATTGTAAATTTAGTGTGAGTTTGAACAAAATAGTTCTTTACTATCGGTCATGAGATAGAAAAACTGTTTACTTGAAGCTCTAAAAATTAATAACAATTTGGAAAGAGCGGGTCTTCCTCTGATTACTTGCTTAATCGATTTCTAAGGGTAAATAGTCAATTTTCTGTGAATTTGAACGAAATCGTTATTTGCTATTGGTCATGAGATAGGAAAACCATTTACTTGGACTTTAAAAAATGAATAGCAATTTGGAAAAAGCGGGTCTTCCTCTGATCACTTGCTTAATCGATTCCTCACGGTGAATAGTAAATTTACTGTGAATTTGAACAAAATCCTTCTTTGCTATCGGTCATGGATAAAAAACCATTTACTTGGAGCTTCAAAAATTAATAACAATTTGGAAAGAGCGGGTCTTCCTTTGATTACTTGCTGAATCAATTTCTAAGGATATATAGTGCATGGAAAGTGAGTTTGAACAAAATCGTTCTTTGCTATCGGTCATGAAATAAGAAAAATAGTTACTTGAAGCTCGACAAATTAATAACAATTTGGAATGAGCGGGTCTTCCTCTGATTAGTTGCTTAATCGATATCTAAGGGTGAATAGTCAATTTACTGTGAATTTGAACGAAATAGTTCTTTGCTATTGGTCATGAGATAGGAAAACCATTTACTTTGACTTTAAAAAATTAATAACAATTTGGAAAAAGCGGGTCTTCCTCTGATCACTTGCTTAATCGATACCGAAACGTGAATAGGAAATTTATTGTTAATTTGAACAAAATCGTTATTTGCTATCGGTCATGGATAGAAACCCATTTACTTGGAGATCCAAAAATTAATAACAACTTGGAAAGAGCGGGTCTTCCTTTGATTACTTGCTGAATCGATTTCTAAGGATAAATAGTGAATGTAAAGTGAGCTTGAACAAAATCGTCCATTGCTATCGTGCATTAGATAAAAAACTATTTACTTGAACCTCTAAAAATTAATAACAATTTGGAAATAGCGGGTCTTCCTCTGATTACTTGCTTAATCGATTTCTAAAAGTGAATAGTAAATTCACTGTGAATTTGAAGAAAATCGTTCTTTCCTATCGGCCATGAGATAGAAAAACCATTTACTTGGACCTTAAAAAATTAATAACAATTTGGAAAGAGCGGGTCCTCGTCTGATCACTTGCTCAATCGATTCCTAAGGGTGAAGAGTAAATTGACTGTGGTTTTGAACAAAATCGTTCTTTGCTATCGGTCATGGATAGAAAAACCATTTACTTGGAGCTTCAAAAATGAATAATAATTTGAAAGTGCGGGTCTTCCTTTGATTACTTGCTGATTCGATTTCTAAGGATATATAGTGCATGGAAAGTGAGTTTGAACAAAATTGTTCTTTGCTATCGGTCATGAAATAAGAAAAATAGTTACTTGAAGCTCGACAAATTAATAACAATTTGGAATGAGCGGGTCTTCCTCTGATTAGTTGCTTAATCGATATCTAAGGGTAAATAGGAAATGTAATGTGAATTTGAATAAAATCGTTCTTTGCTATCGGTCATAAAATAGAAGAACAATTTACTTGGACCTTAAAATATTAATAACAATTTGGAAAGAGTGGGTCTTCCTCTGATCACTTGCTTAATCGATTCCTAAGGGTGAATAGTAAATTTACTGTGAATTTGAACAAAATCGTTCTTTGGTATCGGTCATGGATAGAAAAACCATTTACGGGGAGCTTCAAAAATGAATATCAATTTGGAAAGAGCGGGTCTTCCTTTGATTACTTGCTGAGTCGATTTCTAAGGATAAATAGTGAATGTAATGTGAGTTTGAACAAAGTCGTTCTTTGCTATCGGTCATGTGATAGAAAAACTATTTACTTGAAGCTCTAAAAATTAATAACAATTTGGAAACAGCGGGTCTTATTCTGATTACTTGCTTAACCGATTTCTACGGGTGAATAGTAAATTTACAGTGAATTTGAACAAAATCGTTCTTTCCTATCGGCCATGAGATAGAAAAACCATTTACTTGGACCTTAAAAAATTAATAACAATTTGGAAAGAGCGGGTCTTCCTCTGATCACTTGTTTAATCGATTCCTAACGGTGAATAGTAAATTTACTGTGAATTTGAACAAAATCGTTGTTTGCTATCGGTCATGAGATAAAAAAACTCTTTACTTGAAGCTGCAAAAATCAATAACAATTTGGAAAAAGCGGGTCTTCTTCTGATTACTTGCCTAATCGATTTCTAAGGGTGAATAGTAAATTTACTGTGAATCTGAACAAAGTCGGTATATGCTATGGGTCATGAGATCGAAAAACCATTTACTTGGACCTAAAAAAATTAATAACAATTTGGAAAGAGCGGGTCCTCCTCTGATCACTTGCTCAATCGATTCCTAAGGGTGAAGAGTAAATTTACTGTGGTTTTGAACAAAATCGTTCTTTGCTATCGGTCATGGATCGAAAAACCGTTTACTTGGAGCTTCAAAAATTAATAATAATTTGGAAAGAGCGGTTCTTCCTTTGATTACTTGCTGAATCGATTTCTAAGGGTAAATAGGAAATGTAATGTGAATTTGAACAAAATCGTTCTTTGCTATCGGTCATAAAATAGAAGAACAATTTACTTGGACCATAAAATATTAATAACAATTTGGAAAGAGCGGGTCTTCCTCTGATCACTTGCTTAATCGATTCCTAAGGGTGAATAGTAAATTTACTGTGGATTTCAACAAAATCGTTCTTTGCTATCGGTCATGGATAGAAAAATTATATACTTGGACATTCAAAAATTAATAACAATTTGCAAAAAGCGGGTCTTCCTCTGATCACTTGCTCAATCGATTTCTAAGGGTGAATAGTCAATTTACTGAGAATTTGAACGAAATCGTTCTTTGCTATTGGTCATGAGATAGAAAAACCATTTACTTGGACCTTAAAAAATTAATAACGATTTGGAAAGACCGGGTCTTCCTCTGATCACTTGCTTAATCGATTCCTAAGGGTGAATAGTGAATTTACTGTGAATTTGAACAAAATCGTTCTTTGCTATCGGTCATGGATTAAAAAACCATTTACTTGGAGATTCAAAAATTAATAAAAATTTGGAAAGAGCGGTTCTTCCTTCGATTACTTGCTGAATCGATTTCTAAGGATAAATAGTGAATGGAAAGTGAGTTTGAACAAAATCGTTCTTTGCTATCGGTCATGAAATTAGAAAAATAGTTACTTGAAGCTCTAACAATTAATAACAATTTGGAAAGAGCGGGTCTTCCTCTGATTACTTGCTTAATCGATCTCTAAGGGTGAATAGTAAATTTACTGTGAGTTTCAACAAAATCGTTCTTTACTATCGGTCGCGAGATAGAGAAACTGTTTACTTGAAGCTCTAAAAATTAATAACAATTTGGAAAGAGCAGGTTTTCCTCTGATTACTTGCTTAATCGATTTCTAAGGGTGAATACTAAATTTACTGTGAATTTGAACAAAATCGTTCTTTGCTATCGGTCATGAGATAGAAAAACCATTTACTTGGACCTTAAAAAATTAATAACAATTAGGAAAGAGCGGGTCTTCCTCTGATCACTTGCTTAATCGATTCCTGAGGGTGAAGGGTAAATTTACTGTGGTTATGAACAAAATCGTTCTTTGCTATCGGTCATGGATAGAAAAAACCATTTACTTGGAGCTTCAAAAATTAATAACAATTTGGAAAGAGCGGGTCTTCCTTTGATTACTTGCCGAATCGATTTCTAAGGGTAAATAGTGGATGTAATGTGAATTTGAACCAAATCGTTCTTTGCTATCGGTCATAAGATAGAATAACAATTTACTTGGACATTAAAAAATTAATAACAATTTGGAAAGAGCGGGTCTTTTTTTTATTACTTGCTGAATCGATTTCTAATGGTAAATAGTAAATGTAATGTGAATTTGAACAAAATCGTTCTTTGCTATCGGTCATAAGATAGAAGAACAATTTACTTGGACGTTAAAAAATTAATAACAATATGGAAAGAGCGGGTCTTCTTCTGATCACATGCTTAATCGATTCCCAAGGGTGGATAGTAAATTTACTGTGTATTTCAACAAAATCGTGCTTTACTATCGGTCATGGATAGAAAAACCATTTACTTAAATTTTCAAAAAGTAATAACAATTTGGAAAGAGCGGGTCTTCCTATGATCACTTGCTTAATCGATTCCTAAGGGTAAATAGTAAATTTACTATGGATTTGAACAAATTCGTTGTTTGCTATCCATAGTTGCTAAGGATAGAAAAACCATTTACTTGGAGCCTCAAAAATTAATTACAATTTGGAAAGAGCGGGTCTCCCTTTGATTACTTGCTGAATCGATTTCTAAGGGTAAATAGTAAATGTAATGTGAATTTGAACAATATCGTTCTTTGCTATCGTTCATAAGATAGAAGAACAATTTACTTGGACCTTAAAAAATTAATAACAATTTCGAAAGAGCGGGTCTTCCTTTGATTACTTGCTGAATCGATTTCTAATGGTAAATAGTAAATGTAATGTGAATTTGAACAAAATCGTTCTTTGCTATCGGTCATAAGATAGAAGAACAATTTACTTGGACCTTAAAATATTAATAACAATTTGGAAATAGCGGGTCTTCCTCTGATCACTTGTTTACTCGATTCCTAAGGGTGAATAGTAAATTTACTGTGAATTTGAACAAAATCGTACTTTGCTATCGGTCATGGATAGAAAAACCATTTACTTGGACCTTGAAAAATTAATAACAATTTGGAAAGAGCGGGTGTTCTTGTGATTACTTGCCTAATCGATTTCTAAGGTTGAATAGTAAATTTACTGTGAATTTGAACAAAATCGTTTTTTGCTATTGGTCATGGATAGACAAACCATTTACTTGGAGCTTCACAAATGAATAACAATTTGGAAAGAGCGGATCTTCCTTTGATTACTTGCTGAATCGACTTCTAAGGGTAAATAGTAAATGTAATGTGAATTTGAACAAAATCGTTCTTTGCTACCGGTCATAAGATAGAAGAACAATTTACTTGCACCATAAAAAATTAATAACAATTTGGAAAGAGCGGGTCTTCCTCTGATCACTTGCTTAATCGATTCCTAAAGGTGAATAGTAAATTTACTGTGAATTTGAACAAAATCGTTCTTTGCTATCCGTCATGGATGAAATCCCATTTACTTGGAGCTTCAAAAATTAATAACAAATTGGAAACAGCGGGTCTTCCTTTGATTGCTTGCTGAATGGATTTGTAAGGATAAATAGTGAATGTAATGTGAGTTTGAATAAAATCGTTCTTTGCTATCGGTCATGAGATAAAAAAAACTATTTACTTGAAGCTCTAGAAATTAATAACAATTTGGAAAGAGCGGGTCTTCCTCTGATTACTTGCTTAATCGATTTCTAAGGGTGAGTAGTAAATTTACTGCAAATTTGAACAATATCGATGTTTGCTATTGGTCATGAGATGGAAAAACCATTTACTTGGACCTTAAAAAATTAATAACAATTTGGAAAGAGCGGGTCTTCCTCTGATCACTTGCTTAATCGATTCCTAAGGGTGAATAGTAAATTTACTGTGAATTTGAACAAAATCCTTATTTGCTATCGGTCATGGATAAAAAACCATTTACTTGGAGCTTAAAAAATTTATAACAATTTGGAAAGAGCGTGTCTTCCTTTGATTACTTGCTGAATCGATTTCTAAGGATAAATAGTGAATGGAAAGTGAGTTTGAACAAAATCGTTCTATGCTATCGGTCATGAAATAAGAAAAATAGTTACCTGAAGCTCTACAAATTAATAACAATTTGGAAAGAGCGGGTCTTCCTCTGATTACTTGCTTAATCGATCTCTAAGGGTGAATAGTAAATTTACTGTGAATCTGAACAAAATCGGTCTATGCTATGGGTCATGAGATCGAAAAACCATTTACTTGGACCTAAAAAAATTAATAACAATTTGGAAAGAGCGGGTCCTCCTCTGATCACTTGCTCAATCGATTCCTAAGGGTGAAGGGTAAATTTACTGTGGTTTTGAACAAAATCGTTCTTTGCTATCGGTCATGGATAGAAAAAACATTTACTTGGAGCTTCAAAAATTAATAATAATTTGGAAAGAGCGGGTCTTCCTTTGATTACTTGCTGAATCGATTTCTAAGGGTAAATAGGAAATGTAATGTGAATTTGAACAAAATCGTTCTTTGCTATCGGTCATGGATAGAAAAACCATTTACTTGGACCTTCAAAAATTAATAACAATTTGGAAAAAGCGGGTCTTCCTCTGATCACTTGCTTAATCGATTCCTAAGGGTGAATAGTAAATTTACTGTGGATCTGAACAAAATCGTTCTTTGCTATCGGCAGTTGCTATGGATAGAAAAACCATTTACTTGGAACTTCAAAAATTAATAACAATTTGGAAAGAGCGGGTCTTCCTTTGATTACTTGCTGAATCGATTTCTAAGGATAAATAGTGTATGTAAAGTGAGTTTGAACAAAATCGTTCTTTGCTATCGGTCATGAGATACAAAAACTATTTACTTGAAGCTCTAAAAATTAATAACAATTTGGAAAGAGCGGGTCTTCCTCTGATCTCTTGCTTAATCGATTCCTAAAGGTGAATAGTAAATTTACTGTGAATTTGAACAAAATCGTTCTTTGCTATCGGTCATGGATGAAAACCAATTTACTTCGAGCTTCAAAAATTAATAACAAATTGGAAAGAGCGGGTCTTCCTTTGATTACTTGCTGAATCGATTTCTAAGGATAAATAGTGAATGTAAAGTGAGTTTGAACAAAATCGTTCTTTGCTATCGGTCATGAGATAAAAAAACTATTTACTTGAAGCTCTAAAAATTAATAACAATTTGGAAAGAGCGGGTATTCCTCTGATTACTTGCTTAATCGATTCCTAAGGGTGAATAGTTAATTTACTGTGAATTTGAAAAAAATCGTTATTTGCTATTGGTCATGAGATAGAAAAACCATTTAATTGGACCTTAAAAAATTAATAACAATTTGGAAATAGTGGGTCTTCCTCTGATCACTTGCTTAATCGATTCCTAACGGTGAATAGTAAATTTACTGTGAATTTGAAAGAAATCGTTCTTTGCTATTGGTCTTGAGATAGAAAAACCATTTACTTGGACCTTAAAAAATTAATAACAATTTGGAATGAGCGGGTCTTCTTCTCATCACTTGCTTAATCGATTCCTAATGGTGAATAGTAATTTTACTGTGAATTTGAACAAAATCGTTTTTTGCTATTGGTCATGGATAGACAAACCATTTACTTGGAGCTTCACAAATGAATAACAATTTGGAAAGAGCGGATCTTCCTTTGATTACTTGCTGAATCGACTTCTAAGGGTAAATAGTAAATGTAATGTGAATTTGAACAAAATCGTTCTTTGCTACCGGTCATAAGATAGAAGAACAATTTACTTGCACCATAAAAAATTAATAACAATTTGGAAAGAGCGGGTCTTCCTCTGATCACTTGCTTAATCGATTCCTAAAGGTGAATAGTAAATTTACTGTGAATTTGAACAAAATCGTTCTTTGCTATCCGTCATGGATGAAATCCCATTTACTTGGAGCTTCAAAAATTAATAACAAATTGGAAACAGCGGGTCTTCCTTTGATTGCTTGCTGAATGGATTTGTAAGGATAAATAGTGAATGTAATGTGAGTTTGAATAAAATCGTTCTTTGCTATCGGTCATGAGATAAAAAAAACTATTTACTTGAAGCTCTAGAAATTAATAACAATTTGGAAAGAGCGGGTCTTCCTCTGATTACTTGCTTAATCGATTTCTAAGGGTGAGTAGTAAATTTACTGCAAATTTGAACAAAATCGATGTTTGCTATTGGTCATGAGATGGAAAAACCATTTACTTGGACCTTAAAAAATTAATAACAATTTGGAAAGAGCGGGTCTTCCTCTGATCACTTGCTTAATCGATTCCTAAGGGTGAATAGTAAATTTACTGTGAATTTGAACAAAATCCTTATTTGCTATCGGTCATGGATAAAAAACCATTTACTTGGAGCTTAAAAAATTTATAACAATTTGGAAAGAGCGTGTCTTCCTTTGATTACTTGCTGAATCGATTTCTAAGGATAAATAGTGAATGGAAAGTGAGTTTGAACAAAATCGTTCTTTGCTATCGGTCATGAAATAAGAAAAATAGTTACCTGAAGCTCTACAAATTAATAACAATTTGGAAAGAGCGGGTCTTCCTCTGATTACTTGCTTAATCGATCTCTAAGGGTGAATAGTAAATTTACTGTGAATCTGAACAAAATCGGTCTATGCTATGGGTCATGAGATCGAAAAACCATTTACTTGGACCTAAAAAAATTAATAACAATTTGGAAAGAGCGGGTCCTCCTCTGATCACTTGCTCAATCGATTCCTAAGGGTGAAGGGTAAATTTACTGTGGTTTTGAACAAAATCGTTCTTTGCTATCGGTCATGGATAGAAAAAACATTTACTTGGAGCTTCAAAAATTAATAATAATTTGGAAAGAGCGGGTCTTCCTTTGATTACTTGCTGAATCGATTTCTAAGGGTAAATAGGAAATGTAATGTGAATTTGAACAAAATCGTTCTTTGCTATCGGTCATGGATAGAAAAACCATTTACTTGGACCTTCAAAAATTAATAACAATTTGGAAAAAGCGGGTCTTCCTCTGATCACTTGCTTAATCGATTCCTAAGGGTGAATAGTAAATTTACTGTGGATCTGAACAAAATCGTTCTTTGCTATCGGCAGTTGCTATGGATAGAAAAACCATTTACTTGGAACTTCAAAAATTAATAACAATTTGGAAAGAGCGGGTCTTCCTTTGATTACTTGCTGAATCGATTTCTAAGGATAAATAGTGTATGTAAAGTGAGTTTGAACAAAATCGTTCTTTGCTATCGGTCATGAGATACAAAAACTATTTACTTGAAGCTCTAAAAATTAATAACAATTTGGAAAGAGCGGGTCTTCCTCTGATCACTTGCTTAATCGATTCCTAAAGGTGAATAGTAAATTTACTGTGAATTTGAACAAAATCGTTCTTTGCTATCGGTCATGGATGAAAACCAATTTACTTCGAGCTTCAAAAATTAATAACAAATTGGAAAGAGCGGGTCTTCCTTTGATTACTTGCTGAATCGATTTCTAAGGATAAATAGTGAATGTAAAGTGAGTTTGAACAAAATCGTTCTTTGCTATCGGTCATGAGATAAAAAAACTATTTACTTGAAGCTCTAAAAATTAATAACAATTTGGAAAGAGCGGGTATTCCTCTGATTACTTGCTTAATCGATTCCTAAGGGTGAATAGTTAATTTACTGTGAATTTGAAAAAAATCGTTATTTGCTATTGGTCATGAGATAGAAAAACCATTTATTTGGACCTTAAAAAATTAATAACAATTTGGAAATAGTGGGTCTTCCTCTGATCACTTGCTTAATCGATTCCTAACGGTGAATAGTAAATTTACTGTGAATTTGAAAGAAATCGTTCTTTGCTATTGGTCTTGAGATAGAAAAAGCATTTACTTGGACCTTAAAAAATTAATAACAATTTGGAATGAGCGGGTCTTCTTCTCATCACTTGCTTAATCGATTCCTAATGGTGAATAGTAATTTTACTGTGGATTTGAACAAAATCGTTCTTTGCTATCGGTCATGTGATAGAAAAACCATTTACTTGGAGCTTCAAAAATTAATAATAATATGGAAATATCGGGTCTTCCTTTGATTACTTGCTGAATCGATTTCTAAGGTTAAATAGTAAATGTAATGTGAATTTGAACAAAATGGTTCTTTGCTAGCGGTCATAAGATAGAAGAACAATTTACTTGGACCTTAAAAAATTAATAACAATTCGGAAAGAGCGGGTCTTCCTCTGATCACGTGCTTAATCGATTCCTAAGGGTGAATAGTAAATTTACTGTGGATTTGAACAAAATCATTCTTTGCTATCGGTAGTTGCTATGGATAGAAAAACCATTTACTTGGAACTTCAAAAATTAATAACTATTTGGAAAGAGCGGGTCTTCCTTTGATTACTTGCTGAATGGATTTCTAAGTATAAATAGTGATTCTAATGTGAGTTTGAACAAAATCGTTCTTTGCTATCGGTATTGAGATAAAAAAAACTATTTACTTGAAGATCTAAAAATTAATAACCATTTGGAAAGAGCGGGTCTTCGTCTGATTAGTTGCTTAATCGATTCCTAAGGGTGAATAGTAAATTTACTGTGAATTTGAACAAAATCGTTCTTTGCTGTTGGTCGTGAGATAGAAAAACCATTTACTTGAACCTTATAAAATTATTAACAATTTGGAAAGAGCGGGTTTTCCTCTGATCACTTGCTTAATCGATTCATAAAGGTGAATAGTAAATTTACTTTGAATTTGAACAAAATCGTTCTTTGCTATCGGTCATGAGATAAAAAAAACTATTTACTTGAAGCTCTAAAAATTAATAACCATTTGGAAAGAGCGGGTCTTCCTCTGATTACTTGCTTAATCGATTCCTAAGGGTGAATAGTAAATTTACTATGAATTTGAACAAAATCGTTCTTTGCTATTGGTCGTGAGATAGAAAAACCATTTACTTGAACATTAAAAAATTATTAACAATTTTGAAAGAGCGGGTCTCCCTCTGATCACTTGCTTAATCGATTTATAAGGGTGAATAGTAAATTTACTGTGGATTTGAACAAAATCGTTCTTTGCTATCGGTAGTTGCTATGGATAGAAAAACCATTTACTTGGAGCTTCAAAAATTAATAACAATTTGGAAAGAGCGGGTCTTCCTTTGATTACTTGCTGAATCGATTTCTAATGGTAAATAGTAAAAGTAATGTGAATTTGAACAAAATCGTTATTTGCTATCGGTCATAAGATAGAAGAACATTTTACATGGACCTTAAAAAATTAATAACAATTTGGAAAGAGCGGGTCTTCCTCTGATCACTTGCTTACTCGATTCCTAAGGGTGAATAGTAAATTTACTGTGAATTTGAACAAAATCGTCCTTTGCTATCGGTCATGGATAGAAAAACCATTTACTTGGAGCTTAAAAAATTAATACCAATTTGGAAAGCGCGGGAGTTCTTCTGATTACTTGCCTAATCAATTTCTAAGGTTGAATAGTAAATTTACTGTCAATTTGAACAAAATCGTTCTTTACTATTCGTCATGGATAGAAAAACCATTTACTTGGAGCTTCAAAAATTAATAACAATTTGGAAAGAGCGGGTCTCCCTTTGATTACTTGCTGAATCGATTTCTAAGGGTAAATAGTAAATGTAATGTGAATTTGAACAAAATCGTTCCTTGCTATCGGTTATAAGATAGAAGAACAATTTACTTGGACCTTAAAAAATTAATAACAATTTGGAAAGAGCGGGTTCACCTCTAATCACTTGCTTACTCGATTCCTAAAGGTGAATAGTAAATTTACTGTGAATTTGAACAAAATCGTTCTTTGCTATCGCTCATGGATAGAAAAACCATTTACTTGGAGCTTGAAAAATTAATAACAATTTGGAAAGAGCGGGTCTCCATTTGATTACTTGCTGAATCGATTTCTAAGGGTAAATAGTAAATGTAATGTGAATTTGAACAAAATCGTCCTTTGCTATCGTTCATAAGATAGAAGAACAATTTACATGGACCTTAAAAAATTAATAACAATTTGGAAAGAGCGGGTCTTCTTCTGATCACTTGCTTAATCAATTCCTAAGGGTGAATAGTAATTTTACTGTGGATTTGAACAAAATTGTTCTCTGCTATCGAACATGTGATAGAAAAACCATTTACTTGGTGCTTCAAAAATTAATAATAATTTGGAAAGATCGGGTCTTCCTTTGATTACTTGCTGAATCGATTTCTAAGGGTAAATAGTAAATGTAAATTGTATTTGAACAAAATCTTTCTTTGCTATCGATCATAAGATAGAAGAACAATTTACTTGGACCTTAAAAAATAAATAACAATTTGGAAAGAGCGGGTCTTCCTCTAATCACTTGCTTAATCGATTCCTAAGGGTGAGTAGTAAATTTACTGTGGATTTCAACAAAATCGTTCTTTGCTATCGGTAATGGATAGAAAAACCATTTACTTGGAGCTTCAAAAATTAATAACAATTCAGAAAGAGCGGGTCTTCCTTTGATTACTTGCTGAATGGATTTCTAAGGATAAATAGTGAAAGTAATGTCAGTTTGAACAAAGTCGTTCTTTGCTATCGGTCATGTGATAGAAAAACTATTTACTTGAAGCTCTAAAAATTAATAACAATTTGGAAAGAGCGGGTCTTCCTCTGATTACTTGCTTATTCGATTTCTTAGGGTGAATAGTAAATTTAGAGTGAATTTGAATAAAATCGTTCTTTGCTATTGGTCGTGAGATAGAAAAACCATTTACTTGAACCTTAAAAAATTATTAACAATTTGGAAAGAGCGGGTCTTCCTCTGATCACTTGCTTAATCGATTCATAAAGGTGAATAGTAAATTTACTGTGAATTTGAACAAAATCGTTCTTTGCTATCGGTCATGGATAGAAACCCAATTACTTGGAGCTTCAAAAATTAATAACAACATGGAAAGAACGGGTCTTCCTCTGATCACTTGCTTAATCGATTCCTAACGGTGAATAGTAAATTTACTGTGAATTTGAACAAAACCGTTCTTTGCTATCGGTCATGAGATTAAAAAAATATTTACTTGAAGCTCTAAAAATTAATAACAATTTGGAAAGAGCGGGTCATCCTCGGATTACTTGCTTAATCCATTTCTCAGGGTGAATAGTAAATTTAGAGTGAATTTGAACAAAATCGTTCTTTGCTATCGGTCATGAGATAGAAAAACCATTTACTTGGACCTTAAAAAATTAATAACAATTTGGAAAGAGCGGGTCTTCCTCTGATCACTTGCTTAATCGATTCCTAACGGTGAATAGTAAATTTACTGTGAATTTGAACAAAACCGTTCTTTGCTATCGGTCATGAGATTAAAAAAATATTTACTTGAAGCTCTAAAAATTAATAACAATTTGGAAAGAGCGGGTCATCCTCGGATTACTTGCTTAATCGATTTCTAAGGGTGAATAGTAAATTTCCTGTGAATTTGAACAAAATCGTTCTTTGCTATCGGTCATGGATGAAAACCCATTTACTTGGAGCTTCAAAAATTAATAACAATTTGGAAAGAGCGGGTCTTCCTTTAATTACTTCCTGAATCGATTATTAAGGATAAATAGTGAATGTAATGTGAGTTTGAACAAAATCGTTCTTTACTATCGGTCATGAGATAGAAAAACTATTTACTTGAAGTTCGAAAAATTAATAACAATTTGGAAAGGCGGGTCTTCCTCTGATTACTTGCTTAATCGATTTCTAAGGGTGAATAGTAAATTTACTGTGAATTTGAACAAAATCTTTCTTTGCTATCGGTCATGAGATAGAAAAACCATTTACTTGGACCTTAAAAAATTAATAACAATTTGGAACGAGCGGGACTTCCTCTGATCACTTGCTCAATCGATTCCTAAGGGTGAAGAGTAAATTTACTGTGGTTTTGAACAAAATCGTTCTTTGCTATCGGTCATCGACAGAAAAACCATTTACTCGGAGATTCAAAAATTAATAACAATTTGGAAAGAGCGGGTCTTCCTTTGATTACTTGCTGAATCGATTTCTAAGGGTAAATAGTAAATTTAATGTGAATTTGAATAAAATCGTTCTTTGCTATCGATCATAAGATAGAAGAACAATTTACTTGGACCTTAAAAAATTAATAACATTTTGGAAAGAGCATCTCTTCCTCTGATCACTTGCTTAATCGATTCCTAAAGGTGAATAGTAAATTTACTGTGGATTTCAACAAAATCGTTCTTTGGTATCGGTCATGGACAGAAAAACCATTTACTCGGAGATTCAAAAATTAATAACAATTCGGAAAGAGCGGGTCTTCCTCTGATCACTTGCTTAGTCGATTCCTAAGGGTGAATAGTAAATTTACTGTGGATTTGAACAAAATCGTTCTTTGCTATCGGTAGTTGCTATGGATAGAAAAACCATTTACTTGGAGATTCAGAAATTAATAACAATTTGGAAAGAGCGGGTCTTCCATTGATTACTTGCTGAATCGATTTCTAAGGATAAAAAGTAAATGTAAAGTGACTTTGAACAAAATAGTTCTTTGCTATAGGTCATTTGATAAAAAAACTATTTACTTGAAGCTCTAAAAATTAATAACAATTTGAAAAGAGCGTCTCTTCCTCTGATTACTTACTTAATCGATTTCTAAGGGTGAATAGTAAATATACTGTTAATTTGAACAAAATCGTTCTTTGCTATCGGTCATGGATAGAAACCCATTTACTTGGAGCTTCAAAAATTAATAACAACTTGGAAAGAGCGGGTCTTCCTTTGATTACTTGCTGAGTCGATTTCTAAGGATAAATGGTGAAAGTAATGTGAGTTTGAACAAAGTCGTCCTTTGCTATCGTTCATAAGATAGAAGAACAATTTACATGGACCTTAAAAAATTAATAACAATTTGGAAAGAGCGGGTCTTCTTCTGATCACTTGCTTAATCAATTCCTAAGGGTGAATAGTAATTTTACTGTGGATTTGAACAAAATTGTTCTTTGCTATCGAACATGTGATAGAAAAACCATTTACTTGGTGCTTCAAAAATTAATAATAATTTGGAAAGATCGGGTCTTCCTTTGATTACTTGCTGAATCGATTTCTAAGGGTAAATAGTAAATGTAAATTGAATTTGAACAAAATCTTTCTTTGCTATCGATCATAAGATAGAAGAACAATTTACTTGGACCTTAAAAAATAAATAACAATTTGGAAAGAGCGGGTCTTCCTCTAATCACTTGCTTAATCGATTCCTAAGGGTGAGTAGTAAATTTACTGTGGATTTCAACAAAATCGTTCTTTGCTATCGGTAATGGATAGAAAAACCATTTACTTGGAGCGTCAAAAATTAATAACAATTCAGAAAGAGCGGGTCTTCCTTTGATTACTTGCTGAATGGATTTCTAAGGATAAATAGTGAAAGTAATGTCAGTTTGAACAAAGTCGTTCTTTGCTATCGGTCATGTGATAGAAAAACTATTTACTTGAAGCTCTAAAAATTAATAACAATTTGGAAAGAGCGGGTCTTCCTCTGATTACTTGCTTAATCGATTTCTCAGGGTGAATAGTAAATTTAGGGTGAATTTGAACAAAATCGTTCTTTGCTATTGGTCGTGTGATAGAAAAACCATTTACTTGAACCTTAAAAAATTATTAACAATTTGGAAAGAGCGGGTCTTCCTCTGATCACTTGCTTAATCGATTCATAAAGGTGAATAGTAAATTTACTGTGAATTTGAACAAAATCGTTATTTGCTATCGGTCATGGATAGAAACCCAATTACTTGGAGCTTCAAAAATTAATAACAACATGGAAAGAGCGGGTCTTCCTTTGATTACTTGCTGAGTCGATTTCTAAGGATAAATAGTGAAAGTAATGTCAGTTTGAACAAAGTCGTTCTTTGCTATCGGTCATGTGATAGAAAAACTATTTACTTGAAGCTCTAAAAATTAATAACAATTTGGAAAGAGCGGGTCTTCCTCTGATTACTTGCTTAATCGATTTCTCAGGGTGAATAGTAAATTTAGAGTGAATTTGAACAAAATCGTTCTTTGCTATCGGTCATGAGATAGAAAAACCATTTACTTGGACCTTAAAAAATTAATAACAATTTGGAAAGAGCGGGTCTTCCTCTGATCACTTGCTTAATCGATTCCTAACGGCGAATAGTAAATTTAGTGTGAATTTGAACAAAACCGTTCTTTGCTATCGGTCATGGATGAAAACCAATTTACTTCGAGCTTCAAAAATTAATAACAAATTGGAAAGAGCGGGTCTTCCTTTGATTACTTGCTGAATGGATTTCTAAGGATAAATAGTGAATGTAATGTGAGTTTGAATAAAATCGTTCTTTGCTATCGGTCATGAGATAAAAAAAACTATTTACTTGAAGCTCTAGAAATTAATAGCAATTTGGAAAGAGCGGGTCTTCCTCTGATTACTTGCTTAATCGATCTCTAAGGGTGAATAGTAAATTTACTGTGAGTTTGAACAAAATCGTTCTTTACTATCGGTCATGAGATAGAAAAACTGTTTACTTGAAGATCTAAAAATTAATAACAATTTGGAATGAGCGGGTCTTCGTCTGATTACTTGCTTAATCGATTTCTAAGGGTGAATAGTCAATTTACTGTGAATTTGAACGAAACAGTTCTTTGCTATTGGTCATGAGATAGGAAAACCTTTTACTTGGACTTTAAAAAATTAATAACAATTTGGAAAAAGCGGGTCTTCCTCTGATCACTTGCTTAGTCGATTCCTAAAGGTGAATAGGAAATTTATTGTTAATTTGAACAAAATCGTTATTTGCTATCGGTCATGGATAGAAACCCATTTACTTGGAGCTTCAAAAATTAATAACAACTTGGAAAGAGCGGGTCTTCCTTTGATTACTTGCGGAATCGATTTCTAAGTATAAATAGTGAATGTAAAGTGAGTTTGAACAAAATCGTCCTTTGCTATCGGGCATTAGATAAAAAACTATTTACTTGAAGCTCTAAAATTTAATAATAATTTGGAAAGAGCGGGTCTTCCTCTGATTACTTGCTTAATCGATTTCTAAGAGTGAATAGTAAATTCACTGTGAATTTGAACAAAATCGTTCTTTCCTATCGGCCATGAGATAGAAAAACCATTTACTTGGACATTAAAAAATTAATAACAATTTGGAAAGAGTGGGTGTTCCTCTGATCACTTGCTTAATCGATTTCTAACGGTAAATAGTAAATTTACTGTGAATTTGAACAAAATCGTTGTTTGCTATCGGTCATGAGATAAAAAAACTATTTACTTGAAGCTGCAAATATCAATAACAATTTGGAAAAAGCGGGTCTTCTTCTGATTACCTGCCTAATCGATTTCTAAGGGTGAATAGTAAATTTACTGTGAATCTGAACAAAATCGGTCTATGCTATGGGTCATGAGATCGAAAAACGTTTTACTTGGACCTAAAAAAATCAATAACAATTTGGAAAGAGCGGGTCCTCGTCTGATCACTTGCTCAATCGTTTCCTAAGGGTGAAGAGTAAATTTACTGTGGTTTTGAACAAAATCGCTATTTGCTATCGGTCATGGATAGAAAAACCATTTACTTGGAGCTTCAAAAATAAATAATAATTTGGAAAGAGCGGGTCTTCCTTTGATTACTTGCTGAATCGATTTTTAAGGGTAAATAGGAAATGTAATGTGAATTTGAACAAAATCGTTCTTTGCTATCGCTCATAAAATAGAAGAAGAATTTACTTGGACCTTAAAATATTAATAACAATTTGGAAAAATCGGGTCTTCCTCTGATCACTTGCTTAATCGATTCCTAAGGGTGAATAGTAAATTTACTGTGGATTTCAACAAAATCGTTCTTTGCTATCGGTCATGGATAGAAAAACCATTTACTTGGACCTTAAAAAATTAATAACAATTTGGAAAAATCGGGTCTTCCTCTGATTACTTGCTTAATCGATTTCTAAGGGTGAATTGTCAATTTACTGTGAATTTGAACGAAATCGTTCTTTGCTATTGGTCATGAGATAGGAAAACCATTTACTTGGACATTAAAAAATTAATAACAATTTGGAAAAAGCGGGTCTTCCTCTGATCACTTGCTTAATCGATTCCTAAGGGTGAATAGTAAATTTACTGTGAATTTGAACAAAATCGTTCTTTGGTATCGGTCATGGATAAAAAAACCATTTACTTGGAGCTCCAAAAATTAATAACAATTTGGAAAGAGCGGGTCTTCCTTTGATTACTTGCTGAATCGATTTCTAATGATAAATAGTGTATGTAATGTGTGTTTGAACAAAATCGTTCTTTGCTGTCGGTCATGAAAGGAAAAAAACTATTTACTTGAAGGTCTAAAAATTAATAACAATTTGGAAAAAGCGGGTCTTCCTCTGATTACTTGCTGAATCGATTTCTAAGGATAAATAGTGAATGGAAAGTGAGTTTGAACAAAATCGTTCTTTGCTATCGGTCATGAAATAAGAAAAATAGTTACTTGAAGCTCTACAAATTAATAACTATTTGGAAAGAGCGGGTCTTCCTCTGATTACTTGCTTAATCGATCTCTAAGGGTGAATTGTAAATTTAGTGTGAGTTTGAACAAAATCGTTCTTTACTATCGGTCATGAGATAGAAAAACTGTTTACTTGAAGCTCTAAAAATTAATAACAATTTGGAAAGAGCGGGTCTTCCTCTGATTACTTGCTTAATCGATTTCTAAGGGTAAATAGTCAATTTTCTGTGAATTTGAACGAAATCGTTATTTGCTATTGGTCATGAGATAGGAAAACCATTTACTTGGACTTTAAAAAATGAATAGCAATTTGGAAAAAGCGGGTCTTCCTCTGATCACTTGCTTAATCGATTCCTCACGGTGAATAGTAAATTTACTGTGAATTTGAACAAAATCCTTCTTTGCTATCGGTCATGGATAAAAAACCATTTACTTGGAGCTTCAAAAATTAATAACAATTTGGAAAGAGCGGGTCTTCCTTTGATTACTTGCTGAATCAATTTCTAAGGATATATAGTGCATGGAAAGTGAGTTTGAACAAAATCGTTCTTTGCTATCGGTCATGAAATAAGAAAAATAGTTACTTGAAGCTCGACAAATTAATAACAATTTGGAATGAGCGGGTCTTCCTCTGATTAGTTGCTTAATCTATATCTAAGGGTGAATAGTCAATTTACTGTGAATTTGAACGAAATAGTTCTTTGCTATTGGTCATGAGATAGGAAAACCATTTACTTTGACTTTAAAAAATTAATAACAATTTGGAAAAAGCGGGTCTTCCTCTGATCACTTGCTTAATCGATACCGAAACGTGAATAGGAAATTTATTGTTAATTTGAACAAAATCGTTATTTGCTATCGGTCATGGATAGAAACCCATTTACTTGGAGATCCAAAAATTAATAACAACTTGGAAAGAGCGGGTCTTCCTTTGATTACTTGCTGAATCGATTTCTAAGGATAAATAGTGAATGTAAAGTGAGCTTGAACAAAATCGTCCTTTGCTATCGTGCATTAGATAAAAAACTATTTACTTGAAGCTCTAAAAATTAATAACAATTTGGAAATAGCGGGTCTTCCTCTGATTACTTGCTTAATCGATTTCTAAAAGTGAATAGTAAATTCACTGTGAATTTGAAGAAAATCGTTCTTTCCTATCGGCCATGAGATAGAAAAACCATTTACTTGGACCTTAAAAAATTAATAACAATTTGGAAAGAGCGGGTCCTCGTCTGATCACTTGCTCAATCGATTCCTAAGGGTGAAGAGTAAATTGACTGTGGTTTTGAACAAAATCGTTCTTTGCTATCGGTCATGGATAGAAAAACCATTTACTTGGAGCTTCAAAAATGAATAATAATTTGAAAGTGCGGGTCTTCCTTTGATTACTTGCTGATTCGATTTCTAAGGATATATAGTGCATGGAAAGTGAGTTTGAACAAAATTGTTCTTTGCTATCGGTCATGAAATAAGAAAAATAGTTACTTGAAGCTCGACAAATTAATAACAATTTGGAATGAGCGGGTCTTCCTCTGATTAGTTGCTTAATCGATATCTAAGGGTAAATAGGAAATGTAATGTGAATTTGAACAAAATCGTTCTTTGCTATCGGTCATAAAATAGAAGAACAATTTACTTGGACCTTAAAATATTAATAACAATTTGGAAAGAGTGGGTCTTCCTCTGATCACTTGCTTAATCGATTCCTAAGGGTGAATAGTAAATTTACTGTGAATTTGAACAAAATCGTTCTTTGGTATCGGTCATGGATAGAAAAACCATTTACGGGGAGCTTCAAAAATGAATATCAATTTGGAAAGAGCGGGTCTTCCTTTGATTACTTGCTGAGTCGATTTCTAAGGATAAATAGTGAATGTAATGTGAGTTTGAACAAAGTCGTTCTTTGCTATCGGTCATGTGATAGAAAAACTATTTACTTGAAGCTCTAAAAATTAATAACAATTTGGAAACAGCGGGTCTTATTCTGATTACTTGCTTAACCGATTTCTACGGGTGAATAGTAAATTTACAGTGAATTTGAACAAAATCGTTCTTTCCTATCGGCCATGAGATAGAAAAACCATTTACTTGGACCTTAAAAAATTAATAACAATTTGGAAAGAGCGGGTCTTCCTCTGATCAATTGTTTAATCGATTCCTAACGGTGAATAGTAAATTTACTGTGAATTTGAACAAAATCGTTGTTTGCTATCGGTCATGAGATAAAAAAACTCTTTACTTGAAGCTGCAAAAATCAATAACAATTTGGAAAAAGCGGGTCTTCTTCTGATTACTTGCCTAATCGATTTCTAAGGGTGAATAGTAAATTTACTGTGAATCTGAACAAAATCGGTATATGCTATGGGTCATGAGATCGAAAAACCATTTACTTGGACCTAAAAAAATTAATAACAATTTGGAAAGAGCGGGTCCTCCTCTGATCACTTGCTCAATCGATTCCTAAGGGTGAAGAGTAAATTTACTGTGGTTTTGAACAAAATCGTTCTTTGCTATCGGTCATGGATCGAAAAACCGTTTACTTGGAGCTTCAAAAATTAATAATAATTTGGAAAGAGCGGTTCTTCCTTTGATTACTTGCTGAATCGATTTCTAAGGGTAAATAGGAAATGTAATGTGAATTTGAACAAAATCGTTCTTTGCTATCGGTCATAAAATAGAAGAACAATTTACTTGGACCATAAAATATTAATAACAATTTGGAAAGAGCGGGTCTTCCTCTGATCACTTGCTTAATCGATTCCTAAGGGTGAATAGTAAATTTACTGTGGATTTCAACAAAATCGTTCTTTGCTATCGGTCATGGATAGAAAAATTATATACTTGGACATTCAAAAATTAATAACAATTTGCAAAAAGCGGGTCTTCCTCTGATCACTTGCTTAATCGATTTCTAAGGGTGAATAGTCAATTTTCTGTGAATTTGAACGAAATCGTTCTTTGCTATTGGTCATGAGATAGAAAAACCATTTACTTGGACATTAAAAAATTAATAACGATTTGGAAAGACCGGGTCTTCCTCTGATCACTTGCTTAATCGATTCCTAAGGGTGAATAGTGAATTTACTGTGAATTTGAACAAAATCGTTCTTTGCTATCGGTCATGGATTAAAAAACCATTTACTTGGAGATTCAAAAATTAATAAAAATTTGGAAAGAGCGGTTCTTCCTTCGATTACTTGCTGAATCGATTTCTAAGGATAAATAGTGAATGGAAAGTGAGTTTGAACAAAATCGTTCTTTGCTATCGGTCATGAAATTAGAAAAATAGTTACTTGAAGCTCTAACAATTAATAACAATTTGGAAAGAGCGGGTCTTCCTCTGATTACTTGCTTAATCGATCTCTAAGGGTGAATAGTAAATTTACTGTGAGTTTCAACAAAATCGTTCTTTACTATCGGTCGCGAGATAGAGAAACTGTTTACTTGAAGCTCTAAAAATTAATAACAATTTGGAAAGAGCAGGTCTTCCTCTGATTACTTGCTTAATCGATTTCTAAGGGTGAATACTAAATTTACTGTGAATTTGAACAAAATCGTTCTTTGCTATCGGTCATGAGATAGAAAAACCATTTACTTGGACCTTAAAAAATTAATAACAATTAGGAAAGAGCGGGTCTTCCTCTGTTCACTTGCTTAATCGATTCCTGAGGGTGAAGGGTAAATTTACTGTGGTTATGAACAAAATCGTTCTTTGCTATCGGTCATGGATAGAAAAAACCATTTACTTGGAGCTTCAAAAATTAATAACAATTTGGAAAGAGCGGGTCTTCCTTTGATTACTTGCCGAATCGATTTCTAAGGGTAAATAGTGGATGTAATGTGAATTTGAACCAAATCGTTCTTTGCTATCGGTCATAAGATAGAATAACAATTTACTTGTACATTAAAAAATTAATAACAATTTGGAAAGAGCGGGTCTTTTTTTTATTACTTGCTGAATCGATTTCTAATGGTAAATAGTAAATGTAATGTGAATTTGAACAAAATCGTTCTTTGCTATCGTTCATAAGATAGAAGAACAATTTACTTGGACGTTAAAAAATTAATAACAATATGGAAAGAGCGGGTCTTCTTCTGATCACATGCTTAATCGATTCCCAAGGGTGAATAGTAAATTTACTGTGTATTTCAACAAAATCGTGCTTTACTATCGGTCATGGATAGAAAAACCATTTACTTAAATTTTCAAAAAGTAATAACAATTTGGAAAGAGCGGGTCTTCCTATGATCACTTGCTTAATCGATTCCTAAGGGTGAATAGTAAATTTACTGTGAATTTGAACAAAATCCTTATTTGCTATCGGTCATGGATAAAAAACCATTTACTTGGAGCTTAAAAAATTTATAACAATTTGGAAAGAGCGTGTCTTCCTTTGATTACTTGCTGAATCGATTTCTAAGGATAAATAGTGAATGGAAAGTGAGTTTGAACAAAATCGTTCTTTGCTATCGGTCATGAAATAAGAAAAATAGTTACCTGAAGCTCTACAAATTAATAACAATTTGGAAAAAGCGGGTCTTCCTCTGATTACTTGCTTAATCGATCTCTAAGGGTGAATAGTAAATTTACTGTGAATCTGAACAAAATCGGTCTATGCTATGGGTCATGAGATCGAAAAACCATTTACTTGGACCTAAAAAAATTAATAACAATTTGGAAAGAGCGGGTCCTCCTCTGATCACTTGCTCAATCGATTCCTAAGGGTGAAGGGTAAATTTACTGTGGTTTTGAACAAAATCGTTCTTTGCTATCGGTCATGGATAGAAAAAACATTTACTTGGACCTTCAAAAATTAATAATAATTTGGAAAGAGCGGGTCTTCCTTTGATTACTTGCTGAATCGATTTCTAAGGGTAAATAGGAAATGTAATGTGAATTTGAACAAAATCGTTCTTTGCTATCGGTCATGGATAGAAAAACCATTTACTTGGACCTTCAAAAATTAATAACAATTTGGAAAAAGCGGGTCTTCCTCTGATCACTTGCTTAATCGATTCCTAAGGGTGAATAGTAAATTTACTGTGGATCTGAACAAAATCGTTCTTTGCTATCGGTAGTTGCTATGGATAGAAAAACCATTTACTTGGAACTTCAAAAATTAATAACAATTTGGAAAGAGCGGGTCTTCCTTTGATTACTTGCTGAATCGATTTCTAAGGGTAAATAGGAAATGTAATGTGAATTTGAACAAAATCGTTCTTTGCTATCGGTCATGGATAGAAAAACCATTTACTTGGACCTTCAAAAATTAATAACAATTTGGAAAAAGCGGGTCTTCCTCTGATCACTTGCTTAATCGATTCCTAAGGGTGAATAGTAAATTTACTGTGGATCTGAACAAAATCGTTCTTTGCTATCGGTAGTTGCTATGGATAGAAAAACCATTTACTTGGAAGTTCAAAAATTAATAACAATTTGGAAAGAGCGGGTCTTCCTTTGATTACTTGCTGAATCGATTTCTAAGGATAAATAGTGTATGTAAAGTGAGTTTGAACAAAATCGTTCTTTGCTATCGGTCATGAGATACAAAAACTATTTACTTGAAGCTCTAAAAATTAATAACAATTTGGAAAGAGCGGGTCTTCCTCTGATCACTTGCTTAATCGATTCCTAAAGGTGAATAGTAAATTTACTGTGAATTTGAACAAAATCGTTCTTTGCTATCGGTCATGGATGAAAACCAAATTACTTCGAGCTTCAAAAATTAATAACAAATTGGAAAGAGCGGGTCTTCCTTTGATTACTTGCTGAATGGATTTCTAAGGATAAATAGTGAATGTAATGTGAGTTTGAATAAAATCGTTCTTTGCTATCGGTCATGAGATAAAAAAAACTATTTACTTGAAGCTCTAGAAATTAATAACAATTTGGAAAGAGCGGGTCTTCCTCTGATTACTTGCTGAATCGATTTCTAAGGATAAATAGTGAATGTAAAGTAAGTTTGAACAAAATCGTTCTTTGCTATCGGTCATGAGATAAGAAAACTATTTACTTGAAGCTCTAAAAATTAATAACAATTTGGAAAGAGCAGGTCTTCCTCTGATCACTTGCTTAATCGATTCCTAAAGGTGAATAGTAAATTTACTGTGAATTTGAACAAAATCGTTCTTTGCTATCGGTCATGGATGAAAACCAATTTACTTGGAGCTTCAAAAATTAATAACAAATTGGACAGAGCGGGTCTTCCTTTGATTACTAGCTGAATGGATTTCTAAGGATAAATAGTGAATGTAATGTGAGTTTGAATAAAATCGTTCTTTGCTATCGGTCATGAGATTAAAAAAACTATTTACTTGAAGCTCTAGAAATTAATACCAATTTGGAAAGAGCGGTTCTTCCTCTGATTACTTACTTAATCGATTTCTAAGGGTGAATAGTAAATTTACTGCAAATTTGAACAAAATCGTTGTTTGCTATTGGTCATGAGATGGAAAAACCATTTACTTGGACCTTAAAAAATTAATAACAATTTGGAAAGAGCGGGTCTTCCTCTGATCACTTGCTTAATCGATTCCTAAAGGTGAATAGTAAATTTACTGTGAATTTGAACAAAATCGTTCTTTGCTATCGGTCATGGATGAAAACCAATTTACTTCGAGCTTCAAAAATTAATAACAAATTGGAAAGACCGGGTCTTCCTTTGATTACTTGCTGAATGGATTTCTAAGGATAAATAGTGAATGTAATGTGAGTTTGAATAAAATCGTTCTTTGCTATCGGTCATGAGATAAAAAAAACTATTTACTTGAAGCTCTAGAAATTAATAACAATTTGGAAAGAGCGGGTCTTCCTTTGATTACTTGCTGAATGGATTTCTAATGATAAATAGTGAATGTAATGTGAGTTTGAATAAAATCGTTCTTTGCTATAGGTCATGAGATTAAAAAAACTATTTACTTGAAGCTCTAGAAATTAATAACAATTTGGAAAGAGCGGTTCTTCCTCTGATTACTTGCTTAATCGATTTCTAAGGGTGAATAGTAAATTTACTGCAAATTTGAACAAAATCGTTGCTTGCTATTGGTCATGAGATGGAAAAACCATTTACTTGGACCTTAAAAAATTAATAACAATTTGGAAAGAGCGGGTCTTCCTCTGATCACTTGCTTAATCGATTCCTAAAGGTGAATAGTAAATTTACTGTGAATTTGAACAAAATCCTTATTTGCTATCGGTCATGGATAAAAAACCATTTACTTGGAGCTTAAAAAATTTATAACAATTTGGAAAGAGCGTGTCTTTCTTTGATTACTTGCTGAATCGATTTCTAAGGATAAATAGTGAATGGAAAGTGAGTTTGAACAAAATCGTTCTTTGCTATCGGTCATGAAATAAGAAAAATAGTTACCTGAAGCTCTACAAATTAATAACAATTTGGAAAAAGCGGGTCTTCCTCTGATTACTTGCTTAATCGATCTCTAAGGGTGAATAGTAAATTTACTGTGAATCTGAACAAAATCGGTCTATGCTATGGGTCATGAGATCGAAAAACCATTTACTTGGACCTAAAAAAATTAATAACAATTTGGAAAGAGCGGGTCCTCCTCTGATCACTTGCTCAATCGATTCCTAAGGGTGAAGGGTAAATTTACTGTGGTTTTGAACAAAATCGTTTTTTGCTATCGGTCATGGATAGAAAAAACATTTACTTGGAGCTTCAAAAATTAATAATAATTTGGAAAGAGCGGGTCTTCCTTTGATTACTTGCTGAATCGATTTCTAAGGGTAAATAGGAAATGTAATGTGAATTTGAACAAAATCGTTCTTTGCTATCGGTCATGGATAGAAAAACCATTTACTTGGACCTTCAAAAATTAATAACAATTTGGAAAAAGCGGGTCTTCCTCTGATCACTTGCTTAATCGATTCCTAAGGGTGAATAGTAAATTTACTGTGGATCTGAACAAAATCGTTCTTTGCTATCGGTAGTTGCTATGGATAGAAAAACCATTTACTTGGAACTTCAAAAATTAATAACAATTTGGAAAGAGCGGGTCTTCCTTTGATTACTTGCTGAATCGATTTCTAAGGATAAATAGTGTATGTAAAGTGAGTTTGAACAAAATCGTTCTTTGCTATCGGTCATGAGATACAAAAACTGTTTACTTGAAGCTCTAAAAATTAATAACAATTTGGAAAGAGCGGGTCTTCCTCTGATCACTTGCTTAATCGATTCCTAAAGGTGAATAGTAAATTTACTGTGAATTTGAACAAAATCGTTCTTTGCTATCGGTCATGGATGAAAACCAATTTACTTCGAGCTTCAAAAATTAATAACAAATTGGAAAGAGCGGGTCTTCCTTTGATTACTTGCTGAATGGATTTCTAAGGATAAATAGTGAATGTAATGTGAGTTTGAATAAAATCGTTCTTTGCTATCGGTCATGAGATAAAAAAAACTATTTACTTGAAGCTCTAGAAATTAATAACAATTTGGAAAGAGCGGGTCTTCCTCTGATTACTTGCTGAATCGATTTCTAAGGATAAATAGTGAATGTAAAGTAAGTTTGAACAAAATCGTTCTTTGCTATCGGTCATGAGATAAGAAAACTATTTACTTGAAGCTCTAAAAATTAATAACAATTTGGAAAGAGCGGGTCTTCCTCTGATCACTTGCTTAATCGATTCCTAAAGGTGAATAGTAAATTTACTGTGAATTTGAACAAAATCGTTCTTTGCTATCGGTCATGGATGAAAACCAATTTACTTGGAGCTTCAAAAATTAATAACAAATTGGACAGAGCGGGTCTTCCTTTGATTACTAGCTGAATGGATTTCTAAGGATAAATAGTGAATGTAATGTGAGTTTGAATAAAATCGTTCTTTGCTATCGGTCATGAGATTAAAAAAACTATTTACTTGAAGCTCTAGAAATTAATAACAATTTGGAAAGAGCGGTTCTTCCTCTGATTACTTGCTTAATCGATTTCTAAGGGTGAATAGTAAATTTACTGCAAATTTGAACAAAATCGTTGTTTGCTATTGGTCATGAGATGGAAAAACCATTTACTTGGACCTTAAAAAATTAATAACAATTTGGAAAGAGCGGGTCTTCCTCAGATCACTTGCTTAATCGATTCCTAAAGGTGAATAGTAAATTTACTGTGAATTTGAACAAAATCGTTCTTTGCTATCGGTCATGGATGAAAACCAATTTACTTCGAGCTTCAAAAATTAATAACAAATTGGAAAGAGCGGGTCTTCCTTTGATTACTTGCTGAATGGATTTCTAAGGATAAATAGTGAATGTAATGTGAGTTTGAATAAAATCGTTCTTTGCTATCTGTCATGAGATAAAAAAAACTATTTACTTGAAGGTCTAGAAATTAATAACAATTTGGAAAGAGCGGGTCTTCCTCTGATTACTTGCTGAATCGATTTCTAAGGATAAATAGTGAATGTAAAGTAAGTTTGAACAAAATCGTTCTTTGCTATCGGTCATGAGATAAGAAAACTATTTACTTGAAGCTCTAAAAATTAATAACAATTTGGAAAGAGCGGGTCTTCCTCTGATCACTTGCTTAATCGATTCCTAAAGGTGAATAGTAAATTTACTGTGAATTTGAACAAAATCGTTCTTTGCTATCGGTCATGGATGAAAACCAATTTACTTGGAGCTTCAAAAATTAATAACAAATTGGACAGAGCGGGTCTTCCTTTGATTACTAGCTGAATGGATTTCTAAGGATAAATAGTGAATGTAATGTGAGTTTGAATAAAATCGTTCTTTGCTATCGGTCATGAGATTAAAAAAACTATTTACTTGAAGCTCTAGAAATTAATACCAATTTGGAAAGAGCGGTTCTTCCTCTGATTACTTGCTTAATCGATTTCTAAGGGTGAATAGTAAATTTACTGCAAATTTGAACAAAATCGTTGTTTGCTATTGGTCATGAGATGGAAAAACCATTTACTTGGACCTTAAAAAATTAATAACAATTTGGAAAGAGCGGGTCTTCCTCTGATCACTTGCTTAATCGATTCCTAAAGGTGAATAGTAAATTTACTGTGAATTTGAACAAAATCGTTCTTTGCTATCGGTCATGGATGAAAACCAATTTACTTCGAGCTTCAAAAATTAATAACAAATTGGAAAGACCGGGTCTTCCTTTGATTACTTGCTGAATGGATTTCTAAGGATAAATAGTGAATGTAATGTGAGTTTGAATAAAATCGTTCTTTGCTATCGGTCATGAGATAAAAAAAACTATTTACTTGAACCTCTAGAAATTAATAACAATTCGGAAAGAGCGGGTCTTCCTTTGATTACTTGCTGAATGGATTTCTAAGGATAAATAGTGAATGTAATGTGAGTTTGAATAAAATCGTTCTTTGCTATAGGTCATGAGATTAAAAAAACTATTTACTTGAAGCTCTAGAAATTAATAACAATTTGGAAAGAGCGGTTCTTCCTCTGATTACTTGCTTAATCGATTTCTAAGGGTGAATAGTAAATTTACTGCAAATTTGAACAAAATCGTTGCTTGCTATTGGTCATGAGATGGAAAAACCATTTACTTGGACCTTAAAAAATTAATAACAATTTGGAAAGAGCGGGTCTTCCTCTGATCACTTGCTTAATCGATTCCTAAGGGTGAATAGTAAATTTACTGTGAATTTGAACAAAATCCTTATTTGCTATCGGTCATGGATAAAAAACCATTTACTTGGAGCTTAAAAAATTTATAACAATTTGGAAAGAGCGTGTCTTCCTTTGATTACTTGCTGAATCGATTTCTAAGGATAAATAGTGAATGGAAAGTGAGTTTGAACAAAATCGTTCTTTGCTATCGGTCATGAAATAAGAAAAATAGTTACCTGAAGCTCTACAAATTAATAACAATTTGGAAAAAGCGGGTCTTCCTCTGATTACTTGCTTAATCGATCTCTAAGGGTGAATAGTAAATTTACTGTGAATCTGAACAAAATCGGTCTATGCTATGGGTCATGAGATCGAAAAACCATTTACTTGGACCTAAAAAAATTAATAACAATTTGGAAAGAGCGGGTCCTCCTCTGATCACTTGCTCAATCGATTCCTAAGGGTGAAGGGTAAATTTACTGTGGTTTTGAACAAAATCGTTCTTTGCTATCGGTCATGGATAGAAAAAACATTTACTTGGAGCTTCAAAAATTAATAATAATTTGGAAAGAGCGGGTCTTCCTTTGATTACTTGCTGAATCGATTTCTAAGGGTAAATAGGAAATGTAATGTGAATTTGAACAAAATCGTTCTTTGCTATCGGTCATGGATAGAAAAACCATTTACTTGGACCTTCAAAAATTAATAACAATTTGGAAAAAGCGGGTCTTCCTCTGATCACTTGCTTAATCGATTCCTAAGGGTGAATAGTAAATTTACTGTGGATCTGAACAAAATCGTTCTTTGCTATCGGTAGTTGCTATGGATAGAAAAACCATTTACTTGGAACTTCAAAAATTAATAACAATTTGGAAAGAGCGGGTCTTCCTTTGATTACTTGCTGAATCGATTTCTAAGGATAAATAGTGTATGTAAAGTGAGTTTGAACAAAATCGTTCTTTGCTATCGGTCATGAGATACAAAAACTATTTACTTGAAGCTCTAAAAATTAATAACAATTTGGAAAGAGCGGGTCTTCCTCTGATCACTTGCTTAATCGATTCCTAAAGGTGAATAGTAAATTTACTGTGAATTTGAACAAAATCGTTCTTTGCTATCGGTCATGGATGAAAACCAATTTACTTCGAGCTTCAAAAATTAATAACAAATTGGAAAGAGCGGGTCTTCCTTTGATTACTTGCTGAATGGATTTCTAAGGATAAATAGTGAATGTAATGTGAGTTTGTATAAAATCGTTCTTTGCTATCGGTCATGAGATAAAAAAAACTATTTACTTGAAGCTCTAAAAATTAATAACAATTTGGAAAGAGCGGGTCTTCCTCTGATCACTTGCTTAATCGATTCCTAAAGGTGAATAGTAAATTTACTGTGAATTTGAACAAAATCGTTCTTTGCTATCGGTCATGGATGAAAACCAATTTACTTCGAGCTTCAAAAATTAATAACAAATTGGAAAGAGCGGGTCTTCCTTTGATTACTTGCTGAATGGATTTCTAAGGATAAATAGTGAATGTAATGTGAGTTTGAATAAAATCGTTCTTTGCTATCGGTCATGAGATAAAAAAAACTATTTACTTGAAGCTCTAGAAATTAATAACAATTTGGAAAGAGCGGGTCTTCCTCTGATTACTTGCTGAATCGATTTCTAAGGATAAATAGTGAATGTAAAGTAAGTTTGAACAAAATCGTTCTTTGCTATCGGTCATGAGATAAGAAAACTATTTACTTGAAGCTCTAAAAATTAATAACAATTTGGAAAGAGCAGGTCTTCCTCTGATCACTTGCTTAATCGATTCCTAAAGGTGAATAGTAAATTTACTGTGAATTTGAACAAAATCGTTCTTTGCTATCGGTCATGGATGAAAACCAATTTACTTGGAGCTTCAAAAATTAATAACAAATTGGACAGAGCGGGTCTTCCTTTGATTACTAGCTGAATGGATTTCTAAGGATAAATAGTGAATGTAATGTGAGTTTGAATAAAATCGTTCTTTGCTATCGGTCATGAGATTAAAAAAACTATTTACTTGAAGCTCTAGAAATTAATACCAATTTGGAAAGAGCGGTTCTTCCTCTGATTACTTGCTTAATCGATTTCTAAGGGTGAATAGTAAATTTACTGCAAATTTGAACAAAATCGTTGTTTGCTATTGGTCATGAGATGGAAAAACCATTTACTTGGACCTTAAAAAATTAATAACAATTTGGAAAGAGCGGGTCTTCCTCTGATCACTTGCTTAATCGATTCCTAAAGGTGAATAGTAAATTTACTGTGAATTTGAACAAAATCGTTCTTTGCTATCGGTCATGGATGAAAACCAATTTACTTCGAGCTTCAAAAATTAATAACAAATTGGAAAGACCGGGTCTTCCTTTGATTACTTGCTGAATGGATTTCTAAGGATAAATAGTGAATGTAATGTGAGTTTGAATAAAATCGTTCTTTGCTATCGGTCATGAGATAAAAAAAACTATTTACTTGAAGCTCTAGAAATTAATAACAATTTGGAAAGAGCGGGTCTTCCTTTGATTACTTGCTGAATGGATTTCTAAGGATAAATAGTGAATGTAATGTGAGTTTGAATAAAATCGTTCTTTGCTATAGGTCATGAGATTAAAAAAACTATTTACTTGAAGCTCTAGAAATTAATAACAATTTGGAAAGAGCGGTTCTTCCTCTGATTACTTGCTTAATCGATTTCTAAGGGTGAATAGTAAATTTACTGCAAATTTGAACAAAATCGTTGCTTGCTATTGGTCATGAGATGGAAAAACCATTTACTTGGACCTTAAAAAATTAATAACAATTTGGAAAGAGCGGGTCTTCCTCTGATCACTTGCTTAATCGATTCCTAAGGGTGAATAGTAAATTTACTGTGAATTTGAACAAAATCCTTATTTGCTATCGGTCATGGATAAAAAACCATTTACTTGGAGCTTAAAAAATTTATAACAATTTGGAAAGAGCGTGTCTTCCTTTGATTACTTGCTGAATCGATTTCTAAGGATAAATAGTGAATGGAAAGTGAGTTTGAACAAAATCGTTCTTTGCTATCGGTCATGAAATAAGAAAAATAGTTACCTGAAGCTCTACAAATTAATAACAATTTGGAAAAAGCGTGTCTTCCTCTGATTACTTGCTTAATCGATCTCTAAGGGTGAATAGTAAATTTACTGTGAATCTGAACAAAATCGGTCTATGCTATGGGTCATGAGATCGAAAAACCATTTACTTGGACCTAAAAAAATTAATAACAATTTGGAAAGAGCGGGTCCTCCTCTGATCACTTGCTCAATCGATTCCTAAGGGTGAAGGGTAAATTTACTGTGGTTTTGAACAAAATCGTTCTTTGCTATCGGTCATGGATAGAAAAAACATTTACTTGGAGCTTCAAAAATTAATAATAATTTGGAAAGAGCGGGTCTTCCTTTGATTACTTGCTGAATCGATTTCTAAGGGTAAATAGGAAATGTAATGTGAATTTGAACAAAATCGTTCTTTGCTATCGGTCATGGATAGAAAAACCATTTACTTGGACCTTCAAAAATTAATAACAATTTGGAAAAAGCGGGTCTTCCTCTGATCACTTGCTTAATCGATTCCTAAGGGTGAATAGTAAATTTACTGTGGATCTGAACAAAATCGTTCTTTGCTATCGGTAGTTGCTATGGATAGAAAAACCATTTACTTGGAACTTCAAAAATTAATAACAATTTGGAAAGAGCGGGTCTTCCTTTGATTACTTGCTGAATCGATTTCTAAGGATAAATAGTGTATGTAAAGTGAGTTTGAACAAAATCGTTCTTTGCTATCGGTCATGAGATACAAAAACTATTTACTTGAAGCTCTAAAAATTAATAACAATTTGGAAAGAGCGGGTCTTCCTCTGATCACTTGCTTAATCGATTCCTAAAGGTGAATAGTAAATTTACTGTGAATTTGAACAAAATCGTTGTTTGCTATCGGTCATGGATGAAAACCAATTTACTTCGAGCTTCAAAAATTAATAACAAATTGGAAAGAGCGGGTCTTCCTTTGATTACTTGCTGAATGGATTTCTAAGGATAAATAGTGAATGTAATGTGAGTTTGTATAAAATCGTTCTTTGCTATCGGTCATGAGATAAAAAAAACTATTTACTTGAAGCTCTAGAAATTAATAACAATTTGGAAAGAGCGGGTCTTCCTCTGATTACTTGCTGAATCTATTTCTAAGGATAAATAGTGAATGTAAAGTAAGTTTGAACAAAATCGTTCTTTGCTATCGGTCATGAGATAAGAAAACTATTTACTTGAAGCTCTAAAAATTAATAACAATTTGGAAAGAGCGGGTCTTCCTCTGATCACTTGCTTAATCGATTCCTAAAGGTGAATAGTAAATTTACTGTGAATTTGAACAAAATCGTTCTTTGCTATCGGTCATGGATGAAAACCAATTTACTTGGAGCTTCAAAAATTAATAACAAAATGGACAGAGCGGGTCTTCCTTTGATTACTAGCTGAATGGATTTCTAAGGATAAATAGTGAATGTAATGTGAGTTTGAATAAAATCGTTCTTTGCTATCGGTCATGAGATTAAAAAAACTATTTACTTGAAGCTCTAGAAATTAATAACAATTTGGAAAGAGCGGTTCTTCCTCTGATTACTTGCTTAATCGATTTCTAAGGGTGAATAGTAAATTTACTGCAAATTTGAACAAAATCGTTGTTTGCTATTGGTCATGAGATGGAAAAACCATTTACTTGGACCTTAAAAAATTAATAACAATTTGGAAAGAGCGGGTCTTCCTCTGATCACTTGCTTAATCGATTCCTAAGGGTGAATAGTAAATTTACTGTGAATTTGAACAAAATCCTTATTTGCTATCGGTCATGGATAAAAAACCATTTACTTGGAGCTTAAAAAATTTATAACAATTTGGAAAGAGCGTGTCTTCCTTTGATTACTTGCTGAATCGATTTCTAAGGATAAATAGTGAATGGAAAGTGAGTTTGAACAAAATCGTTCTTTGCTATCGGTCATGAAATAAGAAAAATAGTTACCTGAAGCTCTACAATTTAATAACAATTTGGAAAGAGTGGGTCTTCCTCTGATCACTTGCTTAATCGATTCCTAAGGGTGAATAGTAAATTTACTGTGAGTTTGAACAAAATCGTTCTTTGGTATCGGTCATGGATAGAAAAACCATTTACGGGGAGCTTCAAAAATGAATATCAATTTGGAAAGAGCGGGTCTTCCTTTGATTACTTGCTGAGTCGATTTCTAAGGATAAATAGTGAATGTAATGTGAGTTTGAACAAAGTCGTTCTTTGCTATCGGTCATGTGATAGAAAAACTATTTACTTGAAGCTCTAAAAATTAATAACAATTTGGAAACAGCGGGTCTTATTCTGATTACTTGCTTAACCGATTTCTACGGGTGAATAGTAAATTTACAGTGAATTTGAACAAAATCGTTCTTTCCTATCGGCCATGAGATAGAAAAACCATTTACTTGGACCTTAAAAAATTAATAACAATTTGGAAAGAGCGGGTCTTCCTCTGATCACTTGCTTAATCGATTCCTAAAGGTGAATAGTAAATTTACTGTGAATTTGAACAAAATCGTTCTTTGCTATCGGTCATGGATGAAAACCAATTTACTTCGAGCTTCAAAAATTAATAACAAATTGGAAAGACCGGGTCTTCCTTTGATTACTTGCTGAATGGATTTCTAAGGATAAATAGTGAATGTAATGTGAGTTTGAATAAAATCGTTCTTTGCTATCGGTCATGAGATAAAAAAAACTATTTACTTGAACCTCTAGAAATTAATAACAATTTGGAAAGAGCGGGTCTTCCTTTGATTACTTGCTGAATGGATTTCTAAGGATAAATAGTGAATGTAATGTGAGTTTGAATAAAATCGTTCTTTGCTATAGGTCATGAGATTAAAAAAACTATTTACTTGAAGCTCTAGAAATTAATAACAATTTGGAAAGAGCGGTTCTTCCTCTGATTACTTGCTTAATCGATTTCTAAGGGTGAATAGTAAATTTACTGCAAATTTGAACAAAATCGTTGCTTGCTATTGGTCATGAGATGGAAAAACCATTTACTTGGACCTTAAAAAATTAATAACAATTTGGAAAGAGCGGGTCTTCCTCTGATCACTTGCTTAATCGATTCCTAAGGGTGAATAGTAAATTTACTGTGAATTTGAACAAAATCCTTATTTGCTATCGGTCATGGATAAAAAACCATTTACTTGGAGCTTAAAAAATTTATAACAATTTGGAAAGAGCGTGTCTTCCTTTGATTACTTGCTGAATCGATTTCTAAGGATAAATAGTGAATGGAAAGTGAGTTTGAACAAAATCGTTCTTTGCTATCGGTCATGAAATAAGAAAAATAGTTACCTGAAGCTCTACAAATTAATAACAATTTGGAAAAAGCGTGTCTTCCTCTGATTACTTGCTTAATCGATCTCTAAGGGTGAATAGTAAATTTACTGTGAATCTGAACAAAATCGGTCTATGCTATGGGTCATGAGATCGAAAAACCATTTACTTGGACCTAAAAAAATTAATAACAATTTGGAAAGAGCGGGTCCTCCTCTGATCACTTGCTCAATCGATTCCTAAGGGTGAAGGGTAAATTTACTGTGGTTTTGAACAAAATCGTTCTTTGCTATCGGTCATGGATAGAAAAAACATTTACTTGGAGCTTCAAAAATTAATAATAATTTGGAAAGAGCGGGTCTTCCTTTGATTACTTGCTGAATCGATTTCTAAGGGTAAATAGGAAATGTAATGTGAATTTGAACAAAATCGTTCTTTGCTATCGGTCATGGATAGAAAAACCATTTACTTGGACCTTCAAAAATTAATAACAATTTGGAAAAAGCGGGTCTTCCTCTGATCACTTGCTTAATCGATTCCTAAGGGTGAATAGTAAATTTACTGTGGATCTGAACAAAATCGTTCTTTGCTATCGGTAGTTGCTATGGATAGAAAAACCATTTACTTGGAACTTCAAAAATTAATAACAATTTGGAAAGAGCGGGTCTTCCTTTGATTACTTGCTGAATCGATTTCTAAGGATAAATAGTGTATGTAAAGTGAGTTTGAACAAAATCGTTCTTTGCTATCGGTCATGAGATACAAAAACTATTTACTTGAAGCTCTAAAAATTAATAACAATTTGGAAAGAGCGGGTCTTCCTCTGATCACTTGCTTAATCGATTCCTAAAGGTGAATAGTAAATTTACTGTGAATTTGAACAAAATCGTTCTTTGCTATCGGTCATGGATGAAAACCAATTTACTTCGAGCTTCAAAAATTAATAACAAATTGGAAAGAGCGGGTCTTCCTTTGATTACTTGCTGAATGGATTTCTAAGGATAAATAGTGAATGTAATGTGAGTTTGTATAAAATCGTTCTTTGCTATCGGTCATGAGATAAAAAAAACTATTTACTTGAAGCTCTAGAAATTAATAACAATTTGGAAAGAGCGGGTCTTCCTCTGATTACTTGCTGAATCTATTTCTAAGGATAAATAGTGAATGTAAAGTAAGTTTGAACAAAATCGTTCTTTGCTATCGGTCATGAGATAAGAAAACTATTTACTTGAAGCTCTAAAAATTAATAACAATTTGGAAAGAGCGGGTCTTCCTCTGATCACTTGCTTAATCGATTCCTAAAGGTGAATAGTAAATTTACTGTGAATTTGAACAAAATCGTTCTTTGCTATCGGTCATGGATGAAAACCAATTTACTTGGAGCTTCAAAAATTAATAACAAAATGGACAGAGCGGGTCTTCCTTTGATTACTAGCTGAATGGATTTCTAAGGATAAATAGTGAATGTAATGTGAGTTTGAATAAAATCGTTCTTTGCTATCGGTCATGAGATTAAAAAAACTATTTACTTGAAGCTCTAGAAATTAATAACAATTTGGAAAGAGCGGTTCTTCCTCTGATTACTTGCTTAATCGATTTCTAAGGGTGAATAGTAAATTTACTGCAAATTTGAACAAAATCGTTGTTTGCTATTGGTCATGAGATGGAAAAACCATTTACTTGGACCTTAAAAAATTAATAACAATTTGGAAAGAGCGGGTCTTCCTCTGATCACTTGCTTAATCGATTCCTAAGGGTGAATAGTAAATTTACTGTGAATTTGAACAAAATCCTTATTTGCTATCGGTCATGGATAAAAAACCATTTACTTGGAGCTTAAAAAATTTATAACAATTTGGAAAGAGCGTGTCTTCCTTTGATTACTTGCTGAATCGATTTCTAAGGATAAATAGTGAATGGAAAGTGAGTTTGAACAAAATCGTTCTTTGCTATCGGTCATGAAATAAGAAAAATAGTTACCTGAAGCTCTACAAATTAATAACAATTTGGAAAGAGTGGGTCTTCCTCTGATCACTTGCTTAATCGATTCCTAAGGGTGAATAGTAAATTTACTGTGAGTTTGAACAAAATCGTTCTTTGGTATCGGTCATGGATAGAAAAACCATTTACGGGGAGCTTCAAAAATAAATATCAATTTGGAAAGAGCGGGTCTTCCTTTGATTACTTGCTGAGTCGATTTCTAAGGATAAATAGTGAATGTAATGTGAGTTTGAACAAAGTCGTTCTTTGCTATCGGTCATGTGATAGAAAAACTATTTACTTGAAGCTCTAAAAATTAATAACAATTTGGAAACAGCGGGTCTTATTCTGATTACTTGCTTAACCGATTTCTACGGGTGAATAGTAAATTTACAGTGAATTTGAACAAAATCGTTCTTTCCTATCGGCCATGAGATAGAAAAACCATTTACTTGGACCTTAAAAAATTAATAACAATTTGGAAAGAGCGGGTCTTCCTCTGATCACTTGTTTAATCGATTCCTAACGGTGAATAGTAAATTTACTGTGAATTTGAACAAAATCGTTGTTTGCTATCGGTCATGAGATAAAAAAACTCTTTACTTGAAGCTGCAAAAATCAATAACAATTTGGAAAAAGCGGGTCTTCTTCTGATTACTTGCCTAATCGATTTCTAAGGGTGAATAGTAAATTTACTGTGAATCTGAACAAAGTCGGTATATGCTATGGGTCATGAGATCGAAAAACCATTTACTTGGACCTAAAAAAATTAATAACAATTTGGAAAGAGCGGGTCCTCCTCTGATCACTTGCTCAATCGATTCCTAAGGGTGAAGAGTAAATTTACTGTGGTTTTGAACAAAATCGTTCTTTGCTATCGGTCATGGATCGAAAAACCGTTTACTTGGAGCTTCAAAAATTAATAATAATTTGGAAAGAGCGGTTCTTCCTTTGATTACTTGCTGAATCGATTTCTAAGGGTAAATAGGAAATGTAATGTGAATTTGAACAAAATCGTTCTTTGCTATCGGTCATAAAATAGAAGAACAATTTACTTGGACCATAAAATATTAATAACAATTTGGAAAGAGCGGGTCTTCCTCTGATCACTTGCTTAATCGATTCCTAAGGGTGAATAGTAAATTTACTGTGGATTTCAACAAAATCGTTCTTTGCTATCGGTCATGGATAGAAAAATTATATACTTGGACATTCAAAAATTAATAACAATTTGCAAAAAGCGGGTCTTCCTCTGATCACTTGCTCAATCGATTTCTAAGGGTGAATAGTCAATTTACTGCGAATTTGAACGAAATCGTTCTTTGCTATTGGTCATGAGATAGAAAAACCATTTACTTGGACCTTAAAAAATTAATAACGATTTGGAAAGACCGGGTCTTCCTCTGATCACTTGCTTAATCGATTCCTAAGGGTGAATAGTGAATTTACTGTGAATTTGAACAAAATCGTTCTTTGCTATCGGTCATGGATTAAAAAACCATTTACTTGGAGATTCAAAAATTAATAAAAATTTGGAAAGAGCGGTTCTTCCTTCGATTACTTGCTGAATCGATTTCTAAGGATAAATAGTGAATGGAAAGTGAGTTTGAACAAAATCGTTCTTTGCTATCGGTCATGAAATTAGAAAAATAGTTACTTGAAGCTCTAACAATTAATAACAATTTGGAAAGAGCGGGTCTTCCTCTGATTACTTGCTTAATCGATCTCTAAGGGTGAATAGTAAATTTACTGTGAGTTTCAACAAAATCGTTCTTTACTATCGGTCGCGAGATAGAGAAACTGTTTACTTGAAGCTCTAAAAATTAATAACAATTTGGAAAGAGCAGGTCTTCCTCTGATTACTTGCTTAATCGATTTCTAAGGGTGAATACTAAATTTACTGTGAATTTGAACAAAATCGTTCTTTGCTATCGGTCATGAGATAGAAAAACCATTTACTTGGACCTTAAAAAATTAATAACAATTAGGAAAGAGCGGGTCTTCCTCTGATCACTTGCTTAATCGATTCCTGAGGGTGAAGGGTAAATTTACTGTGGTTATGAACAAAATCGTTCTTTGCTATCGGTCATGGATAGAAAAAACCATTTACTTGGAGCTTCAAAAATTAATAACAATTTGGAAAGAGCGGGTCTTCCTTTGATTACTTGCCGAATCGATTTCTAAGGGTAAATAGTGGATGTAATGTGAATTTGAACCAAATCGTTCTTTGCTATCGGTCATAAGATAGAATAACAATTTACTTGGACATTAAAAAATTAATAACAATTTGGAAAAAGCGGGTCTTTTTTTTATTACTTGCTGAATCGATTTCTAATGGTAAATAGTAAATGTAATGTGAATTTGAACAAAATCGTTCTTTGCTATCGGTCATAAGATAGAAGAACAATTTACTTGGACGTTAAAAAATTAATAACAATATGGAAAGAGCGGGTCTTCTTCTGATCACATGCTTAATCGATTCCCAAGGGTGAATAGTAAATTTACTGTGTATTTCAACAAAATCGTGCTTTACTATCGGTCATGGATAGAAAAACCATTTACTTAAATTTTCAAAAAGTAATAACAATTTGGAAAGAGCGGGTCTTCCTATGATCACTTGCTTAATCGATTCCTAAGGGTAAATAGTAAATTTACTATGGATTTGAACAAATTCGTTGTTTGCTATCCATAGTTGCTAAGGATAGAAAAACCATTTACTTGGAGCCTCAAAAATTAATTAGAATTTGGAAAGAGCGGGTCTCCCTTTGATTACTTGCTGAATCGATTTCTAAGGGTAAATAGTAAATGTAATGTGAATTTGAACAATATCGTTCTTTGCTATCGTTCATAAGATAGAAGAACAATTTACTTGGACCTTAAAAAATTAATAACAATTTCGAAAGAGCGGGTCTTCCTTTGATTACTTGCTGAATCGATTTCTAATGGTAAATAGTAAATGTAATGTGAATTTGAACAAAATCGTTCTTTGCTATCGGTCATAAGATAGAAGAACAATTTACTTGGACCTTAAAATATTAATAACAATTTGGAAATAGCGGGTCTTCCTCTGATCACTTGTTTACTCGATTCCTAAGGGTGAATAGTAAATTTACTGTGAATTTGAACAAAATCGTACTTTGCTATCGGTCATGGATAGAAAAACCATTTACTTGGACCTTGAAAAATTAATAACAATTTGGAAAGAGCGGGTGTTCTTGTGATTACTTGCCTAATCGATTTCTAAGGTTGAATAGTAAATTTACTGTGAATTTGAACAAAATCGTTTTTTGCTATTGGTCATGGATAGACAAACCATTTACTTGGAGCTTCACAAATGAATAACAATTTGGAAAGAGCGGATCTTCCTTTGATTACTTGCTGAATCGACTTCTAAGGGTAAATAGTAAATGTAATGTGAATTTGAACAAAATCGTTCTTTGCTACCGGTCATAAGATAGAAGAACAATTTACTTGCACCATAAAAAATTAATAACAATTTGGAAAGAGCGGGTCTTCCTCTGATCACTTGCTTAATCGATTCCTAAAGGTGAATAGTAAATTTACTGTGAATTTGAACAAAATCGTTCTTTGCTATCCGTCATGGATGAAATCCCATTTACTTGGAGCTTCAAAAATTAATAACAAATTGGAAACAGCGGGTCTTCCTTTGATTGCTTGCTGAATGGATTTGTAAGGATAAATAGTGAATGTAATGTGAGTTTGAATAAAATCGTTCTTTGCTATCGGTCATGAGATAAAAAAAACTATTTACTTGAAGCTCTAGAAATTAATAACAATTTGGAAAGAGCGGGTCTTCCTCTGATTACTTGCTTAATCGATTTCTAAGGGTGAGTAGTAAATTTACTGCAAATTTGAACAATATCGATGTTTGCTATTGGTCATGAGATGGAAAAACCATTTACTTGGACCTTAAAAAATTAATAACAATTTGGAAAGAGCGGGTCTTCCTCTGATCACTTGCTTAATCGATTCCTAAGGGTGAATAGTAAATTTACTGTGAATTTGAACAAAATCCTTATTTGCTATCGGTCATGGATAAAAAACCATTTACTTGGAGCTTAAAAAATTTATAACAATTTGGAAAGAGCGTGTCTTCCTTTGATTACTTGCTGAATCGATTTCTAAGGATAAATAGTGAATGGAAAGTGAGTTTGAACAAAATCGTTCTTTGCTATCGGTCATGAAATAAGAAAAATAGTTACCTGAAGCTCTACAAATTAATAACAATTTGGAAAGAGCGGGTCTTCCTCTGATTACTTGCTTAATCGATCTCTAAGGGTGAATAGTAAATTTACTGTGAATCTGAACAAAATCGGTCTATGCTATGGGTCATGAGATCGAAAAACCATTTACTTGGACCTAAAAAAATTAATAACAATTTGGAAAGAGCGGGTCCTCCTCTGATCACTTGCTCAATCGATTCCTAAGGGTGAAGGGTAAATTTACTGTGGTTTTGAACAAAATCGTACTTTGCTATCGGTCATGGATAGAAAAAACATTTACTTGGAGCTTCAAAAATTAATAATAATTTGGAAAGAGCGGGTCTTCCTTTGATTACTTGCTGAATCGATTTCTAAGGGTAAATAGGAAATGTAATGTGAATTTGAACAAAATCGTTCTTTGCTATCGGTCATGGATAGAAAAACCATTTACTTGGACCTTCAAAAATTAATAACAATTTGGAAAAAGCGGGTCTTCCTCTGATCACTTGCTTAATCGATTCCTAAGGGTGAATAGTAAATTTACTGTGGATCTGAACAAAATCGTTCTTTGCTATCGGCAGTTGCTATGGATAGAAAAACCATTTACTTGGAACTTCAAAAATTAATAACAATTTGGAAAGAGCGGGTCTTCCTTTGATTACTTGCTGAATCGATTTCTAAGGATAAATAGTGTATGTAAAGTGAGTTTGAACAAAATCGTTCTTTGCTATCGGTCATGAGATACAAAAACTATTTACTTGAAGCTCTAAAAATTAATAACAATTTGGAAAGAGCGGGTCTTCCTCTGATCACTTGCTTAATCGATTCCTAAAGGTGAATAGTAAATTTACTGTGAATTTGAACAAAATCGTTCTTTGCTATCGGTCATGGATGAAAACCAATTTACTTCGAGCTTCAAAAATTAATAACAAATTGGAAAGAGCGGGTACTTCCTTTGATTACTTGCTGAATCGATTTCTAAGGATAAATAGTGAATGTAAAGTGAGTTTGAACAAAATCGTTCTTTGCTATCGGTCATGAGATAAAAAAACTATTTACTTGAAGCTCTAAAAATTAATAACAATTTGGAAAGAGCGGGTATTCCTCTGATTACTTGCTTAATCGATTCCTAAGGGTGAATAGTTAATTTACTGTGAATTTGAAAAAAATCGTTATTTGCTATTGGTCATGAGATAGAAAAACCATTTAATTGGACCTTAAAAAATTAATAACAATTTGGAAATAGTGGGTCTTCCTCTGATCACTTGCTTAATCGATTCCTAACGGTGAATAGTAAATTTACTGTGAATTTGAAAGAAATCGTTCTTTGCTATTGGTCTTGAGATAGAAAAACCATTTACTTGGACCTTAAAAAATTAATAACAATTTGGAATGAGCGGGTCTTCTTCTCATCACTTGCTTAATCGATTCCTAATGGTGAATAGTAATTTTACTGTGAATTTGAACAAAATCGTTTTTTGCTATTGGTCATGGATAGACAAACCATTTACTTGGAGCTTCACAAATGAATAACAATTTGGAAAGAGCGGATCTTCCTTTGATTACTTGCTGAATCGACTTCTAAGGGTAAATAGTAAATGTAATGTGAATTTGAACAAAATCGTTCTTTGCTACCGGTCATAAGATAGAAGAACAATTTTCTTGCACCATAAAAAATTAATAACAATTTGGAAAGAGCGGGTCTTCCTCTGATCACTTGCTTAATCGATTCCTAAAGGTGAATAGTAGATTTACTGTGAATTTGAACAAAATCGTTCTTTGCTATCCGTCATGGATGAAATCCCATTTACTTGGAGCTTCAAAAATTAATAACAAATTGGAAACAGCGGGTCTTCCTTTGATTGCTTGCTGAATGGATTTGTAAGGATAAATAGTGAATGTAATGTGAGTTTGAATAAAATCGTTCTTTGCTATCGGTCATGAGATAAAAAAAACTATTTACTTGAAGCTCTAGAAATTAATAACAATTTGGAAAGAGCGGGTCTTCCTCTGATTACTTGCTTAATCGATTTCTAAGGGTGAGTAGTAAATTTACTGCAAATTTGAACAAAATCGATGTTTGCTATTGGTCATGAGATGGAAAAACCATTTACTTGGACCTTAAAAAATTAATAACAATTTGGAAAGAGCGGGTCTTCCTCTGATCACTTGCTTAATCGATTCCTAAGGGTGAATAGTAAATTTACTGTGAATTTGAACAAAATCCTTATTTGCTATCGGTCATGGATAAAAAACCATTTACTTGGAGCTTAAAAAATTTATAACAATTTGGAAAGAGCGTGTCTTCCTTTGATTACTTGCTGAATCGATTTCTAAGGATAAATAGTGAATGGAAAGTGAGTTTGAACAAAATCGTTCTTTGCTATCGGTCATGAAATAAGAAAAATAGTTACCTGAAGCTCTACAAATTAATAACAATTTGGAAAGAGCGGGTCTTCCTCTGATTACTTGCTTAATCGATCTCTAAGGGTGAATAGTAAATTTACTGTGAATCTGAACAAAATCGGTCTATGCTATGGGTCATGAGATCGAAAAACCATTTACTTGGACCTAAAAAAATTAATAACAATTTGGAAAGAGCGGGTCCTCCTCTGATCACTTGCTCAATCGATTCCTAAGGGTGAAGGGTAAATTTACTGTGGTTTTGAACAAAATCGTTCTTTGCTATCGGTCATGGATAGAAAAAACATTTACTTGGAGCTTCAAAAATTAATAATAATTTGGAAAGAGCGGGTCTTCCTTTGATTACTTGCTGAATCGATTTCTAAGGGTAAATAGGAAATGTAATGTGAATTTGAACAAAATCGTTCTTTGCTATCGGTCATGGATAGAAAAACCATTTACTTGGACCTTCAAAAATTAATAACAATTTGGAAAAAGCGGGTCTTCCTCTGATCACTTGCTTAATCGATTCCTAAGGGTGAATAGTAAATTTACTGTGGATCTGAACAAAATCGTTCTTTGCTATCGGCAGTTGCTATGGATAGAAAAACCATTTACTTGGAACTTCAAAAATTAATAACAATTTGGAAAGAGCGGGTCTTCCTTTGATTACTTGCTGAATCGATTTCTAAGGATAAATAGTGTATGTAAAGTGAGTTTGAACAAAATCGTTCTTTGCTATCGGTCATGAGATACAAAAACTATTTACTTGAAGCTCTAAAAATTAATAACAATTTGGAAAGAGCGGGTCTTCCTCTGATCACTTGCTTAATCGATTCCTAAAGGTGAATAGTAAATTTACTGTGAATTTGAACAAAATCGTTCTTTGCTATCGGTCATGGATGAAAACCAATTTACTTCGAGCTTCAAAAATTAATAACAAATTGGAAAGAGCGGGTCTTCCTTTGATTACTTGCTGAATCGATTTCTAAGGATAATTAGTGAATGTAAAGTGAGTTTGAACAAAATCGTTCTTTGCTATCGGTCATGAGATAAAAAAACTATTTACTTGAAGCTCTAAAAATTAATAACAATTTGGAAAGAGCGGGTATTCCTCTGATTACTTGCTTAATCGATTCCTAAGGGTGAATAGTTAATTTACTGTGAATTTGAAAAAAATCGTTATTTGCTATTGGTCATGAGATAGAAAAACCATTTATTTGGACCTTAAAAAATTAATAACAATTTGGAAATAGTGGGTCTTCCTCTGATCACTTGCTTAATCGATTCCTAAAGGTGAATAGTAAATTTACTGTGAATTTGAAAGAAATCGTTCTTTGCTATTGGTCTTGAGATAGAAAAACCATTTACTTGGACCTTAAAAAATTAATAACAATTTGGAATGAGCGGGTCTTCTTCTCATCACTTGCTTAATCGATTCCTAATGGTGAATAGTAATTTTACTGTGGATTTGAACAAAATCGTTCTTTGCTATCGGTCATGTGATAGAAAAACCATTTACTTGGAGCTTCAAAAATTAATAATAATATGGAAATATCGGGTCTTCCTTTGATTACTTGCTGAATCGATTTCTAAGGTTAAATAGTAAATGTAATGTGAATTTGAACAAAATGGTTCTTTGCTAGCGGTCATAAGATAGAAGAACAATTTACTTGGACCTTAAAAAATTAATAACAATTCGGAAAGAGCGGGTCTTCCTCTGATCACGTGCTTAATCGATTCCTAAGGGTGAATAGTAAAGTTACTGTGGATTTGAACAAAATCATTCTTTGCTATCGGTAGTTGCTATGGATAGAAAAACCATTTACTTGGAACTTCAAAAATTAATAACTATTTGGAAAGAGCGGGTCTTCCTTTGATTACTTGCTGAATGGATTTCTAAGTATAAATAGTGATTCTAATGTGAGTTTGAACAAAATCGTTCTTTGCTATCGGTATTGAGATAAAAAAAACTATTTACTTGAAGATCTAAAAATTAATAACCATTTGGAAAGAGCGGGTCTTCGTCTGATTAGTTGCTTAATCGATTCCTAAGGGTGAATAGTAAATTTACTGTGAATTTGAACAAAATCGTTCTTTGCTGTTGGTCGTGAGATAGAAAAACCATTTACTTGAACCTTATAAAATTATTAACAATTTGGAAAGAGCGGGTTTTCCTCTGATCACTTGCTTAATCGATTCATAAAGGTGAATAGTAAATTTACTGTGAATTTGAACAAAATCGTTCTTTGCTATCGGTCATGAGATAAAAAAAACTATTTACTTGAAGCTCTAAAAATTAATAACCATTTGGAAAGAGCGGGTCTTCCTCTGATTACTTGCTTAATCGATTCCTAAGGGTGAATAGTAAATTTACTATGAATTTGAACAAAATCGTTCTTTGCTATTGGTCGTGAGATAGAAAAACCATTTACTTGAACATTAAAAAATTATTAACAATTTTGAAAGAGCGGGTCTCCCTCTGATCACTTGCTTAATCGATTTATAAGGGTGAATAGTAAATTTACTGTGGATTTGAACAAAATCGTTCTTTGCTATCGGTAGTTGCTATGGATAGAAAAACCATTTACTTGGAGCTTCAAAAATTAATAACAATTTGGAAAGAGCGGGTCTTCCTTTGATTACTTGCTGAATCGATTTCTAATGGTAAATAGTAAAAGTAATGTGAATTTGAACAAAATCGTTATTTGCTATCGGTCATAAGATAGAAGAACATTTTACATGGACCTTAAAAAATTAATAACAATTTGGAAAGAGCGGGTCTTCCTCTGATCACTTGCTTACTCGATTCCTAAGGGTGAATAGTAAATTTACTGTGAATTTGAACAAAATCGTCCTTTGCTATCGGTCATGGATAGAAAAACCATTTACTTGGAGCTTAAAAAATTAATACCAATTTGGAAAGCGCGGGAGTTCTTCTGATTACTTGCCTAATCAATTTCTAAGGTTGAATAGTAAATTTACTGTCAATTTAAACAAAATCGTTCTTTACTATTCGTCATGGATAGAAAAACCATTTACTTGGAGCTTCAAAAATTAATAACAATTTGGAAAGAGCGGGTCTCCCTTTGATTACTTGCTGAATCGATTTCTAAGGGTAAATAGTAAATGTAATGTGAATTTGAACAAAATCGTTCCTTGCTATCGGTTATAAGATAGAAGAACAATTTACTTGGACCTTAAAAAATTAATAACAATTTGGAAAGAGCGGGTTCACCTCTAATCACTTGCTTACTCGATTCCTAAAGGTGAATAGTAAATTTACTGTGAATTTGAACAAAATCGTTCTTTGCTATCGCTCATGGATAGAAAAACCATTTACTTGGAGCTTGAAAAATTAATAACAATTTGGAAAGAGCGGGTCTCCATTTGATTACTTGCTGAATCGATTTCTAAGGGTAAATAGTAAATGTAATGTGAATTTGAACAAAATCGTCCTTTGCTATCGTTCATAAGATAGAAGAACAATTTACATGGACCTTAAAAAATTAATAACAATTTGGAAAGAGCGGGTCTTCTTCTGATCACTTGCTTAATCAATTCCTAAGGGTGAATAGTAATTTTACTGTGGATTTGAACAAAATTGTTCTCTGCTATCGAACATGTGATAGAAAAACCATTTACTTGGTGCTTCAAAAATTAATAATAATTTGGAAAGATCGGGTCTTCCTTTGATTACTTGCTGAATCGATTTCTAAGGGTAAATAGTAAATGTAAATTGTATTTGAACAAAATCTTTCTTTGCTATCGATCATAAGATAGAAGAACAATTTACTTGGACCTTAAAAAATAAATAACAATTTGGAAAGAGCGGGTCTTCCTCTAATCACTTGCTTAATCGATTCCTAAGGGTGAGTAGTAAATTTACTGTGGATTTCAACAAAATCGTTCTTTGCTATCGGTAATGGATAGAAAAACCATTTACTTGGAGCTTCAAAAATTAATAACAATTCAGAAAGAGCGGGTCTTCCTTTGATTACTTGCTGAATGGATTTCTAAGGATAAATAGTGAAAGTAATGTCAGTTTGAACAAAGTCGTTCTTTGCTATCGGTCATGTGATAGAAAAACTATTTACTTGAAGCTCTAAAAATTAATAACAATTTGGAAAGAGCGGGTCTTCCTCTGATTACTTGCTTATTCGATTTCTTAGGGTGAATAGTAAATTTAGAGTGAATTTGAATAAAATCGTTCTTTGCTATTGGTCGTGAGATAGAAAAACCATTTACTTGAACCTTAAAAAATTATTAACAATTTGGAAAGAGCGGGTCTTCCTCTGATCACTTGCTTAATCGATTCATAAAGGTGAATAGTAAATTTACTGTGAATTTGAACAAAATCGTTCTTTGCTATCGGTCATGGATAGAAACCCAATTACTTGGAGCTTCAAAAATTAATAACAACATGGAAAGAGCGGGTCTTCCTTTGATTACTTGCTGAGTCGATTTCTAAGGATAAATAGTGAAAGTAATGTCAGTTTGAACAAAGTCGTTCTTTGCTATCGGTCATGTGATAGAAAAACTATTTACTTGAAGCTCTAAAAATTAATAACAATTTGGAAAGAGCGGGTCTTCCTCTGATTACTTGCTTAATCGATTTCTCAGGGTGAATAGTAAATTTAGAGTGAATTTGAACAAAATCGTTCTTTGCTATCGGTCATGAGATAGAAAAACCATTTACTTGGACCTTAAAAAATTAATAACAATTTGGAAAGAGCGGGTCTTCCTCTGATCACTTGCTTAATCGATTCCTAACGGTGAATAGTAAATTTACTGTGAATTTGAACAAAACCGTTCTTTGCTATCGGTCATGAGATTAAAAAAATATTTACTTGAAGCTCTAAAAATTAATAACAATTTGGAAAGAGCGGGTCTTCCTCGGATTACTTGCTTAATCGATTTCTAAGGGTGAATAGTAAATTTCCTGTGAATTTGAACAAAATCGTTCTTTGCTATCGGTCATGGATGAAAACCCATTTACTTGGAGCTTCAAAAATTAATAACAATTTGGAAAGAGCGGGTCTTCCTTTAATTACTTCCTGAATCGATTATTAAGGATAAATAGTGAATGTAATGTGAGTTTGAACAAAATCGTTCTTTACTATCGGTCATGAGATAGAAAAACTATTTACTTGAAGTTCGAAAAATTAATAACAATTTGGAAAGGCGGGTCTTCCTCTGATTACTTGCTTAATCGATTTCTAAGGGTGAATAGTAAATTTACTGTGAATTTGAACAAAATCTTTCTTTGCTATCGGTCATGAGATAGAAAAACCATTTACTTGGACCTTAAAAAATTAATAACAATTTGGAACGAGCGGGACTTCCTCTGATCACTTGCTCAATCGATTCCTAAGGGTGAAGAGTAAATTTACTGTGGTTTTGAACAAAATCGTTCTTTGCTATCGGTCATCGACAGAAAAACCATTTACTCGGAGATTCAAAAATTAATAACAATTTGGAAAGAGCGGGTCTTCCTTTGATTACTTGCTGAATCGATTTCTAAGGGTAAATAGTAAATTTAATGTGAATTTGAATAAAATCGTTCTTTGCTATCGATCATAAGATAGAAGAACAATTTACTTGGACCTTAAAAAATTAATAACATTTTGGAAAGAGCATCTCTTCCTCTGATCACTTGCTTAATCGATTCCTAAAGGTGAATAGTAAATTTACTGTGGATTTCAACAAAATCGTTCTTTGGTATCGGTCATGGACAGAAAAACCATTTACTCGGAGATTCAAAAATTAATAACAATTTGGAAAGAGCGGGTCTTCCTCTGATCACTTGCTTAGTCGATTCCTAAGGGTGAATAGTAAATTTACTGTGGATTTGAACAAAATCGTTCTTTGCTATCGGTAGTTGCTATGGATAGAAAAACCATTTACTTGGAGATTCAGAAATTAATAACAATTTGGAAAGAGCGGGTCTTCCATTGATTACTTGCTGAATCGATTTCTAAGGATAAAAAGTAAATGTAAAGTGACTTTGAACAAAATAGTTGTTTGCTATAGGTCATTTGATAAAAAAACTATTTACTTGAAGCTCTAAAAATTAATAACAATTTGAAAAGAGCGTCTCTTCCTCTGATTACTTACTTAATCGATTTCTAAGGGTGAATAGTAAATATACTGTTAATTTGAACAAAATCGTTCTTTGCTATCGGTCATGGATAGAAACCCATTTACTTGGAGCTTCAAAAATTAATAACAACTTGGAAAGAGCGGGTCTTCCTTTGATTACTTGCTGAGTCGATTTCTAAGGATAAATGGTGAAAGTAATGTGAGTTTGAACAAAGTCGTCCTTTGCTATCGTTCATAAGATAGAAGAACAATTTACATGGACCTTAAAAAATTAATAACAATTTGGAAAGAGCGGGTCTTCTTCTGATCACTTGCTTAATCAATTCCTAAGGGTGAATAGTAATTTTACTGTGGATTTGAACAAAATTGTTCTTTGCTATCGAACATGTGATAGAAAAACCATTTACTTGGTGCTTCAAAAATTAATAATAATTTGGAAAGATCGGGTCTTCCTTTGATTACTTGCTGAATCGATTTCTAAGGGTAAATAGTAAATGTAAATTGAATTTGAACAAAATCTTTCTTTGCTATCGATCATAAGATAGAAGAACAATTTACTTGGACCTTAAAAAATAAATAACAATTTGGAAAGAGCGGGTCTTCCTCTAATCACTTGCTTAATCGATTCCTAAGGGTGAGTAGTAAATTTACTGTGGATTTCAACAAAATCGTTCTTTGCTATCGGTAATGGATAGAAAAACCATTTACTTGGAGCTTCAAAAATTAATAACAATTCAGAAAGAGCGGGTCTTCCTTTGATTACTTGCTGAATGGATTTCTAAGGATAAATAGTGAAAGTAATGTCAGTTTGAACAAAGTCGTTCTTTGCTATCGGTCATGTGATAGAAAAACTATTTACTTGAAGCTCTAAAAATTAATAACAATTTGGAAAGAGCGGGTCTTCCTCTGATTACTTGCTTAATCGATTTCTCAGGGTGAATAGTAAATTTAGGGTGAATTTGAACAAAATCGTTCTTTGCTATTGGTCGTGTGATAGAAAAACCATTTACTTGAACCTTAAAAAATTATTAACAATTTGGAAAGAGCGGGTCTTCCTCTGATCACTTGCTTAATCGATTCATAAAGGTGAATAGTAAATTTACTGTGAATTTGAACAAAATCGTTATTTGCTATCGGTCATGGATAGAAGCCCAATTACTTGGAGCTTCAAAAATTAATAACAACATGGAAAGAGCGGGTCTTCCTTTGATTACTTGCTGAGTCGATTTCTAAGGATAAATAGTGAAAGTAATGTCAGTTTGAACAAAGTCGTTCTTTGCTATCGGTCATGTGATAGAAAAACTATTTACTTGAAGCTCTAAAAATTAATAACAATTTGGAAAGAGCGGGTCTTCCTCTGATTACTTGCTTAATCGATTTCTCAGGGTGAATAGTAAATTTAGAGTGAATTTGAACAAAATCGTTCTTTGCTATCGGTCATGAGATAGAAAAACCATTTACTTGGACCTTAAAAAATTAATAACAATTTGGAAAGAGCGGGTCTTCCTCTGATCACTTGCTTAATCGATTCCTAACGGCGAATAGTAAATTTACTGTGAATTTGAACAAAACCGTTCTTTGCTATCGGTCATTAGATAAAAAAAATATTTACTTGAAGCTCTAAAAATTAATAACAATTTGGAAAGACCGGGTCTTCCTCGGATTACTTGCTTAATCGATTTCTAAGGGTGAATAGTAAATTTCCTGTGAATTTGAACAAAATCGTTCTTTGCTATCGGTCATGGATGAAAACCCATTTACTTGGAGCTTCAAAAATTAATAACAATTTGGAAAGAGCGGGTCTTCCTTTGATTACTTCCTGAATCGATTATTAAGGATAAATAGTGAATGTAATGTGAGTTTGAACAAAATCGTTCTTTGCTATCGGTCATGAGATTAAAAAAACTATTTACTTGAAGCTCTAGAAATTAATAACAATTTGGAAAGAGCGGTTCTTCCTCTGATTACTTGCTTAATCGATTTCTAAGGGTGAATAGTAAATTTACTGCAAATTTGAACAAAATTGTTGTTTGCTATTGGTCATGAGATGGAAAAACCATTTACTTGGACCTTAAAAAATTAATAACAATTTGGAAAGAGCGGGTCTTCCTCTGATCACTTGCTTAATCGATTCCTAAAGGTGAATAGTAAATTTACTGTGAATTTGAACAAAATCGTTCTTTGCTATCGGTCATGGATGAAAACCAATTTACTTCGAGCTTCAAAAATTAATAACAAATTGGAAAGAGCGGGTCTTCCTTTGATTACTTGCTGAATGGATTTCTAAGGATAAATAGTGAATGTAATGTGAGTTTGAATAAAATCGTTCTTTGCTATCGGTCATGAGATAAAAAAAACTATTTACTTGAAGCTCTAGAAATTAATAGCAATTTGGAAAGAGCGGGTCTTCCTCTGATTACTTGCTTAATCGATCTCTAAGGGTGAATAGTAAATTTACTGTGAGTTTGAACAAAATCGTTCTTTACTATCGGTCATGAGATAGAAAAACTGTTTACTTGAAGATCTAAAAATTAATAACAATTTGGAATGAGCGGGTCTTCGTCTGATTACTTGCTTAATCGATTTCTAAGGGTGAATAGTCAATTTACTGTGAATTTGAACGAAACAGTTCTTTGCTATTGGTCATGAGATAGGAAAACCTTTTACTTGGACTTTAAAAAATTAATAACAATTTGGAAAAAGCGGGTCTTCCTCTGATCACTTGCTTAGTCGATTCCTAAAGGTGAATAGGAAATTTATTGTTAATTTGAACAAAATCGTTATTTGCTATCGGTCATGGATAGAAACCCATTTACTTGGAGCTTCAAAAATTAATAACAACTTGGAAAGAGCGGGTCTTCCTTTGATTACTTGCGGAATCGATTTCTAAGTATAAATAGTGAATGTAAAGTGAGTTTGAACAAAATCGTCCTTTGCTATCGGGCATTAGATAAAAAACTATTTACTTGAAGCTCTAAAATTTAATAATAATTCGGAAAGAGCGGGTCTTCCTCTGATTACTTGCTTAATCGATTTCTAAGAGTGAATAGTAAATTCACTGTGAATTTGAACAAAATCGTTCTTTCCTATCGGCCATGAGATAGAAAAACCATTTACTTGGACATTAAAAAATTAATAACAATTTGGAAAGAGTGGGTGTTCCTCTGATCACTTGCTTAATCGATTTCTAACGGTAAATAGTAAATTTACTGTGAATTTGAACAAAATCGTTGTTTGCTATCGGTCATGAGATAAAAAAACTATTTACTTGAAGCTGCAAATATCAATAACAATTTGGAAAAAGCGGGTCTTCTTCTGATTACCTGCCTAATCGATTTCTAAGGGTGAATAGTAAATTTACTGTGAATCTGAACAAAATCGGTCTATGCTATGGGTCATGAGATCGAAAAACGTTTTACTTGGACCTAAAAAAATTAATAACAATTTGGAAAGAGCGGGTCCTCGTCTGATCACTTGCTCAATCGATTCCTAAGGGTGAAGAGTAAATTTACTGTGGTTTTGAACAAAATCGCTATTTGCTATCGGTCATGGATAGAAAAACCATTTACTTGGAGCTTCAAAAATAAATAATAATTTGGAAAGAGCGGGTCTTCCTTTGATTACTTGCTGAATCGATTTTTAAGGGTAAATAGGAAATGTAATGTGAATTTGAACAAAATCGTTCTTTGCTATCGCTCATAAAATAGAAGAAGAATTTACTTGGACCTTAAAATATTAATAACAATTTGGAAAAATCGGGTCTTCCTCTGATCACTTGCTTAATCGATTCCTAAGGGTGAATAGTAAATTTACTGTGGATTTCAACAAAATCGTTCTTTGCTATCGGTCATGGATAGAAAAACCATTTACTTGGACCTTAAAAAATTAATAACAATTTGGAAAAATCGGGTCTTCCTCTGATTACTTGCTTAATCGATTTCTAAGGGTGAATTGTCAATTTACTGTGAATTTGAACGAAATCGTTCTTTGCTATTGGTCATGAGATAGGAAAACCATTTACTTGGACATTAAAAAATTAATAACAATTTGGAAAAAGCGGGTCTTCCTCTGATCACTTGCTTAATCGATTCCTAAGGGTGAATAGTAAATTTACTGTGAATTTGAACAAAATCGTTCTTTGGTATCGGTCATGGATAAAAAAACCATTTACTTGGAGCTCCAAAAATTAATAACAATTTGGAAAGAGCGGGTCTTCCTTTGATTACTTGCTGAATCGATTTCTAATGATAAATAGTGCATGTAATGTGTGTTTGAACAAAATCGTTCTTTGCTGTCGGTCATGAAAGGAAAAAAACTATTTACTTGAAGGTCTAACAATTAATAACAATTTGGAAAAAGCGGGTCTTCCTCTGATTACTTGCTGAATCGATTTCTAAGGATAAATAGTGAATGGAAAGTGAGTTTGAACAAAATCGTTCTTTGCTATCGGTCATGAAATAAGAAAAATAGTTACTTGAAGCTCTACAAATTAATAACTATTTGGAAAGAGCGGGTCTTCCTCTGATTACTTGCTTAATCGATCTCTAAGGGTGAATTGTAAATTTAGTGTGAGTTTGAACAAAATCGTTCTTTACTATCGGTCATGAGATAGAAAAACTGTTTACTTGAAGCTCTAAAAATTAATAACAATTTGGAAAGAGCGGGTCTTCCTCTGATTACTTGCTTAATCGATTTCTAAGGGTAAATAGTCAATTTTCTGTGAATTTGAACGAAATCGTTATTTGCTATTGGTCATGAGATAGGAAAACCATTTACTTGGACTTTAAAAAATGAATAGCAATTTGGAAAAAGCGGGTCTTCCTCTGATCACTTGCTTAATCGATTCCTCACGGTGAATAGTAAATTTACTGTGAATTTGAACAAAATCCTTCTTTGCTATCGGTCATGGATAAAAAACCATTTACTTGGAGCTTCAAAAATTAATAACAATTTGGAAAGAGCGGGTCTTCCTTTGATTACTTGCTGAATCAATTTCTAAGGATATATAGTGCATGGAAAGTGAGTTTGAACAAAATCGTTCTTTGCTATCGGTCATGAAATAAGAAAAATAGTTACTTGAAGCTCGACAAATTAATAACAATTTGGAATGAGCGGGTCTTCCTCTGATTAGTTGCTTAATCGATATCTAAGGGTGAATAGTCAATTTACTGTGAATTTGAACGAAATAGTTCTTTGCTATTGGTCATGAGATAGGAAAACCATTTACTTTGACTTTAAAAAATTAATAACAATTTGGAAAAAGCGGGTCTTCCTCTGATCACTTGCTTAATCGATACCGAAACGTGAATAGGAAATTTATTGTTAATTTGAACAAAATCATTATTTGCTATCGGTCATGGATAGAAACCCATTTACTTGGAGATCCAAAAATTAATAACAACTTGGAAAGAGCGGGTCTTCCTTTGATTACTTGCTGAATCGATTTCTAAGGATAAATAGTGAATGTAAAGTGAGCTTGAACAAAATCGTCCTTTGCTATCGTGCATTAGATAAAAAACTATTTACTTGAAGCTCTAAAAATTAATAACAATTTGGAAATAGCGGGTCTTCCTCTGATTACTTGCTTAATCGATTTCTAAAAGTGAATAGTAAATTCACTGTGAATTTGAAGAAAATCGTTCTTTCCTATCGGCCATGAGATAGAAAAACCATTTACTTGGACCTTAAAAAATTAATAACAATTTGGAAAGAGCGGGTCCTCGTCTGATCACTTGCTCAATCGATTCCTAAGGGTGAAGAGTAAATTGACTGTGGGTTTGAACAAAATCGTTCTTTGCTATCGGTCATGGATAGAAAAACCATTTACTTGGAGCTTCAAAAATGAATAATAATTTGAAAGTGCGGGTCTTCCTTTGATTACTTGCTGATTCGATTTCTAAGGATATATAGTGCATGGAAAGTGAGTTTGAACAAAATTGTTCTTTGCTATCGGTCATGAAATAAGAAAAATAGTTACTTGAAGCTCGACAAATTAATAACGATTTGGAATGAGCGGGTCTTCCTCTGATTAGTTGCTTAATCGATATCTAAGGGTAAATAGGAAATGTAATGTGAATTTGAACAAAATCGTTCTTTGCGATCGGTCATAAAATAGAAGAACAATTTACTTGGACCTTAAAATATTAATAACAATTTGGAAAGAGTGGGTCTTCCTCTGATCACTTGCTTAATCGATTCCTAAGGGTGAATAGTAAATTTACTGTGAATTTGAACAAAATCGTTCTTTGGTATCGGTCATGGATAGAAAAACCATTTACGGGGAGCTTCAAAAATGAATATCAATTTGGAAAGAGCGGGTCTTCCTTTGATTACTTGCTGAGTCGATTTCTAAGGATATATAGTGAATGTAATGTGAGTTTGAACAAAGTCGTTCTTTGCTATCGGTCATGTGATAGAAAAACTATTTACTTGAAGCTCTAAAAATTAATAACAATTTGGAAACAGCGGGTCTTATTCTGATTACTTGCTTAACCGATTTCTACGGGTGAATAGTAAATTTACAGTGAATTTGAACAAAATCGTTCTTTCCTATCGGCCATGAGATAGAAAAACCATTTACTTGGACCTTAAAAAATTAATAACAATTTGGAAAGAGCGGGTCTTCCTCTGATCACTTGTTTAATCGATTCCTAACGGTGAATAGTAAATTTACTGTGAATTTGAACAAAATCGTTGTTTGCTATCGGTCATGAGATAAAAAAACTCTTTACTTGAAGCTGCAAAAATCAATAACAATTTGGAAAAAGCGGGTCTTCTTCTGATTACTTGCCTAATCGATTTCTAAGGGTGAATAGTAAATTTACTGTGAATCTGAACAAAATCGGTATATGCTATGGGTCATGAGATCGAAAAACCATTTACTTGGACCTAAAAAAATTAATAACAATTTGGAAAGAGCGGGTCCTCCTCTGATCACTTGCTCAATCGATTCCTAAGGGTGAAGAGTAAATTTACTGTGGTTTTGAACAAAATCGTTCTTTGCTATCGGTCATGGATCGAAAAACCGTTTACTTGGAGCTTCAAAAATTAATAATAATTTGGAAAGAGCGGTTCTTCCTTTGATTACTTGCTGAATCGATTTCTAAGGGTAAATAGGAAATGTAATGTGAATTTGAACAAAATCGTTCTTTGCTATCGGTCATAAAATAGAAGAACAATTTACTTGGACCATAAAATATTAATAACAATTTGGAAAGAGCGGGTCTTCCTCTGATCACTTGCTTAATCGATTCCTAAGGGTGAATAGTAAATTTACTGTGGATTTCAACAAAATCGTTCTTTGCTATCGGTCATGGATAGAAAAATTATATACTTGGACATTCAAAAATTAATAACAATTTGCAAAAAGCGGGTCTTCCTCTGATCACTTGCTTAATCGATTTCTAAGGGTGAATAGTCAATTTTCTGTGAATTTGAACGAAATCGTTCTTTGCTATTGGTCATGAGATAGAAAAACCATTTACTTGGACATTAAAAATTTAATAACGATTTGGAAAGACCGGGTCTTCCTCTGATCACTTGCTTAATCGATTCCTAAGGGTGAATAGTGAATTTACTGTGAATTTGAACAAAATCGTTCTTTGCTATCGGTCATGGATTAAAAAACCATTTACTTGGAGATTCAAAAATTAATAAAAATTTGGAAAGAGCGGTTCTTCCTTCGATTACTTGCTGAATCGATTTCTAAGGATAAATAGTGAATGGAAAGTGAGTTTGAACAAAATCGTTCTTTGCTATCGGTCATGAAATTAGAAAAATAGTTACTTGAAGCTCTAACAATTAATAACAATTTGGAAAGAGCGGGTCTTCCTCTGATTACTTGCTTAATCGATCTCTAAGGGTGAATAGTAAATTTACTGTGAGTTTCAACAAAATCGTTCTTTACTATCGGTCGCGAGATAGAGAAACTGTTTACTTGAAGCTCTAAAAATTAATAACAATTTGGAAAGAGCAGGTCTTCCTCTGATTAGTTGCTTAATCGATTTCTAAGGGTGAATACTAAATTTACTGTGAATTTGAACAAAATCGTTCTTTGCTATCGGTCATGAGATAGAAAAACCATTTCCTTGGACCTTAAAAAATTAATAACAATTAGGAAAGAGCGGGTCTTCCTCTGTTCACTTGCTTAATCGATTCCTGAGGGTGAAGGGTAAATTTACTGTGGTTATGAACAAAATCGTTCTTTGCTATCGGTCATGGATAGAAAAAACCATTTACTTGGAGCTTCAAAAATTAATAACAATTTGGAAAGAGCGGGTCTTCCTTTGATTACTTGCCGAATCGATTTCTAAGGGTAAATAGTGGATGTAATGTGAATTTGAACCAAATCGTTCTTTGCTATCGGTCATAAGATAGAATAACAATTTACTTGGACATTAAAAAATTAATAACAATTTGGAAAGAGCGGGTCTTTTTTTTATTACTTGCTGAATCGATTTCTAATGGTAAATAGTAAATGTAATGTGAATTTGAACAAAATCGTTCTTTGCTATCGGTCATAAGATAGAAGAACAATTTACTTGGACGTTAAAAAATTAATAACAATATGGAAAGAGCGGGTCTTCTTCTGATCACATGCTTAATCGATTCCCAAGGGTGAATAGTAAATTTACTGTGTATTTCAACAAAATCGTGCTTTACTATCGGTCATGGATAGAAAAACCATTTACTTAAATTTTCAAAAAGTAATAACAATTTGGAAAGAGCGGGTCTTCCTATGATCACTTGCTTAATCGATTCCTAAGGGTGAATAGTAAATTTACTGTGAATTTGAACAAAATCCTTATTTGCTATCGGTCATGGATAAAAAACCATTTACTTGGAGCTTAAAAAATTTATAACAATTTGGAAAGAGCGTGTCTTCCTTTGATTACTTGCTGAATCGATTTCTAAGGATAAATAGTGAATGGAAAGTGAGTTTGAACAAAATCGTTCTTTGCTATCGGTCATGAAATAAGAAAAATAGTTACCTGAAGCTCTACAAATTAATAACAATTTGGAAAAAGCGGGTCTTCCTCTGATTACTTGCTTAATCGATCTCTAAGGGTGAATAGTAAATTTACTGTGAATCTGAACAAAATCGGTCTATGCTATGGGTCATGAGATCGAAAAACCATTTACTTGGACCTAAAAAAATTAATAACAATTTGGAAAGAGCGGGTCCTCCTCTGATCACTTGCTCAATCGATTCCTAAGGGTGAAGGGTAAATTTACTGTGGTTTTGAACAAAATCGTTCTTTGCTATCGGTCATGGATAGAAAAAACATTTACTTGGAGCTTCAAAAATTAATAATAATTTGGAAAGAGCGGGTCTTCCTTTGATTACTTGCTGAATCGATTTCTAAGGGTAAATAGGAAATGTAATGTGAATTTGAACAAAATCGTTCTTTGCTATCGGTCATGGATAGAAAAACCATTTACTTGGACCTTCAAAAATTAATAACAATTTGGAAAAAGCGGGTCTTCCTCTGATCACTTGCTTAATCGATTCCTAAGGGTGAATAGTAAATTTACTGTGGATCTGAACAAAATCGTTCTTTGCTATCGGTAGTTGCTATGGATAGAAAAACCATTTACTTGGAACTTCAAAAATTAATAACAATTTGGAAAGAGCGGGTCTTCCTTTGATTACTTGCTGAATCGATTTCTAAGGGTAAATAGTAAATGTAATGTGAATTTGAACAATATCGTTCTTTGCTATCGTTCATAAGATAGAAGAACAATTTACTTGGACCTTAAAAAATTAATAACAATTTCGAAAGAGCGGGTCTTCCTTTGATTACTTGCTGAATCGATTTCTAATGGTAAATAGTAAATGTAATGTGAATTTGAACAAAATCGTTCTTTGCTATCGGTCATAAGATAGAAGAACAATTTACTTGGACCTTAAAATATTAATAACAATTTGGAAATAGCGGGTCTTCCTCTGATCACTTGCTTACTCGATTCCTAAGGGTGAATAGTAAATTTACTGTGAATTTGAACAAAATCGTACTTTGCTATCGGTCATGGATAGAAAAACCATTTACTTGGACCTTGAAAAATTAATAACAATTTGGAAAGAGCGGGTCTTCCTTTGATTACTTGCCGAATCGATTTCTAAGGGTAAATAGTGGATGTAATGTGAATTTGAACCAAATCGTTCTTTGCTATCGGTCATAAGATAGAATAACAATTTACTTGGACATTAAAAAATTAATAACAATTTGGAAAGAGCGGGTCTTTTTTTTATTACTTGCTGAATCGATTTCTAATGGTAAATAGTAAATGTAATGTGAATTTGAACAAAATCGTTCTTTGCTATCGGTCATAAGATAGAAGAACAATTTACTTGGACGTTAAAAAATTAATAACAATATGGAAAGAGCGGGTCTTCTTCTGATCACATGCTTAATCGATTCCCAAGGGTGAATAGTAAATTTACTGTGTATTTCAACAAAATCGTGCTTTACTATCGGTCATGGATAGAAAAACCATTTACTTAAATTTTCAAAAAGTAATAACAATTTGGAAAGAGCGGGTCTTCCTATGATCACTTGCTTAATCGATTCCTAAGGGTGAATAGTAAATTTACTGTGAATTTGAACAAAATCCTTATTTGCTATCGGTCATGGATAAAAAACCATTTACTTGGAGCTTAAAAAATTTATAACAATTTGGAAAGAGCGTGTCTTCCTTTGATTACTTGCTGAATCGATTTCTAAGATAAATAGTGAATGGAAAGTGAGTTTGAACAAAATCGTTCTTTGCTATCGGTCATGAAATAAGAAAAATAGTTACCTGAAGCTCTACAAATTAATAACAATTTGGAAAAAGCGGGTCTTCCTCTGATTACTTGCTTAATCGATCTCTAAGGGTGAATAGTAAATTTACTGTGAATCTGAACAAAATCGGTCTATGCTATGGGTCATGAGATCGAAAAACCATTTACTTGGACCTAAAAAAATTAATAACAATTTGGAAAGAGCGGGTCCTCCTCTGATCACTTGCTCAATCGATTCCTAAGGGTGAAGGGTAAATTTACTGTGGTTTTGAACAAAATCGTTCTTTGCTATCGGTCATGGATAGAAAAAACATTTACTTGGAGCTTCAAAAATTAATAATAATTTGGAAAGAGCGGGTCTTCCTTTGATTACTTGCTGAATCGATTTCTAAGGGTAAATAGGAAATGTAATGTGAATTTGAACAAAATCGTTCTTTGCTATCGGTCATGGATAGAAAAACCATTTACTTGGACCTTCAAAAATTAATAACAATTTGGAAAAAGCGGGTCTTCCTCTGATCACTTGCTTAATCGATTCCTAAGGGTGAATAGTAAATTTACTGTGGATCTGAACAAAATCGTTCTTTGCTATCGGTAGTTGCTATGGATAGAAAAACCATTTACTTGGAACTTCAAAAATTAATAACAATTTGGAAAGAGCGGGTCTTCCTTTGATTACTTGCTGAATCGATTTCTAAGGGTAAATAGTAAATGTAATGTGAATTTGAACAATATCGTTCTTTGCTATCGTTCATAAGATAGAAGAACAATTTACTTGGACCTTAAAAAATTAATAACAATTTCGAAAGAGCGGGTCTTCCTTTGATTACTTGCTGAATCGATTTCTAATGGTAAATAGTAAATGTAATGTGAATTTGAACAAAATCGTTCTTTGCTATCGGTCATAAGATAGAAGAACAATTTACTTGGACCTTAAAATATTAATAACAATTTGGAAATAGCGGGTCTTCCTCTGATCACTTGCTTACTCGATTCCTAAGGGTGAATAGTAAATTTACTGTGAATTTGAACAAAATCGTACTTTGCTATCGGTCATGGATAGAAAAACCATTTACTTGGACCTTGAAAAATTAATAACAATTTGGAAAGAGCGGGTGTTCTTGTGATTACTTGCCTAATCGATTTCTAAGGTTGAATAGTAAATTTACTGTGAATTTGAACAAAATCGTTTTTTGCTATTGGTCATGGATAGACAAACCATTTACTTGGAGCTTCACAAATGAATAACAATTTGGAAAGAGCGGATCTTCCTTTGATTACTTGCTGAATCGACTTCTAAGGGTAAATAGTAAATGTAATGTGAATTTGAACAAAATCGTTCTTTGCTACCGGTCATAAGATAGAAGAACAATTTACTTGCACCATAAAAAATTAATAACAATTTGGAAAGAGCGGGTCTTCCTCTGATCACTTGCTTAATCGATTCCTAAAGGTGAATAGTAAATTTACTGTGAATTTGAACAAAATCGTTCTTTGCTATCCGTCATGGATGAAATCCCATTTACTTGGAGCTTCAAAAATTAATAACAAATTGGAAACAGCGGGTCTTCCTTTGATTGCTTGCTGAATGGATTTGTAAGGATAAATAGTGAATGTAATGTGAGTTTGAATAAAATCGTTCTTTGCTATCGGTCATGAGATAAAAAAAACTATTTACTTGAAGCTCTAGAAATTAATAACAATTTGGAAAGAGCGGGTCTTCCTCTGATTACTTGCTTAATCGATTTCTAAGGGTGAGTAGTAAATTTACTGCAAATTTGAACAAAATCGTTGTTTGCTATTGGTCATGAGATGGAAAAACCATTTACTTGGACCTTAAAAAATTAATAACAATTTGGAAAGAGCGGGTCTTCCTCTGATCACTTGCTTAATCGATTCCTAAGGGTGAATAGTAAATTTACTGTGAATTTGAACAAAATCCTTATTTGCTATCGGTCATGGATAAAAAACCATTTACTTGGAGCTTAAAAAATTTATAACAATTTGGAAAGAGCGTGTCTTCCTTTGATTACTTGCTGAATCGATTTCTAAGGATAAATAGTGAATGGAAAGTGAGTTTGAACAAAATCGTTCTTTGCTATCGGTCATGAAATAAGAAAAATAGTTACCTGAAGCTCTACAAGTTAATAACAATTTGGAAAAAGCGGGTCTTCCTCTGATTACTTGCTTAATCGATCTCTAAGGGTGAATAGTAAATTTACTGTGAATCTGAACAAAATCGGTCTATGCTATGGGTCATGAGATCGAAAAACCATTTACTTGGACCTAAAAAAATTAATAACAATTTGGAAAGAGCGGGTCCTCCTCTGATCACTTGCTCAATCGATTCCTAAGGGTGAAGGGTAAATTTACTGTGGTTTTGAACAAAATCGTTCTTTGCTATCGGTCATGGATAGAAAAAACATTTACTTGGAGCTTCAAAAATTAATAATAATTTGGAAAGAGCGGGTCTTCCTTTGATTACTTGCTGAATCGATTTCTAAGGGTAAATAGGAAATGTAATGTGAATTTGAACAAAATCGTTCTTTGCTATCGGTCATGGATAGAAAAACCATTTACTTGGACCTTCAAAAATTAATAACAATTTGGAAAAAGCGGGTCTTCCTCTGATCACTTGCTTAATCGATTCCTAAGGGTGAATAGTAAATTTACTGTGGATCTGAACAAAATCGTTCTTTGCTATCGGTAGTTGCTATGGATAGAAAAACCATTTACTTGGAACTTCAAAAATTAATAACAATTTGGAAAGAGCGGGTCTTCCTTTGATTACTTGCTGAATCGATTTCTAAGGGTAAATAGTAAATGTAATGTGAATTTGAACAATATCGTTCTTTGCTATCGTTCATAAGATAGAAGAACAATTTACTTGGACCTTAAAAAATTAATAACAATTTCGAAAGAGCGGGTCTTCCTTTGATTACTTGCTGAATCGATTTCTAATGGTAAATAGTAAATGTAATGTGAATTTGAACAAAATCGTTCTTTGCTATCGGTCATAAGATAGAAGAACAATTTACTTGGACCTTAAAATATTAATAACAATTTGGAAATAGCGGGTCTTCCTCTGATCACTTGCTTACTCGATTCCTAAGGGTGAATAGTAAATTTACTGTGAATTTGAACAAAATCGTACTTTGCTATCGGTCATGGATAGAAAAACCATTTACTTGGACCTTGAAAAATTAATAACAATTTGGAAAGAGCGGGTGTTCTTGTGATTACTTGCCTAATCGATTTCTAAGGTTGAATAGTAAATTTACTGTGAATTTGAACAAAATCGTTTTTTGCTATTGGTCATGGATAGACAAACCATTTACTTGGAGCTTCACAAATGAATAACAATTTGGAAAGAGCGGATCTTCCTTTGATTACTTGCTGAATCGACTTCTAAGGGTAAATAGTAAATGTAATGTGAATTTGAACAAAATCGTTCTTTGCTACCGGTCATAAGATAGAAGAACAATTTACTTGCACCATAAAAAATTAATAACAATTTGGAAAGAGCGGGTCTTCCTCTGATCACTTGCTTAATCGATTCCTAAAGGTGAATAGTAAATTTACTGTGAATTTGAACAAAATCGTTCTTTGCTATCCGTCATGGATGAAATCCCATTTACTTGGAGCTTCAAAAATTAATAACAAATTGGAAACAGCGGGTCTTCCTTTGATTGCTTGCTGAATGGATTTGTAAGGATAAATAGTGAATGTAATGTGAGTTTGAATAAAATCGTTCTTTGCTATCGGTCATGAGATAAAAAAAACTATTTACTTGAAGCTCTAGAAATTAATAACAATTTGGAAAGAGCGGGTCTTCCTCTGATTACTTGCTTAATCGATTTCTAAGGGTGAGTAGTAAATTTACTGCAAATTTGAACAAAATCGTTGTTTGCTATTGGTCATGAGATGGAAAAACCATTTACTTGGACCTTAAAAAATTAATAACAATTTGGAAAGAGCGGGTCTTCCTCTGATCACTTGCTTAATCGATTCCTAAGGGTGAATAGTAAATTTACTGTGAATTTGAACAAAATCCTTATTTGCTATCGGTCATGGATAAAAAACCATTTACTTGGAGCTTAAAAAATGTATAACAATTTGGAAAGAGCGTGTCTTCCTTTGATTACTTGCTGAATCGATTTCTAAGGATAAATAGTGAATGGAAAGTGAGTTTGAACAAAATCGTTCTTTGCTATCGGTCATGAAATAAGAAAAATAGTTACCTGAAGCTCTACAAATTAATAACAATTTGGAAAGAGCGGGTCTTCCTCTGATTACTTGCTTAATCGATCTCTAAGGGTGAATAGTAAATTTACTGTGAATCTGAACAAAATCGGTCTATGCTATGGGTCATGAGATCGAAAAACCATTTACTTGGACCTAAAAAAATTAATAACAATTTGGAAAGAGCGGGTCCTCCTCTGATCACTTGCTCAATCGATTCCTAAGGGTGAAGGGTAAATTTACTGTGGTTTTGAACAAAATCGTTCTTTGCTATCGGTCATGGATAGAAAAAACATTTACTTGGAGCTTCAAAAATTAATAATAATTTGGAAAGAGCGGGTCTTCCTTTGATTACTTGCTGAATCGATTTCTAAGGGTAAATAGGAAATGTAATGTGAATTTGAACAAAATCGTTCTTTGCTATCGGTCATGGATAGAAAAACCATTTACTTGGACCTTCAAAAATTAATAACAATTTGGAAAAAGCGGGTCTTCCTCTGATCACTTGCTTAATCGATTCCTAAGGGTGAATAGTAAATTTACTGTGGATCTGAACAAAATCGTTCTTTGCTATCGGTAGTTGCTATGGATAGAAAAACCATTTACTTGGAACTTCAAAAATTAATAACAATTTGGAAAGAGCGGGTCTTCCTTTGATTACTTGCTGAATCGATTTCTAAGGATAAATAGTGTATGTAAAGTCAGTTTGAACAAAATCGTTCTTTGCTATCGGTCATGAGATACAAAAACTATTTACTTGAAGCTCTAAAAATTAATAACAATTTGCAAAGAGCGGGTCTTCCTCTGATCACTTGCTTAATCGATTCCTAAAGGTGAATAGTAAATTTACTGTGAATTTGAACAAAATCGTTCTTTGCTATCGGTCATGGATGAAAACCAATTTACTTCGAGCTTCAAAAATTAATAACAAATTGGAAAGAGCGGGTCTTCCTTTGATTACTTGCTGAATCGATTTCTAAGGATAAATAGTGAATGTAAAGTGAGTTTGAACAAAATCGTTCTTTGCTATCGGTCATGAGATAAAAAAACTATTTACTTAAAGCTCTAAAAATTAATAACAATTTGGAAAGAGCGGGTCTTCCTCTGATTACTTGCTTAATCGATTCCTAAGGGTGAATAGTTAATTTACTGTGAATTTGAAAAAAATCGTTATTTGCTATTGGTCATGAGATAGAAAAACCATTTAATTGGACCTTAAAAAATTAATAACAATTTGGAAATAGTGGGTCTTCCTCTGATCACTTGCTTAATCGATTCCTAACGGTGAATAGTAAATTTACTGTGAATTTGAAAGAAATCGTTCTTTGCTATTGGTCTTGAGATAGAAAAACCATTTACTTGGACCTTAAAAAATTAATAACAATTTGGAATGAGCGGGTCTTCTTCTCATCACTTGCTTAATCGATTCCTAATGGTGAATAGTAATTTTACTGTGGATTTGAACAAAATCGTTCTTTGCTATCGGTCATGTGATAGAAAAACCATTTACTTGGAGCTTCAAAAATTAATAATAATATGGAAATATCGGGTCTTCCTTTGATTACTTGCTGAATCGATTTCTAAGGTTAAATAGTAAATGTAATGTGAATTTGAACAAAATGGTTCTTTGCTAGCGGTCATAAGATAGAAGAACAATTTACTTGGACCTTAAAAAATTAATAACAATTTGGAAAGAGCGGGTCTTCCTCTGATCACGTGCTTAATCGATTCCTAAGGGTGAATAGTAAATTTACTGTGGATTTGAACAAAATCATTATTTGCTATCGGTAGTTGCTATGGATAGAAAATCCATTTACTTGGAACTTCAAAAATTAATAACTATTTGGAAAGAGCGGGTCTTCCTTTGATTACTTGCTGAATGGATTTCTAAGTATAAATAGTGAATCTAATGTGAGTTTGAACAAAATCGTTCTTTGCTATCGGTATTGAGATAAAAAAAACTATTTACTTGAAGATCTAAAAATTAATAACCATTTGGAAAGAGCGGGTCTTCGTCTGATTAGTTGCTTAATCGATTCCTAAGGGTGAATAGTAAATTTACTGTGAATTTGAACAAAATCGTTCTTTGCTGTTGGTCGTGAGATAGAAAAACCATTTACTTGAACCTTATAAAATTATTAACAATTTGGAAAGAGCGGGTTTTCCTCTGATCACTTGCTTAATCGATTCATAAAGGTGAATAGTAAATTTACTGTGAATTTGAACAAAATCGTTCTTTGCTATCGGTCATGAGATAAAAAAAACTATTTACTTGAAGCTCTAAAAATTAATAACCATTTGGAAAGAGCGGGTCTTCCTCTGATTACTTGCTTAATCGATTCCTAAGGGTGAATAGTAAATTTAATATGAATTTGAACAAAATCGTTCTTTGCTATTGGTCGTGAGATAGAAAAACCATTTACTTGAACATTAAAAAATTATTAACAATTTTGAAAGAGCGGGTCTCCCTCTGATCACTTGCTTAATCGATTTATAAGGGTGAATAGTAAATTTACTGTGGATTTGAACAAAATCGTTCTTTGCTATCGGTAGTTGCTATGGATAGAAAAACCATTTACTTGGAGCTTCAAAAATTAATAACAATTTGGAAAGAGCGGGTCTTCCTTTGATTACTTGCTGAATCGATTTCTAATGGTAAATAGTAAAAGTAATGTGAATTTGAACAAAATCGTTATTTGCTATCGGTCATAAGATAGAAGAACATTTTACATGGACCTTAAAAAATTAATAACAATTTGGAAAGAGCGGGTCTTCCTCTGATCACTTGCTTACTCGATTCCTAAGGGTGAATAGTAAATTTACTGTGAATTTGAACAAAATCGTCCTTTGCTATCGGTCATGGATAGAAAAACCATTTACTTGGAGCTTAAAAAATTAATACCAATTTGGAAAGCGCGGGAGTTCTTCTGATTACTTGCCTAATCAATTTCTAAGGTTGAATAGTAAATTTACTGTCAATTTGAACAAAATCGTTCTTTGCTATTCGTCATGGATAGAAAAACCATTTACTTGGAGCTTCAAAAATTAATAACAATTTGGAAAGAGCGGGTCTCCCTTTGATTACTTGCTGAATCGATTTCTAAGGGTAAATAGTAAATGTAATGTGAATTTGAACAAAATCGTTCCTTGCTATCGGTTATAAGATAGAAGAACAATTTACTTGGACCTTAAAAAATTAATAACAATTTGGAAAGAGCGGGTCTACCTCTAATCACTTGCTTACTCGATTCCTAAAGGTGAATAGTAAATTTACTGTGAATTTGAACAAAATCGTTCTTTGCTATCGCTCATGGATAGAAAAACCATTTACTTGGAGCGTGAAAAATTAATAACAATTTGGAAAGAGCGGGTCTCCATTTGATTACTTGCTGAATCGATTTCTAAGGGTAAATAGTAAATGTAATGTGAATTTGAACAAAATCGTCCTTTGCTATCGTTCATAAGATAGAAGAACAATTTACATGGACCTTAAAAAATTAATAACAATTTGGAAAGAGCGGGTCTTCTTCTGATCACTTGCTTAATCAATTCCTAAGGGTGAATAGTAATTTTACTGTGGATTTGAACAAAATTGTTCTCTGCTATCGAACATGTGATAGAAAAACCATTTACTTGGTGCTTCAAAAATTAATAATAATTTGGAAAGATCGGGTCTTCCTTTGATTACTTGCTGAATCGATTTCTAAGGGTAAATAGTAAATGTAAATTGAATTTGAACAAAATCTTTCTTTGCTATCGATCATAAGATAGAAGAACAATTTACTTGGACCTTAAAAAATAAATAACAATTTGGAAAGAGCGGGTCTTCCTCTAATCACTTGCTTAATCGATTCCTAAGGGTGAGTAGTAAATTTACTGTGGATTTCAACAAAATCGTTCTTTGCTATCGGTAATGGATAGAAAAACCATTTACTTGGAGCTTCAAAAATTAATAACAATTCAGAAAGAGCGGGTCTTCCTTTGATTACTTGCTGAATGGATTTCTAAGGATAAATAGTGAAAGTAATGTCAGTTTGAACAAAGTCGTTCTTTGCTATCGGTCATGTGATAGAAAAACTATTTCCTTGAAGCTCTAAAAATTAATAACAATTTGGAAAGAGCGGGTCTTCCTCTGATTACTTGCTTAATCGATTTCTCAGGGTGAATAGTAAATTTAGAGTGAATTTGAACAAAATCGTTCTTTGCTATTGGTCGTGAGATAGAAAAACCATTTACTTGAACCTTAAAAAATTATTAACAATTTGGAAAGAGCGGGTCTTCCTCTGATCACTTGCTTAATCGATTCATAAAGGTGAATAGTAAATTTACTGTGAATTTGAACAAAATCGTTCTTTGCTATCGGTCATGGATAGAAACCCAATTACTTGGAGCTTAAAAAATTAATAACAACATGGAAAGAGCGGGTCTTCCTTTGATTACTTGCTGAGTCGATTTCTAAAGATAAATAGTGAAAGTAATGTCAGTTTGAACAAAGTCGTTCTTTGCCATCGGTCATGTGATAGAAAAACTATTTACTTGAAGCTCTAAAAATTAATAACAATTTGGAAAGAGCGGGTCTTCCTCTGATTACTTGCTTAATCGATTTCTCAGGGTGAATAGTAAATTTAGAGTGAATTTGAACAAAATCGTTCTTTGCTATCGGTCATGAGATAGAAAAACCATTTACTTGGACCTTAAAAAATTAATAACAATTTGGAAAGAGCGGGTCTTCCTCGGATTACTTGCTTAATCGATTTCTAAGGGTGAATAGTAAATTTCCTGTGAATTTGAACAAAATCGTTCTTTCCTATCGGTCATGGATGAAAACCCATTTACTTGGAGCTTCAAAAATTAATAACAATTTGGAAAGAGCGGGTCTTCCTTTGATTACTTCCTGAATCGATTATTAAGGATAAATAGTGAATGTAATGTGAGTTTGAACAAAATCGTTCTTTACTATCGGTCATGAGATAGAAAAACTATTTACTTGAAGTTCGAAAAATTAATAACAATTTGGAAAGGGCGGTTCTTCCTCTGATTACTTGCTTAATCGATTTCTAAGGGTGAATAGTAAATTTACTGTGAATTTGAACAAAATCTTTCTTTGCTATCGGTCATGAGATAGAAAAACCATTTACTTGGACCTTAAAAAATTAATAACAATTTGGAACGAGCGGGACTTCCTCTGATCACTTGCTCAATCGATTCCTGAGGGTGAAGAGTAAATTTACTGTGGTTTTGAACAAAATCGTTCTTTGCTATCGGTCATCGACAGAAAAACCATTTACTCGGAGCTTCAAAAATTAATAACAATTTGGAAAGAGCGGGTCTTCCTTTGATTACTTGCTGAATCGATTTCTAAGGGTAAATAGTAAATTTAATGTGAATTTGAATAAAATCGTTCTTTGCTATCGATCATAAGATAGAAGAACAATTCACTTGGACCTTAAAAAATTAATAACATTTTGGAAAGAGCATCTCTTCCTCTGATCACTTGCTTAATCGATTCCTAAAGGTGAATAGTAAATTTACTGTGGATTTGAACAAAATCGTTCTTTGCTATCGGTAGTTGCTATGGATAGAAAAACCATTTACTTGGAACTTCAAAAATTAATAACAATTTCGTAATAGCGGGTCATCCTTTGATTATTTGTTGAATCGATTTCTAAGGGTAAATAGTAAATGTAATGTGAATTTGAACAAAATCGTTCTTTGCTATCGGTCATAAGATAGAAGAACAATTTACTTGGACCTTAAAAAATTAATAACAATTTGGAAAGAGCGGGTCTTCCTCTGATCACTTGCTTAATCGATTCCTAAGGGTGAATAGTAAATTTACTGTGGATTTCAACAAAATCGTTCTTTGCTATCGGTCATGGATAGAAAAACCATTTACTAGGAGCTTCAAAAATTAATAACAATTCGGAAAGAGCGGGTCTTCCTCTGATCACTTGCCTTAATCGATTCCTAAGGGTGAATAGTAAATTTACTGTGCATTTGAACATTATCGTTCTTTGCTATCGGTAGTTGCTATGGATAGAAAAACCATTTACTTGGAACTTCAAAAATTAATAACAATTTCGTAATAGCGGGTCTTCCTTTGATTAATTGCTGAATGGATTTCTAAGGATAAATAGTGAATGTAATGTGAGTTTGAACAAAATCGTTCTATGCTATCGGTCATGAGATAAAAAAACTATTTACTTGAATCTCTAAAAATTAATAACAATTTGGAAAGAGCAGGTCTTCCTCTGATTACTTGCTTAATCGATTCCTAAGGGTGAATAGTTAATTTACTGTGAATTTGAAAAAAATCGTTATTTGCTATTGGTCATGAGATAGAAAAACCATTTACTTGGACCTTAAAAAATTAATAACAATTTGGAAAGAGCGGGTCTTCCTCTGATCACTTGCTTAATCGATTCCTAACGGTGAATAGTAAATTTACTGTGAAATTGAACAAAATCGTTCTTTGCCATCGGTCATGGATAAAAAAACCATTTACTTGGAGATTCAAAAATTAATAACAATTTGGAAAGAGCGTGTCTTCCTTTGATTACTTGCTGAATCGTTTTCTAACGATAAATATTGAATGTAAGGTGAGTTTGAACAAAATCGTTCTTTGCCATCGGTCATGAGATAGGAAAATTATTTACTTGAAGCTCTAAAAATTAATAACAATTTGGAAAGAGCGGGTCTTCCTCTGATTACGTGCTTAATCGATTTCTAAGGGTGAATAGTAAATTTACTGCGAATTTGAACAAAATCGTTATTTGCTATCGGTAATGAGACAGAAAAACCATTTACTTGGACCTTAAAAAATTAATAACAATTTGGTAAGAGCGGGTCTTCCTTTGATTACTTGCTGAATGGATTTCTAAGGATAAATAGTGAATGTAATGTGAGTTTGAACAAAATCGTTCGTTGCTATCGGTCATGAGATAAAAAAACTATTTACTTGAATCTCTAAAAATTAATAACAATTTGGAAAGAGCGGGTCGTCCTCTGATCACTTGCTTAATCGATTTCTAATGGTGAATAGTAAATTTACTGTGAATTTGAACAAAATCGTTCTTTGCTATCGGTCATGAGATAGAAAAACCATTTACTTGGACCTTAAAAAATTAATAACAATTTGGTAAGAGCGGGTCTTCCTTTGATTACTTGCTGAATGGATTTCTAAGGTTAAATAGTGAATGTAATGTTAGTTTGAACAAAATCGTTCGTTGCTATCGGTCATGAGATAAAAAAACTATTTACTTGAATCTCTAAAAATTAATAACAATTTGGAAAGAGCGGGTCTTCCTCTGATTACGTGCTTAAACGATTTCTAAGGGTGAATAGTAAATTTACTGCGAATTTGAACAAAATCGTTATTTGCTATCGGTAATGAGATAGAAAAACCATTTACTTGGACCTTAAAAAATTAATAACAATTTGGAAAGAGCGGGTCTTCCTCTGATCACTTGCTTAATCGATTTCTAAGGGTGAATAGTAAATTTACTGTGAAATTGAACAAAATCGTTCTTTGCCATCGGTCATGGATAAAAAAACCATTTACTTGGAGATTCAAAAATTAATAACAATTTGGAAAGAGCGTGTCTTCCTTTGATTACTTGCTGAATCGTTTTCTAACGATAAATATTGAATGTAAGGTGAGTTTGAACAAAATCGTTCTTTGCCATCGGTCATGAGATAGGAAAATTATTTACTTGAAGCTGTAAAAATTAATAACAAATTGGAAAGAGCGGGTCTTCCTCTGATTACGTGCTTAATCGATTTCTAAGGGTGAATAGTAAATTTACTGCGAATTTGAACAAAATCGTTATTTGCTATCGGTAATGAGACAGAAAAACCATTTACTTGGACCTTAAAAAATTAATAACAATTTGGAAAGAGCGGGTCTTCCTCTGATCACTTGCTTAATCGATTTCTAATGGTGAATAGTAAATTTACTGTGAATTTGAACAAAATCGTTCTTTGCTATCGGTCATGAGATAGAAAAACCATTTACTTGGACCTTAAAAAATTAATAACAATTTGGTAAGAGCGGGTCTTCCTTTGATTACTTGCTGAATGGATTTCTAAGGATAAATAGTGAATGTAATGTGAGTTTGAACAAAATCGTTCGTTGCTATCGGTCATGAGATAAAAAAACTATTTACTTGAATCTCTAAAAATTAATAACAATTTGGAAAGAGCGGGTCTTCCTCTGATTAGGTGCTTAATCGATTTCTAAGGGTGAATAGTAAATTTACTGCGAATTTGAACAAAATCGTTATTTGCTATCGGTAATGAGATAGAAAAACCATTTACTTGGACCTTAAAAAATTAATAACAATTTGGAAAGAGCGGGTCTTCCTCTGATCACTTGCTTAATCGATTTCTAAGGGTGAATAGTAAATTTACTGTGAATTTGAACAAAATCCTTCTTTGCTATTGGTCCTGAGATAGAAAAACCATTTACTTGGACCTTAAAAAATTAATAACAATTTGGAATGAGCGGGTCTTCTTCTGATCACTTGCTTGATCGATTCCTAAGGGTGAATAGTAATTTTACTGTGGATTTGAACAAAATCGTTATTTGCTATCGGTAATGAGACAGAAAAACCATTTACTTGGACCTTAAAAAATTAATAACAATTTGGAAAGAGCGGGTCTTCCTCTGATCACTTGCTTAATCGATTTCTAATGGTGAATAGTAAATTTACTGTGAATTTGAACAAAATCGTTCTTTGCTATCGGTCATGAGATAGAAAAACCATTTACTTGGACCTTAAAAAATTAATAACAATTTGGTAAGAGCGGGTCTTCCTTTGATTACTTGCTGAATGGATTTCTAAGGATAAATAGTGAATGTAATGTGAGTTTGAACAAAATCGTTCGTTGCTATCGGTCATGAGATAAAAAAACTATTTACTTGAATCTCTAAAAATTAATAACAATTTGGAAAGAGCGGGTCTTCCTCTGATTACGTGCTTAATCGATTTCTAAGGGTGAATAGTAAATTTACTGCGAATTTGAACAAAATCGTTATTTGCTATCGGTAATGAGATAGAAAAACCATTTACTTGGACCTTAAAAAATTAATAACAATTTGGAATGAGCGGGTCTTCTTCTGATCACTTCCTTGATCGATTCCTAAGGGTGAATAGTAATTTTACTGTGGATTTGGACAAAATCGTTGTTTGCTATCGGTCATGTGATAGAAATACCATTTACTTGGAGCTTCAAAAATTAATAATAATTTTGAAATATCGGGTCTTCCTTTGATTACTTGCTGAATCGATTTCTAAGGGTAAATAGTAAATGTAATGTGAATTTGAACAAAATCGTTGTTTGCTATCGGTCATCAGATAGAAGAACAATTTACTTGGACCTTAAAAAATTAATAACAATTTGGAAAGAGCGGGTCTACCTCTGATCACTTGCTTAATCGATTCCTAAGGGTGAATAGTAAATTTACTGTGCATTTGAACAAAATCGTTCTTTGCTATCGGTAGTTGCTATGGATAGAAAAACCATTTACTTGGAGCTTCAAAAATTAATAACAATTTGGAAAGAGCGGGTCTTCCTTTGATTACTTGCTGAATCGATTTCTAAGGGTAAATAGAAAATGTAATGTGAATTTGAACAAAATCGTTATTTGCTATCGGTCATAAGATAGAAGAACAATTTACTTGAACCTTAAAAAATTAATAACAATTTGGAAAGAGCGGGTCTTCCTCTGATTATTTGCTTAATCGATTCATAAGGGTGAATAGTAAATTTACTGTGAATTTGAACAAAATCGTTCTTTGCTATCGGTTATGGATAGAAAAACCATTTACTTGGAGCTTAAAAAATTAATAACAATTTGGGAAAAGCGGGTCTCCCTTTGATTACTTGCTGAATCGATTTCTAAGGGTAAATAGTAAATGTAATGTGAATTTGAACAAAATCGTTCTTTGCTTTCGGTTATAAGATAGAAGAACAATTTACTTGGACCTTAAAAAATTAATAACAATTTGGAAAGAGCGGGTCTACCTCTAATCACTTGCTTACTCGATTCCTAAAGGTGAATAGCAAATTTACTGTGAATTTGAACAAAATCGTTCTTTGCTATCGCTCATGGATAGAAAAACCATTTACTTGGAGCTTGAAAAATTAATAACAATTTGGAAAGAGCGGGTCTCCCTTTGATTACTTGCTGAATCGATTTCTAAGGGTAAATAGTAAATGTAATGTGAATTTGAACAAAATCGTCCGTTGCTATCGTTCATAAGATAGAAGAACAATTAACTTGGACCTTAAAAAATTAATAACAATTTGGAAAGAGCGGGACATCTTCTGATCACTTGCTTAATTGATTCCTAAGGGTGAATAGTAAATTTACTGTGAATTTGAACAAAATCGTTCTTTGCTATCGGTCATGGATAGAAAAACCATTTACTTGGAGCTTCAAAAATTAATAATAATTTGGAAAGATCGGGTCTTCCTTTGATTACTTGCTGAATCGATTTCTAAGGGTAAATAGTAAATGTAATTTGAATTTGAACAATATCGTTCTTTGCTATCGGTCATAAGATGGAAGAACATTTTACTTGGACCTTAAAAAATTAATAACAATTTAGAAAGAGCGGGTCTTCCTCTGATTACTTGCTTAATCGATTTCTAAGGGTGAATAGTAAATTAAGAGTGAATTTGAACAAAATCGTTCTTTGCTATCGATCATGAGATAAAAAAACCATTTACTTGGACGTTAAAAAATTAATAACAATTTGGAAAGAGCGGGTCTTCCTCTGATCACTTGCTGAATCGATTTCTAAGGGTAAATAGTAAATGTAATGTGAATTTGAACAAAATCGTTATTTGCTATCGGTCATAAGATAGAAGAACAATTTACTTGCACTTTAAAAAATTAATAACAATTTGGAAAGAGCGGGTCTTCCTCTGATTACTAGCTTAATCGATTCCTAAGGGTGAATAGTAAATTTACTGTGAATTTGAACAAAATCGTTCTTTGCTATTGGTCTTGAGATAGAAAAACCATTTACTTGAACCTTAAAAAATTGTTAACAATTTGGAAAGAGCGGGTCTTCCTCTGATCACTTGCTTAATCGATTTATAAGGGTGAATAGTAAATTTACTGTGGATTTGAACAAAATCGTTCTTTGCTATCGGTAGTTGCTATGGATAGAAAAACCATTTACTTGGAGCTTCAAATATTAATAACAATTTGGAAAGAGCAGGTCTTCCTTTGATTACTTGATGAATCGATTTCTAATGGTAAATAGTAAATGTAATGTGAATTTGAACAAAATCGTTCTTTGCTATCGGTCATAAGATAGAAGAACAATTTACTTGGCCCTTTAAAAATTAATAACAATTTGGAAAGAGCGGATCTTCCATTGATTACTTGCTGAATCGATTTCTAATGGTAAATAGTAAATGTAATGTGTATTTGAACAAAATCGTTCTTTGCTATCGGTAATAAGATACAAGAACATTTTACTTGGACATTAAAAAATTAATAACAATTTGGAAAGAGCGGGTCTTCCTCTGATCATTTGCTTACTCAATTCCTAAGGGTGCATAGTAAATTTACTGTGAATTTGAACAAAATCGTCCTTTGCTATCGGTCATGGATAGAAAAACCATTTACTTGGAGCTTAAAAAATTAATACCAATTTGGAAAGAGCGGGTGTTCTTCTGATTACTTGCCTAATCGATTTCTAAGGTTGAATAGTAAATTTACTGTCAATTTGAACAAAATCGTTCTTTGCTATTCGTCATGGATAGAAAAACCATCTACTTGGAGCTTCAAAAATTAATAACAATTTGGAAAGAGCGGGTCTTCCTTTGATTACTTGCTGAATCGATTTCTAAGGGTAAATAGAAAATGTAATGTGAATTTGAACAAAATCGTTATTTGCTATCGGTCATAAGATAGAAGAACAATTTACTTGAACCTTAAAAAATTAATAACAATTTGGAAAGAGCGGGTCTTCCTCTGATCACTTGCTTAATCGATTCATAACGGTGAATTGTAAATTTACTGTGAATTTAAACAAAACCGTTCTTTGCTATCGCTCATGGATAGAAAAACCATTTACTTGGAGCATGAAAAATTAATAACAATTTGGAAAGTGCGGGTCTCCCTTTGATTTCTTGCTTAATCGATTTCTAAGGGTGAATAGTAAATTTACTGTGAATTTGAACAAAATCGTTCTTTGCTATCGGTCATGGATAGAAACCCATTTACTTGGAGCTTCAAAAATTAATAACAACTTGGAAAGAGCTGGTCTTCCTTTGATTACTTGCTGAATCGATTTTTGAGGATAAATAGTGAATGTAATATGAGTTTGAACAAAATCGTTCTTTACTATCGGTCATGAGATAGAAAAACTATTTACTTGAAGCTCTAAAAATTAATAACAATTTAGAATGAGCAAGTCTTCCTCTGATTACTTGCTTAATCGATTTCTAAGGGTGAATAGTCAATTTACTGTGAATTTGAACGATATCGTTCTGTGCTATTGGTCATGAGATAGAAAAACCATTTACTTGGACTTTAAAAAATTAATAACAATTTGGAAAAAGCGGGTCTTCCTCTGATCACTTGCTTAATCGATTCCTAAGGGTGAATATTAAATTGACTGTGAATTTGAACAAAATCGTTCATTGATATCGGTGATGGATAGAAAAACCATTTACGTGGAGCTTCAAAAATGAATAACAATTTGGAAAGAGCGGGTCTTCCTTTGATTACTTGCTGAGTCGCTTTCTAAGGATAAATGGTGAAAGTAATGTGAGTTTGAACAAAGTCGTTCTTTGCTATCGGTCATGTGATAGAAAAACTATTTACTTGAAGTTCTAAAAATTAATAACAATTTGGAAAGAGCGGGTCTTCCTCTGATTACTTGCTTAATCGATTTCTAAGGGTGAATAGTAAATTTACTGTGAATTTGAACAAAATCGTTCTTTGCTATTGGTCTTGAGATCGAAAAACCCTTTACTTGGACCTTAAAAAATTAATATCAATTTGGAAAGAGCGGGTCTTCTTCTAATCACTTGCTTAATCGATTCCTAAGGGTGAATAGTAATTTTACTGTGGATTTGAACAGAATCGTTCTTTGCTATCGGTAGTTGCTATGGATAGAAAAACCATTTACTGGGAAATTCAAAAATTAATAACAATTTGGAAAGAGCGGGTCTTCCTCTGATTACTTGCTTAATCAATTTCTAAGGGTGAATAGTAAATTTACTGTGAATTTGAACAAAATCGTTCTTTGCTATTGGTCTTGAGATCGAAAAACCCTTTACTTGGACCTTAAAAAATTAATAACAATTTGGAATGAGCGGGTCTTCTTCTAATCACTTGCTTAATCGATTCCTAAGGGTGAATAGTAATTTTACTGTGGATTTGAACAAAATCGTTCTTTGCTATCGGTCATGTGATAGAAAAACCATTTACTTGGAGCTTCAAAAATTAATAATAATTTGGAAATATCGGGTCTTCCTTTGATTACTTGCTGAATCGATTTCTAAGGGTAAATAGTAAATGTAATGTGAATTTGAACAAAATCGTTGTTTGCTATCGGTCATCAGATAGAAGAACAATTTACTTGGACCTTAAAAAATTAATAACAATTTGGAAAGAGCGGGTCTTCCTCTGATCACTTGCTTAGTCGATTCCTAAGGGTGAATAGTAAATTTAATGTGCATTTGAACAAAATCGTTATTTGCTATCGGTAGTTGTTATGGATAGAAAAACCATTTACTTGGAACTTCAAAAATTAATATCAATTTGGAAAGAGCGGGTCTTCCTTTGGTTACTTGCTGAATGGATTTCTAAGGATAAATAGTGAATGTAATGTGAGTTTGAACAAAATCGTTCATTACTATCGGTCATGAGATAGAAAAACTATTTACTTGAAGCTCTAAAAATTAAAAACAATTTGGAAAGAGCGGGTCTTCCTCTGATCACTTGCTCAATCGATTCCTAAGGGTGAAGAGTAAATTTACTGTGGTTTTGAACAAAATCGTTCTTTGCTATCGGTCTTGGACAGAAAAACCATTTACTTGGATCTTCAAAAATTAATAACAACATGGAAAGAGCGGGTCTTCCTTTGATTAGTTGCTGAATCGATTTTTGAGGATAAATAGTGAATGTAATGTGAGTTTGAACAAAATCGTTCTTTACTATCGGTCATGAGATAGAAAAACTATTTACTTGAAGCTATAAAAATTAATAACAATTTGGAAATAGCGGGTCTTCCTCAGATTACTTGCTTAATCCATTTCTAAGGGTGAATAGTCAATTTACTGTGAATTTGAACGAAATCGTTCTTTGCTATTGGTCATGAGATAGAAAAACCATTTACATGGACTTTAAAAAATTAATAACAATTTGGAAAAAGCGGGTCTTCCTCTGATTACTTGCTTAATCGATTTCTAAGGGTGAATAGTAAATTAAGAGTGAATTTGAACAAAATCGTTCTTTGCTATCGATCATGAGATAAAAAAACCATTTACTTGGACGTTAAAAAATTAATAACAATTTGGAAAGAGCGGGTCTTCCTCTGATCACTTGCTTAATCGACTCGTAACGGTGCATAGTAAATTTACTGTGAATTTGAACAAAATCGTTCTTTGCTATCGGTCATAAGATAGAAGAACAATTTACTTGGACCTTAAAAAATTTATAACATTTTGGAAAAAGCAGGTCTTCCTCTGATCACTTGCTTAATCGATTCCTAAAGGTGAATAGTAAATTTACTGTGGATTTCAACAAAATCGTTCTTTGGTATCGGTCATGGACAGAAAAACCATTTACTCGGAGCTTCAAAAATTAATAACAATTTGGAAAGAGCGGGTCTTCCTCTGATCACTTGCTGAATCGATTTCTAAGGGTAAATAGTAAATGTAATGTGAATTTGAACAAAATCGTTATTTGCTATCGGTCATAAGATAGAAGAACAATTTACTTGCACTTTAAAAAATTAATAACAATTTGGAAAGAGCGGGTCTTCCTCTGATTACTAGCTTAATCGATTCCTAAGGGTGAATAGTAAATTTACTGTGAATTTGAACAAAATCGTTCTTTGCTATTGGTCTTGAGATAGAAAAACCATGTACTTGAACCTTAAAAAATTATTAACAATTTGGAAAGAGCGGGTCTTCCTCTGATCACTTGCTTAATCGATTTATAAGGGTGAATAGTAAATTTACTGTGGATTTGAACAAAATCGTTCTTTGCTATCGGTAGTTGCTATGGATAGAAAAACCATTTACTTGGAGCTTCAAATATTAATAACAATTTGGAAAGAGCGGGTCTTCCTCTGATCACTTGCTTAATCGATTTCTAATGGTGAATAGTAAATTTACTGTGAATTTGAACAAAATCGTTCTTTGCTATCGGTCATGAGATAGAAAAACCATTTACTTGGAACTTCAAAAATTAATAACAATTTGGTAAGAGCGGGTCTTCCTTTGATTACTTGCTGAATGTATTTCTAAGGATAAATAGTGAATGTAATGTGAGTTTGAACAAAATCGTTCTTTGCTATCGGTCATGAGATAAAAAAACTATTTACTTGAATCTCTAAAAATTAATAACAATTTGGAAAGAGCGGGTCTTCCTCTGATTACTTGCTTAATCGATTCCTAAGGGTCAATAGTTAATTTACTGTGAATTTGAACAAAATCGTTCTTTGCTATTGGTCATGAGATAGAAAAACCATTTACTTGGACCTTAAAAAATTAATAACAGTTTGAAAAGAGCGGGTCTTCCTCTGATCACTTGCTTAATCGATTCCTAACGGTGAATAGTAAATTTACTGTGAATTTGAACAAAATCGTTCTTTGCCATCGGTCATGGATAAAAAAACCATTTACTTGGACATTCAAAAATTAATAACAATTTGGAAAGAGCGTGTCTTCCTTTGATTACTTGCTGAATCAATTTCTAAGGATAAATAGTGAATGTAAAGTGAGTTTGAACAAAATCGTTCTTTGCCATCGGTCATGAGATAGGAAAATTATTTACTTGAAGCTCTAAAAATTAATAACAATTTGGAAAGACCGGGTCTTCCTCTGATTACGTGCTTAATCGATTTCTAAGGGCGAATAGTAAATTTACTGCGAATTTGAACAAAATCGTTATTTGCTATCGGTAATGAGATAGAAAAACCATTTACTTGGACCTTATAAAATTAATAACAATTTGGAAAGAGCGGGTCTTCCTCTGATCACTTGCTTAATCGATTCCTAAGGGTGAATAGTAAATTTACTGTGGATTTGAACAGAATCGTTCTTTGCTATCGGTAGTTGCTATGGATAGAAAAACCATTTACTGGGAACTTCAAAAATTAATAACAATTTGGAAAGAGCGGGTCTTCCCCTGATTACTCGCTTAATCGATTTCTAATGGTGAATAGTAAATTTACTGTGAATTTGAACAAAATCGTTCTTTGCTATCGGTCATGAGATAGAAAAACCATTTACTTGGACCTTAAAAAATTAATAACAATTTGGAACGAGCGGGTCTTCCTCTGATCACTTGCTCAATCGATTCCTAAGGGTGAAGAGTAAATTTACTGTGGTTTTGAACAAAATCGTTCTTTGCTATCGGTCATGGACAGAAAAACCATTTACTTGGATCTTCAAAAATTAATAACAACATGGAAAGAGCGGGTCTTCCTTTGATTAGTTGCTGAATCGATTTTTGAGGATAAATAGTCAATGTAATGTGAGTTTGAACAAAATCGTTCTTTACTATCGGTCAGGAGATAGGAAAACTATTTACTTGAAGCTATAAAAATTAATAACAATTTGGAAATAGCGGGTCTTCCTCAGATTACTTGCTTAATCCATTTCTAAGGGTGAATAGTCAATTTACTGTGAATTTGAACGAAATCGTTCTTTGCTATTGGTCATGAGATAGAAAAACCATTTACATGGACTTTAAAAAATTAATAACAATTTGGAAAAAGCGGGTCTTCCTCTGATTACTTGCTTAATCGATTTCTAAGGGTGAATAGTAAATTAAGAGTGAATTTGAACAAAATCGTTCTTTGCTATCGATCATGAGATAAAAAAACCATTTACTTGGACGTTAAAAAATTAATAACAATTTGGAAAGAGCGGGTCTTCCTCTGATCACTTGCTTAATCGATTCGTAACGGTGCATAGTAAATTTACTGTGAATTTGAACAAAATCGTTCTTTGCTATCGGTCATGAGATAAAAAAAATATTTACTTGAAGCTCTAAAAATTAATAACAATTTGGAAAGAGCGGGTCTTCCTCTGATTACTTGCTTAATCGATTTCTAAGGGTAAATAGTAAATTTCCTGTGAATTTGAACAAAATCGTTCTTTGCTATCGGTCATGGATGAAAACCCATTTACTTGGAGCTTCAAAAATTAATAACAATTTGGAAAGAGCGGGTCTTCCTTTGATTACTTCCTGAATCGATTTTTAAGGATAAATAGTGAATGAAATGTGAGTTTGAACAAAATCGTTCTTTACTATCGGTCATGAGATGGAAAAAATATTCACTTGAAGTTCGAAAAATTAATAACAATTTGGAAAGGGCGGGTCTTCCTCTGATTACTTGCTTAATCGATTTCTAAGGGTGAATAGTAAATTTACTATGAATTTGAACAAAATCGTTCTTTGCTATCGGTCATGAGATAGAAAAACCATTTACTTGCACCTTAAAAAATTAATAACAATTTGGAACGAGCGGGACTTCCTCTGATCACTTGCTCAATCGATTCCTAAAGGTGAATAGTAAATTTACTGTGGATTTCAACAAAATCGTTCTTTGGTATCGGTCATGGACAGAAAAACCATTTACTCGGAGCTTCAAAAATTAATAACAATTTGGAAAGAGCGGGTCTTCCTTTGATTACTTGCTGAATGGATTTCTAAGGGTAAATAGTAAATATAATGTGAATTTGAACAAAATCGTTCTTTGCTATCGGTCATAAGATAGAAGAACAATTTACTTGGACCTTAAAAAATTTATAACATTTTGGAAAAAGCAGGTCTTCCTCTGATCACTTGCTTAATCGATTCCTAAAGGTGAATAGTAAATTTACTGTGGATTTCAACAAAATCGTTCTTTGGTATCGGTCATGGACAGAAAAACCATTTACTCGGAGCTTCAAAAATTAATAACAATTTGGAAAGAGCGGGTCTTCCTCTGATCACTGGCTTAATCGATTCCTAAGGGTGAATAGTAAATTTACTGTGGATTTGAACAAAATCGTTCTTTGCTATCGGTAGTTGCTATGGTAGAAAAACCATTTACTTGGAGCTTCAGAAATTAATAACAATTTGGAAAGAGCGGGTCTTCCATTGATTACTTGCTGAATCGATTTCTAAGAATAAAAAGTAAATGTAAAGTGAGTTTGAACAAAATCGTTCTTTGCTATCGGTCATTTGATAAAAAAACTATTTACTTGAAGCTCTAAAAATTAATAACAATTTGGAAAGAGCGTGTCTTCCTCTGATTACTTGCTTAATCGATTTCTAAGGGTGAATAGTAAATTTACTGTGAATTTGAACAAAATCGTTCTTTGCTATTGGTCATTAGATAGAAAAACCATTTACTTGCACCTTAAAAAATTAATAACAATTTGGAAAGAGCGGGTCTTCCTCTGATCACTTGCTTAATCGATTCCTAAGGGTGAATAGTAAATTTACTGTGAATTTGAACAAAATCGTTCTTTGCTATCGGTCATGGATAGAAACCCATTTACTTGGAGCTTCAAAAATGAATAACAATTTGGAAAGAGCGGGTCTTCCTTTGATTACTTGCTGAGTCGATTTCTAAGGATAAATGGTGAAAGTAATGTGAGTTTGAACAAAGTCGTTCTTTGCTATCGGTCATGTGATAGAAAAACTATTTACTTGAAGTTCTAAAAATTAATAACAATTTGGAAAGAGCGGGTCTTCCTCTGATTACTTGCTTAATAGATTTCTAAGGGTGAATAGTAAATTTAGAGTGAATTTGAACAAAATCGTTCTTTGCTATCGGTCATGAGATAGAAAAACCATTTACTTGGACCTTTAAAAATTAATAACAATTTGGAAAGAGCGGGTCTTCCTCTGATTACTTGCTTAATCGATTTCTAAGGGTGAATAGTAAATTTACTGTGAATTTGAACAAAATCGTTCTTTGCTATTGGTCTTGAGATCGAAAAACCCTTTACTTGGACCTTAAAAAATTAATAACAATTTGGAATGAGCGGGTCTTCTTCTAATCACTTGCTTAATCGATTCCTAAGGGTGAATAGTAATTTTACTGTGGATTTGAACAGAATCGTTCTTTGCTATCGGTAGTTGCTATGGATAGAAAAACCATTTACTGGGAACTTCAAAAATTAATAACAATTTGGAAAGAGCGGGTCTTCCTCTGATTACTTGCTTAATCGATTTCTAAGGGTGAATAGTAAATTTACTGTGAATTTGAACAAAATCGTTCTTTGCTATTGGTCTTGAGATCGAAAAACCCTTTACTTGGACATTAAAAAATTAATAACAATTTGGAATGAGCGGGTCTTCTTCTAATCACTTGCTTAATCGATTCCTAAGGGTGAATAGTAATTTTACTGTGGATTTGAACAAAATCGTTCTTTGCTATCGGTCATGTGATAGAAAAACCATTTACTTGGAGCTTCAAAAATTAATAATAATTTGGAAATATCGGGTCTTCCTTTGATTACTTGCTGAATCGATTTCTAAGGGTAAATAGTAAATGTAATGTGAATTTGAACAAAATCGTTGTTTGCTATCGGTCATCAGATAGAAGAACAATTTACTTGGACCTTAAAAAATTAATAACAATTTGGAAAGAGCGGGTCTTCCTCTGATCACTTGCTTAGTCGATTCCTAAGGGTGAATAGTAAATTTAATGTGCATTTGAACAAAATCGTTATTTGCTATCGGTAGTTGCTATGGATAGAAAAACCATTTACTTGGAACTTCAAAAATTAATATCAATTTGGAAAGAGCGGGTCTTCCTTTGGTTACTTGCTGAATGGATTTCTAAGGATAAATAGTGAATGTAATGTGAGTTTGAACAAAATCGTTCATTACTATCGGTCATGAGATAGAAAAACTATTTACTTGAAGCTCTAAAAATTAAAAACAATTTGGAAAGAGCGGGTCTTCCTCTGATCACTTGCTCAATCGATTCCTAAGGGTGAAGAGTAAATTTACTGTGGTTTTGAACAAAATCGTTCATTGCTATTGGTCATGAGATAGAAAAACCATTTACATGGACTTTAAAAAATTAATAACAATTTGGAAAAAGCGGGTCTTCCTGTGATTACTTGCTTAATCGATTTCTAAGGGTGAATAGTAAATTAAGAGTGAATTTGAACAAAATCGTTCTTTGCTATCGATCATGAGATAAAAAAACCATTTACTTGGACGTTAAAAAATTAATAACAATTTGGAAAGAGCGGGTCTTCCTCTGATCACTTGCTTAATCGATTCGTAACGGTGCATAGTAAATTTACTGTGAATTTGAACAAAATCGTTCTTTGCTATCGGTCATGAGATAAAAAAAATATTTACTTGAAGCTCTAAAAATTAATAACAATTTGGAAAGAGCGGGTCTTCCTCTGATTACTTGCTTAATCGATTTCTAAGGGTGAATAGTAAATTTCCTGTGAATTTGAACAAAATCGTTCATTGCTATCGGTGATGGATAGAAAAACCATTTACGTGGAGCTTCAAAAATGAATAACAATTTGGAAAGAGCGGGTCTTCCTTTGATTACTTGCTGAGTCGATTTCTAAGGATAAATGGTGAAAGTAATGTGAGTTTGAACAAAGTCGTTCTTTGCTATCGGTCATGTGATAGAAAAACTATTTACTTGAAGTTCTAAAAATTAATAACAATTTGGAAAGAGCGGGTCTTCCTCTGATTACTTGCTTAATAGATTTCTAAGGGTGAATAGTAAATTTAGAGTGAATTTGAACAAAATCGTTCTTTGCTATCGGTCATAAGATAGAAGAACAATTTACTTGGACCTTAAAAAATTTATAGCATTTTGGAAAAAGCAGGTCTTCCTCTGATCACTTGCTTAATCGATTCCTAAAGGTGAATAGTAAATTTATTGTGGATTTCAACAAAATCGTTCTTTGGTATCGGTCATGGACAGAAAAACCATTTACTCGGAGCTTCAAAAATTAATAACAATTTGGAAAGAGCGGGTCTTCCTCTGATCACTGGCTTAATCGATTCCTAAGGGTGAATAGTAAATTTACTGTGGATTTGAACAAAATCGTTCTTTGCTATCGGTAGTTGCTATGGTAGAAAAACCATTTACTTGGAGCTTCAGAAATTAATAACAATTTGGAAAGAGCGGGTCTTCCATTGATTACTTGCTGAGTCGATTTCTAAGGATAAAAAGTAAATGTAAAGTGAGTTTGAACAAAATCGTTCTTTGCTATCGGTCATTTGATAAAAAAACTATTTACTCTGGGGTAAATGTAGGGTAAATAGTAAATGTAATGTGAATTTGAACAAAATCGTTCTTTGCTATCGGTCGTAAGATAGAAGAACAATTTACTTGGACCTTAAAAAATTTATAACATTTTGGAAAAAGCAGGTCTTCCTCTGATCACTTGCTTAATCGATTCCTAAAGGTCAATAGTAAATTTACTGTGGATTTCAACAAAATCGTTCTTTGGTATCGGTCATGGACAGAAAAACCATTTACTCGGAGCTTCAAAAATTAATAACAATTTGGAAAGAGCGGGTCTTCCTCTGATCACTGGCTTAATCGATTCCTAAGGGTGAATAGTAAATTTACTGTGGATTTGAACAAAATCGTTCTTTGCTATCGGTAGTTGCTACGGTAGAAAAACCATTTACTTGGAGCTTCAGAAATTAATAACAATTTGGAAAGAGCGGGTCTTCCATTGATTACTTGCTTAATCGATTTCTAAGGGTGAATAGTAAATTTACTGTGAATTTGAACAAAATCGTTCTTTGCCATTGGTCATGAGATAGAAAAACCATTTACTTGGACCTTAAAAAATTAATAACAATTTGGAAAGAGCGGGTATTCCTCTGATCACTTGCTTAATCGATTCCTAAGGGTGAATAGTAAATTTACTGTGAATTTGAACAAAATCGTTCTTTGCTATCGGTCATGGATAGAAACCCATTTACTTGGAGCTTCAAAAATTAATAACAACTTGGAAAGAGCGGGTCTTCCTTTGATTACTTGCTGAATCGATTTTTGAGGATAAATAGTGAATGTAATGTGAGTTTGAACAAAATCGTTCTTTACTATCGGTCATGAGATAGAAAAACTATTTACTTGAAGCTCTAAAAATTAATAACAATTTGGAATGAGCAAGTCTTCCTCTGATTACTTACTTAATCGATTTCTAAGGGTGAATAGTCAATTTACTGTGAATTTGAACGAAATCGTTCTGTGCTATTGGTCATGAGATAGAAAAACCATTTACTTGGACGTTAAAAAATTAATAACAATTTGGAAAAAGCGGGTCTTCCTCTGATCACTTGCTTAATCGATTCCTAAGGGTGAATAGTAAATTGACTGTGAATTTGAACAAAATCGTTCTTTGCTATCGGTGTTGGATAGAAAAACCATTTACGTGGAGCTTCAAAAATGAATAACAATTTGGAAAGAGCGGGTCTTCCTTTGATTACTTGCTGAGTCGATTTCTAAGGATAAATGGTGAAAGTAATGTGAGTTTGAACAAAGTCGTTCTTTGCTATCGGTCATGTGATAGAAAAACTATTTACTTGAAGTTCTAAAAATTAATAACAATTTGGAAAGAGCGGGTCTTCCTCTGATTACTTGCTTAATAGATTTCTAAGGGTGAATAGTAAATTTAGAGTGAATTTGAACAAAATCGTTCTTTGCTATCGGTCATGAGATAGAAAAACCATTTACTTGGACCTTTAAAAATTAATAACAATTTGGAAAGAGCGGGTCTTCCTCTGATTACTTGCTTAATCGATTTCTAAGGGTGAATAGTAAATTTACTGTGAATTTGAACAAAATCGTTCTTTGCTATTGGTCTTGAGATCGAAAAACCCTTTACTTGGACCTTAAAAAATTAATAACAATTTGGAATGAGCGGGTCTTCTTCTAATCACTTGCTTAATCGATTCCTAAGGGTGAATAGTAATTTTACTGTGGATTTGAACAGAATCGTTCTTTGCTATCGGTAGTTGCTATGGATAGAAAAACCATTTACTGGGAACTTCAAAAATTAATAACAATTTGGAAAGAGCGGGTCTTCCTCTGATTACTTGCTTAATCGATTTCTAAGGGTGAATAGTAAATTTACTGTGAATTTGAACAAAATCGTTCTTTGCTATTGGTCTTGAGATCGAAAAACCCTTTACTTGGACATTAAAAAATTAATAACAATTTGGAATGAGCGGGTCTTCTTCTAATCACTTGCTTAATCGATTCCTAAGGGTGAATAGTAATTTTACTGTGGATTTGAACAAAATCGTTCTTTGCTATCGGTCATGTGATAGAAAAACCATTTACTTGGAGCTTCAAAAATTAATAATAATTTGGAAATATCGGGTCTTCCTTTGATTACTTGCTGAATCGATTTCTAAGGGTAAATAGTAAATGTAATGTGAATTTGAACAAAATCGTTGTTTGCTATCGGTCATCAGATAGAAGAACAATTTACTTGGACCTTAAAAAATTAATAACAATTTGGAAAGAGCGGGTCTTCCTCTGATCACTTGCTTAGTCGATTCCTAAGGGTGAATAGTAAATTTAATGTGCATTTGAACAAAATCGTTATTTGCTATCGGTAGTTGCTATGGATAGAAAAACCATTTACTTGGAACTTCAAAAATTAATATCAATTTGGAAAGAGCGGGTCTTCCTTTGGTTACTTGCTGAATGGATTTCTAAGGATAAATAGTGAATGTAATGTGAGTTTGAACAAAATCGTTCATTACTATCGGTCATGAGATAGAAAAACTATTTACTTGAAGCTCTAAAAATTAAAAACAATTTGGAAAGAGCGGGTCTTCCTCTGATCACTTGCTCAATCGATTCCTAAGGGTGAAGAGTAAATTTACTGTGGTTTTGAACAAAATCGTTCATTGCTATTGGTCATGAGATAGAAAAACCATTTACATGGACTTTAAAAAATTAATAACAATTTGGAAAAAGCGGGTCTTCCTGTGATTACTTGCTTAATCGATTTCTAAGGGTGAATAGTAAATTAAGAGTGAATTTGAACAAAATCGTTCTTTGCTATCGATCATGAGATAAAAAAACCATTTACTTGGACGTTAAAAAATTAATAACAATTTGGAAAGAGCGGGTCTTCCTCTGATCACTTGCTTAATCGATTCGTAACGGTGCATAGTAAATTTACTGTGAATTTGAACAAAATCGTTCTTTGCTATCGGTCATGAGATAAAAAAAATATTTACTTGAAGCTCTAAAAATTAATAACAATTTGGAAAGAGCGGGTCTTCCTCTGATTACTTGCTTAATCGATTTCTAAGGGTGAATAGTAAATTTCCTGTGAATTTGAACAAAATCGTTCATTGCTATCGGTGATGGATAGAAAAACCATTTACGTGGAGCTTCAAAAATGAATAACAATTTGGAAAGAGCGGGTCTTCCTTTGATTACTTGCTGAGTCGATTTCTAAGGATAAATGGTGAAAGTAATGTGAGTTTGAACAAAGTCGTTCTTTGCTATCGGTCATGTGATAGAAAAACTATTTACTTGAAGTTCTAAAAATTAATAACAATTTGGAAAGAGCGGGTCTTCCTCTGATTACTTGCTTAATAGATTTCTAAGGGTGAATAGTAAATTTAGAGTGAATTTGAACAAAATCGTTCTTTGCTATCGGTCATAAGATAGAAGAACAATTTACTTGGACCTTAAAAAATTTATAGCATTTTGGAAAAAGCAGGTCTTCCTCTGATCACTTGCTTAATCGATTCCTAAAGGTGAATAGTAAATTTACTGTGGATTTCAACAAAATCGTTCTTTGGTATCGGTCATGGACAGAAAAACCATTTACTCGGAGCTTCAAAAATTAATAACAATTTGGAAAGAGCGGGTCTTCCTCTGATCACTGGCTTAATCGATTCCTAAGGGTGAATAGTAAATTTACTGTGGATTTGAACAAAATCGTTCTTTGCTATCGGTAGTTGCTATGGTAGAAAAACCATTTACTTGGAGCTTCAGAAATTAATAACAATTTGGAAAGAGCGGGTCTTCCATTGATTACTTGCTGAGTCGATTTCTAAGGATAAAAAGTAAATGTAAAGTGAGTTTGAACAAAATCGTTCTTTGCTATCGGTCATTTGATAAAAAAACTATTTACTCTGGGGTAAATGTAGGGTAAATAGTAAATGTAATGTGAATTTGAACAAAATCGTTCTTTGCTATCGGTCGTAAGATAGAAGAACAATTTACTTGGACCTTAAAAAATTTATAACATTTTGGAAAAAGCAGGTCTTCCTCTGATCACTTGCTTAATCGATTCCTAAAGGTCAATAGTAAATTTACTGTGGATTTCAACAAAATCGTTCTTTGGTATCGGTCATGGACAGAAAAACCATTTACTCGGAGCTTCAAAAATTAATAACAATTTGGAAAGAGCGGGTCTTCCTCTGATCACTGGCTTAATCGATTCCTAAGGGTGAATAGTAAATTTACTGTGGATTTGAACAAAATCGTTCTTTGCTATCGGTAGTTGCTACGGTAGAAAAACCATTTACTTGGAGCTTCAGAAATTAATAACAATTTGGAAAGAGCGGGTCTTCCATTGATTACTTGCTTAATCGATTTCTAAGGGTGAATAGTAAATTTACTGTGAATTTGAACAAAATCGTTCTTTGCCATTGGTCATGAGATAGAAAAACCATTTACTTGGACCTTAAAAAATTAATAACAATTTGGAAAGAGCGGGTATTCCTCTGATCACTTGCTTAATCGATTCCTAAGGGTGAATAGTAAATTTACTGTGAATTTGAACAAAATCGTTCTTTGCTATCGGTCATGGATAGAAACCCATTTACTTGGAGCTTCAAAAATTAATAACAACTTGGAAAGAGCGGGTCTTCCTTTGATTACTTGCTGAATCGATTTTTGAGGATAAATAGTGAATGTAATGTGAGTTTGAACAAAATCGTTCTTTACTATCGGTCATGAGATAGAAAAACTATTTACTTGAAGCTCTAAAAATTAATAACAATTTGGAATGAGCAAGTCTTCCTCTGATTACTTACTTAATCGATTTCTAAGGGTGAATAGTCAATTTACTGTGAATTTGAACGAAATCGTTCTGTGCTATTGGTCATGAGATAGAAAAACCATTTACTTGGACGTTAAAAAATTAATAACAATTTGGAAAAAGCGGGTCTTCCTCTGATCACTTGCTTAATCGATTCCTAAGGGTGAATAGTAAATTGACTGTGAATTTGAACAAAATCGTTCTTTGCTATCGGTGTTGGATAGAAAAACCATTTACGTGGAGCTTCAAAAATGAATAACAATTTGGAAAGAGCGGGTCTTCCTTTGATTACTTGCTGAGTCGATTTCTAAGGATAAATGGTGAAAGTAATGTGAGTTTGAACAAAGTCGTTCTTTGCTATCGGTCATGTGATAGAAAAACTATTTACTTGAAGCTCTAAAAATTAATAACAATTTGGAAAGAGCGGGTCTTCCTCTGATTACGTGCTTAATCGATTTCTAAGGGTGAATAGTAAATTTACTGCAAATTTGAACAAAATCGTTATTTGCTATCGGTAATGAGATAGAAAAACCATTTACTTGGACCTTAAAAAATTAATAACAATTTGGAAAGAGCGGGTCTTCCTCTGATTACTTGCTTAATCGATTTCTAAGGGTGAATAGTAAATTTACTGTGAATTTGAACAAAATCGTTCTTTGCTATTGGTTCTGAGATAGAAAAACCATTTACTTGGACCTTACAAAATTAATAACAATTTGGACTGAGCGGGTCTTCTTCTGATCACTTGCTTAATCGATTCCTAAGGGTGAATAGTAATTCTACTGTGGATTTGAACAAAATCGTTCTTTGCTATCGGTCATGTGATAGAAAAACCATTTACTTGGAGCTTCAAAAATTAATAATAATTTGGAAAGATCGGGTCTTCCTTTGATTACTTGCTGAATCGATTTCTAAGGGTAAATAGTAAATGTAATGTGAATTTGAACAAAATCGTTCTTTGCTATCGGTCATAAGATAGAAGAACAATTTACTTGGACCTTAAAAAATTAATAACAATTTGGAAAGAGCGGGTCTTCCTCTGATCACTTGCTTAATCGATTCCTAAGGGTGAATAGTAAATTTACTGTGGATTTCAACAAAATCGTTTTTTGCTATCGATCATGGATAGAAAAACCATTTACTAGGAGCTTCAAAAATTAATAACAATTCGGAAAGAGCGGGTCTTCCTCTGATCACTTGCCTTAATCGATTCCTAAGGGTGAATAGTAAATTTACTGTGCATTTGAACAAAATCGTTCTTTGCTATCGGTAGTTGCTATGGATAGAAAAACCATTTACTTGGAACTTCAAAAATTAATAACAATTTGGTAAGAGCGGGTCTTCCTTTGATTACTTGCTGAATGTATTTCTAAGGATAAATAGTGAATGTAATGTGAGTTTGAACAAAATCGTTCTTTGCTATCGGTCATGAGATAAAAAAGCTATTTACTTGAATCTCTAAAAATTAATAACAATTTGGAAAGAGCGGGTCTTCCTCTGATTACTTGCTTAATCGATTCCTAAGGGTCAATAGTTAATTTACTGTGAATTTGAACAAAATCGTTCTTTGCTATTGGTCATGAGATAGAAAAACCATTTACTTGGACCTTAAAAAATTAATAACAGTTTGAAAAGAGCGGGTCTTCCTCTGATCACTTGCTTAATCGATTCCTAACGGTGAATAGTAAATTTACTGTGAATTTGAACAAAATCGTTCTTTGCCATCGGTCATGGATAAAAAAACCATTTACTTGAACATTCAAAAATTAATAACAATTTGGAAAGAGCGTGTCTTCCTTTGATTACTTGCTGAATCAATTTCTAAGGATAAATAGTGAATGTAAAGTGAGTTTGAACAAAATCGTTCTTTGCCATCGGTTATGAGATAGGAAAATTATTTACTTGAAGCTCTAAAAATTAATAACAATTTGGAAAGACCGGGTTTTCCTCTGATTACGTGCTTAATCGATTTCTAAGGGTGAATAGTAAATTGACTGCGAATTTGAACAAAATCGTTATTTGCTATCGGTAATGAGATAGAAAAACCATTTACTTGGACCTTAAAAAATTAATAACAATTTGGAAAGAGCGGGTCTTCCTCTGATCACTTGCTTAATCGATTCCTAAGGGTGAATAGTAAATTTACTGTGGATTTGAACAGAATCGTTCTTTGCTATCGGTAGTTGCTATGGATAGAAAAACCATTTACTGGGAACTTCAAAAATTAATAACAATTTGGAAAGAGCGGGTCTTCCTCTGATTACTTGCTTAATCGATTTCTAAGGGTGAATAGTAAATTTAGTGTGAATTTGAACAAAATCGTTCTTGGCTATTGGTCTTGAGATAGAAAAACCCTTTACTTGGACCTTAAAAAATTAATAACAATTTGGAATGAGCGGGTCTTCTTCTAATCACTGGATTAATCGATTCGTAAGGGTGAATAGTAATTTTACTGTGGATTTGAACAAAATCGTTCTTTGCTATCGGGCATGTGATAGAAAAACCATTTACTTGGAGCTTCAAAAATTAATAATAATTTGGAAATATCGGGTCATCCTTTGATTACTTGCTGAATCGATTTCTTAGGGTAAATAGTAAATGTAATGTGAATTTGAACAAAATCGTTGTTTGCTATCGGTCATCAGATAGAAGAACAATTTACTTGGACCTTAAAAAATTAATAACAATTTGGAAAGAGCGGGTCTTCCTCTGATCACTTGCTTAATCGATTCCTAAGGGTGAATAGTAAATTTAATGTACATTTGAACAAAATCGTTCTTTGCTATCGGTAGTTGCTATGGATATAAAAACCATTTACTTGGAACTTCAAAAATTAATATCAATTTGGAAAGAGCGGGTCTTCCTTTGATTACTTGCTGAATGGATTTCTGAGGATAAATAGTGAATGTAATGTGAGTTTGAACAAAATCGTTCTTTACTATCGGTCATGAGATAGAAAAACTATTTACTTGAAGCTCTAAAAATTAATAACAATTTGGAAAGAGCGGGTCTTCCCCTGATTACTCGCTTAATCGATTTCTAAGGGTGAATAGTAAATTTACTGTGAATTTGAACAAAATCGTTCTTTGCTATCGGTCATGAGAGAGAAAAACCATTTACTTGGACCTTAAAAAATTAATAACAATTTGGAAAGAGCGGGTCTTCCTCTGATCACTTGCTTAATCGATTCCTAACCGTGAATAGTAAATTTACTGTGAAATTGAACAAAATCGTTCTTTGCCATCGGACATGGATAAAAAAACCATTTACTTGGAGATTCAAAAATTAATAACAATTTGGAAAGAGCGTGTCTTCCTTTGATTACTTGCTGAATCAATTTCTAAGGATAAATAGTGAATGTAAAGTGAGTTTGAACAAAATCGTTCTTTGCCATCGGTCATGAGATAGGAAAATTATTTACTTGAAGCTCTAAAAATTAATAACAATTTGGAAAGAGCGGGTCTTCCTCTGATTACGTGCTTAATCGATTCCTAAGGGTGAATAGTAAATTTACTGTGGATTTGAACAAAATCGTTCTTTGCTATCGGTAGTTGCTATGGATAGAAAACCCATTTACTGGGAACTTCAAAAATTAATAACAATTTGGAAAGAGCGGGTCTTCCTCTGATTACGTGCTTAATCGATTTCTAAGGGTGAATAGTAAATTTACTGCGAATTTGAACAAAATCGTTATTTGCTATCGGTAATGAGATAGAAAAACCATTTACTTGGACCTTAAAAAATTAATAACAATTTGGAAAGAGCGGGTCTTCCTCTGATCACTTGCTTAATCGATTCCTAAGGGTGAATAGTAAATTTACTGTGGATTTGAACAGAATCGTTCTTTGCTATCGGTAGTTGCTATGGATAGAAAAACCATTTACTGGGAACTTCAAAAATTAATAACAATTTGGAAAGAGCGGGTCTTCCTCTGATTACTTGCTTAATCGATTTCTAAGGGTGAATAGTAAATTTAGTGTGAATTTGAACAAAATCGTTCTTGGCTATTGGTCTTGAGATAGAAAAACCCTTTACTTGGACCTTAAAAAATTAATAACAATTTGGAATGAGCGGGTCTTCTTCTAATCACTGGATTAATCGATTCGTAAGGGTGAATAGTAATTTTACTGTGGATTTGAACAAAATCGTTCTTTGCTATCGGGCATGTGATAGAAAAACCATTTACTTGGAGCTTCAAAAATTAATAATAATTTGGAAATATCGGGTCATCCTTTGATTACTTGCTGAATCGATTTCTTAGGGTAAATAGTAAATGTAATGTGAATTTGAACAAAATCGTTGTTTGCTATCGGTCATCAGATAGAAGAACAATTTACTTGGACCTTAAAAAATTAATAACAATTTGGAAAGAGCGGGTCTTCCTCTGATCACTTGCTTAATCGATTCCTAAGGGTGAATAGTAAATTTAATGTACATTTGAACAAAATCGTTCTTTGCTATCGGTAGTTGCTATGGATATAAAAACCATTTACTTGGAACTTCAAAAATTAATATCAATTTGGAAAGAGCGGGTCTTCCTTTGATTACTTGCTGAATGGATTTCTGAGGATAAATAGTGAATGTAATGTGAGTTTGAACAAAATCGTTCTTTACTATCGGTCATGAGATAGAAAAACTATTTACTTGAAGCTCTAAAAATTAATAACAATTTGGAAAGAGCGGGTCTTCCCCTGATTACTCGCTTAATCGATTTCTAAGGGTGAATAGTAAATTTACTGTGAATTTGAACAAAATCGTTCTTTGCTATCGGTCATGAGAGAGAAAAACCATTTACTTGGACCTTAAAAAATTAATAACAATTTGGAAAGAGCGGGTCTTCCTCTGATCACTTGCTTAATCGATTCCTAACCGTGAATAGTAAATTTACTGTGAAATTGAACAAAATCGTTCTTTGCCATCGGACATGGATAAAAAAACCATTTACTTGGAGATTCAAAAATTAATAACAATTTGGAAAGAGCGTGTCTTCCTTTGATTACTTGCTGAATCAATTTCTAAGGATAAATAGTGAATGTAAAGTGAGTTTGAACAAAATCGTTCTTTGCCATCGGTCATGAGATAGGAAAATTATTTACTTGAAGCTCTAAAAATTAATAACAATTTGGAAAGAGCGGGTCTTCCTCTGATTACGTGCTTAATCGATTCCTAAGGGTGAATAGTAAATTTACTGTGGATTTGAACAAAATCGTTCTTTGCTATCGGTAGTTGCTATGGATAGAAAACCCATTTACTGGGAACTTCAAAAATTAATAACAATTTGGAAAGAGCGGGTCTTCCTCTGATTACTTGCTTAATCGATTTCTGAGGGTGAATAGTAAATTTACTGTGAATTGGAACAAAATCGTTCTTTGCTATTGGTTTTGAGATCGAAAAACCATTTACTTCGACCTTAAAAAATTAATAACAATTTGGAATGAGCGGGTCTTCTTCTAATCACTGGATTAATCGATTCGTAAGGGTGAATAGTAATTTTACTGTGGATTTGAACAAAATCGTTCTTTGCTATCGGGCATGTGATAGAAAAACCATTTACTTGGAGCTTCAAAAATTAATAATAATTTGGAAATATCGGGTCATCCTTTGATTACTTGCTGAATCGATTTCTAAGGGTAAATAGTAAATGTAATGTGAATTTGAACAAAATCGTTGTTTGCTATCGGTCATCAGATAGAAGAACAATTTACTTGGACCTTAAAAAATTAATAACAATTTGGAAAGAGCGGGTCTTCCTCTGATCACTTGCTTAATCGATTCCTAAGGGTGAATAGTAAATTTAATGTACATTTGAACAAAATCGTTCTTTGCTATCGGTAGTTGCTATGGATATAAAAACCATTTACTTGGAACTTCAAAAATTAATATCAATTTGGAAAGAGCGGGTCTTCCTTTGATTACTTGCTGAATGGATTTCTGAGGATAAATAGTGAATGTAATGTGAGTTTGAACAAAATCGTTCTTTACTATCGGTCATGAGATAGAAAAACTATTTACTTGAAGCTCTAAAAATTAATAACAATTTGGAAAGAGCGGGTCTTCCCCTGATTACTCGCTTAATCGATTTCTAAGGGTGAATAGTAAATTTACTGTGAATTTGAACAAAATCGTTCTTTGCTATCGGTCATGAGAGAGAAAAACCATTTACTTGGACCTTAAAAAATTAATAACAATTTGGAAAGAGCGGGTCTTCCTCTGATCACTTGCTTAATCGATTCCTAACCGTGAATAGTAAATTTACTGTGAAATTGAACAAAATCGTTCTTTGCCATCGGACATGGATAAAAAAACCATTTACTTGGAGATTCAAAAAATAATAACAATTTGGAAAGAGCGTGTCTTCCTTTGATTACTTGCTGAATCAATTTCTAAGGATAAATAGTGAATGTAAAGTGAGTTTGAACAAAATCGTTCTTTGCCATCGGTCATGAGATAGGAAAATTATTTACTTGAAGCACTAAAAATTAATAACAATTTGGAAAGAGCCGGTCTTCCTCTGATTACGTGCTTAATCGATTTCTAAGGGTGAATAGTAAATTTACTGTGGATTTGAACAAAATCGTTCTTTGCTATCGGTAGTTGCTATGGATAGAAAACCCATTTACTGGGAACTTCAAAAATTAATAACAATTTGGAAAGAGCGGGTCTTCCCCTGATTACTCGCTTAATCGATTTCTAATGGTGAATAGTGAATTTACTGTGAATTTGAACAAAATCGTTCTTTGCTATCGGTCATGAGATAGAAAAACCATTTACTTGGACCTTAAAAAATTAATAACAATTTGGAACGAGCGGGTCTTCCTCTGATCACTTGCTCAATCGTTTCCTAAGGGTGAAGAGTAAATTTACTGTGGTTTTGAACAAAATCGTTCTTTGCTATCGGTCATGGACAGAAAAACCATTTACTTGGATCTTCAAAAATTAATAACAACATGGAAAGAGCGGGTCTTCCTTTGATTAGTTGCTGAATCGATTTTTGAGGATAAATAGTCAATGTAATGTGAGTTTGAACAAAATCGTTCTTTACTATCGGTCAGGAGATAGGAAAACTATTTACTTGAAGCTATAAAAATTAATAACAATTTGGAAATAGCGGGTCTTCCTCAGATTACTTGCTTAATCCATTTCTAAGGGTGAATAGTCAATTTACTGTGATTTTGAACGAAATCGTTCTTTGCTATTGGTCATGAGATAGAAAAACCATTTACATGGACTTTAAAAAATTAATAACAATTTGGAAAAAGCGGGTCTTCCTCTGATTACTTGCTTAATAGATTTCTAAGGGTGAATAGTAAATTTACTGTGAATTTGAACAAAATCGTTCTTTGCTATTGGTCATGAGATAGAAAAACCATTTACTTGGACCTTAAAAAATTAATAACAATTTGGAAAGAGCGGGTCTTCCTCTGATCACTTGCTTAATCGATTCCTAAGGGTGAATAGTAAATTTACTGTGGATTTGAACAAAATCGTTCTTTGCTATCGGTAGTTGCTATGGATAGAAAACCCATTTACTGGGAACTTCAAAAATTAATAACAATTTGGAAAGAGCGGGTCTTCCTCTGATTACTTGCTTAATCGATTTCTAAGGGTGAATAGTAAATTTACTGTGAATTGGAACAAAATCGTTCTTTGCTATTGGTCTTGAGATCGAAAAACCATTTACTTCGACCTTAAAAAATTAATAACAATTTGGAATGAGCGGGTCTTCTTCTAATCACTTGCTTAATCGATTCCTAAGGGTGAATAGTAATTTTACCGTGGATTTGAACAAAATCGTTCTTTGCTATCGGTCATCTGATAGAAAAACCATTTACTTGGAGCTTCAAAAATTAATAATAATTTGGAAATATCGGGTCTTCCTTTGATTACTTGCTGAATCGATTTCTAAGGGTAAATAGTAAATGTAATGTGAATTTGAACAAAATCGTTGTTTGCTATCGGTCATCAGATAGGAGAACAATTTACTTGGACCTTAAAAAATTAATAACAATTTGGAAAGAGCGGGTCTTCCTCTGATCACTTGCTTAATCGATTCCTAAGGGTGAATAGTAAATTTACTGTGCATTTGAACAAAATCGTTCTTTGCTATCGGTAGTTGCTATGGATAGAAAAACCATTTACTTGGAACTTCAAAAATTAATATCAATTTGGAAAGAGCGGGTCTTCCTCTGATCACTTGCTTAATCGATTCCTAAGGGTGAATAGTAAATTTACTGTGAATTGGAACAAAATCGTTCTTTGCTATTGGTTTTGAGATCGAAAAACCATTTACTTGGACCTTAAAAAATTAATAACAATTTGGAAAGAGCGGGTCTTCCTCTGATTACTTGCTTAATCGATTTCTAAGGGTGAATAGTAAATTTACTGTGAATTTGAACAAAATCGTTCTTTGCTATTGGTTCTGAGATAGAAAAACCATTTACTTGGACCTTACAAAATTAATAACAATTTGGACTGAGCGGGTCTTCTTCTGATCACTTGCTTAATCGATTCCTAAGGGTGAATAGTAATTCTACTGTGGATTTGAACAAAATCGTTCTTTGCTATCGGTCATGTGATAGAAAAACCATTTACTTGGAGCTTCAAAAATTAATAATAATTTGGAAAGATCGGGTCTTCCTTTGATTACTTGCTGAATCGATTTCTAAGGGTAAATAGTAAATGTAATGTGAATTTGAACAAAATCGTTCTTTGCTATCGGTCATAAGATAGAAGAACAATTTACTTGGACCTTAAAAAATTAATAACAATTTGGAAAGAGCGGGTCTTCCTCTGATCACTTGCTTAATCGATTCCTAAGGGTGAATAGTAAATTTACTGTGGATTTCAACAAAATCGTTTTTTGCTATCGATCATGGATAGAAAAACCATTTACTAGGAGCTTCAAAAATTAATAACAATTCGGAAAGAGCGGGTCTTCCTCTGATCACTTGCCTTAATCGATTCCTAAGGGTGAATAGTAAATTTACTGTGCATTTGAACAAAATCGTTCTTTGCTATCGGTAGTTGCTATGGATAGAAAAACCATTTACTTGGAACTTCAAAAATTAATAACAATTTGGTAAGAGCGGGTCTTCCTTTGATTACTTGCTGAATGTATTTCTAAGGATAAATAGTGAATGTAATGTGAGTTTGAACAAAATCGTTCTTTGCTATCGGTCATGAGATAAAAAAGCTATTTACTTGAATCTCTAAAAATTAATAACAATTTGGAAAGAGCGGGTCTTCCTCTGATTACTTGCTTAATCGATTCCTAAGGGTCAATAGTTAATTTACTGTGAATTTGAACAAAATCGTTCTTTGCTATTGGTCATGAGATAGAAAAACCATTTACTTGGACCTTAAAAAATTAATAACAGTTTGAAAAGAGCGGGTCTTCCTCTGATCACTTGCTTAATCGATTCCTAACGGTGAATAGTAAATTTACTGTGAATTTGAACAAAATCGTTCTTTGCCATCGGTCATGGATAAAAAAACCATTTACTTGAACATTCAAAAATTAATAACAATTTGGAAAGAGCGTGTCTTCCTTTGATTACTTGCTGAATCAATTTCTAAGGATAAATAGTGAATGTAAAGTGAGTTTGAACAAAATCGTTCTTTGCCATCGGTTATGAGATAGGAAAATTATTTACTTGAAGCTCTAAAAATTAATAACAATTTGGAAAGACCGGGTTTTCCTCTGATTACGTGCTTAATCGATTTCTAAGGGTGAATAGTAAATTGACTGCGAATTTGAACAAAATCGTTATTTGCTATCGGTAATGAGATAGAAAAACCATTTACTTGGACCTTAAAAAATTAATAACAATTTGGAAAGAGCGGGTCTTCCTCTGATCACTTGCTTAATCGATTCCTAAGGGTGAATAGTAAATTTACTGTGGATTTGAACAGAATCGTTCTTTGCTATCGGTAGTTGCTATGGATAGAAAAACCATTTACTGGGAACTTCAAAAATTAATAACAATTTGGAAAGAGCGGGTCTTCCTCTGATTACTTGCTTAATCGATTTCTAAGGGTGAATAGTAAATTTAGTGTGAATTTGAACAAAATCGTTCTTGGCTATTGGTCTTGAGATAGAAAAACCCTTTACTTGGACCTTAAAAAATTAATAACAATTTGGAATGAGCGGGTCTTCTTCTAATCACTGGATTAATCGATTCGTAAGGGTGAATAGTAATTTTACTGTGGATTTGAACAAAATCGTTCTTTGCTATCGGGCATGTGATAGAAAAACCATTTACTTGGAGCTTCAAAAATTAATAATAATTTGGAAATATCGGGTCATCCTTTGATTACTTGCTGAATCGATTTCTTAGGGTAAATAGTAAATGTAATGTGAATTTGAACAAAATCGTTGTTTGCTATCGGTCATCAGATAGAAGAACAATTTACTTGGACCTTAAAAAATTAATAACAATTTGGAAAGAGCGGGTCTTCCTCTGATCACTTGCTTAATCGATTCCTAAGGGTGAATAGTAAATTTAATGTACATTTGAACAAAATCGTTCTTTGCTATCGGTAGTTGCTATGGATATAAAAACCATTTACTTGGAACTTCAAAAATTAATATCAATTTGGAAAGAGCGGGTCTTCCTTTGATTACTTGCTGAATGGATTTCTGAGGATAAATAGTGAATGTAATGTGAGTTTGAACAAAATCGTTCTTTACTATCGGTCATGAGATAGAAAAACTATTTACTTGAAGCTCTAAAAATTAATAACAATTTGGAAAGAGCGGGTCTTCCCCTGATTACTCGCTTAATCGATTTCTAAGGGTGAATAGTAAATTTACTGTGAATTTGAACAAAATCGTTCTTTGCTATCGGTCATGAGAGAGAAAAACCATTTACTTGGACCTTAAAAAATTAATAACAATTTGGAAAGAGCGGGTCTTCCTCTGATCACTTGCTTAATCGATTCCTAACCGTGAATAGTAAATTTACTGTGAAATTGAACAAAATCGTTCTTTGCCATCGGACATGGATAAAAAAACCATTTACTTGGAGATTCAAAAATTAATAACAATTTGGAAAGAGCGTGTCTTCCTTTGATTACTTGCTGAATCAATTTCTAAGGATAAATAGTGAATGTAAAGTGAGTTTGAACAAAATCGTTCTTTGCCATCGGTCATGAGATAGGAAAATTATTTACTTGAAGCTCTAAAAATTAATAACAATTTGGAAAGAGCGGGTCTTCCTCTGATTACGTGCTTAATCGATTCCTAAGGGTGAATAGTAAATTTACTGTGGATTTGAACAAAATCGTTCTTTGCTATCGGTAGTTGCTATGGATAGAAAACCCATTTACTGGGAACTTCAAAAATTAATAACAATTTGGAAAGAGCGGGTCTTCCTCTGATTACGTGCTTAATCGATTTCTAAGGGTGAATAGTAAATTTACTGCGAATTTGAACAAAATCGTTATTTGCTATCGGTAATGAGATAGAAAAACCATTTACTTGGACCTTAAAAAATTAATAACAATTTGGAAAGAGCGGGTCTTCCTCTGATCACTTGCTTAATCGATTCCTAAGGGTGAATAGTAAATTTACTGTGGATTTGAACAGAATCGTTCTTTGCTATCGGTAGTTGCTATGGATAGAAAAACCATTTACTGGGAACTTCAAAAATTAATAACAATTTGGAAAGAGCGGGTCTTCCTCTGATTACTTGCTTAATCGATTTCTAAGGGTGAATAGTAAATTTAGTGTGAATTTGAACAAAATCGTTCTTGGCTATTGGTCTTGAGATAGAAAAACCCTTTACTTGGACCTTAAAAAATTAATAACAATTTGGAATGAGCGGGTCTTCTTCTAATCACTGGATTAATCGATTCGTAAGGGTGAATAGTAATTTTACTGTGGATTTGAACAAAATCGTTCTTTGCTATCGGGCATGTGATAGAAAAACCATTTACTTGGAGCTTCAAAAATTAATAATAATTTGGAAATATCGGGTCATCCTTTGATTACTTGCTGAATCGATTTCTTAGGGTAAATAGTAAATGTAATGTGAATTTGAACAAAATCGTTGTTTGCTATCGGTCATCAGATAGAAGAACAATTTACTTGGACCTTAAAAAATTAATAACAATTTGGAAAGAGCGGGTCTTCCTCTGATCACTTGCTTAATCGATTCCTAAGGGTGAATAGTAAATTTAATGTACATTTGAACAAAATCGTTCTTTGCTATCGGTAGTTGCTATGGATATAAAAACCATTTACTTGGAACTTCAAAAATTAATATCAATTTGGAAAGAGCGGGTCTTCCTTTGATTACTTGCTGAATGGATTTCTGAGGATAAATAGTGAATGTAATGTGAGTTTGAACAAAATCGTTCTTTACTATCGGTCATGAGATAGAAAAACTATTTACTTGAAGCTCTAAAAATTAATAACAATTTGGAAAGAGCGGGTCTTCCCCTGATTACTCGCTTAATCGATTTCTAAGGGTGAATAGTAAATTTACTGTGAATTTGAACAAAATCGTTCTTTGCTATCGGTCATGAGAGAGAAAAACCATTTACTTGGACCTTAAAAAATTAATAACAATTTGGAAAGAGCGGGTCTTCCTCTGATCACTTGCTTAATCGATTCCTAACCGTGAATAGTAAATTTACTGTGAAATTGAACAAAATCGTTCTTTGCCATCGGACATGGATAAAAAAACCATTTACTTGGAGATTCAAAAATTAATAACAATTTGGAAAGAGCGTGTCTTCCTTTGATTACTTGCTGAATCAATTTCTAAGGATAAATAGTGAATGTAAAGTGAGTTTGAACAAAATCGTTCTTTGCCATCGGTCATGAGATAGGAAAATTATTTACTTGAAGCTCTAAAAATTAATAACAATTTGGAAAGAGCGGGTCTTCCTCTGATTACGTGCTTAATCGATTCCTAAGGGTGAATAGTAAATTTACTGTGGATTTGAACAAAATCGTTCTTTGCTATCGGTAGTTGCTATGGATAGAAAACCCATTTACTGGGAACTTCAAAAATTAATAACAATTTGGAAAGAGCGGGTCTTCCTCTGATTACTTGCTTAATCGATTTCTGAGGGTGAATAGTAAATTTACTGTGAATTGGAACAAAATCGTTCTTTGCTATTGGTTTTGAGATCGAAAAACCATTTACTTCGACCTTAAAAAATTAATAACAATTTGGAATGAGCGGGTCTTCTTCTAATCACTGGATTAATCGATTCGTAAGGGTGAATAGTAATTTTACTGTGGATTTGAACAAAATCGTTCTTTGCTATCGGGCATGTGATAGAAAAACCATTTACTTGGAGCTTCAAAAATTAATAATAATTTGGAAATATCGGGTCATCCTTTGATTACTTGCTGAATCGATTTCTAAGGGTAAATAGTAAATGTAATGTGAATTTGAACAAAATCGTTGTTTGCTATCGGTCATCAGATAGAAGAACAATTTACTTGGACCTTAAAAAATTAATAACAATTTGGAAAGAGCGGGTCTTCCTCTGATCACTTGCTTAATCGATTCCTAAGGGTGAATAGTAAATTTAATGTACATTTGAACAAAATCGTTCTTTGCTATCGGTAGTTGCTATGGATATAAAAACCATTTACTTGGAACTTCAAAAATTAATATCAATTTGGAAAGAGCGGGTCTTCCTTTGATTACTTGCTGAATGGATTTCTGAGGATAAATAGTGAATGTAATGTGAGTTTGAACAAAATCGTTCTTTACTATCGGTCATGAGATAGAAAAACTATTTACTTGAAGCTCTAAAAATTAATAACAATTTGGAAAGAGCGGGTCTTCCCCTGATTACTCGCTTAATCGATTTCTAAGGGTGAATAGTAAATTTACTGTGAATTTGAACAAAATCGTTCTTTGCTATCGGTCATGAGAGAGAAAAACCATTTACTTGGACCTTAAAAAATTAATAACAATTTGGAAAGAGCGGGTCTTCCTCTGATCACTTGCTTAATCGATTCCTAACCGTGAATAGTAAATTTACTGTGAAATTGAACAAAATCGTTCTTTGCCATCGGACATGGATAAAAAAACCATTTACTTGGAGATTCAAAAAATAATAACAATTTGGAAAGAGCGTGTCTTCCTTTGATTACTTGCTGAATCAATTTCTAAGGATAAATAGTGAATGTAAAGTGAGTTTGAACAAAATCGTTCTTTGCCATCGGTCATGAGATAGGAAAATTATTTACTTGAAGCACTAAAAATTAATAACAATTTGGAAAGAGCCGGTCTTCCTCTGATTACGTGCTTAATCGATTTCTAAGGGTGAATAGTAAATTTACTGTGGATTTGAACAAAATCGTTCTTTGCTATCGGTAGTTGCTATGGATAGAAAACCCATTTACTGGGAACTTCAAAAATTAATAACAATTTGGAAAGAGCGGGTCTTCCCCTGATTACTCGCTTAATCGATTTCTAATGGTGAATAGTGAATTTACTGTGAATTTGAACAAAATCGTTCTTTGCTATCGGTCATGAGATAGAAAAACCATTTACTTGGACCTTAAAAAATTAATAACAATTTGGAACGAGCGGGTCTTCCTCTGATCACTTGCTCAATCGTTTCCTAAGGGTGAAGAGTAAATTTACTGTGGTTTTGAACAAAATCGTTCTTTGCTATCGGTCATGGACAGAAAAACCATTTACTTGGATCTTCAAAAATTAATAACAACATGGAAAGAGCGGGTCTTCCTTTGATTAGTTGCTGAATCGATTTTTGAGGATAAATAGTCAATGTAATGTGAGTTTGAACAAAATCGTTCTTTACTATCGGTCAGGAGATAGGAAAACTATTTACTTGAAGCTATAAAAATTAATAACAATTTGGAAATAGCGGGTCTTCCTCAGATTACTTGCTTAATCCATTTCTAAGGGTGAATAGTCAATTTACTGTGATTTTGAACGAAATCGTTCTTTGCTATTGGTCATGAGATAGAAAAACCATTTACATGGACTTTAAAAAATTAATAACAATTTGGAAAAAGCGGGTCTTCCTCTGATTACTTGCTTAATAGATTTCTAAGGGTGAATAGTAAATTTACTGTGAATTTGAACAAAATCGTTCTTTGCTATTGGTCATGAGATAGAAAAACCATTTACTTGGACCTTAAAAAATTAATAACAATTTGGAAAGAGCGGGTCTTCCTCTGATCACTTGCTTAATCGATTCCTAAGGGTGAATAGTAAATTTACTGTGGATTTGAACAAAATCGTTCTTTGCTATCGGTAGTTGCTATGGATAGAAAACCCATTTACTGGGAACTTCAAAAATTAATAACAATTTGGAAAGAGCGGGTCTTCCTCTGATTACTTGCTTAATCGATTTCTAAGGGTGAATAGTAAATTTACTGTGAATTGGAACAAAATCGTTCTTTGCTATTGGTCTTGAGATCGAAAAACCATTTACTTCGACCTTAAAAAATTAATAACAATTTGGAATGAGCGGGTCTTCTTCTAATCACTTGCTTAATCGATTCCTAAGGGTGAATAGTAATTTTACCGTGGATTTGAACAAAATCGTTCTTTGCTATCGGTCATCTGATAGAAAAACCATTTACTTGGAGCTTCAAAAATTAATAATAATTTGGAAATATCGGGTCTTCCTTTGATTACTTGCTGAATCGATTTCTAAGGGTAAATAGTAAATGTAATGTGAATTTGAACAAAATCGTTGTTTGCTATCGGTCATCAGATAGGAGAACAATTTACTTGGACCTTAAAAAATTAATAACAATTTGGAAAGAGCGGGTCTTCCTCTGATCACTTGCTTAATCGATTCCTAAGGGTGAATAGTAAATTTACTGTGCATTTGAACAAAATCGTTCTTTGCTATCGGTAGTTGCTATGGATAGAAAAACCATTTACTTGGAACTTCAAAAATTAATATCAATTTGGAAAGAGCGGGTCTTCCTCTGATCACTTGCTTAATCGATTCCTAAGGGTGAATAGTAAATTTACTGTGGATTTGAACAAAATCGTTCTTTGCTATTGGTAGTTGCTATGGATAGAAAACCCATTTACTGGGAACTTAAAAAATTAATAACAATTTGGAAAGAGCGGGTCTTCCTCTGATTACTTGCTTAATCGATTTCTAAGGGTGAATAGTAAATTTACTGTGAATTGGAACAAAATCGTTCTTTGCTATTGGTCTTGAGATCGAAAAACCATTTACTTCGACCTTAAAAAATTAATAACAATTTGGAATGAGCGGGTCTTCTTCTAATCACTTGCTTAATCGATTCCTAAGGGTGAATAGTAATTTTACCGTGGATTTGAACAAAATCGTTCTTTGCTATCGGTCATCTGATAGAAAAACCATTTACTTGGAGCTTCAAAAATTAATAATAATTTGGAAATATCGGGTCTTCCTTTGATTACTTGCTGAATCGATTTCTAAGGGTAAATAGTAAATGTAATGTGAATTTGAACAAAATCGTTGTTTGCTATCGGTCATCAGATAGGAGAACAATTTACTTGGACCTTAAAAAATTAATAACAATTTGGAAAGAGCGGGTCTTCCTCTGATCACTTGCTTAATCGATTCCTAAGGGTGAATAGTAAATTTACTGTGCATTTGAACAAAATCGTTCTTTGCTATCGGTAGTTGCTATGGATAGAAAAACCATTTAATTGGAACTTCAAAAATTAATATCAATTTGGAAAGAGCGGGTCTTCCTTTGATTACTTGCTGAATGGATTTCTAAGGATAAATAGTGAATGTAATGTGAGTTTGAACAAAATCGTTCTTTACTATCGGTCATGAGATAGAAAAACTATTTACTTGAAGCTCTAAAAATTAATAACAATTTGGAAAGAGCGGGTCTTCCCCTGATTACTCGCTTAATCGATTTCTAAGGGTGAATAGTAAATTTACTGTGAATTTGAACAAAATCGTTCTTTGCTATCGGTCATGAGATAGAAAAACCATTTACTTGGACCTTAAAAAATTAATAACAATTTGGAACGAGCGGGTCTTCCTCTGATCACTTGCTCAATCGATTCCTAAGGATGAAGAGTAAATTTACTGTGGTTTTGAACAAAATCGTTCTTTGCTATCGGTCATGGACAGAAAAACCATTTACTTGGATCTTCAAAAATTAATAACAACATGGAAAGAGCGGGTCTTCCTTTGATTAGTTGCTGAATCGATTTTTGAGGATAAATAGTCAATGTAATGTGAGTTTGAACAAAATCGTTCTTTACTATCGGTCATGAGATAGGAAAACTATTTACTTGAAGCTATAAAAATTAATAACAATTTGGAAATAGCGGGTCTTCCTCAGATTACTTGCTTTATCCATTTCTAAGGGTGAATAGTCAATTTACTGTGATTTTGAACGAAATCGTTCTTTGCTATTGGTCATGAGATAGAAAAACCATTTACATGGACTTTAAAAAATTAATAACAATTTGGAAAAAGCGGGTCTTCCTCTGATTACTTGCTTAATAGATTTCTAAGGGTGAATAGTAAATTTACTGTGAATTTGAACAAAATCGTTCTTTGCTATTGGTCATGAGATAGAAAAACCATTTACTTGAACCTTCAAAAATTAATAACAATTCGGAAAGAGCGGGTCTTCCTCTGATCACTTGCTTAATCGTTTCCTAAGGGTGAACAGTAAATTAATGTGAATTTGAACAAAATCGTTCTTTGCTATCGGTCATGGATAGAAAAACCATTTACGTGGAGCTTCAAAAATGAATAACAATTTGGAAAGAGCGGGTCTTCCTTTGATCACTTGCTTAATCGATTCCTAAGGGTGAATAGTAAATTTACTGTGGATTTCAACAAAATCGATCTTTGCTATCGGTCATGGATAGAAAATCCATTTACTTGAAGCTTCAAAAATTAATAACAATTTGGAAAGAGCGGGTATTCCTTTGATTACTTGCTGAATCGATTTCTAATCGTAAATAGTAAATGTAATGTGAATTTGAACAAAATCGTTCTTTGCTATCGGTCATGGACAGAAAAACCATTTACTTGGATCTTCAAAAATTAATAACAACATGGAAAGAGCGGGTCTTCCTTTGATTAGTTGCTGAATCGATTTTTGAGGATAAATAGTGAATGTAATGTGAATTTGAACAAAATTGTTCTTTGCTATCGGTCATGAGATAGAAAAACCATTTACTCGGACCTTAAAAAATTAATAACAATTTGGAACGAGCGGGTCTTCCTCTGATCACTTGCTCAATCGATTCCTAAGGGTGAAGAGTAAATTTACTGTGGTTTTGAACAAAATCGTTCTTTGCTATCGGTCATGGACAGAAAAACCATTTACTTGGATCTTCAAAAATTAATAACATCATGGAAAGAGCGGGTCTTCCTTTGATTAGTTGCTGAATCGATTTTTGAGGATAAATAGTGAATGTAATGTGAGTTTGAACAAAATCGTTATTTACTATCGGTCATGAAATATAAAAACTATTTACTTGAAGCTCTAAAAATTAATAACAATTTGGAAAGAGCCGGTCTTCCTCTGATTACTTGCTTAATCGATTTCTAAGGGTGAATAATCAATTTACTGTGAATTTGAACGAAATCGTTCTTTGCTATTGGTCATGAGATAGAAAAACCATTTACTTGGACCTTAAAAAATTAATAACAATTTGGAACGAGCGGGTCTTCCTCTGATCACTTGCTCAATCGATTCCTAAGGGTGAAGAGTAAATTTACTGTGGTTTTGAACAAAATCGTTCTTTGCTATCGGTCATGGACAGAAAAACCATTTACTTGGATCTTCAAAAATTAATAACAACATGGAAAGAGCGGGTCTTCCTTTGATCAGGTGCTGAATCGATTTTTGAGGATCAATGTAATGTAATGTAATGTAATGTAATGTGTGAGGGTCAATGTAATGTGAGTTTGAACAAAATCGTTCTTTACCATCGGTCATGAGATAGAAAAACTATTTACTTGAAGCTATAAAAATTAATAACAATTTGGAAATAGCGGGTCTTCCTCAGATTACTTGCTTAATCCATTTCTAAGGGTGAATAGTCAATTTACTGTGATTTTGAACGAAATCGTTCTTTGCTATTGGTCATGAGATAGGAAAACCATTTACATGGACTTAAAAAAATTAATAACAATTTGGAAAAAGCGGGTCTTCCTCTGATTACTTGCTTAATAGATTTCTAAGGGTGAATAGTAAATTTACTGTGAATTTGAACAAAATCGTTCTTTGCTATTGGTCATGAGATAGAAAAACCATTTACTTGGACCTTCAAAGATTAATAACAATTCGGAAAGAGCGGGTCTTCCTCTGATCACTTGCTTAATCGTTTCCTAAGGGTGAACAGTAAATTAATGTGAATTTGAACAAAATCGTTCTTTGCTATCGGTCATGGATAGAAAAACCATTTACGTGGAGCTTCAAAAATGAATAACAATTTGGAAAGAGAGGGTCTTCCTTTGATTAGTTGCTGAATCGATTTCTAATGGTAAATAGTAAATGTAATGTGAATTTGAACAAAATCGTTCTTTGCTATCGGTCATGGACAGAAAAACCATTTACTTGGATCTTCAAAAATTAATAACAACATGGAAAGAGCGGGTCTTCCTTTGATTAGTTGCTGAATCGATTTTTGAGGATAAATAGTGGATGTAATGTGAATTTGAACAAAATTGTTCTTTGCTATCGGTCATGAGATAGAAAAACCATTTACATGGACCTTAAAAAATTAATAACAATTTGGAACGAGCGGGTCTTCCTCTGATCACTTGCTCAATCGATTCCTAAGGGTGAAGAGTAAATTTACTGTGGTTTTGAACAAAATCGTTCTGAGCTATCGGTCATGGACAGAAAAACCATTTACTTGGATCTTCAAAAATTAATAACATCATGGAAAGAGCGGGTCTTCCTTTGATTAGTTGCTGAATCGATTTTTGAGGATAAATAGTGAATGTAATGTGAGTTTGAACAAAATCGTTATTTACTATCGGTCATGAAATAGAAAAACTATTTACTTGAAGCTCTAAAAATTAATAACAATTTGGAAAGAGCCGGTCTTCCTCTGATTACTTGCTTAATCGATTTCTAAGGGTGAATAATCAATTTACTGTGAATTTGAACGAAATCGTTCTTTGCTATTGGTCATGAGATAGAAAAACCATTTACTTGGACCTTTAAAAATTAATAACAATTTGGAAAGAGCGGGTCTTCCTCTGATCACTTGCTTAATCGATTCCTAAGGGTGAATAGTAAATTTACTGTGAATTTGAACAAAATCGTTCTTTCCTATCGGTCATGGATAAAAAAACCATTTACTTGGAGATTCAAAAATTAATAACAATTTGGAAAGAGCGGGTCTTCCTTTGATTACTTGCTGAATGGATTTCTAAGGATAAATAGTGAATGTCATGTGAGTTTGAACAAAATCGTTCTCTACTATCGGTCATGAGATAGAAAAACTATTTACTTGAAGCTCGAAAAATTAATAACAATTTGGAAAGAGCGGGTCTTCCCCTGATTACTCGCTTAATCGATTTCTAAGGGTGAATAGTAAATTTACTGTGAATTTCAACAAAATCGTTCTTTGCTATCGGTCATGAGATAGAAAAACCATTTACTTGGACCATAAAAAATTAATAACAATTTGGAAAGAGCGGGTCTTCCTCTGATCACTTGCTCAATCGATTCCTAAGGGTGAAGAGTAAATTTACTGTGGTTTTGAACAAAATCGTTCTTTGCTATCGGTCATGGACAGAAAAACCATTTACTTGGATCTTCAAAAACTAATAACAACATGGAAAGAGCGGGTCTTCCTTTGATTAGTTGCTGAATCGATTTTTGAGGATAAATAGTGAATGTAATGTGAGTTTGAACAAAATCGTTATTTACTATCGGTCATGAAATAGAAAAACTATTTACTTGAAGCTATGAAAATTAATAACAATTTGGAAATAGCGGGTCTTCCTCAGATTACTTGCTTAATCCATTTCTAAGTTTGAATAGTCAATTTACTGTGAATTTGAACGAAATCGTTCTTTGCTATCGGTCATGAGATAGAAAAACCATTTACATGGACCTTAAAAAATTAATAACAATTTGGAAAGAGCGGGTCTTCCTCTGATCACTTGCTTAATCGATTCCTAACGGTGCATAGTAAATTTACTGTGAATTGGAACAAAATCGTTCTTTGCTATCGGTCATGAGATAAAAAAAATATTTACTTGAAGCTCTAAAAATTAATAACAATTTGCAAAGAGCGGGTATTCCTCTGATTACTTGCTTAATCGATTTCTAAGGGTGAATAGTAAATTTACTGTGAATTTGAACAAAATCGTTCTTTGCTATTGGTCTTGAGATAGAAAAACCCTTTACTTGGACTTTAAAAAATTAATAACAATTTGGAATGAGCGGGTCTTATTCTAATCACTTGCTTAATCGATTCGTAAGGGTGAATAGTAATTTTACTGTGGATTTGAACAAAATCGTTCTTTGCTATCGGTCATGTGATAGAAAAACCATTTACTTGGAGCTTCAAAAATTAATAATAATTTGGAAATATCGGGTCTTCCTTTGATTACTCGCTTAATCGATTTCTAAGGGTGAATAGTAAATTTACTGTGATTTTGAACGAAATCGTTCTTTGCTATTGGTCATGAGATAGAAAAACCATTTACATGGACTTTAAAAAATTAATAACAATTTGGAAAAAGCGGGTCTTCCTCTGATTACTTGCTTAATAGATTTCTAAGGGTGAATAGTAAATTTACTGTGAATTTGAACAAAATCGTTCTTTGCTATTGGTCATGAGATAGAAAAACCATTTACTTGGACCTTCAAAAATTAATAACAATTCGGAAAGAGCGGGTCTTCCTCTGATCACTTGCTTAATCGTTTCCTAAGGGTGAACAGTAAATTAATGTGAATTTGAACAAAATCGTTCTTTGCTATCGGTCATGGATAGAAAAACCATTTACGAGGAGCTTCAAAAATGAATAACAATTTGGAAAGAGCGGGTCTTCCTTTGATCACTTGCTTAATCGATTCCTAAGGGTGAATAGTAAATTTACTGTGGATTTCAACAAAATCGATCTTTGCTATCGGTCATGGATAGAAAATCCATTTACTTGGAGCTTCAAAAATTAATAACAATTTGGAAAGAGCGGGTCTTCCTTTGATTACTTGCTAAATCGATTTCTAATGGTAAATAGTAAATGTAATGTGAATTTGAACAAAATCGTTCTTTGCTATCGGTCATGGACAGAAAAACCATTTACTTGGATCTTCAAAAATTAATAACAACATGGAAAGAGCGGGTCTTCCTTTGATTAGTTGCTGAATCGATTTTTGAGGATAAATAGTGAATGTAATGTGAATTTGAACAAAATTGTTCTTTGCTATCGGTCATGAGATAGAAAAACCATTTACTTGGACCTTAAAAAATTAATAACAATTTGGAACGAGCGGGTCTTCCTCTGATCACTTGCTCAATCGATTCCTAAGGGTGAAGAGTAAATTTACTGTGGTTTTGAACAAAATCGTTCTTTGCTATCGGTCATGGACAGAAAAAGCATTTACTTGGATCTTCAAAAATTAATAACATCATGGAAAGAGCGGGTCTTCCTTTGATTAGTTGCTGAATCGATTTTTGAGGATAAATAGTGAATGTAATGTGAGTTTGAACAAAATCGTTATTTACTATCGGTCATGAAATATAAAAACTATTTACTTGAAGCTCTAAAAATTAATAACAATTTGGAAAGAGCCGGTCTTCCTCTGATTACTTGCTTAATCGATTTCTAAGGGTGAATAATCAATTTACTGTGAATTTGAACGAAATCGTTCTTTGCTATTGGTCATGAGATAGAAAAACCATTTACTTGGATCTTAAAAAATTAATAACAATTTGGAAAGAGCGGGTCTTCCTCTGATCACTTGCTTAATCGATTCCTAAGGGTGAATAGTAAATTTACTGTGAATTTGAACAAAATCGTTCTTTGCTATTGGTCATGAGATAGAAAAACCATTTACTTGGACCTTCAAAAATTAATAACAATTTGGAAAGAGCGGGTCTTCCTCTGATCACTTGCTTAATCGATTCCTAAGGGTGAATAGTAAATTTACTGTGAATTTGAACAAAATCGTTCTTTGCTATCGGTCATGGATAAAAAAACCATTTACTTGGAGCTTCAAAAATTAATAACAATTTGGAAAGAGCGGGTCTTCCTTTGATTACTTGCTGAATGGATTTCTAAGGATAAATAGTGAATGTAATGTGAGTTTGAACAAAATCGTTCTCTACTATCGGTCATGAGATAGAAAAACTATTTACTTGAAGCTCGAAAAATTAATAACAATTTGGAAAGAGCGGGTCTTCCCCTGATTACTCGCTTAATCGATTTCTAAGGGTGAATAGTAAATTTACTGTGAATTTGAACAAAATCGTTCTTTGCTATCGGTCATGAGATAGAAAAACCATTTACTTGGACCATAAAAAATTAATAACAATTTGGAAAGAGCGGGTCTTCCTCTGATCACTTGCTCAATCGATTCCTAAGGGTGAAGAGTAAATTTACTGTGGTTTTGAACAAAATCGTTCTTTGCTATCGGTCATGGACAGAAAAACCATTTACTTGGATCTTCAAAAATTAATAACAACATGGAAAGAGCGGGTCTTCCTTTGATTAGTTGCTGAATCGATTTTTGAGGATAAATAGTGAATGTAATGTGAATTTGAACAAAATTGTTCTTTGCTATCGGTCATGAGATAGAAAAACCATTTACTTGGACCTTAAAAAATTAATAACAATTTGGAACGAGCGGGTCTTCCTCTGATCACTTGCTCAATCGATTCCTAAGGGTGAAGAGTAAATTTACTGTGGTTTTGAACAAAATCGTTCTTTGCTATCGGTCATGGACAGAAAAACCATTTACTTGGATCTTCAAAAATTAATAACAACATGGAAAGAGCGGGTCTTCCTTTGATTAGTTGCTGAATCGATTTTTGAGGATAAATAGAGAATGTAATGTGAGTTTGAACAAAATCGTTATTTACTATCGGTCATGAAATAGAAAAACTATTTACTTGAAGCTATGAAAATTAATAACAATTTGGAAATAGCGGGTCTTCCTCAGATTACTTGCTTAATCCCTTTCTAAGTTTGAATAGTCAATTTACTGTGAATTTGAACGAAATCGTTCTTTGCTATCGGTCATGAGATAGAAAAACCATTTACATGGACCTTAAAAAATTAATAACAATTTGGAAAGAGCGGGTCTTCCTCTGATCACTTGCTTAATCGATTCCTAACGGTGCATAGTAAATTTACTGTGAATTTGAACAAAATCGTTCTTTGCTATCGGTCATGAGATAAAAAAAATATTTACTTGAAGCTCTAAAAATTAATAACAATTTGCAAAGAGCGGGTCTTCCTCTGATTACTTGCTTAATCGATTTCTAAGAGTGAATAGTAAATTTACTGTGAATTTGAACAAAATCGTTCTTTGCTATTGGTCTTGAGATAGAAAAACCCTTTACTTGGACTTTAAAAAATTAATAACAATTTGGAATGAGCGGGTCTTCTTCTAATCACTTGCTTAATCGATTCTCAAGGGTGAATAGTAATTTTACTGTGGATTTGAACAAAATCCTTCTTTGCTATCGGTCATGTGATAGAAAAACCATTTACTTGGAGCTTCAAAAATTAATAATAATTTGGAAATATCGGGTCTTTCTTTGATTACTTGCTGAATCGATTTCTAAGGGTAAATAGTAAATGTAATGTGAATTTGAACAAAAACGTTGTTTGCTATCGGTCATCAGATAGAAGAACAATTTACTTGGACCTTAAAAAATTAATAACAATTTGGAAAGAGCGGGTCTTCCTCTGATCACTTGCTTAATCGATTCCTAAGGGTGAATAGTAAATTTAATGTGCATTTGAACAAAATCGTTCTTTGCTATCGGTAGTTGCTATGGATAGAAAAACAATTTACTTGGAACTTCAAAAATTAATATCAATTTGGAAAGAGCGGGTCTTCCTTTGATTACTTGCTGAATGGATTTCTAAGGATAAATAGTGAATGTAATGTGAGTTTGAACAAAATCGTTCTTTACTATCGGTCATGAGATAGAAAAACTATTTACTTGAAGCTCTAAAAATTAATAACAATTTGGAAAGAGCGGGTCTTCCCCTGATTACTCGTTTAATCGATTTCTAAGGGTGAATAGTAAATTTACTGTGAATTTGAACAAAATCGTTCTTTGCTATCGGTCATGAGATAGAAAAACCATTTACTTGGACCTTAAAAAATTAATAACAATTTGGAACGAGCGGGTCTTCCTCTGATCACTTGCTCAATCGATTCCTAAGGGTGAATAGTAAATTTACTGTGGATTTGAACAAAATCGTTATCTGCTATCGGTAGTTGCTATGGATAGAAAAACCATTTACTGGGAACTCCAAAAATTAATAACAATTTGGAAAGAGCGGGTCTTCCTCTGATTACTTGCTTAATCGATTTCTAAGGGTGAATAGTAAATTTACTGTGAATTGGAACAAAATCGTTCTTTGCTATTGGTCTTGAGATCGAAAAACCATTTACTTGGACCTTCAAAAATTAATAACAATTCGGAAAGAGCGTGTCTTCCTCTGATCACTTGCTCAATCGTTTCCTAAGGGTGAACAGTAAATTAATGTGAATTTGAACAAAATCGTTCTTTGCTATCGGTCATGGATAGAAAAACCATTTACGTGGAGCTTCAAAAATGAATAACAATTTGGAAACAGCGGGTCTTCCTTTGATCACTTGCTTAATCGATTCCTAAGGGTGAATAGTAAATTTACTGTGGATTTCAACAAAATCGTTCTTTGCTATCGGTCATGGATAGAAAATCCATTTACTTTGAGCTTCAAAAATTAATAACAATTTGGAAAGAGCGGGTCTTCCTTTGATTACTTGCTGAATCGATTTCTAATGGTAAATAGTAAATGTAATGTGAATTTGAACAAAATCGTTCTTTGCTATCGGTCATGGACAGAAAAACCATTTACTTGGATCTTCAAAAATTAATAACAACATGGAAAGAGCGGGTCTTCCTTTGATTAGTTGCTGAATCGATTTTTGAGGATAAATAGAGAATGTAATGTGAGTTTGAACAAAATCGTTATTTACTATCGGTCATGAAATAGAAAAACTATTTACTTGAAGCTATGAAAATTAATAACAATTTGGAAATAGCGGGTCTTCCTCAGATTACTTGCTTAATCCCTTTCTAAGTTTGAATAGTCAATTTACTGTGAATTTGAACGAAATCGTTCTTTGCTATCGGTCATGAGATAGAAAAACCATTTACATGGACCTTAAAAAATTAATAACAATTTGGAAAGAGCGGGTCTTCCTCTGATCACTTGCTTAATCGATTCCTAACGGTGCATAGTAAATTTACTGTGAATTTGAACAAAATCGTTCTTTGCTATCGGTCATGAGATAAAAAAAATATTTACTTGAAGCTCTAAAAATTAATAACAATTTGCAAAGAGCGGGTCTTCCTCTGATTACTTGCTTAATCGATTTCTAAGAGTGAATAGTAAATTTACTGTGAATTTGAACAAAATCGTTCTTTGCTATTGGTCTTGAGATAGAAAAACCCTTTACTTGGACTTTAAAAAATTAATAACAATTTGGAATGAGCGGGTCTTCTTCTAATCACTTGCTTAATCGATTCTCAAGGGTGAATAGTAATTTTACTGTGGATTTGAACAAAATCCTTCTTTGCTATCGGTCATGTGATAGAAAAACCATTTACTTGGAGCTTCAAAAATTAATAATAATTTGGAAATATCGGGTCTTTCTTTGATTACTTGCTGAATCGATTTCTAAGGGTAAATAGTAAATGTAATGTGAATTTGAACAAAAACGTTGTTTGCTATCGGTCATCAGATAGAAGAACAATTTACTTGGACCTTAAAAAATTAATAACAATTTGGAAAGAGCGGGTCTTCCTCTGATCACTTGCTTAATCGATTCCTAAGGGTGAATAGTAAATTTAATGTGCATTTGAACAAAATCGTTCTTTGCTATCGGTAGTTGCTATGGATAGAAAAACAATTTACTTGGAACTTCAAAAATTAATATCAATTTGGAAAGAGCGGGTCTTCCTTTGATTACTTGCTGAATGGATTTCTAAGGATAAATAGTGAATGTAATGTGAGTTTGAACAAAATCGTTCTTTACTATCGGTCATGAGATAGAAAAACTATTTACTTGAAGCTCTAAAAATTAATAACAATTTGGAAAGAGCGGGTCTTCCCCTGATTACTCGTTTAATCGATTTCTAAGGGTGAATAGTAAATTTACTGTGAATTTGAACAAAATCGTTCTTTGCTATCGGTCATGAGATAGAAAAACCATTTACTTGGACCTTAAAAAATTAATAACAATTTGGAACGAGCGGGTCTTCCTCTGATCACTTGCTCAATCGATTCCTAAGGGTGAATAGTAAATTTACTGTGGATTTGAACAAAATCGTTATCTGCTATCGGTAGTTGCTATGGATAGAAAAACCATTTACTGGGAACTCCAAAAATTAATAACAATTTGGAAAGAGCGGGTCTTCCTCTGATTACTTGCTTAATCGATTTCTAAGGGTGAATAGTAAATTTACTGTGAATTGGAACAAAATCGTTCTTTGCTATTGGTCTTGAGATCGAAAAACCATTTACTTGGACCTTCAAAAATTAATAACAATTCGGAAAGAGCGTGTCTTCCTCTGATCACTTGCTCAATCGTTTCCTAAGGGTGAACAGTAAATTAATGTGAATTTGAACAAAATCGTTCTTTGCTATCGGTCATGGATAGAAAAACCATTTACGTGGAGCTTCAAAAATGAATAACAATTTGGAAACAGCGGGTCTTCCTTTGATCACTTGCTTAATCGATTCCTAAGGGTGAATAGTAAATTTACTGTGGATTTCAACAAAATCGTTCTTTGCTATCGGTCATGGATAGAAAATCCATTTACTTTGAGCTTCAAAAATTAATAACAATTTGGAAAGAGCGGGTCTTCCTTTGATTACTTGCTGAATCGATTTCTAATGGTAAATAGTAAATGTAATGTGAATTTGAACAAAATCGTTCTTTGCTATCGGTCATGGACAGAAAAACCATTTACTTGGATCTTCAAAAATTAATAACAACATGGAAAGAGCGGGTCTTCCTTTGATTAGTTGCTGAATCGATTTTTGAGGATAAATAGTGGATGTAATGTGAATTTGAACAAAATTGTTCTTTGCTATCGGTCATGAGATAGAAAAACCATTTACTTGGACCTTAAAAAATTAATAACAATTTGGAACGAGCGGGTCTTCCTCTGATCACTTGCTCAATCGATTCCTAAGGGTGAAGAGTAAATTTACTGTGGTTTTGAACAAAGTCGTTCTTTGCTATCGGTCATGGACAGAAAAACCATTTACTTGGATCTTCAAAAATTAATAACAACATGGAAAGAGCGGGTCTTCCTTTGATTAGGTGCTGAATCGATTTTTGAGGATAAATAGTCAATGTAATGTGAGTTTGAACAAAATCGTTCTTTACTATCGGTCATGAGATAGAAAAACTATTTACTTGAAGCTATAAAAATTAATAACAATTTGGAAATAGCGGGTCTTCCTCAGATTACTTGCTTAATCCATTTCTAAGGGTGAATAGTCAATTTACTGTGATTTTGAACGAAATCGTTCTTTGCTATTGGTCATGAGATAGAAAAACCATTTACATGGACTTAAAAACATTAATAACAATTTGGAAAAAGCGAGTCTTCCTCTGATTACTTGCTTAATAGATTTCTAAGGGTGAATAGTAAATTTACTGTGAATTTGAACAAAATCGTTCTTTGCTATTGGTCATGAGATAGAAAAACCATTTACTTGGACCTTCAAAAATTAATAACAATTCGGAAAGAGCGGGTCTTCCTCTGATCACTTGCTTAATCGTTTCCTAAGGGTGAACAGTAAATTAATGTGAATTTGAACAAAATCGTTCTTTGCTATCGGTCATGGATAGAAAAACCATTTACGTGGAGCTTCAAAAATGAATAACAATTTGGAAAGAGCGGGTCTTCCTTTGATCACTTGCTTAATCGATTCCTAAGGGTGAATAGTAAATTTACTGTGGATTTCAACAAAATCGTTCTTTGCTATCGGTCATGGATAGAAAATCCATTTACTTGGAGCTTCTAAAATTAATAACAATTTGGAAAGAGCGGGTCTTCCTTTGATTACTTGCTGAATCGATTTCTAATGGTAAATAGTAAATGTAATGTGAATTTGAACAAAATCGTTCTTTGCTATCGGTCATGGACAGAAAAACCATTTACTTGGATCTTCAAAAATTAATAACAACATGGAAAGAGCGGGTCTTCCTTTGATTAGTTGCTGAATCGATTTTTGAGGATAAATAGTGGATGTAATGTGAATTTGAACAAAATTGTTCTTTGCTATCGGTCATGAGATAGAAAAACCATTTACTTGGACCTTAAAAAATTAATAACAATTTGGAACGAGCGGGTCTTCCTCTGATCACTTGCTCAATCGATTCCTAAGGGTGAAGAGTAAATTTACTGTGGTTTTGAACAAAATGGTTCTTTGCTATCGGTCATGGACAGAAAAACCATTTACTTGGATCTTCAAAAATTAATAACAACATGGAAAGAGCGGGTCTTCCTTTGATTAGTTGCTGAATCGATTTTTGAGGATAAATAGTGAATGTAATGTGAGTTTGAACAAAATCGTTCTTTACTATCGGTCATGAGATAGAAAAACTATTTACTTGAAGCTATAAAAATTAATAACAATTTGGAAATAGCGGGTCTTCCTCAGATTACTTGCTTAATCCATTTCTAAGGGTGAATAGTCAATTTACTGTGAATTTGAACGAAATCGTTCTTTGCTATTGGTCATGAGATAGAAAAACCATTTACATGGACTTTAAAAAATAAATAACAATTTGCAAAGATCGGGTCTTCCTTTGATTACTTGCTGAATCGATTTCTAAGGGTAAATAGTAAATGTAATGTGAATTTGAACAAAATCGTTCTTTGCTATCGATCATAAGATAGAAGAACAATTTACTTGGACCTTAAAAAATTAATAACAATTTGGAAAGAGCGGGTCTTCCTCTGATCACTTGCTTAATCGATTCCTAAGGGTGAATAGTAAATTTACTGTGGATTTCGACAAAATCGTTTTTTGCTATCGATCATGGATAGAAAAACCATTTACTAGGAGCTTAAAAAATTAATAACAATTCGGAAAGAGCGGGTCTTCCTTTGATTACTTGCTGAATGGATTTCTAAGGATAAATAGTGAATGTAATGTGAGTTTGAACAAAATCGTTCTTTACTATCGGTCATGAGATAGAAAAACTATTTACTTGAAACTCTAAAAATTAATAACAATTTGGAAAGAGCGGGTCTTCCCCTGATTACTCGTTTAATCGATTTCTAAGGGTGAATAGTAAATTTACTGTGCATTTGAACAAAATCGTTCTTTGCTATCGGTAGTTGCTATGGATAGAAAAACCATTTACTTGGAACTTCAAAAATTAATAACAATTTGGGAAGAGCGGGTCTTCCTTTGATTACTTGCTGAATGGATTTCTAAGGATAAATAGTGAATGTAATGTGAGTTTGAACAAAATCGTTCTTTGCTATCGGTCATGAGATAAAAAAACTATTTACTTGAATCTCTAAAAATTAATAACAATTTGGAAAGAGCGGGTCTTCCCCTGATTACTTGCTTAATCGATTCCTAAGCGTGAATAGTTAATTTACTGTGAATTAGAACAAAATCGTTCTTTGCTATTGGTCATGAGATAGAAAAACCATTTACTTGGACCTTAAAAAATTAATAACAATTTGGAAAGAGCGGGTCTTCCTCTGATCACTTGCTTAATCGATTCCTAACCGTGAATAGTAAATTTACTGTGAAATTGAACAAAATCGTTCTTTGCCATCGGTCATGGATAAAAAAACCATTTACTTGGAGATTCAAAAATTAATAACAATTTGGAAAGAGCGTGTCTTCCTTTGATTACTTGCTGAATCAATTTCTAAGGATAAATAGTGAATGTAAAGTGAGTTTGAACAAAATCGTTCTTTGCCATCGGTCATGAGATAGGAAAATTATTTACTTGAAGCTCTAAAAATTAATAACAATTTGGAAAGAGCGGGTCTTCCTCTGATTACGTGCTTAATCGATTTCTAAGGGTGAATAGTAAATTTACTGCGAATTTGAACAAAATCGTTATTTGCTATCGGTAATGAGATAGAAAAACCATTTACTTGGACCTTAAAAAATTAATAACAATTTGGAAAGAGCGGGTCTTCCTCTGATCACTTGCTTAATCGATTCCTAAGGGTGAATAGTAAATTTACTGTGGATTTGAACAAAATCGTTATCTGCTATCGGTAGTTGCTATGGATAGAAAAACCATTTACTGGGAACTCCAAAAATTAATAACAATTTGGAAAGAGCGGGTCTTCCTCTGATTACTTGCTTAATCGATTTCTAAGGATGAATAGTAAATTTACTGTGAATTGGAACAAAATCGTACATTGCTATTGGTCTTGAGATCGAAAAACCATTTACTTGGACCTTAAAAAATTAATAATAATTTGGAATGAGCGGGTCTTCTTCTAATCACTTGCTTAATCGATTCCTAAGGGTGAATAGTAAATTTACTGTGGATCTGAACAAAATCGTTCTTTGCTATCGGTAGTTGCTATGGATAGAAAAACCATTTACTTGGAACTTCAAAAATTAATAACAATTTGGAAAGAGCGGGTCTTCCTTTGATTACTTGCTGAATCGATTTCTAAGGGTAAATAGTAAATGTAATGTGAATTTGAACAATATCGTTCTTTGCTATCGTTCATAAGATAGAAGAACAATTTACTTGGACCTTAAAAAATTAATAACAATTTCGAAAGAGCGGGTCTTCCTTTGATTACTTGCTGAATCGATTTCTAATGGTAAATAGTAAATGTAATGTGAATTTGAACAAAATCGTTCTTTGCTATCGGTCATAAGATAGAAGAACAATTTACTTGGACCTTAAAATATTAATAACAATTTGGAAATAGCGGGTCTTCCTCTGATCACTTGCTTACTCGATTCCTAAGGGTGAATAGTAAATTTACTGTGAATTTCAACAAAATCGTTCTTTGCTATCGGTCATGGATAGAAAAACCATTTACTTGGACCTTAAAAAATTAATAACAATTTGGAAAAATCGGGTCTTCCTCTGATTACTTGCTTAATCGATTTCTAAGGGTGAATTGTCAATTTACTGTGAATTTGAACGAAATCGTTCTTTGCTATTGGTCATGAGATAGGAAAACCATTTACTTGGACATTAAAAAATTAATAACAATTTGGAAAAAGCGGGTCTTCCTCTGATCACTTGCTTAATCGATTCCTAAGGGTGAATAGTAAATTTACTGTGAATTTGAACAAAATCGTTCTTTGGTATCGGTCATGGATAAAAAAACCATTTACTTGGAGCTCCAAAAATTAATAACAATTTGGAAAGAGCGGGTCTTCCTTTGATTACTTGCTGAATCGATTTCTAATGATAAATAGTGTATGTAATGTGTGTTTGAACAAAATCGTTCTTTGCTGTCGGTCATGAAAGGAAAAAAACTATTTACTTGAAGGTCTAAAAATTAATAACAATTTGGAAAAAGCGGGTCTTCCTCTGATTACTTGCTGAATCGATTTCTAAGGATAAATAGTGAATGGAAAGTGAGTTTGAACAAAATCGTTCTTTGCTATCGGTCATGAAATAAGAAAAATAGTTACTTGAAGCTCTACAAATTAATAACTATTTGGAAAGAGCGGGTCTTCCTCTGATTACTTGCTTAATCGATCTCTAAGGGTGAATTGTAAATTTAGTGTGAGTTTGAACAAAATCGTTCTTTACTATCGGTCATGAGATAGAAAAACTGTTTACTTGAAGCTCTAAAAATTAATAACAATTTGGAAAGAGCGGGTCTTCCTCTGATTACTTGCTTAATCGATTTCTAAGGGTAAATAGTCAATTTTCTGTGAATTTGAACGAAATCGTTATTTGCTATTGGTCATGAGATAGGAAAACCATTTACTTGGACTTTAAAAAATGAATAGCAATTTGGAAAAAGCGGGTCTTCCTCTGATCACTTGCTTAATCGATTCCTCACGGTGAATAGTAAATTTACTGTGAATTTGAACAAAATCCTTCTTTGCTATCGGTCATGGATAAAAAACCATTTACTTGGAGCTTCAAAAATTAATAACAATTTGGAAAGAGCGGGTCTTCCTTTGATTACTTGCTGAATCAATTTCTAAGGATATATAGTGCATGGAAAGTGAGTTTGAACAAAATCGTTCTTTGCTATCGGTCATGAAATAAGAAAAATAGTTACTTGAAGCTCGACAAATTAATAACAATTTGGAATGAGCGGGTCTTCCTCTGATTAGTTGCTTAATCGATATCTAAGGGTGAATAGTCAATTTACTGTGAATTTGAACGAAATAGTTCTTTGCTATTGGTCATGAGATAGGAAAACCATTTACTTTGACTTTAAAAAATTAATAACAATTTGGAAAAAGCGGGTCTTCCTCTGATCACTTGCTTAATCGATACCGAAACGTGAATAGGAAATTTATTGTTAATTTGAACAAAATCATTATTTGCTATCGGTCATGGATAGAAACCCATTTACTTGGAGATCCAAAAATTAATAACAACTTGGAAAGAGCGGGTCTTCCTTTGATTACTTGCTGAATCGATTTCTAAGGATAAATAGTGAATGTAAAGTGAGCTTGAACAAAATCGTCCTTTGCTATCGTGCATTAGATAAAAAACTATTTACTTGAAGCTCTAAAAATTAATAACAATTTGGAAATAGCGGGTCTTCCTCTGATTACTTGCTTAATCGATTTCTAAAAGTGAATAGTAAATTCACTGTGAATTTGAAGAAAATCGTTCTTTCCTATCGGCCATGAGATAGAAAAACCATTTACTTGGACCTTAAAAAATTAATAACAATTTGGAAAGAGCGGGTCCTCGTCTGATCACTTGCTCAATCGATTCCTAAGGGTGAAGAGTAAATTGACTGTGGGTTTGAACAAAATCGTTCTTTGCTATCGGTCATGGATAGAAAAACCATTTACTTGGAGCTTCAAAAATGAATAATAATTTGAAAGTGCGGGTCTTCCTTTGATTACTTGCTGATTCGATTTCTAAGGATATATAGTGCATGGAAAGTGAGTTTGAACAAAATTGTTCTTTGCTATCGGTCATGAAATAAGAAAAATAGTTACTTGAAGCTCGACAAATTAATAACGATTTGGAATGAGCGGGTCTTCCTCTGATTAGTTGCTTAATCGATATCTAAGGGTAAATAGGAAATGTAATGTGAATTTGAACAAAATCGTTCTTTGCGATCGGTCATAAAATAGAAGAACAATTTACTTGGACCTTAAAATATTAATAACAATTTGGAAAGAGTGGGTCTTCCTCTGATCACTTGCTTAATCGATTCCTAAGGGTGAATAGTAAATTTACTGTGAATTTGAACAAAATCGTTCTTTGGTATCGGTCATGGATAGAAAAACCATTTACGGGGAGCTTCAAAAATGAATATCAATTTGGAAAGAGCGGGTCTTCCTTTGATTACTTGCTGAGTCGATTTCTAAGGATATATAGTGAATGTAATGTGAGTTTGAACAAAGTCGTTCTTTGCTATCGGTCATGTGATAGAAAAACTATTTACTTGAAGCTCTAAAAATTAATAACAATTTGGAAACAGCGGGTCTTATTCTGATTACTTGCTTAACCGATTTCTACGGGTGAATAGTAAATTTACAGTGAATTTGAACAAAATCGTTCTTTCCTATCGGCCATGAGATAGAAAAACCATTTACTTGGACCTTAAAAAATTAATAACAATTTGGAAAGAGCGGGTCTTCCTCTGATCACTTGTTTAATCGATTCCTAACGGTGAATAGTAAATTTACTGTGAATTTGAACAAAATCGTTGTTTGCTATCGGTCATGAGATAAAAAAACTCTTTACTTGAAGCTGCAAAAATCAATAACAATTTGGAAAAAGCGGGTCTTCTTCTGATTACTTGCCTAATCGATTTCTAAGGGTGAATAGTAAATTTACTGTGAATCTGAACAAAATCGGTATATGCTATGGGTCATGAGATCGAAAAACCATTTACTTGGACCTAAAAAAATTAATAACAATTTGGAAAGAGCGGGTCCTCCTCTGATCACTTGCTCAATCGATTCCTAAGGGTGAAGAGTAAATTTACTGTGGTTTTGAACAAAATCGTTCTTTGCTATCGGTCATGGATCGAAAAACCGTTTACTTGGAGCTTCAAAAATTAATAATAATTTGGAAAGAGCGGTTCTTCCTTTGATTACTTGCTGAATCGATTTCTAAGGGTAAATAGGAAATGTAATGTGAATTTGAACAAAATCGTTCTTTGCTATCGGTCATAAAATAGAAGAACAATTTACTTGGACCATAAAATATTAATAACAATTTGGAAAGAGCGGGTCTTCCTCTGATCACTTGCTTAATCGATTCCTAAGGGTGAATAGTAAATTTACTGTGGATTTCAACAAAATCGTTCTTTGCTATCGGTCATGGATAGAAAAATTATATACTTGGACATTCAAAAATTAATAACAATTTGCAAAAAGCGGGTCTTCCTCTGATCACTTGCTTAATCGATTTCTAAGGGTGAATAGTCAATTTTCTGTGAATTTGAACGAAATCGTTCTTTGCTATTGGTCATGAGATAGAAAAACCATTTACTTGGACATTAAAAATTTAATAACGATTTGGAAAGACCGGGTCTTCCTCTGATCACTTGCTTAATCGATTCCTAAGGGTGAATAGTGAATTTACTGTGAATTTGAACAAAATCGTTCTTTGCTATCGGTCATGGATTAAAAAACCATTTACTTGGAGATTCAAAAATTAATAAAAATTTGGAAAGAGCGGTTCTTCCTTCGATTACTTGCTGAATCGATTTCTAAGGATAAATAGTGAATGGAAAGTGAGTTTGAACAAAATCGTTCTTTGCTATCGGTCATGAAATTAGAAAAATAGTTACTTGAAGCTCTAACAATTAATAACAATTTGGAAAGAGCGGGTCTTCCTCTGATTACTTGCTTAATCGATCTCTAAGGGTGAATAGTAAATTTACTGTGAGTTTCAACAAAATCGTTCTTTACTATCGGTCGCGAGATAGAGAAACTGTTTACTTGAAGCTCTAAAAATTAATAACAATTTGGAAAGAGCAGGTCTTCCTCTGATTAGTTGCTTAATCGATTTCTAAGGGTGAATACTAAATTTACTGTGAATTTGAACAAAATCGTTCTTTGCTATCGGTCATGAGATAGAAAAACCATTTACTTGGACCTTAAAAAATTAATAACAATTAGGAAAGAGCGGGTCTTCCTCTGTTCACTTGCTTAATCGATTCCTGAGGGTGAAGGGTAAATTTACTGTGGTTATGAACAAAATCGTTCTTTGCTATCGGTCATGGATAGAAAAAACCATTTACTTGGAGCTTCAAAAATTAATAACAATTTGGAAAGAGCGGGTCTTCCTTTGATTACTTGCCGAATCGATTTCTAAGGGTAAATAGTGGATGTAATGTGAATTTGAACCAAATCGTTCTTTGCTATCGGTCATAAGATAGAATAACAATTTACTTGGACATTAAAAAATTAATAACAATTTGGAAAGAGCGGGTCTTTTTTTTATTACTTGCTGAATCGATTTCTAATGGTAAATAGTAAATGTAATGTGAATTTGAACAAAATCGTTCTTTGCTATCGGTCATAAGATAGAAGAACAATTTACTTGGACGTTAAAAAATTAATAACAATATGGAAAGAGCGGGTCTTCTTCTGATCACATGCTTAATCGATTCCCAAGGGTGAATAGTAAATTTACTGTGTATTTCAACAAAATCGTGCTTTACTATCGGTCATGGATAGAAAAACCATTTACTTAAATTTTCAAAAAGTAATAACAATTTGGAAAGAGCGGGTCTTCCTATGATCACTTGCTTAATCGATTCCTAAGGGTGAATAGTAAATTTACTGTGAGTTTGAACAAAATCCTTATTTGCTATCGGTCATGGATAAAAAACCATTTACTTGGAGCTTAAAAAATTTATAACAATTTGGAAAGAGCGTGTCTTCCTTTGATTACTTGCTGAATCGATTTCTAAGGATAAATAGTGAATGGAAAGTGAGTTTGAACAAAATCGTTCTTTGCTATCGGTCATGAAATAAGAAAAATAGTTACCTGAAGCTCTACAAATTAATAACAATTTGGAAAAAGCGGGTCTTCCTCTGATTACTTGCTTAATCGATCTCTAAGGGTGAATAGTAAATTTACTGTGAATCTGAACAAAATCGGTCTATGCTATGGGTCATGAGATCGAAAAACCATTTACTTGGACCTAAAAAAATTAATAACAATTTGGAAAGAGCGGGTCCTCCTCTGATCACTTGCTCAATCGATTCCTAAGGGTGAAGGGTAAATTTACTGTGGTTTTGAACAAAATCGTTCTTTGCTATCGGTCATGGATAGAAAAAACATTTACTTGGAGCTTCAAAAATTAATAATAATTTGGAAAGAGCGGGTCTTCCTTTGATTACTTGCTGAATCGATTTCTAAGGGTAAATAGGAAATGTAATGTGAATTTGAACAAAATCGTTCTTTGCTATCGGTCATGGATAGAAAAACCATTTACTTGGACCTTCAAAAATTAATAACAATTTGGAAAAAGCGGGTCTTCCTCTGATCACTTGCTTAATCGATTCCTAAGGGTGAATAGTAAATTTACTGTGGATCTGAACAAAATCGTTCTTTGCTATCGGTAGTTGCTATGGATAGAAAAACCATTTACTTGGAACTTCAAAAATTAATAACAATTTGGAAAGAGCGGGTCTTCCTTTGATTACTTGCTGAATCGATTTCTAAGGGTAAATAGTAAATGTAATGTGAATTTGAACAATATCGTTCTTTGCTATCGTTCATAAGATAGAAGAACAATTTACTTGGACCTTAAAAAATTAATAACAATTTCGAAAGAGCGGGTCTTCCTTTGATTACTTGCTGAATCGATTTCTAATGGTAAATAGTAAATGTAATGTGAATTTGAACAAAATCGTTCTTTGCTATCGGTCATAAGATAGAAGAACAATTTACTTGGACCTTAAAATATTAATAACAATTTGGAAATAGCGGGTCTTCCTCTGATCACTTGCTTACTCGATTCCTAAGGGTGAATAGTAAATTTACTGTGAATTTGAACAAAATCGTACTTTGCTATCGGTCATGGATAGAAAAACCATTTACTTGGACCTTGAAAAATTAATAACAATTTGGAAAGAGCGGGTCTTCCTTTGATTACTTGCCGAATCGATTTCTAAGGGTAAATAGTGGATGTAATGTGAATTTGAACCAAATCGTTCTTTGCTATCGGTCATAAGATAGAATAACAATTTACTTGGACATTAAAAAATTAATAACAATTTGGAAAGAGCGGGTCTTTTTTTTATTACTTGCTGAATCGATTTCTAATGGTAAATAGTAAATGTAATGTGAATTTGAACAAAATCGTTCTTTGCTATCGGTCATAAGATAGAAGAACAATTTACTTGGACGTTAAAAAATTAATAACAATATGGAAAGAGCGGGTCTTCTTCTGATCACATGCTTAATCGATTCCCAAGGGTGAATAGTAAATTTACTGTGTATTTCAACAAAATCGTGCTTTACTATCGGTCATGGATAGAAAAACCATTTACTTAAATTTTCAAAAAGTAATAACAATTTGGAAAGAGCGGGTCTTCCTATGATCACTTGCTTAATCGATTCCTAAGGGTGAATAGTAAATTTACTGTGAATTTGAACAAAATCCTTATTTGCTATCGGTCATGTATAAAAAACCATTTACTTGGAGCTTAAAAAATTTATAACAATTTGGAAAGAGCGTGTCTTCCTTTGATTACTTGCTGAATCGATTTCTAAGATAAATAGTGAATGGAAAGTGAGTTTGAACAAAATCGTTCTTTGCTATCGGTCATGAAATAAGAAAAATAGTTACCTGAAGCTCTACAAATTAATAACAATTTGGAAAAAGCGGGTCTTCCTCTGATTACTTGCTTAATCGATCTCTAAGGGTGAATAGTAAATTTACTGTGAATCTGAACAAAATCGGTCTATGCTATGGGTCATGAGATCGAAAAACCATTTACTTGGACCTAAAAAAATTAATAACAATTTGGAAAGAGCGGGTCCTCCTCTGATCACTTGCTCAATCGATTCCTAAGGGTGAAGGGTAAATTTACTGTGGTTTTGAACAAAATCGTTCTTTGCTATCGGTCATGGATAGAAAAAACATTTACTTGGAGCTTCAAAAATTAATAATAATTTGGAAAGAGCGGGTCTTCCTTTGATTACTTGCTGAATCGATTTCTAAGGGTAAATAGGAAATGTAATGTGAATTTGAACAAAATCGTTCTTTGCTATCGGTCATGGATAGAAAAACCATTTACTTGGACCTTCAAAAATTAATAACAATTTGGAAAAAGCGGGTCTTCCTCTGATCACTTGCTTAATCGATTCCTAAGGGTGAATAGTAAATTTACTGTGGATCTGAACAAAATCGTTCTTTGCTATCGGTAGTTGCTATGGATAGAAAAACCATTTACTTGGAACTTCAAAAATTAATAACAATTTGGAAAGAGCGGGTCTTCCTTTGATTACTTGCTGAATCGATTTCTAAGGGTAAATAGTAAATGTAATGTGAATTTGAACAATATCGTTCTTTGCTATCGTTCATAAGATAGAAGAACAATTTACTTGGACCTTAAAAAATTAATAACAATTTCGAAAGAGCGGGTCTTCCTTTGATTACTTGCTGAATCGATTTCTAATGGTAAATAGTAAATGTAATGTGAATTTGAACAAAATCGTTCTTTGCTATCGGTCATAAGATAGAAGAACAATTTACTTGGACCTTAAAATATTAATAACAATTTGGAAATAGCGGGTCTTCCTCTGATCACTTGCTTACTCGATTCCTAAGGGTGAATAGTAAATTTACTGTGAATTTGAACAAAATCGTACTTTGCTATCGGTCATGGATAGAAAAACCATTTACTTGGACCTTGAAAAATTAATAACAATTTGGAAAGAGCGGGTGTTCTTGTGATTACTTGCCTAATCGATTTCTAAGGTTGAATAGTAAATTTACTGTGAATTTGAACAAAATCGTTTTTTGCTATTGGTCATGGATAGACAAACCATTTACTTGGAGCTTCACAAATGAATAACAATTTGGAAAGAGCGGATCTTCCTTTGATTACTTGCTGAATCGACTTCTAAGGGTAAATAGTAAATGTAATGTGAATTTGAACAAAATCGTTCTTTGCTACCGGTCATAAGATAGAAGAACAATTTACTTGCACCATAAAAAATTAATAACAATTTGGAAAGAGCGGGTCTTCCTCTGATCACTTGCTTAATCGATTCCTAAAGGTGAATAGTAAATTTACTGTGAATTTGAACAAAATCGTTCTTTGCTATCCGTCATGGATGAAATCCCATTTACTTGGAGCTTCAAAAATTAATAACAAATTGGAAACAGCGGGTCTTCCTTTGATTGCTTGCTGAATGGATTTGTAAGGATAAATAGTGAATGTAATGTGAGTTTGAATAAAATCGTTCTTTGCTATCGGTCATGAGATAAAAAAAACTATTTACTTGAAGCTCTAGAAATTAATAACAATTTGGAAAGAGCGGGTCTTCCTCTGATTACTTGCTTAATCGATTTCTAAGGGTGAGTAGTAAATTTACTGCAAATTTGAACAAAATCGTTGTTTGCTATTGGTCATGAGATGGAAAAACCATTTACTTGGACCTTAAAAAATTAATAACAATTTGGAAAGAGCGGGTCTTCCTCTGATCACTTGCTTAATCGATTCCTAAGGGTGAATAGTAAATTTACTGTGAATTTGAACAAAATCCTTATTTGCTATCGGTCATGGATAAAAAACCATTTACTTGGAGCTTAAAAAATTTATAACAATTTGGAAAGAGCGTGTCTTCCTTTGATTACTTGCTGAATCGATTTCTAAGGATAAATAGTGAATGGAAAGTGAGTTTGAACAAAATCGTTCTTTGCTATCGGTCATGAAATAAGAAAAATAGTTACCTGAAGCTCTACAAATTAATAACAATTTGGAAAAAGCGGGTCTTCCTCTGATTACTTGCTTAATCGATCTCTAAGGGTGAATAGTAAATTTACTGTGAATCTGAACAAAATCGGTCTATGCTATGGGTCATGAGATCGAAAAACCATTTACTTGGACCTAAAAAAATTAATAACAATTTGGAAAGAGCGGGTCCTCCTCTGATCACTTGCTCAATCGATTCCTAAGGGTGAAGGGTAAATTTACTGTGGTTTTGAACAAAATCGTTCTTTGCTATCGGTCATGGATAGAAAAAACATTTACTTGGAGCTTCAAAAATTAATAATAATTTGGAAAGAGCGGGTCTTCCTTTGATTACTTGCTGAATCGATTTCTAAGGGTAAATAGGAAATGTAATGTGAATTTGAACAAAATCGTTCTTTGCTATCGGTCATGGATAGAAAAACCATTTACTTGGACCTTCAAAAATTAATAACAATTTGGAAAAAGCGGGTCTTCCTCTGATCACTTGCTTAATCGATTCCTAAGGGTGAATAGTAAATTTACTGTGGATCTGAACAAAATCGTTCTTTGCTATCGGTAGTTGCTATGGATAGAAAAACCATTTACTTGGAACTTCAAAAATTAATAACAATTTGGAAAGAGCGGGTCTTCCTTTGATTACTTGCTGAATCGATTTCTAAGGGTAAATAGTAAATGTAATGTGAATTTGAACAATATCGTTCTTTGCTATCGTTCATAAGATAGAAGAACAATTTACTTGGACCTTAAAAAATTAATAACAATTTCGAAAGAGCGGGTCTTCCTTTGATTACTTGCTGAATCGATTTCTAATGGTAAATAGTAAATGTAATGTGAATTTGAACAAAATCGTTCTTTGCTATCGGTCATAAGATAGAAGAACAATTTACTTGGACCTTAAAATATTAATAACAATTTGGAAATAGCGGGTCTTCCTCTGATCACTTGCTTACTCGATTCCTAAGGGTGAATAGTAAATTTACTGTGAATTTGAACAAAATCGTACTTTGCTATCGGTCATGGATAGAAAAACCATTTACTTGGACCTTGAAAAATTAATAACAATTTGGAAAGAGCGGGTGTTCTTGTGATTACTTGCCTAATCGATTTCTAAGGTTGAATAGTAAATTTACTGTGAATTTGAACAAAATCGTTTTTTGCTATTGGTCATGGATAGACAAACCATTTACTTGGAGCTTCACAAATGAATAACAATTTGGAAAGAGCGGATCTTCCTTTGATTACTTGCTGAATCGACTTCTAAGGGTAAATAGTAAATGTAATGTGAATTTGAACAAAATCGTTCTTTGCTACCGGTCATAAGATAGAAGAACAATTTACTTGCACCATAAAAAATTAATAACAATTTGGAAAGAGCGGGTCTTCCTCTGATCACTTGCTTAATCGATTCCTAAAGGTGAATAGTAAATTTACTGTGAATTTGAACAAAATCGTTCTTTGCTATCCGTCATGGATGAAATCCCATTTACTTGGAGCTTCAAAAATTAATAACAAATTGGAAACAGCGGGTCTTCCTTTGATTGCTTGCTGAATGGATTTGTAAGGATAAATAGTGAATGTAATGTGAGTTTGAATAAAATCGTTCTTTGCTATCGGTCATGAGATAAAAAAAACTATTTACTTGAAGCTCTAGAAATTAATAACAATTTGGAAAGAGCGGGTCTTCCTCTGATTACTTGCTTAATCGATTTCTAAGGGTGAGTAGTAAATTTACTGCAAATTTGAACAAAATCGTTGTTTGCTATTGGTCATGAGATGGAAAAACCATTTACTTGGACCTTAAAAAATTAATAACAATTTGGAAAGAGCGGGTCTTCCTCTGATCACTTGCTTAATCGATTCCTAAGGGTGAATAGTAAATTTACTGTGAATTTGAACAAAATCCTTATTTGCTATCGGTCATGGATAAAAAACCATTTACTTGGAGCTTAAAAAATGTATAACAATTTGGAAAGAGCGTGTCTTCCTTTGATTACTTGCTGAATCGATTTCTAAGGATAAATAGTGAATGGAAAGTGAGTTTGAACAAAATCGTTCTTTGCTATCGGTCATGAAATAAGAAAAATAGTTACCTGAAGCTCTACAAATTAATAACAATTTGGAAAGAGCGGGTCTTCCTCTGATTACTTGCTTAATCGATCTCTAAGGGTGAATAGTAAATTTACTGTGAATCTGAACAAAATCGGTCTATGCTATGGGTCATGAGATCGAAAAACCATTTACTTGGACCTAAAAAAATTAATAACAATTTGGAAAGAGCGGGTCCTCCTCTGATCACTTGCTCAATCGATTCCTAAGGGTGAAGGGTAAATTTACTGTGGTTTTGAACAAAATCGTTCTTTGCTATCGGTCATGGATAGAAAAAACATTTACTTGGAGCTTCAAAAATTAATAATAATTTGGAAAGAGCGGGTCTTCCTTTGATTACTTGCTGAATCGATTTCTAAGGGTAAATAGGAAATGTAATGTGAATTTGAACAAAATCGTTCTTTGCTATCGGTCATGGATAGAAAAACCATTTACTTGGACCTTCAAAAATTAATAACAATTTGGAAAAAGCGGGTCTTCCTCTGATCACTTGCTTAATCGATTCCTAAGGGTGAATAGTAAATTTACTGTGGATCTGAACAAAATCGTTCTTTGCTATCGGTAGTTGCTATGGATAGAAAAACCATTTACTTGGAACTTCAAAAATTAATAACAATTTGGAAAGAGCGGGTCTTCCTTTGATTACTTGCTGAATCGATTTCTAAGGATAAATAGTGTATGTAAAGTCAGTTTGAACAAAATCGTTCTTTGCTATCGGTCATGAGATACAAAAACTATTTACTTGAAGCTCTAAAAATTAATAACAATTTGCAAAGAGCGGGTCTTCCTCTGATCACTTGCTTAATCGATTCCTAAAGGTGAATAGTAAATTTACTGTGAATTTGAACAAAATCGTTCTTTGCTATCGGTCATGGATGAAAACCAATTTACTTCGAGCTTCAAAAATTAATAACAAATTGGAAAGAGCGGGTCTTCCTTTGATTACTTGCTGAATCGATTTCTAAGGATAAATAGTGAATGTAAAGTGAGTTTGAACAAAATCGTTCTTTGCTATCGGTCATGAGATAAAAAAACTATTTACTTAAAGCTCTAAAAATTAATAACAATTTGGAAAGAGCGGGTCTTCCTCTGATTACTTGCTTAATCGATTCCTAAGGGTGAATAGTTAATTTACTGTGAATTTGAAAAAAATCGTTATTTGCTATTGGTCATGAGATAGAAAAACCATTTAATTGGACCTTAAAAAATTAATAACAATTTGGAAATAGTGGGTCTTCCTCTGATCACTTGCTTAATCGATTCCTAACGGTGAATAGTAAATTTACTGTGAATTTGAAAGAAATCGTTCTTTGCTATTGGTCTTGAGATAGAAAAACCATTTACTTGGACCTTAAAAAATTAATAACAATTTGGAATGAGCGGGTCTTCTTCTCATCACTTGCTTAATCGATTCCTAATGGTGAATAGTAATTTTACTGTGGATTTGAACAAAATCGTTCTTTGCTATCGGTCATGTGATAGAAAAACCATTTACTTGGAGCTTCAAAAATTAATAATAATATGGAAATATCGGGTCTTCCTTTGATTACTTGCTGAATCGATTTCTAAGGTTAAATAGTAAATGTAATGTGAATTTGAACAAAATGGTTCTTTGCTAGCGGTCATAAGATAGAAGAACAATTTACTTGGACCTTAAAAAATTAATAACAATTTGGAAAGAGCGGGTCTTCCTCTGATCACGTGCTTAATCGATTCCTAAGGGTGAATAGTAAATTTACTGTGGATTTGAACAAAATCATTATTTGCTATCGGTAGTTGCTATGGATAGAAAATCCATTTACTTGGAACTTCAAAAATTAATAACTATTTGGAAAGAGCGGGTCTTCCTTTGATTACTTGCTGAATGGATTTCTAAGTATAAATAGTGAATCTAATGTGAGTTTGAACAAAATCGTTCTTTGCTATCGGTATTGAGATAAAAAAAACTATTTACTTGAAGATCTAAAAATTAATAACCATTTGGAAAGAGCGGGTCTTCGTCTGATTAGTTGCTTAATCGATTCCTAAGGGTGAATAGTAAATTTACTGTGAATTTGAACAAAATCGTTCTTTGCTGTTGGTCGTGAGATAGAAAAACCATTTACTTGAACCTTATAAAATTATTAACAATTTGGAAAGAGCGGGTTTTCCTCTGATCACTTGCTTAATCGATTCATAAAGGTGAATAGTAAATTTACTGTGAATTTGAACAAAATCGTTCTTTGCTATCGGTCATGAGATAAAAAAAACTATTTACTTGAAGCTCTAAAAATTAATAACCATTTGGAAAGAGCGGGTCTTCCTCTGATTACTTGCTTAATCGATTCCTAAGGGTGAATAGTAAATTTAATATGAATTTGAACAAAATCGTTCTTTGCTATTGGTCGTGAGATAGAAAAACCATTTACTTGAACATTAAAAAATTATTAACAATTTTGAAAGAGCGGGTCTCCCTCTGATCACTTGCTTAATCGATTTATAAGGGTGAATAGTAAATTTACTGTGGATTTGAACAAAATCGTTCTTTGCTATCGGTAGTTGCTATGGATAGAAAAACCATTTACTTGGAGCTTCAAAAATTAATAACAATTTGGAAAGAGCGGGTCTTCCTTTGATTACTTGCTGAATCGATTTCTAATGGTAAATAGTAAAAGTAATGTGAATTTGAACAAAATCGTTATTTGCTATCGGTCATAAGATAGAAGAACATTTTACATGGACCTTAAAAAATTAATAACAATTTGGAAAGAGCGGGTCTTCCTCTGATCACTTGCTTACTCGATTCCTAAGGGTGAATAGTAAATTTACTGTGAATTTGAACAAAATCGTCCTTTGCTATCGGTCATGGATAGAAAAACCATTTACTTGGAGCTTAAAAAATTAATACCAATTTGGAAAGCGCGGGAGTTCTTCTGATTACTTGCCTAATCAATTTCTAAGGTTGAATAGTAAATTTACTGTCAATTTGAACAAAATCGTTCTTTGCTATTCGTCATGGATAGAAAAACCATTTACTTGGAGCTTCAAAAATTAATAACAATTTGGAAAGAGCGGGTCTCCCTTTGATTACTTGCTGAATCGATTTCTAAGGGTAAATAGTAAATGTAATGTGAATTTGAACAAAATCGTTCCTTGCTATCGGTTATAAGATAGAAGAACAATTTACTTGGACCTTAAAAAATTAATAACAATTTGGAAAGAGCGGGTCTACCTCTAATCACTTGCTTACTCGATTCCTAAAGGTGAATAGTAAATTTACTGTGAATTTGAACAAAATCGTTCTTTGCTATCGCTCATGGATAGAAAAACCATTTACTTGGAGCGTGAAAAATTAATAACAATTTGGAAAGAGCGGGTCTCCATTTGATTACTTGCTGAATCGATTTCTAAGGGTAAATAGTAAATGTAATGTGAATTTGAACAAAATCGTCCTTTGCTATCGTTCATAAGATAGAAGAACAATTTACATGGACCTTAAAAAATTAATAACAATTTGGAAAGAGCGGGTCTTCTTCTGATCACTTGCTTAATCAATTCCTAAGGGTGAATAGTAATTTTACTGTGGATTTGAACAAAATTGTTCTCTGCTATCGAACATGTGATAGAAAAACCATTTACTTGGTGCTTCAAAAATTAATAATAATTTGGAAAGATCGGGTCTTCCTTTGATTACTTGCTGAATCGATTTCTAAGGGTAAATAGTAAATGTAAATTGAATTTGAACAAAATCTTTCTTTGCTATCGATCATAAGATAGAAGAACAATTTACTTGGACCTTAAAAAATAAATAACAATTTGGAAAGAGCGGGTCTTCCTCTAATCACTTGCTTAATCGATTCCTAAGGGTGAGTAGTAAATTTACTGTGGATTTCAACAAAATCGTTCTTTGCTATCGGTAATGGATAGAAAAACCATTTACTTGGAGCTTCAAAAATTAATAACAATTCAGAAAGAGCGGGTCTTCCTTTGATTACTTGCTGAATGGATTTCTAAGGATAAATAGTGAAAGTAATGTCAGTTTGAACAAAGTCGTTCTTTGCTATCGGTCATGTGATAGAAAAACTATTTCCTTGAAGCTCTAAAAATTAATAACAATTTGGAAAGAGCGGGTCTTCCTCTGATTACTTGCTTAATCGATTTCTCAGGGTGAATAGTAAATTTAGAGTGAATTTGAACAAAATCGTTCTTTGCTATTGGTCGTGAGATAGAAAAACCATTTACTTGAACCTTAAAAAATTATTAACAATTTGGAAAGAGCGGGTCTTCCTCTGATCACTTGCTTAATCGATTCATAAAGGTGAATAGTAAATTTACTGTGAATTTGAACAAAATCGTTCTTTGCTATCGGTCATGGATAGAAACCCAATTACTTGGAGCTTAAAAAATTAATAACAACATGGAAAGAGCGGGTCTTCCTTTGATTACTTGCTGAGTCGATTTCTAAAGATAAATAGTGAAAGTAATGTCAGTTTGAACAAAGTCGTTCTTTGCCATCGGTCATGTGATAGAAAAACTATTTACTTGAAGCTCTAAAAATTAATAACAATTTGGAAAGAGCGGGTCTTCCTCTGATTACTTGCTTAATCGATTTCTCAGGGTGAATAGTAAATTTAGAGTGAATTTGAACAAAATCGTTCTTTGCTATCGGTCATGAGATAGAAAAACCATTTACTTGGACCTTAAAAAATTAATAACAATTTGGAAAGAGCGGGTCTTCCTCGGATTACTTGCTTAATCGATTTCTAAGGGTGAATAGTAAATTTCCTGTGAATTTGAACAAAATCGTTCTTTCCTATCGGTCATGGATGAAAACCCATTTACTTGGAGCTTCAAAAATTAATAACAATTTGGAAAGAGCGGGTCTTCCTTTGATTACTTCCTGAATCGATTATTAAGGATAAATAGTGAATGTAATGTGAGTTTGAACAAAATCGTTCTTTACTATCGGTCATGAGATAGAAAAACTATTTACTTGAAGTTCGAAAAATTAATAACAATTTGGAAAGGGCGGTTCTTCCTCTGATTACTTGCTTATTCGATTTCTAAGGGTGAATAGTAAATTTACTGTGAATTTGAACAAAATCTTTCTTTGCTATCGGTCATGAGATAGAAAAACCATTTACTTGGACCTTAAAAAATTAATAACAATTTGGAACGAGCGGGACTTCCTCTGATCACTTGCTCAATCGATTCCTGAGGGTGAAGAGTAAATTTACTGTGGTTTTGAACAAAATCGTTCTTTGCTATCGGTCATCGACAGAAAAACCATTTACTCGGAGCTTCAAAAATTAATAACAATTTGGAAAGAGCGGGTCTTCCTTTGATTACTTGCTGAATCGATTTCTAAGGGTAAATAGTAAATTTAATGTGAATTTGAATAAAATCGTTCTTTGCTATCGATCATAAGATAGAAGAACAATTCACTTGGACCTTAAAAAATTAATAACATTTTGGAAAGAGCATCTCTTCCTCTGATCACTTGCTTAATCGATTCCTAAAGGTGAATAGTAAATTTACTGTGGATTTGAACAAAATCGTTCTTTGCTATCGGTAGTTGCTATGGATAGAAAAACCATTTACTTGGAACTTCAAAAATTAATAACAATTTCGTAATAGCGGGTCATCCTTTGATTATTTGTTGAATCGATTTCTAAGGGTAAATAGTAAATGTAATGTGAATTTGAACAAAATCGTTCTTTGCTATCGGTCATAAGATAGAAGAACAATTTACTTGGACCTTAAAAAATTAATAACAATTTGGAAAGAGCGGGTCTTCCTCTGATCACTTGCTTAATCGATTCCTAAGGGTGAATAGTAAATTTACTGTGGATTTCAACAAAATCGTTCTTTGCTATCGGTCATGGATAGAAAAACCATTTACTAGGAGCTTCAAAAATTAATAACAATTCGGAAAGAGCGGGTCTTCCTCTGATCACTTGCCTTAATCGATTCCTAAGGGTGAATAGTAAATTTACTGTGCATTTGAACATTATCGTTCTTTGCTATCGGTAGTTGCTATGGATAGAAAAACCATTTACTTGGAACTTCAAAAATTAATAACAATTTCGTAATAGCGGGTCTTCCTTTGATTAATTGCTGAATGGATTTCTAAGGATAAATAGTGAATGTAATGTGAGTTTGAACAAAATCGTTCTATGCTATCGGTCATGAGATAAAAAAACTATTTACTTGAATCTCTAAAAATTAATAACAATTTGGAAAGAGCAGGTCTTCCTCTGATTACTTGCTTAATCGATTCCTAAGGGTGAATAGTTAATTTACTGTGAATTTGAAAAAAATCGTTATTTGCTATTGGTCATGAGATAGAAAAACCATTTACTTGGACCTTAAAAAATTAATAACAATTTGGAAAGAGCGGGTCTTCCTCTGATCACTTGCTTAATCGATTCCTAACGGTGAATAGTAAATTTACTGTGAAATTGAACAAAATCGTTCTTTGCCATCGGTCATGGATAAAAAAACCATTTACTTGGAGATTCAAAAATTAATAACAATTTGGAAAGAGCGTGTCTTCCTTTGATTACTTGCTGAATCGTTTTCTAACGATAAATATTGAATGTAAGGTGAGTTTGAACAAAATCGTTCTTTGCCATCGGTCATGAGATAGGAAAATTATTTACTTGAAGCTCTAAAAATTAATAACAATTTGGAAAGAGCGGGTCTTCCTCTGATTACGTGCTTAATCGATTTCTAAGGGTGAATAGTAAATTTACTGCGAATTTGAACAAAATCGTTATTTGCTATCGGTAATGAGACAGAAAAACCATTTACTTGGACCTTAAAAAATTAATAACAATTTGGTAAGAGCGGGTCTTCCTTTGATTACTTGCTGAATGGATTTCTAAGGATAAATAGTGAATGTAATGTGAGTTTGAACAAAATCGTTCGTTGCTATCGGTCATGAGATAAAAAAACTATTTACTTGAATCTCTAAAAATTAATAACAATTTGGAAAGAGCGGGTCGTCCTCTGATCACTTGCTTAATCGATTTCTAATGGTGAATAGTAAATTTACTGTGAATTTGAACAAAATCGTTCTTTGCTATCGGTCATGAGATAGAAAAACCATTTACTTGGACCTTAAAAAATTAATAACAATTTGGTAAGAGCGGGTCTTCCTTTGATTACTTGCTGAATGGATTTCTAAGGTTAAATAGTGAATGTAATGTTAGTTTGAACAAAATCGTTCGTTGCTATCGGTCATGAGATAAAAAAACTATTTACTTGAATCTCTAAAAATTAATAACAATTTGGAAAGAGCGGGTCTTCCTCTGATTACGTGCTTAAACGATTTCTAAGGGTGAATAGTAAATTTACTGCGAATTTGAACAAAATCGTTATTTGCTATCGGTAATGAGATAGAAAAACCATTTACTTGGACCTTAAAAAATTAATAACAATTTGGAAAGAGCGGGTCTTCCTCTGATCACTTGCTTAATCGATTTCTAAGGGTGAATAGTAAATTTACTGTGAAATTGAACAAAATCGTTCTTTGCCATCGGTCATGGATAAAAAAACCATTTACTTGGAGATTCAAAAATTAATAACAATTTGGAAAGAGCGTGTCTTCCTTTGATTACTTGCTGAATCGTTTTCTAACGATAAATATTGAATGTAAGGTGAGTTTGAACAAAATCGTTCTTTGCCATCGGTCATGAGATAGGAAAATTATTTACTTGAAGCTGTAAAAATTAATAACAAATTGGAAAGAGCGGGTCTTCCTCTGATTACGTGCTTAATCGATTTCTAAGGGTGAATAGTAAATTTACTGCGAATTTGAACAAAATCGTTATTTGCTATCGGTAATGAGACAGAAAAACCATTTACTTGGACCTTAAAAAATTAATAACAATTTGGAAAGAGCGGGTCTTCCTCTGATCACTTGCTTAATCGATTTCTAATGGTGAATAGTAAATTTACTGTGAATTTGAACAAAATCGTTCTTTGCTATCGGTCATGAGATAGAAAAACCATTTACTTGGACCTTAAAAAATTAATAACAATTTGGTAAGAGCGGGTCTTCCTTTGATTACTTGCTGAATGGATTTCTAAGGATAAATAGTGAATGTAATGTGAGTTTGAACAAAATCGTTCGTTGCTATCGGTCATGAGATAAAAAAACTATTTACTTGAATCTCTAAAAATTAATAACAATTTGGAAAGAGCGGGTCTTCCTCTGATTAGGTGCTTAATCGATTTCTAAGGGTGAATAGTAAATTTACTGCGAATTTGAACAAAATCGTTATTTGCTATCGGTAATGAGATAGAAAAACCATTTACTTGGACCTTAAAAAATTAATAACAATTTGGAAAGAGCGGGTCTTCCTCTGATCACTTGCTTAATCGATTTCTAAGGGTGAATAGTAAATTTACTGTGAATTTGAACAAAATCCTTCTTTGCTATTGGTCCTGAGATAGAAAAACCATTTACTTGGACCTTAAAAAATTAATAACAATTTGGAATGAGCGGGTCTTCTTCTGATCACTTGCTTGATCGATTCCTAAGGGTGAATAGTAATTTTACTGTGGATTTGAACAAAATCGTTATTTGCTATCGGTAATGAGACAGAAAAACCATTTACTTGGACCTTAAAAAATTAATAACAATTTGGAAAGAGCGGGTCTTCCTCTGATCACTTGCTTAATCGATTTCTAATGGTGAATAGTAAATTTACTGTGAATTTGAACAAAATCGTTCTTTGCTATCGGTCATGAGATAGAAAAACCATTTACTTGGACCTTAAAAAATTAATAACAATTTGGTAAGAGCGGGTCTTCCTTTGATTACTTGCTGAATGGATTTCTAAGGATAAATAGTGAATGTAATGTGAGTTTGAACAAAATCGTTCGTTGCTATCGGTCATGAGATAAAAAAACTATTTACTTGAATCTCTAAAAATTAATAACAATTTGGAAAGAGCGGGTCTTCCTCTGATTACGTGCTTAATCGATTTCTAAGGGTGAATAGTAAATTTACTGCGAATTTGAACAAAATCGTTATTTGCTATCGGTAATGAGATAGAAAAACCATTTACTTGGACCTTAAAAAATTAATAACAATTTGGAATGAGCGGGTCTTCTTCTGATCACTTCCTTGATCGATTCCTAAGGGTGAATAGTAATTTTACTGTGGATTTGGACAAAATCGTTGTTTGCTATCGGTCATGTGATAGAAATACCATTTACTTGGAGCTTCAAAAATTAATAATAATTTTGAAATATCGGGTCTTCCTTTGATTACTTGCTGAATCGATTTCTAAGGGTAAATAGTAAATGTAATGTGAATTTGAACAAAATCGTTGTTTGCTATCGGTCATCAGATAGAAGAACAATTTACTTGGACCTTAAAAAATTAATAACAATTTGGAAAGAGCGGGTCTACCTCTGATCACTTGCTTAATCGATTCCTAAGGGTGAATAGTAAATTTACTGTGCATTTGAACAAAATCGTTCTTTGCTATCGGTAGTTGCTATGGATAGAAAAACCATTTACTTGGAGCTTCAAAAATTAATAACAATTTGGAAAGAGCGGGTCTTCCTTTGATTACTTGCTGAATCGATTTCTAAGGGTAAATAGAAAATGTAATGTGAATTTGAACAAAATCGTTATTTGCTATCGGTCATAAGATAGAAGAACAATTTACTTGAACCTTAAAAAATTAATAACAATTTGGAAAGAGCGGGTCTTCCTCTGATTATTTGCTTAATCGATTCATAAGGGTGAATAGTAAATTTACTGTGAATTTGAACAAAATCGTTCTTTGCTATCGGTTATGGATAGAAAAACCATTTACTTGGAGCTTAAAAAATTAATAACAATTTGGGAAAAGCGGGTCTCCCTTTGATTACTTGCTGAATCGATTTCTAAGGGTAAATAGTAAATGTAATGTGAATTTGAACAAAATCGTTCTTTGCTTTCGGTTATAAGATAGAAGAACAATTTACTTGGACCTTAAAAAATTAATAACAATTTGGAAAGAGCGGGTCTACCTCTAATCACTTGCTTACTCGATTCCTAAAGGTGAATAGCAAATTTACTGTGAATTTGAACAAAATCGTTCTTTGCTATCGCTCATGGATAGAAAAACCATTTACTTGGAGCTTGAAAAATTAATAACAATTTGGAAAGAGCGGGTCTCCCTTTGATTACTTGCTGAATCGATTTCTAAGGGTAAATAGTAAATGTAATGTGAATTTGAACAAAATCGTCCGTTGCTATCGTTCATAAGATAGAAGAACAATTAACTTGGACCTTAAAAAATTAATAACAATTTGGAAAGAGCGGGACATCTTCTGATCACTTGCTTAATTGATTCCTAAGGGTGAATAGTAAATTTACTGTGAATTTGAACAAAATCGTTCTTTGCTATCGGTCATGGATAGAAAAACCATTTACTTGGAGCTTCAAAAATTAATAATAATTTGGAAAGATCGGGTCTTCCTTTGATTACTTGCTGAATCGATTTCTAAGGGTAAATAGTAAATGTAATTTGAATTTGAACAATATCGTTCTTTGCTATCGGTCATAAGATGGAAGAACATTTTACTTGGACCTTAAAAAATTAATAACAATTTAGAAAGAGCGGGTCTTCCTCTGATTACTTGCTTAATCGATTTCTAAGGGTGAATAGTAAATTAAGAGTGAATTTGAACAAAATCGTTCTTTGCTATCGATCATGAGATAAAAAAACCATTTACTTGGACGTTAAAAAATTAATAACAATTTGGAAAGAGCGGGTCTTCCTCTGATCACTTGCTGAATCGATTTCTAAGGGTAAATAGTAAATGTAATGTGAATTTGAACAAAATCGTTATTTGCTATCGGTCATAAGATAGAAGAACAATTTACTTGCACTTTAAAAAATTAATAACAATTTGGAAAGAGCGGGTCTTCCTCTGATTACTAGCTTAATCGATTCCTAAGGGTGAATAGTAAATTTACTGTGAATTTGAACAAAATCGTTCTTTGCTATTGGTCTTGAGATAGAAAAACCATTTACTTGAACCTTAAAAAATTGTTAACAATTTGGAAAGAGCGGGTCTTCCTCTGATCACTTGCTTAATCGATTTATAAGGGTGAATAGTAAATTTACTGTGGATTTGAACAAAATCGTTCTTTGCTATCGGTAGTTGCTATGGATAGAAAAACCATTTACTTGGAGCTTCAAATATTAATAACAATTTGGAAAGAGCAGGTCTTCCTTTGATTACTTGATGAATCGATTTCTAATGGTAAATAGTAAATGTAATGTGAATTTGAACAAAATCGTTCTTTGCTATCGGTCATAAGATAGAAGAACAATTTACTTGGCCCTTTAAAAATTAATAACAATTTGGAAAGAGCGGATCTTCCATTGATTACTTGCTGAATCGATTTCTAATGGTAAATAGTAAATGTAATGTGTATTTGAACAAAATCGTTCTTTGCTATCGGTAATAAGATACAAGAACATTTTACTTGGACATTAAAAAATTAATAACAATTTGGAAAGAGCGGGTCTTCCTCTGATCATTTGCTTACTCAATTCCTAAGGGTGCATAGTAAATTTACTGTGAATTTGAACAAAATCGTCCTTTGCTATCGGTCATGGATAGAAAAACCATTTACTTGGAGCTTAAAAAATTAATACCAATTTGGAAAGAGCGGGTGTTCTTCTGATTACTTGCCTAATCGATTTCTAAGGTTGAATAGTAAATTTACTGTCAATTTGAACAAAATCGTTCTTTGCTATTCGTCATGGATAGAAAAACCATCTACTTGGAGCTTCAAAAATTAATAACAATTTGGAAAGAGCGGGTCTTCCTTTGATTACTTGCTGAATCGATTTCTAAGGGTAAATAGAAAATGTAATGTGAATTTGAACAAAATCGTTATTTGCTATCGGTCATAAGATAGAAGAACAATTTACTTGAACCTTAAAAAATTAATAACAATTTGGAAAGAGCGGGTCTTCCTCTGATCACTTGCTTAATCGATTCATAACGGTGAATTGTAAATTTACTGTGAATTTAAACAAAACCGTTCTTTGCTATCGCTCATGGATAGAAAAACCATTTACTTGGAGCATGAAAAATTAATAACAATTTGGAAAGTGCGGGTCTCCCTTTGATTTCTTGCTTAATCGATTTCTAAGGGTGAATAGTAAATTTACTGTGAATTTGAACAAAATCGTTCTTTGCTATCGGTCATGGATAGAAACCCATTTACTTGGAGCTTCAAAAATTAATAACAACTTGGAAAGAGCTGGTCTTCCTTTGATTACTTGCTGAATCGATTTTTGAGGATAAATAGTGAATGTAATATGAGTTTGAACAAAATCGTTCTTTACTATCGGTCATGAGATAGAAAAACTATTTACTTGAAGCTCTAAAAATTAATAACAATTTAGAATGAGCAAGTCTTCCTCTGATTACTTGCTTAATCGATTTCTAAGGGTGAATAGTCAATTTACTGTGAATTTGAACGATATCGTTCTGTGCTATTGGTCATGAGATAGAAAAACCATTTACTTGGACTTTAAAAAATTAATAACAATTTGGAAAAAGCGGGTCTTCCTCTGATCACTTGCTTAATCGATTCCTAAGGGTGAATATTAAATTGACTGTGAATTTGAACAAAATCGTTCATTGATATCGGTGATGGATAGAAAAACCATTTACGTGGAGCTTCAAAAATGAATAACAATTTGGAAAGAGCGGGTCTTCCTTTGATTACTTGCTGAGTCGCTTTCTAAGGATAAATGGTGAAAGTAATGTGAGTTTGAACAAAGTCGTTCTTTGCTATCGGTCATGTGATAGAAAAACTATTTACTTGAAGTTCTAAAAATTAATAACAATTTGGAAAGAGCGGGTCTTCCTCTGATTACTTGCTTAATCGATTTCTAAGGGTGAATAGTAAATTTACTGTGAATTTGAACAAAATCGTTCTTTGCTATTGGTCTTGAGATCGAAAAACCCTTTACTTGGACCTTAAAAAATTAATATCAATTTGGAAAGAGCGGGTCTTCTTCTAATCACTTGCTTAATCGATTCCTAAGGGTGAATAGTAATTTTACTGTGGATTTGAACAGAATCGTTCTTTGCTATCGGTAGTTGCTATGGATAGAAAAACCATTTACTGGGAAATTCAAAAATTAATAACAATTTGGAAAGAGCGGGTCTTCCTCTGATTACTTGCTTAATCAATTTCTAAGGGTGAATAGTAAATTTACTGTGAATTTGAACAAAATCGTTCTTTGCTATTGGTCTTGAGATCGAAAAACCCTTTACTTGGACCTTAAAAAATTAATAACAATTTGGAATGAGCGGGTCTTCTTCTAATCACTTGCTTAATCGATTCCTAAGGGTGAATAGTAATTTTACTGTGGATTTGAACAAAATCGTTCTTTGCTATCGGTCATGTGATAGAAAAACCATTTACTTGGAGCTTCAAAAATTAATAATAATTTGGAAATATCGGGTCTTCCTTTGATTACTTGCTGAATCGATTTCTAAGGGTAAATAGTAAATGTAATGTGAATTTGAACAAAATCGTTGTTTGCTATCGGTCATCAGATAGAAGAACAATTTACTTGGACCTTAAAAAATTAATAACAATTTGGAAAGAGCGGGTCTTCCTCTGATCACTTGCTTAGTCGATTCCTAAGGGTGAATAGTAAATTTAATGTGCATTTGAACAAAATCGTTATTTGCTATCGGTAGTTGTTATGGATAGAAAAACCATTTACTTGGAACTTCAAAAATTAATATCAATTTGGAAAGAGCGGGTCTTCCTTTGGTTACTTGCTGAATGGATTTCTAAGGATAAATAGTGAATGTAATGTGAGTTTGAACAAAATCGTTCATTACTATCGGTCATGAGATAGAAAAACTATTTACTTGAAGCTCTAAAAATTAAAAACAATTTGGAAAGAGCGGGTCTTCCTCTGATCACTTGCTCAATCGATTCCTAAGGGTGAAGAGTAAATTTACTGTGGTTTTGAACAAAATCGTTCTTTGCTATCGGTCTTGGACAGAAAAACCATTTACTTGGATCTTCAAAAATTAATAACAACATGGAAAGAGCGGGTCTTCCTTTGATTAGTTGCTGAATCGATTTTTGAGGATAAATAGTGAATGTAATGTGAGTTTGAACAAAATCGTTCTTTACTATCGGTCATGAGATAGAAAAACTATTTACTTGAAGCTATAAAAATTAATAACAATTTGGAAATAGCGGGTCTTCCTCAGATTACTTGCTTAATCCATTTCTAAGGGTGAATAGTCAATTTACTGTGAATTTGAACGAAATCGTTCTTTGCTATTGGTCATGAGATAGAAAAACCATTTACATGGACTTTAAAAAATTAATAACAATTTGGAAAAAGCGGGTCTTCCTCTGATTACTTGCTTAATCGATTTCTAAGGGTGAATAGTAAATTAAGAGTGAATTTGAACAAAATCGTTCTTTGCTATCGATCATGAGATAAAAAAACCATTTACTTGGACGTTAAAAAATTAATAACAATTTGGAAAGAGCGGGTCTTCCTCTGATCACTTGCTTAATCGACTCGTAACGGTGCATAGTAAATTTACTGTGAATTTGAACAAAATCGTTCTTTGCTATCGGTCATAAGATAGAAGAACAATTTACTTGGACCTTAAAAAATTTATAACATTTTGGAAAAAGCAGGTCTTCCTCTGATCACTTGCTTAATCGATTCCTAAAGGTGAATAGTAAATTTACTGTGGATTTCAACAAAATCGTTCTTTGGTATCGGTCATGGACAGAAAAACCATTTACTCGGAGCTTCAAAAATTAATAACAATTTGGAAAGAGCGGGTCTTCCTCTGATCACTTGCTGAATCGATTTCTAAGGGTAAATAGTAAATGTAATGTGAATTTGAACAAAATCGTTATTTGCTATCGGTCATAAGATAGAAGAACAATTTACTTGCACTTTAAAAAATTAATAACAATTTGGAAAGAGCGGGTCTTCCTCTGATTACTAGCTTAATCGATTCCTAAGGGTGAATAGTAAATTTACTGTGAATTTGAACAAAATCGTTCTTTGCTATTGGTCTTGAGATAGAAAAACCATGTACTTGAACCTTAAAAAATTATTAACAATTTGGAAAGAGCGGGTCTTCCTCTGATCACTTGCTTAATCGATTTATAAGGGTGAATAGTAAATTTACTGTGGATTTGAACAAAATCGTTCTTTGCTATCGGTAGTTGCTATGGATAGAAAAACCATTTACTTGGAGCTTCAAATATTAATAACAATTTGGAAAGAGCGGGTCTTCCTCTGATCACTTGCTTAATCGATTTCTAATGGTGAATAGTAAATTTACTGTGAATTTGAACAAAATCGTTCTTTGCTATCGGTCATGAGATAGAAAAACCATTTACTTGGAACTTCAAAAATTAATAACAATTTGGTAAGAGCGGGTCTTCCTTTGATTACTTGCTGAATGTATTTCTAAGGATAAATAGTGAATGTAATGTGAGTTTGAACAAAATCGTTCTTTGCTATCGGTCATGAGATAAAAAAACTATTTACTTGAATCTCTAAAAATTAATAACAATTTGGAAAGAGCGGGTCTTCCTCTGATTACTTGCTTAATCGATTCCTAAGGGTCAATAGTTAATTTACTGTGAATTTGAACAAAATCGTTCTTTGCTATTGGTCATGAGATAGAAAAACCATTTACTTGGACCTTAAAAAATTAATAACAGTTTGAAAAGAGCGGGTCTTCCTCTGATCACTTGCTTAATCGATTCCTAACGGTGAATAGTAAATTTACTGTGAATTTGAACAAAATCGTTCTTTGCCATCGGTCATGGATAAAAAAACCATTTACTTGGACATTCAAAAATTAATAACAATTTGGAAAGAGCGTGTCTTCCTTTGATTACTTGCTGAATCAATTTCTAAGGATAAATAGTGAATGTAAAGTGAGTTTGAACAAAATCGTTCTTTGCCATCGGTCATGAGATAGGAAAATTATTTACTTGAAGCTCTAAAAATTAATAACAATTTGGAAAGACCGGGTCTTCCTCTGATTACGTGCTTAATCGATTTCTAAGGGCGAATAGTAAATTTACTGCGAATTTGAACAAAATCGTTATTTGCTATCGGTAATGAGATAGAAAAACCATTTACTTGGACCTTATAAAATTAATAACAATTTGGAAAGAGCGGGTCTTCCTCTGATCACTTGCTTAATCGATTCCTAAGGGTGAATAGTAAATTTACTGTGGATTTGAACAGAATCGTTCTTTGCTATCGGTAGTTGCTATGGATAGAAAAACCATTTACTGGGAACTTCAAAAATTAATAACAATTTGGAAAGAGCGGGTCTTCCCCTGATTACTCGCTTAATCGATTTCTAATGGTGAATAGTAAATTTACTGTGAATTTGAACAAAATCGTTCTTTGCTATCGGTCATGAGATAGAAAAACCATTTACTTGGACCTTAAAAAATTAATAACAATTTGGAACGAGCGGGTCTTCCTCTGATCACTTGCTCAATCGATTCCTAAGGGTGAAGAGTAAATTTACTGTGGTTTTGAACAAAATCGTTCTTTGCTATCGGTCATGGACAGAAAAACCATTTACTTGGATCTTCAAAAATTAATAACAACATGGAAAGAGCGGGTCTTCCTTTGATTAGTTGCTGAATCGATTTTTGAGGATAAATAGTCAATGTAATGTGAGTTTGAACAAAATCGTTCTTTACTATCGGTCAGGAGATAGGAAAACTATTTACTTGAAGCTATAAAAATTAATAACAATTTGGAAATAGCGGGTCTTCCTCAGATTACTTGCTTAATCCATTTCTAAGGGTGAATAGTCAATTTACTGTGAATTTGAACGAAATCGTTCTTTGCTATTGGTCATGAGATAGAAAAACCATTTACATGGACTTTAAAAAATTAATAACAATTTGGAAAAAGCGGGTCTTCCTCTGATTACTTGCTTAATCGATTTCTAAGGGTGAATAGTAAATTAAGAGTGAATTTGAACAAAATCGTTCTTTGCTATCGATCATGAGATAAAAAAACCATTTACTTGGACGTTAAAAAATTAATAACAATTTGGAAAGAGCGGGTCTTCCTCTGATCACTTGCTTAATCGATTCGTAACGGTGCATAGTAAATTTACTGTGAATTTGAACAAAATCGTTCTTTGCTATCGGTCATGAGATAAAAAAAATATTTACTTGAAGCTCTAAAAATTAATAACAATTTGGAAAGAGCGGGTCTTCCTCTGATTACTTGCTTAATCGATTTCTAAGGGTAAATAGTAAATTTCCTGTGAATTTGAACAAAATCGTTCTTTGCTATCGGTCATGGATGAAAACCCATTTACTTGGAGCTTCAAAAATTAATAACAATTTGGAAAGAGCGGGTCTTCCTTTGATTACTTCCTGAATCGATTTTTAAGGATAAATAGTGAATGAAATGTGAGTTTGAACAAAATCGTTCTTTACTATCGGTCATGAGATGGAAAAAATATTCACTTGAAGTTCGAAAAATTAATAACAATTTGGAAAGGGCGGGTCTTCCTCTGATTACTTGCTTAATCGATTTCTAAGGGTGAATAGTAAATTTACTATGAATTTGAACAAAATCGTTCTTTGCTATCGGTCATGAGATAGAAAAACCATTTACTTGCACCTTAAAAAATTAATAACAATTTGGAACGAGCGGGACTTCCTCTGATCACTTGCTCAATCGATTCCTAAAGGTGAATAGTAAATTTACTGTGGATTTCAACAAAATCGTTCTTTGGTATCGGTCATGGACAGAAAAACCATTTACTCGGAGCTTCAAAAATTAATAACAATTTGGAAAGAGCGGGTCTTCCTTTGATTACTTGCTGAATGGATTTCTAAGGGTAAATAGTAAATATAATGTGAATTTGAACAAAATCGTTCTTTGCTATCGGTCATAAGATAGAAGAACAATTTACTTGGACCTTAAAAAATTTATAACATTTTGGAAAAAGCAGGTCTTCCTCTGATCACTTGCTTAATCGATTCCTAAAGGTGAATAGTAAATTTACTGTGGATTTCAACAAAATCGTTCTTTGGTATCGGTCATGGACAGAAAAACCATTTACTCGGAGCTTCAAAAATTAATAACAATTTGGAAAGAGCGGGTCTTCCTCTGATCACTGGCTTAATCGATTCCTAAGGGTGAATAGTAAATTTACTGTGGATTTGAACAAAATCGTTCTTTGCTATCGGTAGTTGCTATGGTAGAAAAACCATTTACTTGGAGCTTCAGAAATTAATAACAATTTGGAAAGAGCGGGTCTTCCATTGATTACTTGCTGAATCGATTTCTAAGAATAAAAAGTAAATGTAAAGTGAGTTTGAACAAAATCGTTCTTTGCTATCGGTCATTTGATAAAAAAACTATTTACTTGAAGCTCTAAAAATTAATAACAATTTGGAAAGAGCGTGTCTTCCTCTGATTACTTGCTTAATCGATTTCTAAGGGTGAATAGTAAATTTACTGTGAATTTGAACAAAATCGTTCTTTGCTATTGGTCATTAGATAGAAAAACCATTTACTTGCACCTTAAAAAATTAATAACAATTTGGAAAGAGCGGGTCTTCCTCTGATCACTTGCTTAATCGATTCCTAAGGGTGAATAGTAAATTTACTGTGAATTTGAACAAAATCGTTCTTTGCTATCGGTCATGGATAGAAACCCATTTACTTGGAGCTTCAAAAATGAATAACAATTTGGAAAGAGCGGGTCTTCCTTTGATTACTTGCTGAGTCGATTTCTAAGGATAAATGGTGAAAGTAATGTGAGTTTGAACAAAGTCGTTCTTTGCTATCGGTCATGTGATAGAAAAACTATTTACTTGAAGTTCTAAAAATTAATAACAATTTGGAAAGAGCGGGTCTTCCTCTGATTACTTGCTTAATAGATTTCTAAGGGTGAATAGTAAATTTAGAGTGAATTTGAACAAAATCGTTCTTTGCTATCGGTCATGAGATAGAAAAACCATTTACTTGGACCTTTAAAAATTAATAACAATTTGGAAAGAGCGGGTCTTCCTCTGATTACTTGCTTAATCGATTTCTAAGGGTGAATAGTAAATTTACTGTGAATTTGAACAAAATCGTTCTTTGCTATTGGTCTTGAGATCGAAAAACCCTTTACTTGGACCTTAAAAAATTAATAACAATTTGGAATGAGCGGGTCTTCTTCTAATCACTTGCTTAATCGATTCCTAAGGGTGAATAGTAATTTTACTGTGGATTTGAACAGAATCGTTCTTTGCTATCGGTAGTTGCTATGGATAGAAAAACCATTTACTGGGAACTTCAAAAATTAATAACAATTTGGAAAGAGCGGGTCTTCCTCTGATTACTTGCTTAATCGATTTCTAAGGGTGAATAGTAAATTTACTGTGAATTTGAACAAAATCGTTCTTTGCTATTGGTCTTGAGATCGAAAAACCCTTTACTTGGACATTAAAAAATTAATAACAATTTGGAATGAGCGGGTCTTCTTCTAATCACTTGCTTAATCGATTCCTAAGGGTGAATAGTAATTTTACTGTGGATTTGAACAAAATCGTTCTTTGCTATCGGTCATGTGATAGAAAAACCATTTACTTGGAGCTTCAAAAATTAATAATAATTTGGAAATATCGGGTCTTCCTTTGATTACTTGCTGAATCGATTTCTAAGGGTAAATAGTAAATGTAATGTGAATTTGAACAAAATCGTTGTTTGCTATCGGTCATCAGATAGAAGAACAATTTACTTGGACCTTAAAAAATTAATAACAATTTGGAAAGAGCGGGTCTTCCTCTGATCACTTGCTTAGTCGATTCCTAAGGGTGAATAGTAAATTTAATGTGCATTTGAACAAAATCGTTATTTGCTATCGGTAGTTGCTATGGATAGAAAAACCATTTACTTGGAACTTCAAAAATTAATATCAATTTGGAAAGAGCGGGTCTTCCTTTGGTTACTTGCTGAATGGATTTCTAAGGATAAATAGTGAATGTAATGTGAGTTTGAACAAAATCGTTCATTACTATCGGTCATGAGATAGAAAAACTATTTACTTGAAGCTCTAAAAATTAAAAACAATTTGGAAAGAGCGGGTCTTCCTCTGATCACTTGCTCAATCGATTCCTAAGGGTGAAGAGTAAATTTACTGTGGTTTTGAACAAAATCGTTCATTGCTATTGGTCATGAGATAGAAAAACCATTTACATGGACTTTAAAAAATTAATAACAATTTGGAAAAAGCGGGTCTTCCTGTGATTACTTGCTTAATCGATTTCTAAGGGTGAATAGTAAATTAAGAGTGAATTTGAACAAAATCGTTCTTTGCTATCGATCATGAGATAAAAAAACCATTTACTTGGACGTTAAAAAATTAATAACAATTTGGAAAGAGCGGGTCTTCCTCTGATCACTTGCTTAATCGATTCGTAACGGTGCATAGTAAATTTACTGTGAATTTGAACAAAATCGTTCTTTGCTATCGGTCATGAGATAAAAAAAATATTTACTTGAAGCTCTAAAAATTAATAACAATTTGGAAAGAGCGGGTCTTCCTCTGATTACTTGCTTAATCGATTTCTAAGGGTGAATAGTAAATTTCCTGTGAATTTGAACAAAATCGTTCATTGCTATCGGTGATGGATAGAAAAACCATTTACGTGGAGCTTCAAAAATGAATAACAATTTGGAAAGAGCGGGTCTTCCTTTGATTACTTGCTGAGTCGATTTCTAAGGATAAATGGTGAAAGTAATGTGAGTTTGAACAAAGTCGTTCTTTGCTATCGGTCATGTGATAGAAAAACTATTTACTTGAAGTTCTAAAAATTAATAACAATTTGGAAAGAGCGGGTCTTCCTCTGATTACTTGCTTAATAGATTTCTAAGGGTGAATAGTAAATTTAGAGTGAATTTGAACAAAATCGTTCTTTGCTATCGGTCATAAGATAGAAGAACAATTTACTTGGACCTTAAAAAATTTATAGCATTTTGGAAAAAGCAGGTCTTCCTCTGATCACTTGCTTAATCGATTCCTAAAGGTGAATAGTAAATTTACTGTGGATTTCAACAAAATCGTTCTTTGGTATCGGTCATGGACAGAAAAACCATTTACTCGGAGCTTCAAAAATTAATAACAATTTGGAAAGAGCGGGTCTTCCTCTGATCACTGGCTTAATCGATTCCTAAGGGTGAATAGTAAATTTACTGTGGATTTGAACAAAATCGTTCTTTGCTATCGGTAGTTGCTATGGTAGAAAAACCATTTACTTGGAGCTTCAGAAATTAATAACAATTTGGAAAGAGCGGGTCTTCCATTGATTACTTGCTGAGTCGATTTCTAAGGATAAAAAGTAAATGTAAAGTGAGTTTGAACAAAATCGTTCTTTGCTATCGGTCATTTGATAAAAAAACTATTTACTCTGGGGTAAATGTAGGGTAAATAGTAAATGTAATGTGAATTTGAACAAAATCGTTCTTTGCTATCGGTCGTAAGATAGAAGAACAATTTACTTGGACCTTAAAAAATTTATAACATTTTGGAAAAAGCAGGTCTTCCTCTGATCACTTGCTTAATCGATTCCTAAAGGTCAATAGTAAATTTACTGTGGATTTCAACAAAATCGTTCTTTGGTATCGGTCATGGACAGAAAAACCATTTACTCGGAGCTTCAAAAATTAATAACAATTTGGAAAGAGCGGGTCTTCCTCTGATCACTGGCTTAATCGATTCCTAAGGGTGAATAGTAAATTTACTGTGGATTTGAACAAAATCGTTCTTTGCTATCGGTAGTTGCTACGGTAGAAAAACCATTTACTTGGAGCTTCAGAAATTAATAACAATTTGGAAAGAGCGGGTCTTCCATTGATTACTTGCTTAATCGATTTCTAAGGGTGAATAGTAAATTTACTGTGAATTTGAACAAAATCGTTCTTTGCCATTGGTCATGAGATAGAAAAACCATTTACTTGGACCTTAAAAAATTAATAACAATTTGGAAAGAGCGGGTATTCCTCTGATCACTTGCTTAATCGATTCCTAAGGGTGAATAGTAAATTTACTGTGAATTTGAACAAAATCGTTCTTTGCTATCGGTCATGGATAGAAACCCATTTACTTGGAGCTTCAAAAATTAATAACAACTTGGAAAGAGCGGGTCTTCCTTTGATTACTTGCTGAATCGATTTTTGAGGATAAATAGTGAATGTAATGTGAGTTTGAACAAAATCGTTCTTTACTATCGGTCATGAGATAGAAAAACTATTTACTTGAAGCTCTAAAAATTAATAACAATTTGGAATGAGCAAGTCTTCCTCTGATTACTTACTTAATCGATTTCTAAGGGTGAATAGTCAATTTACTGTGAATTTGAACGAAATCGTTCTGTGCTATTGGTCATGAGATAGAAAAACCATTTACTTGGACGTTAAAAAATTAATAACAATTTGGAAAAAGCGGGTCTTCCTCTGATCACTTGCTTAATCGATTCCTAAGGGTGAATAGTAAATTGACTGTGAATTTGAACAAAATCGTTCTTTGCTATCGGTGTTGGATAGAAAAACCATTTCCGTGGAGCTTCAAAAATGAATAACAATTTGGAAAGAGCGGGTCTTCCTTTGATTACTTGCTGAGTCGATTTCTAAGGATAAATGGTGAAAGTAATGTGAGTTTGAACAAAGTCGTTCTTTGCTATCGGTCATGTGATAGAAAAACTATTTACTTGAAGCTCTAAAAATTAATAACAATTTGGAAAGAGCGGGTCTTCCTCTGATTACGTGCTTAATCGATTTCTAAGGGTGAATAGTAAATTTACTGCAAATTTGAACAAAATCGTTATTTGCTATCGGTAATGAGATAGAAAAACCATTTACTTGGACCTTAAAAAATTAATAACAATTTGGAAAGAGCGGGTCTTCCTCTGATTACTTGCTTAATCGATTTCTAAGGGTGAATAGTAAATTTACTGTGAATTTGAACAAAATCGTTCTTTGCTATTGGTTCTGAGATAGAAAAACCATTTACTTGGACCTTACAAAATTAATAACAATTTGGACTGAGCGGGTCTTCTTCTGATCACTTGCTTAATCGATTCCTAAGGGTGAATAGTAATTCTACTGTGGATTTGAACAAAATCGTTCTTTGCTATCGGTCATGTGATAGAAAAACCATTTACTTGGAGCTTCAAAAATTAATAATAATTTGGAAAGATCGGGTCTTCCTTTGATTACTTGCTGAATCGATTTCTAAGGGTAAATAGTAAATGTAATGTGAATTTGAACAAAATCGTTCTTTGCTATCGGTCATAAGATAGAAGAACAATTTACTTGGACCTTAAAAAATTAATAACAATTTGGAAAGAGCGGGTCTTCCTCTGATCACTTGCTTAATCGATTCCTAAGGGTGAATAGTAAATTTACTGTGGATTTCAACAAAATCGTTTTTTGCTATCGATCATGGATAGAAAAACCATTTACTAGGAGCTTCAAAAATTAATAACAATTCGGAAAGAGCGGGTCTTCCTCTGATCACTTGCCTTAATCGATTCCTAAGGGTGAATAGTAAATTTACTGTGCATTTGAACAAAATCGTTCTTTGCTATCGGTAGTTGCTATGGATAGAAAAACCATTTACTTGGAACTTCAAAAATTAATAACAATTTGGTAAGAGCGGGTCTTCCTTTGATTACTTGCTGAATGTATTTCTAAGGATAAATAGTGAATGTAATGTGAGTTTGAACAAAATCGTTCTTTGCTATCGGTCATGAGATAAAAAAGCTATTTACTTGAATCTCTAAAAATTAATAACAATTTGGAAAGAGCGGGTCTTCCTCTGATTACTTGCTTAATCGATTCCTAAGGGTCAATAGTTAATTTACTGTGAATTTGAACAAAATCGTTCTTTGCTATTGGTCATGAGATAGAAAAACCATTTACTTGGACCTTAAAAAATTAATAACAGTTTGAAAAGAGCGGGTCTTCCTCTGATCACTTGCTTAATCGATTCCTAACGGTGAATAGTAAATTTACTGTGAATTTGAACAAAATCGTTCTTTGCCATCGGTCATGGATAAAAAAACCATTTACTTGAACATTCAAAAATTAATAACAATTTGGAAAGAGCGTGTCTTCCTTTGATTACTTGCTGAATCAATTTCTAAGGATAAATAGTGAATGTAAAGTGAGTTTGAACAAAATCGTTCTTTGCCATCGGTTATGAGATAGGAAAATTATTTACTTGAAGCTCTAAAAATTAATAACAATTTGGATAGACCGGGTTTTCCTCTGATTACGTGCTTAATCGATTTCTAAGGGTGAATAGTAAATTGACTGCGAATTTGAACAAAATCGTTATTTGCTATCGGTAATGAGATAGAAAAACCATTTACTTGGACCTTAAAAAATTAATAACAATTTGGAAAGAGCGGGTCTTCCTCTGATCACTTGCTTAATCGATTCCTAAGGGTGAATAGTAAATTTACTGTGGATTTGAACAGAATCGTTCTTTGCTATCGGTAGTTGCTATGGATAGAAAAACCATTTACTGGGAACTTCAAAAATTAATAACAATTTGGAAAGAGCGGGTCTTCCTCTGATTACTTGCTTAATCGATTTCTAAGGGTGAATAGTAAATTTAGTGTGAATTTGAACAAAATCGTTCTTGGCTATTGGTCTTGAGATAGAAAAACCCTTTACTTGGACCTTAAAAAATTAATAACAATTTGGAATGAGCGGGTCTTCTTCTAATCACTGGATTAATCGATTCGTAAGGGTGAATAGTAATTTTACTGTGGATTTGAACAAAATCGTTCTTTGCTATCGGGCATGTGATAGAAAAACCATTTACTTGGAGCTTCAAAAATTAATAATAATTTGGAAATATCGGGTCATCCTTTGATTACTTGCTGAATCGATTTCTTAGGGTAAATAGTAAATGTAATGTGAATTTGAACAAAATCGTTGTTTGCTATCGGTCATCAGATAGAAGAACAATTTACTTGGACCTTAAAAAATTAATAACAATTTGGAAAGAGCGGGTCTTCCTCTGATCACTTGCTTAATCGATTCCTAAGGGTGAATAGTAAATTTAATGTACATTTGAACAAAATCGTTCTTTGCTATCGGTAGTTGCTATGGATATAAAAACCATTTACTTGGAACTTCAAAAATTAATATCAATTTGGAAAGAGCGGGTCTTCCTTTGATTACTTGCTGAATGGATTTCTGAGGATAAATAGTGAATGTAATGTGAGTTTGAACAAAATCGTTCTTTACTATCGGTCATGAGATAGAAAAACTATTTACTTGAAGCTCTAAAAATTAATAACAATTTGGAAAGAGCGGGTCTTCCCCTGATTACTCGCTTAATCGATTTCTAAGGGTGAATAGTAAATTTACTGTGAATTTGAACAAAATCGTTCTTTGCTATCGGTCATGAGAGAGAAAAACCATTTACTTGGACCTTAAAAAATTAATAACAATTTGGAAAGAGCGGGTCTTCCTCTGATCACTTGCTTAATCGATTCCTAACCGTGAATAGTAAATTTACTGTGAAATTGAACAAAATCGTTCTTTGCCATCGGACATGGATAAAAAAACCATTTACTTGGAGATTCAAAAATTAATAACAATTTGGAAAGAGCGTGTCTTCCTTTGATTACTTGCTGAATCAATTTCTAAGGATAAATAGTGAATGTAAAGTGAGTTTGAACAAAATCGTTCTTTGCCATCGGTCATGAGATAGGAAAATTATTTACTTGAAGCTCTAAAAATTAATAACAATTTGGAAAGAGCGGGTCTTCCTCTGATTACGTGCTTAATCGATTCCTAAGGGTGAATAGTAAATTTACTGTGGATTTGAACAAAATCGTTCTTTGCTATCGGTAGTTGCTATGGATAGAAAACCCATTTACTGGGAACTTCAAAAATTAATAACAATTTGGAAAGAGCGGGTCTTCCTCTGATTACGTGCTTAATCGATTTCTAAGGGTGAATAGTAAATTTACTGCGAATTTGAACAAAATCGTTATTTGCTATCGGTAATGAGATAGAAAAACCATTTACTTGGACCTTAAAAAATTAATAACAATTTGGAAAGAGCGGGTCTTCCTCTGATCACTTGCTTAATCGATTCCTAAGGGTGAATAGTAAATTTACTGTGGATTTGAACAGAATCGTTCTTTGCTATCGGTAGTTGCTATGGATAGAAAAACCATTTACTGGGAACTTCAAAAATTAATAACAATTTGGAAAGAGCGGGTCTTCCTCTGATTACTTGCTTAATCGATTTCTAAGGGTGAATAGTAAATTTAGTGTGAATTTGAACAAAATCGTTCTTGGCTATTGGTCTTGAGATAGAAAAACCCTTTACTTGGACCTTAAAAAATTAATAACAATTTGGAATGAGCGGGTCTTCTTCTAATCACTGGATTAATCGATTCGTAAGGGTGAATAGTAATTTTACTGTGGATTTGAACAAAATCGTTCTTTGCTATCGGGCATGTGATAGAAAAACCATTTACTTGGAGCTTCAAAAATTAATAATAATTTGGAAATATCGGGTCATCCTTTGATTACTTGCTGAATCGATTTCTTAGGGTAAATAGTAAATGTAATGTGAATTTGAACAAAATCGTTGTTTGCTATCGGTCATCAGATAGAAGAACAATTTACTTGGACCTTAAAAAATTAATAACAATTTGGAAAGAGCGGGTCTTCCTCTGATCACTTGCTTAATCGATTCCTAAGGGTGAATAGTAAATTTAATGTACATTTGAACAAAATCGTTCTTTGCTATCGGTAGTTGCTATGGATATAAAAACCATTTACTTGGAACTTCAAAAATTAATATCAATTTGGAAAGAGCGGGTCTTCCTTTGATTACTTGCTGAATGGATTTCTGAGGATAAATAGTGAATGTAATGTGAGTTTGAACAAAATCGTTCTTTACTATCGGTCATGAGATAGAAAAACTATTTACTTGAAGCTCTAAAAATTAATAACAATTTGGAAAGAGCGGGTCTTCCCCTGATTACTCGCTTAATCGATTTCTAAGGGTGAATAGTAAATTTACTGTGAATTTGAACAAAATCGTTCTTTGCTATCGGTCATGAGAGAGAAAAACCATTTACTTGGACCTTAAAAAATTAATAACAATTTGGAAAGAGCGGGTCTTCCTCTGATCACTTGCTTAATCGATTCCTAACCGTGAATAGTAAATTTACTGTGAAATTGAACAAAATCGTTCTTTGCCATCGGACATGGATAAAAAAACCATTTACTTGGAGATTCAAAAATTAATAACAATTTGGAAAGAGCGTGTCTTCCTTTGATTACTTGCTGAATCAATTTCTAAGGATAAATAGTGAATGTAAAGTGAGTTTGAACAAAATCGTTCTTTGCCATCGGTCATGAGATAGGAAAATTATTTACTTGAAGCTCTAAAAATTAATAACAATTTGGAAAGAGCGGGTCTTCCTCTGATTACGTGCTTAATCGATTCCTAAGGGTGAATAGTAAATTTACTGTGGATTTGAACAAAATCGTTCTTTGCTATCGGTAGTTGCTATGGATAGAAAACCCATTTACTGGGAACTTCAAAAATTAATAACAATTTGGAAAGAGCGGGTCTTCCTCTGATTACTTGCTTAATCGATTTCTGAGGGTGAATAGTAAATTTACTGTGAATTGGAACAAAATCGTTCTTTGCTATTGGTTTTGAGATCGAAAAACCATTTACTTCGACCTTAAAAAATTAATAACAATTTGGAATGAGCGGGTCTTCTTCTAATCACTGGATTAATCGATTCGTAAGGGTGAATAGTAATTTTACTGTGGATTTGAACAAAATCGTTCTTTGCTATCGGGCATGTGATAGAAAAACCATTTACTTGGAGCTTCAAAAATTAATAATAATTTGGAAATATCGGGTCATCCTTTGATTACTTGCTGAATCGATTTCTAAGGGTAAATAGTAAATGTAATGTGAATTTGAACAAAATCGTTGTTTGCTATCGGTCATCAGATAGAAGAACAATTTACTTGGACCTTAAAAAATTAATAACAATTTGGAAAGAGCGGGTCTTCCTCTGATCACTTGCTTAATCGATTCCTAAGGGTGAATAGTAAATTTAATGTACATTTGAACAAAATCGTTCTTTGCTATCGGTAGTTGCTATGGATATAAAAACCATTTACTTGGAACTTCAAAAATTAATATCAATTTGGAAAGAGCGGGTCTTCCTTTGATTACTTGCTGAATGGATTTCTGAGGATAAATAGTGAATGTAATGTGAGTTTGAACAAAATCGTTCTTTACTATCGGTCATGAGATAGAAAAACTATTTACTTGAAGCTCTAAAAATTAATAACAATTTGGAAAGAGCGGGTCTTCCCCTGATTACTCGCTTAATCGATTTCTAAGGGTGAATAGTAAATTTACTGTGAATTTGAACAAAATCGTTCTTTGCTATCGGTCATGAGAGAGAAAAACCATTTACTTGGACCTTAAAAAATTAATAACAATTTGGAAAGAGCGGGTCTTCCTCTGATCACTTGCTTAATCGATTCCTAACCGTGAATAGTAAATTTACTGTGAAATTGAACAAAATCGTTCTTTGCCATCGGACATGGATAAAAAAACCATTTACTTGGAGATTCAAAAAATAATAACAATTTGGAAAGAGCGTGTCTTCCTTTGATTACTTGCTGAATCAATTTCTAAGGATAAATAGTGAATGTAAAGTGAGTTTGAACAAAATCGTTCTTTGCCATCGGTCATGAGATAGGAAAATTATTTACTTGAAGCACTAAAAATTAATAACAATTTGGAAAGAGCCGGTCTTCCTCTGATTACGTGCTTAATCGATTTCTAAGGGTGAATAGTAAATTTACTGTGGATTTGAACAAAATCGTTCTTTGCTATCGGTAGTTGCTATGGATAGAAAACCCATTTACTGGGAACTTCAAAAATTAATAACAATTTGGAAAGAGCGGGTCTTCCCCTGATTACTCGCTTAATCGATTTCTAATGGTGAATAGTGAATTTACTGTGAATTTGAACAAAATCGTTCTTTGCTATCGGTCATGAGATAGAAAAACCATTTACTTGGACCTTAAAAAATTAATAACAATTTGGAACGAGCGGGTCTTCCTCTGATCACTTGCTCAATCGTTTCCTAAGGGTGAAGAGTAAATTTACTGTGGTTTTGAACAAAATCGTTCTTTGCTATCGGTCATGGACAGAAAAACCATTTACTTGGATCTTCAAAAATTAATAACAACATGGAAAGAGCGGGTCTTCCTTTGATTAGTTGCTGAATCGATTTTTGAGGATAAATAGTCAATGTAATGTGAGTTTGAACAAAATCGTTCTTTACTATCGGTCAGGAGATAGGAAAACTATTTACTTGAAGCTATAAAAATTAATAACAATTTGGAAATAGCGGGTCTTCCTCAGATTACTTGCTTAATCCATTTCTAAGGGTGAATAGTCAATTTACTGTGATTTTGAACGAAATCGTTCTTTGCTATTGGTCATGAGATAGAAAAACCATTTACATGGACTTTAAAAAATTAATAACAATTTGGAAAAAGCGGGTCTTCCTCTGATTACTTGCTTAATAGATTTCTAAGGGTGAATAGTAAATTTACTGTGAATTTGAACAAAATCGTTCTTTGCTATTGGTCATGAGATAGAAAAACCATTTACTTGGACCTTAAAAAATTAATAACAATTTGGAAAGAGCGGGTCTTCCTCTGATCACTTGCTTAATCGATTCCTAAGGGTGAATAGTAAATTTACTGTGGATTTGAACAAAATCGTTCTTTGCTATCGGTAGTTGCTATGGATAGAAAACCCATTTACTGGGAACTTCAAAAATTAATAACAATTTGGAAAGAGCGGGTCTTCCTCTGATTACTTGCTTAATCGATTTCTAAGGGTGAATAGTAAATTTACTGTGAATTGGAACAAAATCGTTCTTTGCTATTGGTCTTGAGATCGAAAAACCATTTACTTCGACCTTAAAAAATTAATAACAATTTGGAATGAGCGGGTCTTCTTCTAATCACTTGCTTAATCGATTCCTAAGGGTGAATAGTAATTTTACCGTGGATTTGAACAAAATCGTTCTTTGCTATCGGTCATCTGATAGAAAAACCATTTACTTGGAGCTTCAAAAATTAATAATAATTTGGAAATATCGGGTCTTCCTTTGATTACTTGCTGAATCGATTTCTAAGGGTAAATAGTAAATGTAATGTGAATTTGAACAAAATCGTTGTTTGCTATCGGTCATCAGATAGGAGAACAATTTACTTGGACCTTAAAAAATTAATAACAATTTGGAAAGAGCGGGTCTTCCTCTGATCACTTGCTTAATCGATTCCTAAGGGTGAATAGTAAATTTACTGTGCATTTGAACAAAATCGTTCTTTGCTATCGGTAGTTGCTATGGATAGAAAAACCATTTACTTGGAACTTCAAAAATTAATATCAATTTGGAAAGAGCGGGTCTTCCTCTGATCACTTGCTTAATCGATTCCTAAGGGTGAATAGTAAATTTACTGTGGATTTGAACAAAATCGTTCTTTGCTATTGGTAGTTGCTATGGATAGAAAACCCATTTACTGGGAACTTAAAAAATTAATAACAATTTGGAAAGAGCGGGTCTTCCTCTGATTACTTGCTTAATCGATTTCTAAGGGTGAATAGTAAATTTACTGTGAATTGGAACAAAATCGTTCTTTGCTATTGGTCTTGAGATCGAAAAACCATTTACTTCGACCTTAAAAAATTAATAACAATTTGGAATGAGCGGGTCTTCTTCTAATCACTTGCTTAATCGATTCCTAAGGGTGAATAGTAATTTTACCGTGGATTTGAACAAAATCGTTCTTTGCTATCGGTCATCTGATAGAAAAACCATTTACTTGGAGCTTCAAAAATTAATAATAATTTGGAAATATCGGGTCTTCCTTTGATTACTTGCTGAATCGATTTCTAAGGGTAAATAGTAAATGTAATGTGAATTTGAACAAAATCGTTGTTTGCTATCGGTCATCAGATAGGAGAACAATTTACTTGGACCTTAAAAAATTAATAACAATTTGGAAAGAGCGGGTCTTCCTCTGATCACTTGCTTAATCGATTCCTAAGGGTGAATAGTAAATTTACTGTGCATTTGAACAAAATCGTTCTTTGCTATCGGTAGTTGCTATGGATAGAAAAACCATTTAATTGGAACTTCAAAAATTAATATCAATTTGGAAAGAGCGGGTCTTCCTTTGATTACTTGCTGAATGGATTTCTAAGGATAAATAGTGAATGTAATGTGAGTTTGAACAAAATCGTTCTTTACTATCGGTCATGAGATAGAAAAACTATTTACTTGAAGCTCTAAAAATTAATAACAATTTGGAAAGAGCGGGTCTTCCCCTGATTACTCGCTTAATCGATTTCTAAGGGTGAATAGTAAATTTACTGTGAATTTGAACAAAATCGTTCTTTGCTATCGGTCATGAGATAGAAAAACCATTTACTTGGACCTTAAAAAATTAATAACAATTTGGAACGAGCGGGTCTTCCTCTGATCACTTGCTCAATCGATTCCTAAGGATGAAGAGTAAATTTACTGTGGTTTTGAACAAAATCGTTCTTTGCTATCGGTCATGGACAGAAAAACCATTTACTTGGATCTTCAAAAATTAATAACAACATGGAAAGAGCGGGTCTTCCTTTGATTAGTTGCTGAATCGATTTTTGAGGATAAATAGTCAATGTAATGTGAGTTTGAACAAAATCGTTCTTTACTATCGGTCATGAGATAGGAAAACTATTTACTTGAAGCTATAAAAATTAATAACAATTTGGAAATAGCGGGTCTTCCTCAGATTACTTGCTTTATCCATTTCTAAGGGTGAATAGTCAATTTACTGTGATTTTGAACGAAATCGTTCTTTGCTATTGGTCATGAGATAGAAAAACCATTTACATGGACTTTAAAAAATTAATAACAATTTGGAAAAAGCGGGTCTTCCTCTGATTACTTGCTTAATAGATTTCTAAGGGTGAATAGTAAATTTACTGTGAATTTGAACAAAATCGTTCTTTGCTATTGGTCATGAGATAGAAAAACCATTTACTTGAACCTTCAAAAATTAATAACAATTCGGAAAGAGCGGGTCTTCCTCTGATCACTTGCTTAATCGTTTCCTAAGGGTGAACAGTAAATTAATGTGAATTTGAACAAAATCGTTCTTTGCTATCGGTCATGGATAGAAAAACCATTTACGTGGAGCTTCAAAAATGAATAACAATTTGGAAAGAGCGGGTCTTCCTTTGATCACTTGCTTAATCGATTCCTAAGGGTGAATAGTAAATTTACTGTGGATTTCAACAAAATCGATCTTTGCTATCGGTCATGGATAGAAAATCCATTTACTTGAAGCTTCAAAAATTAATAACAATTTGGAAAGAGCGGGTATTCCTTTGATTACTTGCTGAATCGATTTCTAATCGTAAATAGTAAATGTAATGTGAATTTGAACAAAATCGTTCTTTGCTATCGGTCATGGACAGAAAAACCATTTACTTGGATCTTCAAAAATTAATAACAACATGGAAAGAGCGGGTCTTCCTTTGATTAGTTGCTGAATCGATTTTTGAGGATAAATAGTGAATGTAATGTGAATTTGAACAAAATTGTTCTTTGCTATCGGTCATGAGATAGAAAAACCATTTACTCGGACCTTAAAAAATTAATAACAATTTGGAACGAGCGGGTCTTCCTCTGATCACTTGCTCAATCGATTCCTAAGGGTGAAGAGTAAATTTACTGTGGTTTTGAACAAAATCGTTCTTTGCTATCGGTCATGGACAGAAAAACCATTTACTTGGATCTTCAAAAATTAATAACATCATGGAAAGAGCGGGTCTTCCTTTGATTAGTTGCTGAATCGATTTTTGAGGATAAATAGTGAATGTAATGTGAGTTTGAACAAAATCGTTATTTACTATCGGTCATGAAATATAAAAACTATTTACTTGAAGCTCTAAAAATTAATAACAATTTGGAAAGAGCCGGTCTTCCTCTGATTACTTGCTTAATCGATTTCTAAGGGTGAATAATCAATTTACTGTGAATTTGAACGAAATCGTTCTTTGCTATTGGTCATGAGATAGAAAAACCATTTACTTGGACCTTAAAAAATTAATAACAATTTGGAACGAGCGGGTCTTCCTCTGATCACTTGCTCAATCGATTCCTAAGGGTGAAGAGTAAATTTACTGTGGTTTTGAACAAAATCGTTCTTTGCTATCGGTCATGGACAGAAAAACCATTTACTTGGATCTTCAAAAATTAATAACAACATGGAAAGAGCGGGTCTTCCTTTGATCAGGTGCTGAATCGATTTTTGAGGATCAATGTAATGTAATGTAATGTAATGTAATGTGTGAGGGTCAATGTAATGTGAGTTTGAACAAAATCGTTCTTTACCATCGGTCATGAGATAGAAAAACTATTTACTTGAAGCTATAAAAATTAATAACAATTTGGAAATAGCGGGTCTTCCTCAGATTACTTGCTTAATCCATTTCTAAGGGTGAATAGTCAATTTACTGTGATTTTGAACGAAATCGTTCTTTGCTATTGGTCATGAGATAGGAAAACCATTTACATGGACTTAAAAAAATTAATAACAATTTGGAAAAAGCGGGTCTTCCTCTGATTACTTGCTTAATAGATTTCTAAGGGTGAATAGTAAATTTACTGTGAATTTGAACAAAATCGTTCTTTGCTATTGGTCATGAGATAGAAAAACCATTTACTTGGACCTTCAAAGATTAATAACAATTCGGAAAGAGCGGGTCTTCCTCTGATCACTTGCTTAATCGTTTCCTAAGGGTGAACAGTAAATTAATGTGAATTTGAACAAAATCGTTCTTTGCTATCGGTCATGGATAGAAAAACCATTTACGTGGAGCTTCAAAAATGAATAACAATTTGGAAAGAGAGGGTCTTCCTTTGATTAGTTGCTGAATCGATTTCTAATGGTAAATAGTAAATGTAATGTGAATTTGAACAAAATCGTTCTTTGCTATCGGTCATGGACAGAAAAACCATTTACTTGGATCTTCAAAAATTAATAACAACATGGAAAGAGCGGGTCTTCCTTTGATTAGTTGCTGAATCGATTTTTGAGGATAAATAGTGGATGTAATGTGAATTTGAACAAAATTGTTCTTTGCTATCGGTCATGAGATAGAAAAACCATTTACATGGACCTTAAAAAATTAATAACAATTTGGAACGAGCGGGTCTTCCTCTGATCACTTGCTCAATCGATTCCTAAGGGTGAAGAGTAAATTTACTGTGGTTTTGAACAAAATCGTTCTGAGCTATCGGTCATGGACAGAAAAACCATTTACTTGGATCTTCAAAAATTAATAACATCATGGAAAGAGCGGGTCTTCCTTTGATTAGTTGCTGAATCGATTTTTGAGGATAAATAGTGAATGTAATGTGAGTTTGAACAAAATCGTTATTTACTATCGGTCATGAAATAGAAAAACTATTTACTTGAAGCTCTAAAAATTAATAACAATTTGGAAAGAGCCGGTCTTCCTCTGATTACTTGCTTAATCGATTTCTAAGGGTGAATAATCAATTTACTGTGAATTTGAACGAAATCGTTCTTTGCTATTGGTCATGAGATAGAAAAACCATTTACTTGGACCTTTAAAAATTAATAACAATTTGGAAAGAGCGGGTCTTCCTCTGATCACTTGCTTAATCGATTCCTAAGGGTGAATAGTAAATTTACTGTGAATTTGAACAAAATCGTTCTTTCCTATCGGTCATGGATAAAAAAACCATTTACTTGGAGATTCAAAAATTAATAACAATTTGGAAAGAGCGGGTCTTCCTTTGATTACTTGCTGAATGGATTTCTAAGGATAAATAGTGAATGTCATGTGAGTTTGAACAAAATCGTTCTCTACTATCGGTCATGAGATAGAAAAACTATTTACTTGAAGCTCGAAAAATTAATAACAATTTGGAAAGAGCGGGTCTTCCCCTGATTACTCGCTTAATCGATTTCTAAGGGTGAATAGTAAATTTACTGTGAATTTCAACAAAATCGTTCTTTGCTATCGGTCATGAGATAGAAAAACCATTTACTTGGACCATAAAAAATTAATAACAATTTGGAAAGAGCGGGTCTTCCTCTGATCACTTGCTCAATCGATTCCTAAGGGTGAAGAGTAAATTTACTGTGGTTTTGAACAAAATCGTTCTTTGCTATCGGTCATGGACAGAAAAACCATTTACTTGGATCTTCAAAAACTAATAACAACATGGAAAGAGCGGGTCTTCCTTTGATTAGTTGCTGAATCGATTTTTGAGGATAAATAGTGAATGTAATGTGAGTTTGAACAAAATCGTTATTTACTATCGGTCATGAAATAGAAAAACTATTTACTTGAAGCTATGAAAATTAATAACAATTTGGAAATAGCGGGTCTTCCTCAGATTACTTGCTTAATCCATTTCTAAGTTTGAATAGTCAATTTACTGTGAATTTGAACGAAATCGTTCTTTGCTATCGGTCATGAGATAGAAAAACCATTTACATGGACCTTAAAAAATTAATAACAATTTGGAAAGAGCGGGTCTTCCTCTGATCACTTGCTTAATCGATTCCTAACGGTGCATAGTAAATTTACTGTGAATTGGAACAAAATCGTTCTTTGCTATCGGTCATGAGATAAAAAAAATATTTACTTGAAGCTCTAAAAATTAATAACAATTTGCAAAGAGCGGGTATTCCTCTGATTACTTGCTTAATCGATTTCTAAGGGTGAATAGTAAATTTACTGTGAATTTGAACAAAATCGTTCTTTGCTATTGGTCTTGAGATAGAAAAACCCTTTACTTGGACTTTAAAAAATTAATAACAATTTGGAATGAGCGGGTCTTATTCTAATCACTTGCTTAATCGATTCGTAAGGGTGAATAGTAATTTTACTGTGGATTTGAACAAAATCGTTCTTTGCTATCGGTCATGTGATAGAAAAACCATTTACTTGGAGCTTCAAAAATTAATAATAATTTGGAAATATCGGGTCTTCCTTTGATTACTCGCTTAATCGATTTCTAAGGGTGAATAGTAAATTTACTGTGATTTTGAACGAAATCGTTCTTTGCTATTGGTCATGAGATAGAAAAACCATTTACATGGACTTTAAAAAATTAATAACAATTTGGAAAAAGCGGGTCTTCCTCTGATTACTTGCTTAATAGATTTCTAAGGGTGAATAGTAAATTTACTGTGAATTTGAACAAAATCGTTCTTTGCTATTGGTCATGAGATAGAAAAACCATTTACTTGGACCTTCAAAAATTAATAACAATTCGGAAAGAGCGGGTCTTCCTCTGATCACTTGCTTAATCGTTTCCTAAGGGTGAACAGTAAATTAATGTGAATTTGAACAAAATCGTTCTTTGCTATCGGTCATGGATAGAAAAACCATTTACGAGGAGCTTCAAAAATGAATAACAATTTGGAAAGAGCGGGTCTTCCTTTGATCACTTGCTTAATCGATTCCTAAGGGTGAATAGTAAATTTACTGTGGATTTCAACAAAATCGATCTTTGCTATCGGTCATGGATAGAAAATCCATTTACTTGGAGCTTCAAAAATTAATAACAATTTGGAAAGAGCGGGTCTTCCTTTGATTACTTGCTAAATCGATTTCTAATGGTAAATAGTAAATGTAATGTGAATTTGAACAAAATCGTTCTTTGCTATCGGTCATGGACAGAAAAACCATTTACTTGGATCTTCAAAAATTAATAACAACATGGAAAGAGCGGGTCTTCCTTTGATTAGTTGCTGAATCGATTTTTGAGGATAAATAGTGAATGTAATGTGAATTTGAACAAAATTGTTCTTTGCTATCGGTCATGAGATAGAAAAACCATTTACTTGGACCTTAAAAAATTAATAACAATTTGGAACGAGCGGGTCTTCCTCTGATCACTTGCTCAATCGATTCCTAAGGGTGAAGAGTAAATTTACTGTGGTTTTGAACAAAATCGTTCTTTGCTATCGGTCATGGACAGAAAAAGCATTTACTTGGATCTTCAAAAATTAATAACATCATGGAAAGAGCGGGTCTTCCTTTGATTAGTTGCTGAATCGATTTTTGAGGATAAATAGTGAATGTAATGTGAGTTTGAACAAAATCGTTATTTACTATCGGTCATGAAATATAAAAACTATTTACTTGAAGCTCTAAAAATTAATAACAATTTGGAAAGAGCCGGTCTTCCTCTGATTACTTGCTTAATCGATTTCTAAGGGTGAATAATCAATTTACTGTGAATTTGAACGAAATCGTTCTTTGCTATTGGTCATGAGATAGAAAAACCATTTACTTGGATCTTAAAAAATTAATAACAATTTGGAAAGAGCGGGTCTTCCTCTGATCACTTGCTTAATCGATTCCTAAGGGTGAATAGTAAATTTACTGTGAATTTGAACAAAATCGTTCTTTGCTATTGGTCATGAGATAGAAAAACCATTTACTTGGACCTTCAAAAATTAATAACAATTTGGAAAGAGCGGGTCTTCCTCTGATCACTTGCTTAATCGATTCCTAAGGGTGAATAGTAAATTTACTGTGAATTTGAACAAAATCGTTCTTTGCTATCGGTCATGGATAAAAAAACCATTTACTTGGAGCTTCAAAAATTAATAACAATTTGGAAAGAGCGGGTCTTCCTTTGATTACTTGCTGAATGGATTTCTAAGGATAAATAGTGAATGTAATGTGAGTTTGAACAAAATCGTTCTCTACTATCGGTCATGAGATAGAAAAACTATTTACTTGAAGCTCGAAAAATTAATAACAATTTGGAAAGAGCGGGTCTTCCCCTGATTACTCGCTTAATCGATTTCTAAGGGTGAATAGTAAATTTACTGTGAATTTGAACAAAATCGTTCTTTGCTATCGGTCATGAGATAGAAAAACCATTTACTTGGACCATAAAAAATTAATAACAATTTGGAAAGAGCGGGTCTTCCTCTGATCACTTGCTCAATCGATTCCTAAGGGTGAAGAGTAAATTTACTGTGGTTTTGAACAAAATCGTTCTTTGCTATCGGTCATGGACAGAAAAACCATTTACTTGGATCTTCAAAAATTAATAACAACATGGAAAGAGCGGGTCTTCCTTTGATTAGTTGCTGAATCGATTTTTGAGGATAAATAGTGAATGTAATGTGAATTTGAACAAAATTGTTCTTTGCTATCGGTCATGAGATAGAAAAACCATTTACTTGGACCTTAAAAAATTAATAACAATTTGGAACGAGCGGGTCTTCCTCTGATCACTTGCTCAATCGATTCCTAAGGGTGAAGAGTAAATTTACTGTGGTTTTGAACAAAATCGTTCTTTGCTATCGGTCATGGACAGAAAAACCATTTACTTGGATCTTCAAAAATTAATAACAACATGGAAAGAGCGGGTCTTCCTTTGATTAGTTGCTGAATCGATTTTTGAGGATAAATAGAGAATGTAATGTGAGTTTGAACAAAATCGTTATTTACTATCGGTCATGAAATAGAAAAACTATTTACTTGAAGCTATGAAAATTAATAACAATTTGGAAATAGCGGGTCTTCCTCAGATTACTTGCTTAATCCCTTTCTAAGTTTGAATAGTCAATTTACTGTGAATTTGAACGAAATCGTTCTTTGCTATCGGTCATGAGATAGAAAAACCATTTACATGGACCTTAAAAAATTAATAACAATTTGGAAAGAGCGGGTCTTCCTCTGATCACTTGCTTAATCGATTCCTAACGGTGCATAGTAAATTTACTGTGAATTTGAACAAAATCGTTCTTTGCTATCGGTCATGAGATAAAAAAAATATTTACTTGAAGCTCTAAAAATTAATAACAATTTGCAAAGAGCGGGTCTTCCTCTGATTACTTGCTTAATCGATTTCTAAGAGTGAATAGTAAATTTACTGTGAATTTGAACAAAATCGTTCTTTGCTATTGGTCTTGAGATAGAAAAACCCTTTACTTGGACTTTAAAAAATTAATAACAATTTGGAATGAGCGGGTCTTCTTCTAATCACTGGATTAATCGATTCGTAAGGGTGAATAGTAATTTTACTGTGGATTTGAACAAAATCGTTCTTTGCTATCGGGCATGTGATAGAAAAACCATTTACTTGGAGCTTCAAAAATTAATAATAATTTGGAAATATCGGGTCATCCTTTGATTACTTGCTGAATCGATTTCTTAGGGTAAATAGTAAATGTAATGTGAATTTGAACAAAATCGTTGTTTGCTATCGGTCATCAGATAGAAGAACAATTTACTTGGACCTTAAAAAATTAATAACAATTTGGAAAGAGCGGGTCTTCCTCTGATCACTTGCTTAATCGATTCCTAAGGGTGAATAGTAAATTTAATGTACATTTGAACAAAATCGTTCTTTGCTATCGGTAGTTGCTATGGATATAAAAACCATTTACTTGGAACTTCAAAAATTAATATCAATTTGGAAAGAGCGGGTCTTCCTTTGATTACTTGCTGAATGGATTTCTGAGGATAAATAGTGAATGTAATGTGAGTTTGAACAAAATCGTTCTTTACTATCGGTCATGAGATAGAAAAACTATTTACTTGAAGCTCTAAAAATTAATAACAATTTGGAAAGAGCGGGTCTTCCCCTGATTACTCGCTTAATCGATTTCTAAGGGTGAATAGTAAATTTACTGTGAATTTGAACAAAATCGTTCTTTGCTATCGGTCATGAGAGAGAAAAACCATTTACTTGGACCTTAAAAAATTAATAACAATTTGGAAAGAGCGGGTCTTCCTCTGATCACTTGCTTAATCGATTCCTAACCGTGAATAGTAAATTTACTGTGAAATTGAACAAAATCGTTCTTTGCCATCGGACATGGATAAAAAAACCATTTACTTGGAGATTCAAAAATTAATAACAATTTGGAAAGAGCGTGTCTTCCTTTGATTACTTGCTGAATCAATTTCTAAGGATAAATAGTGAATGTAAAGTGAGTTTGAACAAAATCGTTCTTTGCCATCGGTCATGAGATAGGAAAATTATTTACTTGAAGCTCTAAAAATTAATAACAATTTGGAAAGAGCGGGTCTTCCTCTGATTACGTGCTTAATCGATTCCTAAGGGTGAATAGTAAATTTACTGTGGATTTGAACAAAATCGTTCTTTGCTATCGGTAGTTGCTATGGATAGAAAACCCATTTACTGGGAACTTCAAAAATTAATAACAATTTGGAAAGAGCGGGTCTTCCTCTGATTACGTGCTTAATCGATTTCTAAGGGTGAATAGTAAATTTACTGCGAATTTGAACAAAATCGTTATTTGCTATCGGTAATGAGATAGAAAAACCATTTACTTGGACCTTAAAAAATTAATAACAATTTGGAAAGAGCGGGTCTTCCTCTGATCACTTGCTTAATCGATTCCTAAGGGTGAATAGTAAATTTACTGTGGATTTGAACAGAATCGTTCTTTGCTATCGGTAGTTGCTATGGATAGAAAAACCATTTACTGGGAACTTCAAAAATTAATAACAATTTGGAAAGAGCGGGTCTTCCTCTGATTACTTGCTTAATCGATTTCTAAGGGTGAATAGTAAATTTAGTGTGAATTTGAACAAAATCGTTCTTGGCTATTGGTCTTGAGATAGAAAAACCCTTTACTTGGACCTTAAAAAATTAATAACAATTTGGAATGAGCGGGTCTTCTTCTAATCACTGGATTAATCGATTCGTAAGGGTGAATAGTAATTTTACTGTGGATTTGAACAAAATCGTTCTTTGCTATCGGGCATGTGATAGAAAAACCATTTACTTGGAGCTTCAAAAATTAATAATAATTTGGAAATATCGGGTCATCCTTTGATTACTTGCTGAATCGATTTCTTAGGGTAAATAGTAAATGTAATGTGAATTTGAACAAAATCGTTGTTTGCTATCGGTCATCAGATAGAAGAACAATTTACTTGGACCTTAAAAAATTAATAACAATTTGGAAAGAGCGGGTCTTCCTCTGATCACTTGCTTAATCGATTCCTAAGGGTGAATAGTAAATTTAATGTACATTTGAACAAAATCGTTCTTTGCTATCGGTAGTTGCTATGGATATAAAAACCATTTACTTGGAACTTCAAAAATTAATATCAATTTGGAAAGAGCGGGTCTTCCTTTGATTACTTGCTGAATGGATTTCTGAGGATAAATAGTGAATGTAATGTGAGTTTGAACAAAATCGTTCTTTACTATCGGTCATGAGATAGAAAAACTATTTACTTGAAGCTCTAAAAATTAATAACAATTTGGAAAGAGCGGGTCTTCCCCTGATTACTCGCTTAATCGATTTCTAAGGGTGAATAGTAAATTTACTGTGAATTTGAACAAAATCGTTCTTTGCTATCGGTCATGAGAGAGAAAAACCATTTACTTGGACCTTAAAAAATTAATAACAATTTGGAAAGAGCGGGTCTTCCTCTGATCACTTGCTTAATCGATTCCTAACCGTGAATAGTAAATTTACTGTGAAATTGAACAAAATCGTTCTTTGCCATCGGACATGGATAAAAAAACCATTTACTTGGAGATTCAAAAATTAATAACAATTTGGAAAGAGCGTGTCTTCCTTTGATTACTTGCTGAATCAATTTCTAAGGATAAATAGTGAATGTAAAGTGAGTTTGAACAAAATCGTTCTTTGCCATCGGTCATGAGATAGGAAAATTATTTACTTGAAGCTCTAAAAATTAATAACAATTTGGAAAGAGCGGGTCTTCCTCTGATTACGTGCTTAATCGATTCCTAAGGGTGAATAGTAAATTTACTGTGGATTTGAACAAAATCGTTCTTTGCTATCGGTAGTTGCTATGGATAGAAAACCCATTTACTGGGAACTTCAAAAATTAATAACAATTTGGAAAGAGCGGGTCTTCCTCTGATTACTTGCTTAATCGATTTCTGAGGGTGAATAGTAAATTTACTGTGAATTGGAACAAAATCGTTCTTTGCTATTGGTTTTGAGATCGAAAAACCATTTACTTCGACCTTAAAAAATTAATAACAATTTGGAATGAGCGGGTCTTCTTCTAATCACTGGATTAATCGATTCGTAAGGGTGAATAGTAATTTTACTGTGGATTTGAACAAAATCGTTCTTTGCTATCGGGCATGTGATAGAAAAACCATTTACTTGGAGCTTCAAAAATTAATAATAATTTGGAAATATCGGGTCATCCTTTGATTACTTGCTGAATCGATTTCTAAGGGTAAATAGTAAATGTAATGTGAATTTGAACAAAATCGTTGTTTGCTATCGGTCATCAGATAGAAGAACAATTTACTTGGACCTTAAAAAATTAATAACAATTTGGAAAGAGCGGGTCTTCCTCTGATCACTTGCTTAATCGATTCCTAAGGGTGAATAGTAAATTTAATGTACATTTGAACAAAATCGTTCTTTGCTATCGGTAGTTGCTATGGATATAAAAACCATTTACTTGGAACTTCAAAAATTAATATCAATTTGGAAAGAGCGGGTCTTCCTTTGATTACTTGCTGAATGGATTTCTGAGGATAAATAGTGAATGTAATGTGAGTTTGAACAAAATCGTTCTTTACTATCGGTCATGAGATAGAAAAACTATTTACTTGAAGCTCTAAAAATTAATAACAATTTGGAAAGAGCGGGTCTTCCCCTGATTACTCGCTTAATCGATTTCTAAGGGTGAATAGTAAATTTACTGTGAATTTGAACAAAATCGTTCTTTGCTATCGGTCATGAGAGAGAAAAACCATTTACTTGGACCTTAAAAAATTAATAACAATTTGGAAAGAGCGGGTCTTCCTCTGATCACTTGCTTAATCGATTCCTAACCGTGAATAGTAAATTTACTGTGAAATTGAACAAAATCGTTCTTTGCCATCGGACATGGATAAAAAAACCATTTACTTGGAGATTCAAAAAATAATAACAATTTGGAAAGAGCGTGTCTTCCTTTGATTACTTGCTGAATCAATTTCTAAGGATAAATAGTGAATGTAAAGTGAGTTTGAACAAAATCGTTCTTTGCCATCGGTCATGAGATAGGAAAATTATTTACTTGAAGCACTAAAAATTAATAACAATTTGGAAAGAGCCGGTCTTCCTCTGATTACGTGCTTAATCGATTTCTAAGGGTGAATAGTAAATTTACTGTGGATTTGAACAAAATCGTTCTTTGCTATCGGTAGTTGCTATGGATAGAAAACCCATTTACTGGGAACTTCAAAAATTAATAACAATTTGGAAAGAGCGGGTCTTCCCCTGATTACTCGCTTAATCGATTTCTAATGGTGAATAGTGAATTTACTGTGAATTTGAACAAAATCGTTCTTTGCTATCGGTCATGAGATAGAAAAACCATTTACTTGGACCTTAAAAAATTAATAACAATTTGGAACGAGCGGGTCTTCCTCTGATCACTTGCTCAATCGTTTCCTAAGGGTGAAGAGTAAATTTACTGTGGTTTTGAACAAAATCGTTCTTTGCTATCGGTCATGGACAGAAAAACCATTTACTTGGATCTTCAAAAATTAATAACAACATGGAAAGAGCGGGTCTTCCTTTGATTAGTTGCTGAATCGATTTTTGAGGATAAATAGTCAATGTAATGTGAGTTTGAACAAAATCGTTCTTTACTATCGGTCAGGAGATAGGAAAACTATTTACTTGAAGCTATAAAAATTAATAACAATTTGGAAATAGCGGGTCTTCCTCAGATTACTTGCTTAATCCATTTCTAAGGGTGAATAGTCAATTTACTGTGATTTTGAACGAAATCGTTCTTTGCTATTGGTCATGAGATAGAAAAACCATTTACATGGACTTTAAAAAATTAATAACAATTTGGAAAAAGCGGGTCTTCCTCTGATTACTTGCTTAATAGATTTCTAAGGGTGAATAGTAAATTTACTGTGAATTTGAACAAAATCGTTCTTTGCTATTGGTCATGAGATAGAAAAACCATTTACTTGGACCTTAAAAAATTAATAACAATTTGGAAAGAGCGGGTCTTCCTCTGATCACTTGCTTAATCGATTCCTAAGGGTGAATAGTAAATTTACTGTGGATTTGAACAAAATCGTTCTTTGCTATCGGTAGTTGCTATGGATAGAAAACCCATTTACTGGGAACTTCAAAAATTAATAACAATTTGGAAAGAGCGGGTCTTCCTCTGATTACTTGCTTAATCGATTTCTAAGGGTGAATAGTAAATTTACTGTGAATTGGAACAAAATCGTTCTTTGCTATTGGTCTTGAGATCGAAAAACCATTTACTTCGACCTTAAAAAATTAATAACAATTTGGAATGAGCGGGTCTTCTTCTAATCACTTGCTTAATCGATTCCTAAGGGTGAATAGTAATTTTACCGTGGATTTGAACAAAATCGTTCTTTGCTATCGGTCATCTGATAGAAAAACCATTTTCTTGGAGCTTCAAAAATTAATAATAATTTGGAAATATCGGGTCTTCCTTTGATTACTTGCTGAATCGATTTCTAAGGGTAAATAGTAAATGTAATGTGAATTTGAACAAAATCGTTGTTTGCTATCGGTCATCAGATAGGAGAACAATTTACTTGGACCTTAAAAAATTAATAACAATTTGGAAAGAGCGGGTCTTCCTCTGATCACTTGCTTAATCGATTCCTAAGGGTGAATAGTAAATTTACTGTGCATTTGAACAAAATCGTTCTTTGCTATCGGTAGTTGCTATGGATAGAAAAACCATTTACTTGGAACTTCAAAAATTAATATCAATTTGGAAAGAGCGGGTCTTCCTCTGATCACTTGCTTAATCGATTCCTAAGGGTGAATAGTAAATTTACTGTGGATTTGAACAAAATCGTTCTTTGCTATTGGTAGTTGCTATGGATAGAAAACCCATTTACTGGGAACTTAAAAAATTAATAACAATTTGGAAAGAGCGGGTCTTCCTCTGATTACTTGCTTAATCGATTTCTAAGGGTGAATAGTAAATTTACTGTGAATTGGAACAAAATCGTTCTTTGCTATTGGTCTTGAGATCGAAAAACCATTTACTTCGACCTTAAAAAATTAATAACAATTTGGAATGAGCGGGTCTTCTTCTAATCACTTGCTTAATCGATTCCTAAGGGTGAATAGTAATTTTACCGTGGATTTGAACAAAATCGTTCTTTGCTATCGGTCATCTGATAGAAAAACCATTTACTTGGAGCTTCAAAAATTAATAATAATTTGGAAATATCGGGTCTTCCTTTGATTACTTGCTGAATCGATTTCTAAGGGTAAATAGTAAATGTAATGTGAATTTGAACAAAATCGTTGTTTGCTATCGGTCATCAGATAGGAGAACAATTTACTTGGACCTTAAAAAATTAATAACAATTTGGAAAGAGCGGGTCTTCCTCTGATCACTTGCTTAATCGATTCCTAAGGGTGAATAGTAAATTTACTGTGCATTTGAACAAAATCGTTCTTTGCTATCGGTAGTTGCTATGGATAGAAAAACCATTTAATTGGAACTTCAAAAATTAATATCAATTTGGAAAGAGCGGGTCTTCCTTTGATTACTTGCTGAATGGATTTCTAAGGATAAATAGTGAATGTAATGTGAGTTTGAACAAAATCGTTCTTTACTATCGGTCATGAGATAGAAAAACTATTTACTTGAAGCTCTAAAAATTAATAACAATTTGGAAAGAGCGGGTCTTCCCCTGATTACTCGCTTAATCGATTTCTAAGGGTGAATAGTAAATTTACTGTGAATTTGAACAAAATCGTTCTTTGCTATCGGTCATGAGATAGAAAAACCATTTACTTGGACCTTAAAAAATTAATAACAATTTGGAACGAGCGGGTCTTCCTCTGATCACTTGCTCAATCGATTCCTAAGGATGAAGAGTAAATTTACTGTGGTTTTGAACAAAATCGTTCTTTGCTATCGGTCATGGACAGAAAAACCATTTACTTGGATCTTCAAAAATTAATAACAACATGGAAAGAGCGGGTCTTCCTTTGATTAGTTGCTGAATCGATTTTTGAGGATAAATAGTCAATGTAATGTGAGTTTGAACAAAATCGTTCTTTACTATCGGTCATGAGATAGGAAAACTATTTACTTGAAGCTATAAAAATTAATAACAATTTGGAAATAGCGGGTCTTCCTCAGATTACTTGCTTTATCCATTTCTAAGGGTGAATAGTCAATTTACTGTGATTTTGAACGAAATCGTTCTTTGCTATTGGTCATGAGATAGAAAAACCATTTACATGGACTTTAAAAAATTAATAACAATTTGGAAAAAGCGGGTCTTCCTCTGATTACTTGCTTAATAGATTTCTAAGGGTGAATAGTAAATTTACTGTGAATTTGAACAAAATCGTTCTTTGCTATTGGTCATGAGATAGAAAAACCATTTACTTGAACCTTCAAAAATTAATAACAATTCGGAAAGAGCGGGTCTTCCTCTGATCACTTGCTTAATCGTTTCCTAAGGGTGAACAGTAAATTAATGTGAATTTGAACAAAATCGTTCTTTGCTATCGGTCATGGATAGAAAAACCATTTACGTGGAGCTTCAAAAATGAATAACAATTTGGAAAGAGCGGGTCTTCCTTTGATCACTTGCTTAATCGATTCCTAAGGGTGAATAGTAAATTTACTGTGGATTTCAACAAAATCGATCTTTGCTATCGGTCATGGATAGAAAATCCATTTACTTGAAGCTTCAAAAATTAATAACAATTTGGAAAGAGCGGGTATTCCTTTGATTACTTGCTGAATCGATTTCTAATCGTAAATAGTAAATGTAATGTGAATTTGAACAAAATCGTTCTTTGCTATCGGTCATGGACAGAAAAACCATTTACTTGGATCTTCAAAAATTAATAACAACATGGAAAGAGCGGGTCTTCCTTTGATTAGTTGCTGAATCGATTTTTGAGGATAAATAGTGAATGTAATGTGAATTTGAACAAAATTGTTCTTTGCTATCGGTCATGAGATAGAAAAACCATTTACTCGGACCTTAAAAAATTAATAACAATTTGGAACGAGCGGGTCTTCCTCTGATCACTTGCTCAATCGATTCCTAAGGGTGAAGAGTAAATTTACTGTGGTTTTGAACAAAATCGTTCTTTGCTATCGGTCATGGACAGAAAAACCATTTACTTGGATCTTCAAAAATTAATAACATCATGGAAAGAGCGGGTCTTCCTTTGATTAGTTGCTGAATCGATTTTTGAGGATAAATAGTGAATGTAATGTGAGTTTGAACAAAATCGTTATTTACTATCGGTCATGAAATATAAAAACTATTTACTTGAAGCTCTAAAAATTAATAACAATTTGGAAAGAGCCGGTCTTCCTCTGATTACTTGCTTAATCGATTTCTAAGGGTGAATAATCAATTTACTGTGAATTTGAACGAAATCGTTCTTTGCTATTGGTCATGAGATAGAAAAACCATTTACTTGGACCTTAAAAAATTAATAACAATTTGGAACGAGCGGGTCTTCCTCTGATCACTTGCTCAATCGATTCCTAAGGGTGAAGAGTAAATTTACTGTGGTTTTGAACAAAATCGTTCTTTGCTATCGGTCATGGACAGAAAAACCATTTACTTGGATCTTCAAAAATTAATAACAACATGGAAAGAGCGGGTCTTCCTTTGATCAGGTGCTGAATCGATTTTTGAGGATCAATGTAATGTAATGTAATGTAATGTAATGTGTGAGGGTCAATGTAATGTGAGTTTGAACAAAATCGTTCTTTACCATCGGTCATGAGATAGAAAAACTATTTACTTGAAGCTATAAAAATTAATAACAATTTGGAAATAGCGGGTCTTCCTCAGATTACTTGCTTAATCCATTTCTAAGGGTGAATAGTCAATTTACTGTGATTTTGAACGAAATCGTTCTTTGCTATTGGTCATGAGATAGGAAAACCATTTACATGGACTTAAAAAAATTAATAACAATTTGGAAAAAGCGGGTCTTCCTCTGATTACTTGCTTAATAGATTTCTAAGGGTGAATAGTAAATTTACTGTGAATTTGAACAAAATCGTTCTTTGCTATTGGTCATGAGATAGAAAAACCATTTACTTGGACCTTCAAAGATTAATAACAATTCGGAAAGAGCGGGTCTTCCTCTGATCACTTGCTTAATCGTTTCCTAAGGGTGAACAGTAAATTAATGTGAATTTGAACAAAATCGTTCTTTGCTATCGGTCATGGATAGAAAAACCATTTACGTGGAGCTTCAAAAATGAATAACAATTTGGAAAGAGAGGGTCTTCCTTTGATTAGTTGCTGAATCGATTTCTAATGGTAAATAGTAAATGTAATGTGAATTTGAACAAAATCGTTCTTTGCTATCGGTCATGGACAGAAAAACCATTTACTTGGATCTTCAAAAATTAATAACAACATGGAAAGAGCGGGTCTTCCTTTGATTAGTTGCTGAATCGATTTTTGAGGATAAATAGTGGATGTAATGTGAATTTGAACAAAATTGTTCTTTGCTATCGGTCATGAGATAGAAAAACCATTTACATGGACCTTAAAAAATTAATAACAATTTGGAACGAGCGGGTCTTCCTCTGATCACTTGCTCAATCGATTCCTAAGGGTGAAGAGTAAATTTACTGTGGTTTTGAACAAAATCGTTCTGAGCTATCGGTCATGGACAGAAAAACCATTTACTTGGATCTTCAAAAATTAATAACATCATGGAAAGAGCGGGTCTTCCTTTGATTAGTTGCTGAATCGATTTTTGAGGATAAATAGTGAATGTAATGTGAGTTTGAACAAAATCGTTATTTACTATCGGTCATGAAATAGAAAAACTATTTACTTGAAGCTCTAAAAATTAATAACAATTTGGAAAGAGCCGGTCTTCCTCTGATTACTTGCTTAATCGATTTCTAAGGGTGAATAATCAATTTACTGTGAATTTGAACGAAATCGTTCTTTGCTATTGGTCATGAGATAGAAAAACCATTTACTTGGACCTTTAAAAATTAATAACAATTTGGAAAGAGCGGGTCTTCCTCTGATCACTTGCTTAATCGATTCCTAAGGGTGAATAGTAAATTTACTGTGAATTTGAACAAAATCGTTCTTTCCTATCGGTCATGGATAAAAAAACCATTTACTTGGAGATTCAAAAATTAATAACAATTTGGAAAGAGCGGGTCTTCCTTTGATTACTTGCTGAATGGATTTCTAAGGATAAATAGTGAATGTCATGTGAGTTTGAACAAAATCGTTCTCTACTATCGGTCATGAGATAGAAAAACTATTTACTTGAAGCTCGAAAAATTAATAACAATTTGGAAAGAGCGGGTCTTCCCCTGATTACTCGCTTAATCGATTTCTAAGGGTGAATAGTAAATTTACTGTGAATTTCAACAAAATCGTTCTTTGCTATCGGTCATGAGATAGAAAAACCATTTACTTGGACCATAAAAAATTAATAACAATTTGGAAAGAGCGGGTCTTCCTCTGATCACTTGCTCAATCGATTCCTAAGGGTGAAGAGTAAATTTACTGTGGTTTTGAACAAAATCGTTCTTTGCTATCGGTCATGGACAGAAAAACCATTTACTTGGATCTTCAAAAACTAATAACAACATGGAAAGAGCGGGTCTTCCTTTGATTAGTTGCTGAATCGATTTTTGAGGATAAATAGTGAATGTAATGTGAGTTTGAACAAAATCGTTATTTACTATCGGTCATGAAATAGAAAAACTATTTACTTGAAGCTATGAAAATTAATAACAATTTGGAAATAGCGGGTCTTCCTCAGATTACTTGCTTAATCCATTTCTAAGTTTGAATAGTCAATTTACTGTGAATTTGAACGAAATCGTTCTTTGCTATCGGTCATGAGATAGAAAAACCATTTACATGGACCTTAAAAAATTAATAACAATTTGGAAAGAGCGGGTCTTCCTCTGATCACTTGCTTAATCGATTCCTAACGGTGCATAGTAAATTTACTGTGAATTGGAACAAAATCGTTCTTTGCTATCGGTCATGAGATAAAAAAAATATTTACTTGAAGCTCTAAAAATTAATAACAATTTGCAAAGAGCGGGTATTCCTCTGATTACTTGCTTAATCGATTTCTAAGGGTGAATAGTAAATTTACTGTGAATTTGAACAAAATCGTTCTTTGCTATTGGTCTTGAGATAGAAAAACCCTTTACTTGGACTTTAAAAAATTAATAACAATTTGGAATGAGCGGGTCTTATTCTAATCACTTGCTTAATCGATTCGTAAGGGTGAATAGTAATTTTACTGTGGATTTGAACAAAATCGTTCTTTGCTATCGGTCATGTGATAGAAAAACCATTTACTTGGAGCTTCAAAAATTAATAATAATTTGGAAATATCGGGTCTTCCTTTGATTACTCGCTTAATCGATTTCTAAGGGTGAATAGTAAATTTACTGTGATTTTGAACGAAATCGTTCTTTGCTATTGGTCATGAGATAGAAAAACCATTTACATGGACTTTAAAAAATTAATAACAATTTGGAAAAAGCGGGTCTTCCTCTGATTACTTGCTTAATAGATTTCTAAGGGTGAATAGTAAATTTACTGTGAATTTGAACAAAATCGTTCTTTGCTATTGGTCATGAGATAGAAAAACCATTTACTTGGACCTTCAAAAATTAATAACAATTCGGAAAGAGCGGGTCTTCCTCTGATCACTTGCTTAATCGTTTCCTAAGGGTGAACAGTAAATTAATGTGAATTTGAACAAAATCGTTCTTTGCTATCGGTCATGGATAGAAAAACCATTTACGAGGAGCTTCAAAAATGAATAACAATTTGGAAAGAGCGGGTCTTCCTTTGATCACTTGCTTAATCGATTCCTAAGGGTGAATAGTAAATTTACTGTGGATTTCAACAAAATCGATCTTTGCTATCGGTCATGGATAGAAAATCCATTTACTTGGAGCTTCAAAAATTAATAACAATTTGGAAAGAGCGGGTCTTCCTTTGATTACTTGCTAAATCGATTTCTAATGGTAAATAGTAAATGTAATGTGAATTTGAACAAAATCGTTCTTTGCTATCGGTCATGGACAGAAAAACCATTTACTTGGATCTTCAAAAATTAATAACAACATGGAAAGAGCGGGTCTTCCTTTGATTAGTTGCTGAATCGATTTTTGAGGATAAATAGTGAATGTAATGTGAATTTGAACAAAATTGTTCTTTGCTATCGGTCATGAGATAGAAAAACCATTTACTTGGACCTTAAAAAATTAATAACAATTTGGAACGAGCGGGTCTTCCTCTGATCACTTGCTCAATCGATTCCTAAGGGTGAAGAGTAAATTTACTGTGGTTTTGAACAAAATCGTTCTTTGCTATCGGTCATGGACAGAAAAAGCATTTACTTGGATCTTCAAAAATTAATAACATCATGGAAAGAGCGGGTCTTCCTTTGATTAGTTGCTGAATCGATTTTTGAGGATAAATAGTGAATGTAATGTGAGTTTGAACAAAATCGTTATTTACTATCGGTCATGAAATATAAAAACTATTTACTTGAAGCTCTAAAAATTAATAACAATTTGGAAAGAGCCGGTCTTCCTCTGATTACTTGCTTAATCGATTTCTAAGGGTGAATAATCAATTTACTGTGAATTTGAACGAAATCGTTCTTTGCTATTGGTCATGAGATAGAAAAACCATTTACTTGGATCTTAAAAAATTAATAACAATTTGGAAAGAGCGGGTCTTCCTCTGATCACTTGCTTAATCGATTCCTAAGGGTGAATAGTAAATTTACTGTGAATTTGAACAAAATCGTTCTTTGCTATTGGTCATGAGATAGAAAAACCATTTACTTGGACCTTCAAAAATTAATAACAATTTGGAAAGAGCGGGTCTTCCTCTGATCACTTGCTTAATCGATTCCTAAGGGTGAATAGTAAATTTACTGTGAATTTGAACAAAATCGTTCTTTGCTATCGGTCATGGATAAAAAAACCATTTACTTGGAGCTTCAAAAATTAATAACAATTTGGAAAGAGCGGGTCTTCCTTTGATTACTTGCTGAATGGATTTCTAAGGATAAATAGTGAATGTAATGTGAGTTTGAACAAAATCGTTCTCTACTATCGGTCATGAGATAGAAAAACTATTTACTTGAAGCTCGAAAAATTAATAACAATTTGGAAAGAGCGGGTCTTCCCCTGATTACTCGCTTAATCGATTTCTAAGGGTGAATAGTAAATTTACTGTGAATTTGAACAAAATCGTTCTTTGCTATCGGTCATGAGATAGAAAAACCATTTACTTGGACCATAAAAAATTAATAACAATTTGGAAAGAGCGGGTCTTCCTCTGATCACTTGCTCAATCGATTCCTAAGGGTGAAGAGTAAATTTACTGTGGTTTTGAACAAAATCGTTCTTTGCTATCGGTCATGGACAGAAAAACCATTTACTTGGATCTTCAAAAATTAATAACAACATGGAAAGAGCGGGTCTTCCTTTGATTAGTTGCTGAATCGATTTTTGAGGATAAATAGTGAATGTAATGTGAATTTGAACAAAATTGTTCTTTGCTATCGGTCATGAGATAGAAAAACCATTTACTTGGACCTTAAAAAATTAATAACAATTTGGAACGAGCGGGTCTTCCTCTGATCACTTGCTCAATCGATTCCTAAGGGTGAAGAGTAAATTTACTGTGGTTTTGAACAAAATCGTTCTTTGCTATCGGTCATGGACAGAAAAACCATTTACTTGGATCTTCAAAAATTAATAACAACATGGAAAGAGCGGGTCTTCCTTTGATTAGTTGCTGAATCGATTTTTGAGGATAAATAGAGAATGTAATGTGAGTTTGAACAAAATCGTTATTTACTATCGGTCATGAAATAGAAAAACTATTTACTTGAAGCTATGAAAATTAATAACAATTTGGAAATAGCGGGTCTTCCTCAGATTACTTGCTTAATCCCTTTCTAAGTTTGAATAGTCAATTTACTGTGAATTTGAACGAAATCGTTCTTTGCTATCGGTCATGAGATAGAAAAACCATTTACATGGACCTTAAAAAATTAATAACAATTTGGAAAGAGCGGGTCTTCCTCTGATCACTTGCTTAATCGATTCCTAACGGTGCATAGTAAATTTACTGTGAATTTGAACAAAATCGTTCTTTGCTATCGGTCATGAGATAAAAAAAATATTTACTTGAAGCTCTAAAAATTAATAACAATTTGCAAAGAGCGGGTCTTCCTCTGATTACTTGCTTAATCGATTTCTAAGAGTGAATAGTAAATTTACTGTGAATTTGAACAAAATCGTTCTTTGCTATTGGTCTTGAGATAGAAAAACCCTTTACTTGGACTTTAAAAAATTAATAACAATTTGGAATGAGCGGGTCTTCTTCTAATCACTTGCTTAATCGATTCTCAAGGGTGAATAGTAATTTTACTGTGGATTTGAACAAAATCCTTCTTTGCTATCGGTCATGTGATAGAAAAACCATTTACTTGGAGCTTCAAAAATTAATAATAATTTGGAAATATCGGGTCTTTCTTTGATTACTTGCTGAATCGATTTCTAAGGGTAAATAGTAAATGTAATGTGAATTTGAACAAAAACGTTGTTTGCTATCGGTCATCAGATAGAAGAACAATTTACTTGGACCTTAAAAAATTAATAACAATTTGGAAAGAGCGGGTCTTCCTCTGATCACTTGCTTAATCGATTCCTAAGGGTGAATAGTAAATTTAATGTGCATTTGAACAAAATCGTTCTTTGCTATCGGTAGTTGCTATGGATAGAAAAACAATTTACTTGGAACTTCAAAAATTAATATCAATTTGGAAAGAGCGGGTCTTCCTTTGATTACTTGCTGAATGGATTTCTAAGGATAAATAGTGAATGTAATGTGAGTTTGAACAAAATCGTTCTTTACTATCGGTCATGAGATAGAAAAACTATTTACTTGAAGCTCTAAAAATTAATAACAATTTGGAAAGAGCGGGTCTTCCCCTGATTACTCGTTTAATCGATTTCTAAGGGTGAATAGTAAATTTACTGTGAATTTGAACAAAATCGTTCTTTGCTATCGGTCATGAGATAGAAAAACCATTTACTTGGACCTTAAAAAATTAATAACAATTTGGAACGAGCGGGTCTTCCTCTGATCACTTGCTCAATCGATTCCTAAGGGTGAATAGTAAATTTACTGTGGATTTGAACAAAATCGTTATCTGCTATCGGTAGTTGCTATGGATAGAAAAACCATTTACTGGGAACTCCAAAAATTAATAACAATTTGGAAAGAGCGGGTCTTCCTCTGATTACTTGCTTAATCGATTTCTAAGGGTGAATAGTAAATTTACTGTGAATTGGAACAAAATCGTTCTTTGCTATTGGTCTTGAGATCGAAAAACCATTTACTTGGACCTTCAAAAATTAATAACAATTCGGAAAGAGCGTGTCTTCCTCTGATCACTTGCTCAATCGTTTCCTAAGGGTGAACAGTAAATTAATGTGAATTTGAACAAAATCGTTCTTTGCTATCGGTCATGGATAGAAAAACCATTTACGTGGAGCTTCAAAAATGAATAACAATTTGGAAACAGCGGGTCTTCCTTTGATCACTTGCTTAATCGATTCCTAAGGGTGAATAGTAAATTTACTGTGGATTTCAACAAAATCGTTCTTTGCTATCGGTCATGGATAGAAAATCCATTTACTTTGAGCTTCAAAAATTAATAACAATTTGGAAAGAGCGGGTCTTCCTTTGATTACTTGCTGAATCGATTTCTAATGGTAAATAGTAAATGTAATGTGAATTTGAACAAAATCGTTCTTTGCTATCGGTCATGGACAGAAAAACCATTTACTTGGATCTTCAAAAATTAATAACAACATGGAAAGAGCGGGTCTTCCTTTGATTAGTTGCTGAATCGATTTTTGAGGATAAATAGTGGATGTAATGTGAATTTGAACAAAATTGTTCTTTGCTATCGGTCATGAGATAGAAAAACCATTTACTTGGACCTTAAAAAATTAATAACAATTTGGAACGAGCGGGTCTTCCTCTGATCACTTGCTCAATCGATTCCTAAGGGTGAAGAGTAAATTTACTGTGGTTTTGAACAAAGTCGTTCTTTGCTATCGGTCATGGACAGAAAAACCATTTACTTGGATCTTCAAAAATTAATAACAACATGGAAAGAGCGGGTCTTCCTTTGATTAGGTGCTGAATCGATTTTTGAGGATAAATAGTCAATGTAATGTGAGTTTGAACAAAATCGTTCTTTACTATCGGTCATGAGATAGAAAAACTATTTACTTGAAGCTATAAAAATTAATAACAATTTGGAAATAGCGGGTCTTCCTCAGATTACTTGCTTAATCCATTTCTAAGGGTGAATAGTCAATTTACTGTGATTTTGAACGAAATCGTTCTTTGCTATTGGTCATGAGATAGAAAAACCATTTACATGGACTTAAAAACATTAATAACAATTTGGAAAAAGCGAGTCTTCCTCTGATTACTTGCTTAATAGATTTCTAAGGGTGAATAGTAAATTTACTGTGAATTTGAACAAAATCGTTCTTTGCTATTGGTCATGAGATAGAAAAACCATTTACTTGGACCTTCAAAAATTAATAACAATTCGGAAAGAGCGGGTCTTCCTCTGATCACTTGCTTAATCGTTTCCTAAGGGTGAACAGTAAATTAATGTGAATTTGAACAAAATCGTTCTTTGCTATCGGTCATGGATAGAAAAACCATTTACGTGGAGCTTCAAAAATGAATAACAATTTGGAAAGAGCGGGTCTTCCTTTGATCACTTGCTTAATCGATTCCTAAGGGTGAATAGTAAATTTACTGTGGATTTCAACAAAATCGTTCTTTGCTATCGGTCATGGATAGAAAATCCATTTACTTGGAGCTTCTAAAATTAATAACAATTTGGAAAGAGCGGGTCTTCCTTTGATTACTTGCTGAATCGATTTCTAATGGTAAATAGTAAATGTAATGTGAATTTGAACAAAATCGTTCTTTGCTATCGGTCATGGACAGAAAAACCATTTACTTGGATCTTCAAAAATTAATAACAACATGGAAAGAGCGGGTCTTCCTTTGATTAGTTGCTGAATCGATTTTTGAGGATAAATAGTGGATGTAATGTGAATTTGAACAAAATTGTTCTTTGCTATCGGTCATGAGATAGAAAAACCATTTACTTGGACCTTAAAAAATTAATAACAATTTGGAACGAGCGGGTCTTCCTCTGATCACTTGCTCAATCGATTCCTAAGGGTGAAGAGTAAATTTACTGTGGTTTTGAACAAAATGGTTCTTTGCTATCGGTCATGGACAGAAAAACCATTTACTTGGATCTTCAAAAATTAATAACAACATGGAAAGAGCGGGTCTTCCTTTGATTAGTTGCTGAATCGATTTTTGAGGATAAATAGTGAATGTAATGTGAGTTTGAACAAAATCGTTCTTTACTATCGGTCATGAGATAGAAAAACTATTTACTTGAAGCTATAAAAATTAATAACAATTTGGAAATAGCGGGTCTTCCTCAGATTACTTGCTTAATCCATTTCTAAGGGTGAATAGTCAATTTACTGTGAATTTGAACGAAATCGTTCTTTGCTATTGGTCATGAGATAGAAAAACCATTTACATGGACTTTAAAAAATAAATAACAATTTGCAAAGATCGGGTCTTCCTTTGATTACTTGCTGAATCGATTTCTAAGGGTAAATAGTAAATGTAATGTGAATTTGAACAAAATCGTTCTTTGCTATCGATCATAAGATAGAAGAACAATTTACTTGGACCTTAAAAAATTAATAACAATTTGGAAAGAGCGGGTCTTCCTCTGATCACTTGCTTAATCGATTCCTAAGGGTGAATAGTAAATTTACTGTGGATTTCGACAAAATCGTTTTTTGCTATCGATCATGGATAGAAAAACCATTTACTAGGAGCTTAAAAAATTAATAACAATTCGGAAAGAGCGGGTCTTCCTTTGATTACTTGCTGAATGGATTTCTAAGGATAAATAGTGAATGTAATGTGAGTTTGAACAAAATCGTTCTTTACTATCGGTCATGAGATAGAAAAACTATTTACTTGAAACTCTAAAAATTAATAACAATTTGGAAAGAGCGGGTCTTCCCCTGATTACTCGTTTAATCGATTTCTAAGGGTGAATAGTAAATTTACTGTGCATTTGAACAAAATCGTTCTTTGCTATCGGTAGTTGCTATGGATAGAAAAACCATTTACTTGGAACTTCAAAAATTAATAACAATTTGGGAAGAGCGGGTCTTCCTTTGATTACTTGCTGAATGGATTTCTAAGGATAAATAGTGAATGTAATGTGAGTTTGAACAAAATCGTTCTTTGCTATCGGTCATGAGATAAAAAAACTATTTACTTGAATCTCTAAAAATTAATAACAATTTGGAAAGAGCGGGTCTTCCCCTGATTACTTGCTTAATCGATTCCTAAGCGTGAATAGTTAATTTACTGTGAATTAGAACAAAATCGTTCTTTGCTATTGGTCATGAGATAGAAAAACCATTTACTTGGACCTTAAAAAATTAATAACAATTTGGAAAGAGCGGGTCTTCCTCTGATCACTTGCTTAATCGATTCCTAACCGTGAATAGTAAATTTACTGTGAAATTGAACAAAATCGTTCTTTGCCATCGGTCATGGATAAAAAAACCATTTACTTGGAGATTCAAAAATTAATAACAATTTGGAAAGAGCGTGTCTTCCTTTGATTACTTGCTGAATCAATTTCTAAGGATAAATAGTGAATGTAAAGTGAGTTTGAACAAAATCGTTCTTTGCCATCGGTCATGAGATAGGAAAATTATTTACTTGAAGCTCTAAAAATTAATAACAATTTGGAAAGAGCGGGTCTTCCTCTGATTACGTGCTTAATCGATTTCTAAGGGTGAATAGTAAATTTACTGCGAATTTGAACAAAATCGTTATTTGCTATCGGTAATGAGATAGAAAAACCATTTACTTGGACCTTAAAAAATTAATAACAATTTGGAAAGAGCGGGTCTTCCTCTGATCACTTGCTTAATCGATTCCTAAGGGTGAATAGTAAATTTACTGTGGATTTGAACAAAATCGTTATCTGCTATCGGTAGTTGCTATGGATAGAAAAACCATTTACTGGGAACTCCAAAAATTAATAACAATTTGGAAAGAGCGGGTCTTCCTCTGATTACTTGCTTAATCGATTTCTAAGGATGAATAGTAAATTTACTGTGAATTGGAACAAAATCGTACATTGCTATTGGTCTTGAGATCGAAAAACCATTTACTTGGACCTTAAAAAATTAATAATAATTTGGAATGAGCGGGTCTTCTTCTAATCACTTGCTTAATCGATTCCTAAGGGTGAATAGTAATTTTCTGTGGATTTGAACAAAATCGTTCTTTGCTATCGGTCATCTGATAGAAAAACCATTTACTTGGAGCTTCAAAAATTAATAATAATTTGGAAATATCGGGTCTTCCTTTGATTACTTGCTGAATCGATTTCTAAGGGTAAATAGTAAATGTAATGTGAATTTGAACAAAATCGTTGTTTGCTATCGGTCATCAGATAGAAGAACAATTTACTTGGACCTTAAAAAATTAATAACAATTTGGAAAGAGCGGGTCTTCCTCTGATCACTTGCTTAATCGATTCCTAAGGGTGAATAGTAAATTTACTGTGCATTTGAACAAAATCGTTCTTTGCTATCGGTAGTTGCTATGGATAGAAAAACCATTTACTTGGAACTTCAAAAATTAATATCAATTTGGAAAGAGCGGGTCTTCCTTTGATTACTTGCTGAATGGATTTCTAAGGATAAATAGTGAATATAATGTGAGTTTGAACAAAATCGTTCTTTACTATCGGTCATGAGATAGAAAAACTATTTACTTGAAGCTCTAAAAATTAATAACAATTTGGAAAGAGCGGGTCTTCCCCTGATTACTCGCTTAATCGATTTCTAAGGGTGAATAGTAAATTTACTGTGATTTTGAACGAAATCGTTCTTTGCTATTGGTCATGAGATAGAAAAACCATTTACATGGACTTTAAAAAATTAATAACAATTTGGAAAAAGCGGGTCTTCCTCTGATTACTTGCTTAATAGATTTCTAAGGGTGAATAGTAAATTTACTGTGAATTTGAACAAAATCGTTCTTTGCTATTGGTCATGAGATAGAAAAACCATTTACTTGGACCTTCAAAAATTAATAACAATTCGGGAAGAGCGGATCTTCCTCTGATCACTTGCTTAATCGTTTCCTAAGGGTGAACAGTAAATTAATGTGAATTTGAACAAAATCGTTCTTTGCTATCGGTCATGGATAGAAAAACCATTTACGTGGAGCTTCAAAAATGAATAACAATTTGGAAAGAGCGGGTCTTCCTTTGATCACTTGCTTAATCGATTCCTAAGGGTGAATAGTAAATTTACTGTGGATTTCAACAAAATCGATCTTTGCTATCGGTCATGGATAGAAGATCCATTTACTTGGAGCTTCAAAAATTAATAACAATTTGGAAAGAGCGGGTCTTCCTTTGATTACTTGCTGAATCGATTTCTAATGGTAAATAGTAAATGTAATGTGAATTTGAACAAAATCGTTCTTTGCTATCGGTCATGGACAGAAAAACCATTTACTTGGATCTTCAAAAATTAATAACAACATGGAAAGAGCGGGTCTTCCTTTGATTAGTTGCTGAATCGATTTTTGAGGATAAATAGTGAATGTAATGTGAATTTGAACAAAATTGTTCTTTGCTATCGGTCATGAGATAGAAAAACCATTTACTTGGACCTTAAAAAATTAATAACAATTTGGAACAAGCGGGTCTTCCTCTGATCACTTGCTCAATCGATTCCTAAGGGTGAAGAGTAAATTTACTGTGGTTTTGAACAAAATCGTTCTTTGCTATCGGTCATGGACAGAAAAACCATTTACTTGGATCTTCAAAAATTAATAACATCATGGAAAGAGCGGGTCTTCCTTTGATTAGTTGCTTAATCGATTTTTGAGGATAAATAGTGAATGTAATGTGAGTTTGAACAAAATCGTTATTTACTATCGGTCATGAAATATAAAAACTATTTACTTGAAGCTCTAAAAATTAATAACAATTTGGAAAGAGCCGGTCTTCCTCTGATTACTTGCTTAATCGATTTCTAAGGGTGAATAATCAATTTACTGTGAATTTGAACGAAATCGTTCTTTGCTATTGGTCATGAGATAGAAAAACCATTTACTTGGATCTTAAAAAATTAATAACAATTTGGAAAGAGCGGGTCTTCCTCTGATCACTTGCTTAATCGATTCCTAAGGGTGAATAGTAAATTTACTGTGAATTTGAACAAAATCGTTCTTTGCTATCGGTCATGGATAAAAAAACCATTTACTTGGAGCTTCAAAAATTAATAACAATTTGGAAAGAGCGGGTCTTCCTTTGATTACTTGCCGAATGGATTTCTAACGATAAATAGTGAATGTAATGTGAGTTTGAACGAAATCGTTCTCTACCATCGGTCATGAGATAGAAAAACTATTTACTTGAAGCTCGAAAAATTAATAACAATTTGGAAAGAGCGGGTCTTCCCCTGATTACTCGCTTAATCGATTTCTAAGGGTGAATAGTAAATTTACTGTGAATTTGAACAAAATCGTTCTTTGCTATCGGTCATGAGATAGAAAAACCATTTACTTGGACCATAAAAAATTAATAACAATTTGGAAAGAGCGGGTCTTCCTCTGATCACTTGCTCAATCGATTCCTAAGGGTGAAGAGTAAATTTACTGTGGTTTTGAACAAAATCGTTCTTTGCTATCGGTCATGGACAGAAAAACCATTTACTTGGTTCTTCAAAAATTAATAACAACATGGAAAGAGCGGGTCTTCCTTTGATTAGTTGCTGAATCGATTTTTGAGGATAAATAGTGAATGTAATGTGAATTTGAACAAAATTGTTCTTTGCTATCGGTCATGAGATAGAAAAACCATTTACTTGGACCTTAAAAAATTAATAACAATTTGGAACGAGCGGGTCTTCCTCTGATCACTTGCTCAATCGATTCCTAAGGGTGAAGAGTAAATTTACTGTGGTTTTGAACAAAATCGTTCTTTGCTATCGGTCATGGACAGAAAAACCATTTACTTGGATCTTCAAAAATTAATAACAACTTGGAAAGAGCGGGTCTTCCTTTGATTAGGTGCTGAATCGATTTTTGAGGATAAATAGTCAATGTAATGTGAGTTTGAACAAAATCGTTCTTTACTATCGGTCATGAGATAGAAAAACTATTTACTTGAAGCTATAAAAATTAATAACAATTTGGAAATAGCGGGTCTTCCTCAGATTACTTGCTTAATCCATTTCTAAGGGTGAATAGTCAATTTACTGTGATTTTGAACGAAATCGTTCTTTGCTATTGGTCATGAGATAGAAAAACCATTTACATGGACTTTAAAAAATTAATAACAATTTGGAAAAAGCGGGTCTTCCTCTGATTACTTGCTTAATAGATTTCTAAGGGTGAATAGTAAATTTACTGTGAATTTGAACAAAATCGTTCTTTGTTATTGGTCATGAGATAGAAAAACCATTTACTTGGACCTTCAAAAATTAATAACAATTCGGAAAGCGCGGGTCTTCCTCTGATCACTTGCTCAATCGTTTCCTAAGGGTGAACAGTAAATTAATGTGAATTTGAACAAAATCGTTCTTTGCTATCGGTCATGGATAGAAAAACCATTTACGTGGAGCTTCAAAAATGAATAACAATTTGGAAAGAGCGGGTCTTCCTTTGATCACTTGCTTAATCGATTCCTAAGGGTGAATAGTAAATTTACTGTGGATTTCAACAAAATCGTTCTTTGCTATCGGTCATGGATAGAAAATCCATTTACTTGGAGCTTCAAAAATCAATAACAATTTGGAAAGAGCGGGTCTACCTTTGATTACTTGCTGAATCGATTTCTAATGGTAAATAGTAAATGTAATGTGAATTTGAACAAAATCGTTCTTTGCTATCGGTCATGGACAGAAAAACCATTTACTTGGATCTTCAAAAATTAATAACAACATGGAAAGAGCGGGTCTTCCTTTGATTAGTTGCTGAATCGATTTTTGAGGATAAATAGTGGATGTAATGTGAATTTGAACAAAATTGTTCTTTGCTATCGGTCATGAGATAGAAAAACCATTTACTTGGACCTTAAAAAATTAATAACAATTTGGAACGAGCGGGTCTTCCTCTGATCACTTGCTCAATCGATTCCTAAGGGTGAAGAGTAAATTTACTGTGGTTTTGAACAAAATCGTTCTTTGCTATCGGTCATGGACAGAAAAACCATTTACTTGGATCTTCAAAAATTAATAACATCATGGAAAGAGCGGGTCTTCCTTTGATTAGTTGCTGAATCGATTTTTGAGGATAAATAGTGAATGTAATGTGAGTTAGAACAAAATCGTTATTTACTATCGGTCATGAAATAGAAAAACTATTTACTTGAAGATCTAAAAATTAATAACAATTTGGAAAGAGCGGGTCTTCCCCTGATTACTCGCTTAATCGATTTCTAAGGGTGAATAGTAAATTTACTGTGAATTTGAACAAAATCGTTCTTTGCTATCGGTCATGAGATAGAAAAACCATTTACTTGGACCATAAAAAATTAATAACAATTTGGAAAGAGCGGGTCTTCCTCTGATCACTTGCTGAATCGATTCCTAAGGGTGAAGAGTAAATTTACTGTGGTTTTGAACAAAATCGTTCTTTGCTATCGGTCATGGACAGAAAAACCATTTACTTGGATCTTCAAAAATTAATAACAACATGGAAAGAGCGGGTCTTCCTTTGATTAGTTGCTGAATCGATTTTTGAGGATAAATAGTGAATGTAATGTGAATTTGAACAAAATTGTTCTTTGCTATCGGTCATGAGATAGAAAAACCATTTTCTTGGACCTTAAAAAATTAATAACAATTTGGAACGAGCGGGTCTTCCTCTGATCACTTGCTCAATCGATTCCTAACGGTGAAGAGTAAATTTACTGTGGTTTTGAACAAAATCGTTCTTTGCTATCGGTCATGGACAGAAAAACCATTTACTTGGATCTTCAAAAATTAATAACAACATGGAAAGAGCGGGTCTTCCTTTGATTAGTTGCTGAATCGATTTTTGAGGATAAACAGTGAATGTAATGTGAGTTTGAACAAAATCGTTCTTTACTATCGGTCATGAGATAGAAAAACTATTTACTTGAAGCTATAAAAATTAATAACAATTTGGAAATAGCGGGTCTTCCTCAGATTACTTGCTTAATCCATTTCTAAGGGTGAATAGTCAATTTACTGTGAATTTGAACGAAATCGTTCTTTGCTATTGGTCATGAGATAGAAAAACCATTTACATGGACTTTAAAAAATAAATAACAATTTGCAAAGATCGGGTCTTCCTTTGATTACTTGCTGAATCGATTTCTAAGGGTAAATAGTAAATGTAATGTGAATTTGAACAAAATCGTTCTTTGCTATCGATCATAAGATAGAAGAACAATTTACTTGGACCTTAAAAAATTAATAACAATTTGGAAAGAGCGGGTCTTCCTCTGATCACTTGCTTAATCGATTCCTAAGGGTGAATAGTAAATTTACTGTGGATTTCGACAAAATCGTTTTTTGCTATCGATCATGGATAGAAAGACCATTTACTAGGAGCTTAAAAAATTAATAACAATTCGGAAAGAGCGGGTCTTCCTCTGATCACTTGCCTTAATCGATTCCTAAGGGTGAATAGTAAATTTACTGTGCATTTGAACAAAATCGTTCTTTGCTATCGGTAGTTGCTATGGATAGAAAAACCATTTACTTGGAACTTCAAAAATTAATAACAATTTGGGCAGAGCGGGTCTTCCTTTGATTACTTGCTGAATGGATTTCTAAGGATAAATAGTGAATGTAATGTGAGTTTGAACAAAATCGTTCTTTGCTATCGGTCATGAGATAAAAAAACTATTTACTTGAATCTCTAAAAATTAATAACAATTTGGAAAGAGCGGGTCTTCCCCTGATTACTTGCTTAATCGATTCCTAAGCGTGAATAGTTAATTTACTGTGAATTAGAACAAAATCGTTCTTTGCTATTGGTCATGAGATAGAAAAACCATTTACTTGGACCTTAAAAAATTAATAACAATTTGGAAAGAGCGGGTCTTCCTCTGATCACTTGCTTAATCGATTCCTAACCGTGAATAGTAAATTTACTGTGAAATTGAACAAAATCGTTCTTTGCCATCGGTCATGGGTAAAAAAACCATTTACTTGGAGATTCAAAAATTAATAACAATTTGGAAAGAGCGTGTCTTCCTTTGATTACTTGCTGAATCAATTTCTAAGGATAAATAGTGAATGTAATGTGAGTTTGAACAAAATCGTTCTTTACTATCGGTCATGAGATAGAAAAACTATTTACTTGAAGCTATAAAAATTAATAACAATTTGGAAATAGCGGGTCTTCCTCAGATTACTTTCTTAATCCATTTCTAAGTGTGAATAGTCAATTTACTGTGAATTTGAACGAAATCGTTCTTTGCTATCGGTCATGAGATAGAAAAACCATTTACATGGACCTTAAAAAATTAATAACAATTTGGAAAGAGCGGGTCTTCCTCTGATCACTTGCTTAATCGATTCCTAACGGTGCATAGTAAATTTACTGTGAATTTGAACAAAATCGTTCTTTGCTATCGATCATGAGATAAAAAAAATATTTACTTGAAGCTCTAAAAATTAATAACAATTTGCAAAGAGCGGGTCTTCCTCTGATTACTTGCTTAATCGATTTCTAAGGGTGAATAGTAAAGTTAATGTGCATTTGAACAAAATCGTTCTTTGCTATCGGTAGTTGCTATGGATAGAAAAACCATTTACTTGGAACTTCAAAAATTAATATCAATTTGGAAAGAGCGGGTCTTCCTTTGATTACTTGCTGAATCAATTTCTAAGGATAAATAGTGAATGTAATGTGAGTTTGAACAAAATCGTTCTTTACTATCGGTCATGAGATAGAAAAACTATTTACTTGAAGCTCTAAAAATTAATAACAATTTGGAAAGAGCGGGTATTCCTCTGATCACTTGCTTAATCGATTCCTAAGGGTGAATAGTAAATTTACTGTGAATTTGAACAAAATCGTTCTTTGCTATCGGTCATGTGATAGAAAAACTATTTACTTGAAGCTCTAAAAATTAATAACAATTTGGAAAGAGCGGGTCTTCCTCTGATTACGTGCTTAATCGATTTCTAAGGGTGAATAGTAAATTTACTGCAAATTTGAACAAAATCGTTATTTGCTATCGGTAATGAGATAGAAAAACCATTTACTTGGACCTTAAAAAATTAATAACAATTTGGAAAGAGCGGGTCTTCCTCTGATTACTTGCTTAATCGATTTCTAAGGGTGAATAGTATATTTACTGTGAATTTGAACAAAATCGTTCTTTGCTATTGGTCTTGAGATAGAAAAACCATTTACTTGGACCTTACAAAATTAATAACAATTTGGACTGAGCGGGTCTTCTTCTGATCACTTGCTTAATCGATTCCTAAGGGTGAATAGTAATTTTACTGTGGATTTGAACAAAATCGTTCTTTGCTATCGGTCATGTGATAGAAAAACCATTTACTTGGAGCTTCAAAAATTAATAATAATTTGGAAAGATCGGGTCTTCCTTTGATTACTTGCTGAATCGATTTCTAAGGGTAAATAGTAAATGTAATGTGAATTTGAACAAAATCGTTTTTGCTATCGGTCATAAGATAGAAGAACAATTTACTTGGACCTTAAAAAATTAATAACAATTTGGAAAGAGCGGGTCTTCCTCTGATCACTTGCTTAATCGATTCCTAAGGGTGAATAGTAAATTTACTGTGGATTTCAACAAAATCGTTTTTTGCTATTGATCATGGATAGAAAAACCATTTACTAGGAGCTTCAAAAAGTAATAACAATTCGGAAAGAGCGGGTCTTCCTCTGATCACTTGCCTTAATCGATTCCTAAGGGTGAATAGTAAATTTACTGTGAATTTGAACAAAATCGTTCTTTGCTATCGGTAGTTGCTATGGATAGAAAAACCATTTACTTGGAACTTCAAAAATTAATAACAATTTGGTATGAGCGGGTCTTCCTTTGATTACTTGCTGAATGGATTTCTAAGGATAAATAGTGAATGTAATGTGAGTTTGAACAAAATCGTTCTTTGCTATCGGTCATGAGATAAAAAAACTATTTACTTGAATCTCTAAAAATTAATAACAATTTGGAAAGAGCGGGTCTTCCTCTGATTACTTGCTTAATCGATTCCTAAGGGTCAATAGTTAATTTACTGTGAATTTGAACAAAATCGTTCTTTGCCATCGGTCATGGATAAAAAAACCATTTACTTGGACATTCAAAAATTAATAACAATTTGGAAAGAGCGTGTCTTCCTTTGATTACTTGCTGAATCAATTTCTAAGGATAAATAGTGAATGTAAAGTGAGTTTGAACAAAATCGTTCTTTGCTATTGGTCATGAGATAGAAAAACCATTTACTTGGACCTTAAAAAATTAATAACAGTTTGGAAAGAGCGGGTCTTCCTCTGATCACTTGCTTAATCGATTCCTAAAGGTGAATAGTAAATTTACTGTGAATTTGAACAAAATCGTTCTTTGCCATCGGTCATGGATAAAAAAACCATTTACTTGGACATTCAAAAATTAATAACAATTTGGAAAGAGCGTGTCTTCCTTTGATTACTTGCTGAATCAATTTCTAAGGATAAATAGTGAATGTAAAGTGAGTTTGAACAAAATCGTTCTTTGCCATCGGTCATGAGATAAAAAAACTATTTACATGAATCTCTAAAAATTAATAACAATTTGGAAAGAGCGGGTCTTCCTCTGATTACGTGCTTAATCGATTTCTAAGGGTGAATAGTAAATTTACTGCGAATTTGAACAAAATCGTTATTTGCTATCGGTAATGAGATAGAAAAACCATTTACTTGGACCTTAAAAAATTAATAACAATTTGGAAAGAGCGGGTCTTCCTCTGATCACTCGCTTAATAGATTCCTAAGGGTGAATAGTAAATTTACTGTGGATTTGAACAAAATCGTTATCTGCTATCGGTAGTTGCTATGGATAGAAAAACCATTTACTGGGAACTCCAAAAATTAATAACAATTTGGAAAGAGCGGGTCTTCCTCTGATTACTTGCTTAATCGATTTCTAAGGGTGAATAGTAAATTTACTGTGAATTGGAACAAAATCGTTCTTTGCTATTGGTCTTGAGATCGAAAAACCATTTACTTGGACCTTAAAAAATTAATAATAATTTGGAATGAGCGTGTCTTCTTCTAATCACTTGCTTAATCGATTCCTAAGGGTGAATAGTAATTTTACTGTGGATTTGAACAAAATCGTTCTTTGCTATCGGTCATCTGATAGAAAAACCATTTACTTGGAGCTTCAAAAATTAATAATAATTTGGAAATATCGGGTCTTCCTTTGATTACTTGCTGAATCGATTTCTAAGGGTAAATAGTAAATGTAATGTGAATTTGAACAAAATCGTTGTTTGCTATCGGTCATCAGATAGAAGAACAATTTACTTGGACCTTACAAAATTAATAACAATTTGGAAAGAGCGGGTCTTCCTCTGATCACTTGCTTAATCGATTTCTAAGGGTGAATAGTAAATTTACTGTGAATTGGAACAAAATCGTTCTTTGCTATTGGTCTTGAGATCGAAAAACCATTTACTTGGACCTTAAAAAATTAATAATAATTTGGAACGAGCGGGACTTCCTCTGATCACTTGCTCAATCGATTCCTAAAGGTGAATAGTAAATTTACTGTGGATTTCAACAAAATCGTTCTTTGGTATCGGTCATGGACAGAAAAACCATTTACTCGGAGCTTCAAAAATTAATAACAATTTGGAAAGCGCGGGTCTTCCTTTGATTACTTGCTGAATGGATTTCTAAGGGTAAATAGTAAATGTAATGTGAATTTGAACAAAATCGTTCTTTGCTATCGGTCATAAGATAGAAGAACAATTTACTTGGACTTAAAAAATTTATAACATTTTGGAAAAAGCAGGTCTTCCTCTGATCACTTGCTTAATCGATTCCTAAAGGTGAATAGTAAATTTACTGTGGATTTCAACAAAATCGTTCTTTGGTATCGGTCATGGACAGAAAAACCATTTACTCGGAGCTTCAAAAATTAATAACAATTTGGAAAGAGCGGGTCTTCCTCTGATCACTGGCTTAATCGATTCCTAAGGGTGAATAGTAAATTTACTGTGGATTTGAACAAAATCGTTCTTTGCTATCGGTAGTTGCTATGGTAGAAAAACCATTTACTTGGAGCTTCAGAAATTAATAACAATTTGGAAAGAGCGGGTCTTCCATTGATTACTTGCTGAATCGATTTCTAAGAATAAAAAGTAAATGTAAAGTGAGTTTGAACAAAATCGTTCTTTGCTATCGGTCATTTGATAAAAAAACTATTTACTTGAAGCTCTAAAAATTAATAACAATTTGGAAAGAGCGTGTCTTCCTCTGATTACTTGCTTAATCGATTTCTAAGGGTGAATAGTAAATTTACTGTGAATTTGAACAAAATCGTTCTTTGCTATTGGTCATGAGATAGAAAAACCATTTACTTGGACCTTAAAAAATTAATAACAATTTGGAAAGAGCGGGTCTTCCTCTGATCACTTGCTTAATCGATTCCTAAGGGTGAATAGTAAATTTACTGTGAATTTGAACAAAATCGTTCTTTGCTATCGGTCATGGATAGAAACCCATTTACTTGGAGCTTCAAAAATTAATAACAACTTGGAAAGAGCGGGTCTTCCTTTGATTACTTGCTGAATCGATTTTTGAGGATAAATAGTGAATGTAATATGAGTTTGAACAAAATCGTTCTTTACTATCGGTCATGAGATAGAAAAACTATTTACTTGAAGCTCTAAAAATTAATAACAATTTGGAATGAGCAAGTCGTCCTCTGATTACTTGCTTAATCGATTTCTAAGGGTGAATAGTCAATTTACTGTGAATTTGAACGAAATCGTTCTGTGCTATTGGTCATGAGATAGAAAAACCATTTACTTGGACTTTAAAAAATTAATAACAATTTGGAAAAAGCGGGTCTTCCTCTGATCACTTGCTTAATCGATTCCTAAGGGTGAATATTAAATTGACTGTGAATTTGAACAAAATCGTTCATTGCTATCGGTGATGGATAGAAAAACCATTTACGTGGAGCTTCAAAAATGAATAACAATTTGGAAAGAGCGGGTCTTCCTTTGATTACTTGCTGAGTCGATTTCTAAGGATAAATGGTGAAAGTAATGTGAGTTTGAACAAAGTCGTTCTTTGCTATCGGTCATGTGATAGAAAAACTATTTACTTGAAGCTCTAAAAATTAATAACAATTTGGAAAGAACGGGTCTTCCTCTGATTACTTGCTTAATCGATTTCTAAGGGTGAATAGTAAATTTAGAGTGAATTTGAACAAAATCGTTCTTTGCTATCGGTTATGAGATAGAAAAACCATTTACTTGGACCTTTAAAAATTAATAACAATTTGGAAAGAGCGGGTCTTCCTCTGATCACTTGCTTAGTCGATTCCTAAGGGTGAATAGTAAATTGAATGTGCATTTGAACAAAATCGTTATTTGCTATCGGTAGTTGCTATGGATAGAAAAACCATTTACTTGGAACTTCAAAAATTAATATCAATTTGGAAAGAGCGGGTCTTCCTTTGGTTACTTGCTGAATGGATTTCTAAGGATAAATAGTGAATGTAATGTGAGTTTGAACAAAATCGTTCATTACTATCGGTCATGAGATAGAAAAACTATTTACTTGAAGCTCTAAAAATTAAAAACAATTTGGAAAGAGCGGGTCTTCCTCTGATCACTTGCTCAATCGATTCCTAAGGGTGAAGAGTAAATTTACTGTGGTTTTGAACAAAATCGTTCTTTGCTATCGGTCTTGGACAGAAAAACCATTTACTTGGATCTTCAAAAATTAATAACAACATGGAAAGAGCGGGTCTTCCTTTGATTAGTTGCTGAATCGATTTTTGAGGATAAATAGTGAATGTAATGTGAGTTTGAACAAAATCGTTCTTTACTATCGGTCATGAGATAGAAAAACTATTTACTTGAAGCTATAAAAATTAATAACAATTTGGAAATAGCGGGTCTTCCTCTGATTACTTACTTAATCGATTTCTAAGGGTGAATAGTAAATTTATTGTGAATTTGAACAAAATCGTTCTTTGCTATTGGTCTTGAGATAGAAATACCCTTTACTTGGACCTTAAAAAATTAATAACAATTTGGAATGAGCGGGTCTTCTTCTAATTACTTGCTTAATCGATTGCTAAGGGTGAATAGTAATTTTACTGTGGATTTGAACAAAATCGTTCTTTGCTATCGGTCATGTGATACAAAAACCATTTACTTGGAGCTTCAAAAATTAATAATAATTTGGAAATATCGGGTCTTCCTTTGATTACTTGCTGAATCGATTTCTAAGGGTAAATAGTAAATGTAATGTGAATTTGAACAAAAACGTTGTTTGCTATCGGTCATCAGATAGAAGAACAATTTACTTGGACCTTAAAAAATTAATAACAATTTGGAAAGAGCGGGTCTTCCTCTGATCACTTGCTTAATCGATTCCTAAGGGTGAATAGTAAATTTAATGTGCATTTGAACAAAATCGTTCTTTGCTATCGGTAGTTGCTATGGATAGAAAAACCATTTACTTGGAACTTCAAAAATTAATATCAATTTGGAAAGAGCGGGTCTTCCTTTGATTACTTGCTGAATGGATTTCTAAGGATAAATAGTGAATGTAATGTGAGTTTATACAAAATCGTTCTTTACTATCGGTCATGAGATAGAAAAACTATTTACTTGAAGCTCTAAAAATTAATAACAATTTGGAAAGAGCGGGTCTTCCCCTGATTACTCGTTTAATCGATTTCTAAGGGTGAATAGTAAATTTACTGTGAATTTGAATAAAATCGTTCTTTGCTATCGGTCATGAGATAGAAAAACCATTTACTTGGACCTTAAAAAATTAATAACAATTTGGAACGAGCGGGTCTTCCTCTGATCACTTGCTCAATCGATTCCTAACGGTGAAGAGTAAATTTACTGTGGTTTTGAACAAAATCGTTCTTTGCTATCGGTCATGGACAGGAAAACCATTTACTTGGATCTTCAAAAATTAATAACAACATGGAAAGAGCGGGTCTTCCTTTGATTAGTTGCTTAATCGATTTTTGAGGATAAACAGTGAATGTAATGTGAGTTTGAACAAAATCGTTCTTTACTATCGGTCATGAGATAGAAAAACTAATTACTTGAAGCTATAAAAATTAATAACAATTTGGAAATAGCGGGTCTTCCTCAGATTACTTGCTTAATCCATTTCTAAGGGTGAATAGTCAATTTACTGTGAATTTGAACAAAATCGTTCTTTGCTATTGGTCATGAGATAGAAAAACCATTTAAATGGACTTTAAAAAATTAATAACAATTTGCAAAGATCGGGTCTTCCTTTGATTACTTGCTGAATCGATTTCTAAGGGTAAATAGTAAATGTAATGTGAATTTGAACAAAATCGTTCTTTGCTATCGATCATAAGATAGAAGAACAATTTACTTGGACCTTAAAAAATTAATAACAATTTGGAAACAGCGGGTCTTCCTCTGATCACTTGCTTAATCGATTCCTAAGGGTGAATAGTAAATTTACTGTGGATTTCGACAAAATCGTTTTTTGCTATCGATCATGGATAGAAAAACCATTTACTAGGAGCTTCAAAAATTAATAACAATTCGGAAAGAGCGGGTCTTCCTCTGATCACTTGCCTTAATCGATTCCTAAGGGTGAATAGTAAATTTACTGTGCATTTGAACAAAATCGTTCTTTGCTATCGGTAGTTGCTATGGATAGAAAAACCATTTACTTGGAACTTCAAAAATTAATAACAATTTGGGAAGAGCGGGTCTTCCTTTGATTACTTGCTGAATGGATTTCTATGGATAAATAGTGAATGTAATGTGAGTTTGAACAAAATCGTTCTTTGCTATCGGTCATGAGATAAAAAAACTATTTACTTGAATCTCTAAAAATTAATAACAATTTGGAAAGAGCGGGTCTTCCCCTGATTACTTGCTTAATCGATTCCTAAGCGTGAATAGTTAATTTACTGTGAATTTGAACAAAATCGTTCTTTGCTATTGGTCATGAGATAGAAAAACCATTTACTTGGACCTTAAAAAATTAATAACAATTTGGAAAGAGCGGGTCTTCCTCTGATCACTTGCTTAATCGATTCCTAACCGTGAATAGTAAATTTACTGTGAAATTGAACAAAATCGTTCTTTGCCATCGGTCATGGATAAAAAAACCATTTACTTGGAGATTCAAAAATTAATAACAATTTGGAAAGAGCGTGTCTTCCTTTGATTACTTGCTGAATCAATTTCTAAGGATAAATAGTGAATGTAAAGTGAGTTTGAACAAAATCGTTCTTTGCCATCGGTCATGAGATAGGAAAATTATTTACTTGAAGCTCTAAAAATTAATAACAATTTGGAAAGAGCGGGTCTTCCTCTGATTACGTGCTTAATCGATTTCTAAGGGTGAATAGTAAATTTACTGCGAATTTGAACAAAATCGTTATTTGCTATCGGTAATGAGATAGAAAAACCATTTACTTGGACCTTAAAAAATTAATAACAATTTGGAAAGAGCGGGTCTTCCTCTGATCACTTGCTTAATCGATTCCTAAGGGTGAATAGTAAATTTACTGTGGATTTGAACAAAATCGTTATCTGCTATCGGTAGTTGCTATGGATAGAAAAACCATTTACTGGGAACTCCAAAAATTAATAACAATTTGGAAAGAGCGGGTCTTCCTCTGATTACTTGCTTAATCGATTTCTAAGGGTGAATAGTAAATTTACTGTGAATTGGAACAAAATCGTTCTTTGCTATTGGTCTTGAGATCGAAAAACCATTTACTTGGACCTTAAAAAATTAATAATAATTTGGAATGAGCGTGTCTTCTTCTAATCACTTGCTTAATCGATTCCTAAGGGTGAATAGTAATTTTACTGCGGATTTGAACAAAATCGTTCTTTGCTATCGGTCATCTGATAGAAAAACCATTTACTTGGAGCTTCAAAAATTAATAATAATTTGGAAATATCGGGTCTTCCTTTGATTACTTGCTGAATCGATTTCTAAGGGTAAATAGTAAATGTAATGTGAATTTGAACAAAATCGTTGTTTGCTATCGGTCATCAGATAGAAGAACAATTTACTTGGACCTTAAAAAATTAATAACAATTTGGAAAGAGCGGGTCTTCCTCTGATCACTTGCTTAATCGATTCCTAAGGGTGAATAGTAAATTTACTGTGCATTTGAACAAAATCGTTCTTTGCTATCGGTAGTTGCTATGGATAGAAAAACCATTTACTTGGAACTTCAAAAATTAATATCAATTTGGAAAGAGCGGGTCTTCCTTTGATTACTTGCTGAATGGATTTCTAAGGATAAATAGTGAATGTAATGTGAGTTTGAACAAAATCGTTCTTTACTATCGGTCATGAGATAGAAAAACTATTTACTTGAAGCTCTAAAAATTAATAACAATTTGGAAAGAGCAGGTCTTCCTTTGATTAGTTGCTGAATCGATTTTTGAGGATAAATAGTGAATGTAATGTGAATTTGAACAAAATTGTTCTTTGCTATCGGTCATGAGATAGAAAAACCATTTACTTGGACCTTAAAAAATTAATAACAATTTGGAACGAGCGGGTCTTCCTCTGATCACTTGCTCAATCGATTCCTAAGGGTGAAGAGTAAATTTACTGTGGTTTTGAACAAAATCGTTCTTTGCTATCGGTCATGGACAGAAAAACCATTTACTTGGATCTTCAAAAATTAATAACAACATGGAAAGAGCGGGTCTTCCTTTGATTAGTTGCTGAATCGATTTTTGAGGATAAATAGTGAATGTAATGTGAGTTTGAACAAAATCGTTATTTACTATCGGTCATGAAATAGAAAAACTATTTACTTGAAGCTATAAAAATTAATAACAATTCGGAAATAGCGGGTCTTCCTCAGATTACTTGCTTAATCCATTTCTAAGTTTGAATAGTCAATTTACTGTGAATTTGAACGAAATCGTTCTTTGCTATCGGTCATGGACAGAAAAACCATTTACTTGGATCTTCAAAAATTAATAACAACATGGAAAGAGCGGGTCTTCCTTTGATTAGTTGCTGAATCGATTTTTAAGGATAAATAGTGAATGTAATGTGAGTTTGAACAAAATCGTTCTTTACTATCGGTCATTAGATAGAAAAACTATTTACTAGAAGCTATACAAATTAATAACAATTTGGAAATAGCGGGTCTTCCTCAGATTACTTGCTTAATCCATTTCTAAGGGTGAATAGTCAATTTACTGTGAATTTGAACGAAATCGTTCTTTGCTATTGGTCATGAGATAGAAAAACCATTTACATGGACTTTAAAAAATTAATAACAATTTGCAAAGATCGGGTCTTCCTTTGATTACTTGCTGAATCGATTTCTAAGGGTAAATAGTAAATGTAATGTGAATTTGAACAAAATCGTTCTTTGCTATCGATCATAAGATAGAAGAATAATTTACTTGGACCTTAAAAAATTAATAACAATTTGGAAACAGCGGGTCTTCCTCTGATCACTTGCTTAATCGATTCCTAAGGGTGAATAGTAAATTTACTGTGGATTTCGACAAAATCGTTTTTTGCTATCGATCATGGATAGAAAAATCATTTACTAGGAGCTTCAAAAATTAATAACAATTCGGAAAGAGCGGGTCTTCCTCTGATCACTTGCCTTAATCGATTCCTAAGGGTGAATAGTAAATTTACTGTGCATTTGAACAAAATCGTTCTTTGCTATCGGTAGTTGCTATGGATAGAAAAACCATTTACTTGGAACTTCAAAAATTAATAACAATTTGGTATGAGCGGGTCTTCCTTTGATTACTTGCTGAATAGATTTCTAAGGATAAATAGTGAATGTAATGTGAGTTTGAACAAAATCGTTCTTTGCTATCGGTCATGAGATAAAAAAACTATTTACTTGAATCTCTAAAAATTAATAACAATTTGGAAAGAGCGGGTCTTCCCCTGATTACTTGCTTAATCGATTCCTAAGCGTGAATAGTTAATTTACAGTAAATTTGAACAAAATCGTTCTTTGCCATCGGTCATGGATAGAAAAACCATTTACTTGGAGATTCAAAAATTAATAACAATTTGGAAATAGCGTGTCTTCCTTTGATTACTTGCTGAATCAATTTCTAAGGATAAATAGTGAATGTGAAATGAGTTTGAACAAAATCGTTCTTTGCCATCGGTCATGAGATAGGAAAATTATTTACTTGAAGCTCTAAAAATTAATAACAATTTGGAAAGAGCGGGTCTTCCTCTGATTACGTGCTTAATCGATTTCTAAGGGTGAATAGTAAATTTACTGCGAATTTGAAGAAAATCGTTATTTGCTATCGGTAATGAGATAGAAAAACCATTTACTTGGACCTTAAAAAATTAATAACAATTTGGAAAGAGCGGGTCTTCCTCTGATCACTTGCTTAATCGATTCCTAAGGGTGAATAGTAAATTTACTGTGCATTTGAACAAAATCGTTCTTTGCTATCGGTAGTTGCTATGGATAGAAAAACCATTTACTTGGAACTTCAAAAATTAATAACAATTTGGAAAGAGCGGGTCTTCCTTTGATTACTTGCTGAATCGATTTCTAATGGTAAATAGTAAATGTAATGTGAATTTGAACAAAATCGTTCTTTGCTATCGGTCATGGACAGAAAAACCATTTAATTGGATCTTCAAAAATTAATAACAACATGGAAAGAGCGGGTCTTCCTTTGATTAGTTGCTGAATCGATTTTTGAGGATAAATAGTGAATGTAATGTGAATTTGAACAAAATTGTTCTTTGCTATCGGTCATGAGATAGAAAAACCATTTACTTGGACCTTAAAAAATTAATAACAATTTGGAATGAGCGGGTCTTCCTCTGATCACTTGCTCAATCGATTCCTAAGGGTGAAGAGTAAATTTACTGTGGTTTTGAACAAAATCGTTCTTTGCTATCGGTCATGGTCAGAAAAACCATTTACTTGGATCTTCAAAAATTAATAACATCATGGAAAGAGCGGGTCTTCCTTTGATTAGTTGCTGAATCGATTTTTGAGGATAAATAGTGAATGTAATGTGAGTTTGAACAAAATCGTTATTTACTATCGGTCATGAAATAGAAAAACTATTTACTTGAAGCTATAAAAATTAATAACAATTTGGAAAGAGCCGGTCTTCCTCTGATTACTTGCTTAATCGATTTCTAAGGGTGAATAATCAATTTACTGTGAATTTGAACGAAATCGTTCTTTGCTATTGGTCATGAGATAGAAAAACCATTTACTTGGACCTTAAAAAATTAATAACAATTTGGAAAGAGCGGGTCTTCCTCTGATCACTTGCTTAATCGATTCCTAAGGGTGAATAGTAAATTTACTGTGAATTTGAACGAAATCGTTCTTTGCTATCGGTCATGGATAAAAAAACCATTTACTTGGAGCTTCAAAAATTAATAACAATTTGGAAAGAGCGGGTCTTCATTTGATCACTTGCTCAATCGATTCCTAAGGGTGAAGAGTAAATTTACTGTGGTTTTGAACAAAATCGTTCTTTGCTATCGGTCATGGACAGAAAAACCATTTACTTGGATCTTCAAAAATTAATAACAACATGGAAAGAGCGGGTCTTCCTTTGATTAGTTGCTGAATCGATTTTTGAGGATAAATAGTGAATGTAATGTGAATTTGAACAAAAATGTTCTTTGCTATCGGTCATAAGATAGAAAAACCATTTACTTGGACCTTAAAAAATTAATAACAATTTGGAACGAGCGGGTCTTCCTCTGATCACTTGCTCAATCGATTCCTAAGGGTGACGAGTAAATTTACTGTGGTTTTGAACAAAATCGTTCTTTGCTATCGGTCATGGACAGAAAAACCATTTACTTGGATCTTCAAAAATTAATAACAACATGGAAAGAGCGGGTTTTCCTTTGATTAGTTGCTGAATCGATTTTTGAGGATAAATAGTGAATGTAATGTGAGTTTGAACAAAATCGTTATTTACTATTGGTCATGAAATAGAAAAACTATTTACTTGAAGCTATAAAAATTAATAACAATTTGGAAATAGCGGGTCTTCCTCAGATTACTTGCTTAATCCATTTCTAAGTTTGAATAGTCAATTTACTGTGAATTTGAACAAAATCGTTCTTTGCTATTGGTCATGAGATAGATAAACCATTTACATGGACTTTAAAAAATTAATAACAATATGGAAAAAGCGGGTCTTCCTCTGATTACTTGCTTAATAGATTTCTAAGGGTGAATAGTAAATTTACTGTGAATTTGAACAAAATCGTTCTTTGCTATTGGTCATGAGATAGAAAAACCATTTACTTGGACCTTAAAAAATTAATAACAATTTGGAAAGAGCGGGTCTTCCTCTGATCACTTGCTTAATCGATTCCTAAGGGTGAAGAGTAAATTTACTGTGGTTTTGAACAAAATCGTTCCTTGCTATCGGTCATGGACAGAAAAACCATTTACTTGGATCTTCAAAAATTAATAACAACATGGAAAGAGCGGGTCTTCCTTTGATTAGTTGCTGAATCGATTTTTGAGGATAAATAGTGAATGTAATGTGAGTTTGAAAAAAATCGTTATTTACTATCGGTCATGAAATAGAAAAACTATTTACTTGAAGCTATAAAAATTAATAACAATTTGGAAATAGCGGGTCTTCATCAGATTACGTGCTTAATCCATTTCTAAGGGTGAATAGTCAATTTACTGTGAATTTGAACGAAATCGTTCTTTGCTATTGGTCATGAGATAGAAAAACCATTTACATGGACTTTAAAAAATTAATAACAATTTGCAAAGATCGGGTCTTCCTTTGATTACTTGGTGAATCGATTTCTAAGGGTAAATAGTAAATGTAATGTGAATTTGAACAAAATCGTTCTTTGCTATCGGTCATAAGATAAAAAAAACTATTTACTTGAAGCTCTAAAAATTAATAACCATTTGGAAAGAGCGGGTCTTCCTCTGATTACTTGCTTAATCGATTCCTAAGGGTGAATAGTATATTTTCTGTGAATTTGAACAAAATCGGTCTTTGCTATTGGTCGTGAGATAGAAAAACCATTTACTTGAACCTTAAAAAATTATTAACAATTTGGAAAGAGCGGGTCTTCCTCTGATCACTTGCTTAATCGATTCCTAACGGTGAATAGTAAATTTACTATGAATTTGAACAAAATCGTTCTTTGCTATCGGTCATGAGATAAAAAAAATATTTACTTGAAGCTCTAAAAATTAATAACAATTTGGAAAGAGCGGGTCTTCCTCTGATTACTTGCTTAATCGATTTCTAAGGGTGAATAGTAAATTTCCTGTGAATTTGAACAAAATCGTTCTTTGCTATCGGTCATGGATAGAAAATCCATTTACTTGGAGCTTCAAAAATCAATAACAATTTGGAAAGAGCGGGTCTTCCTTTGATTACTTGCTGAATCGATTTCTAATGGTAAATAGTAAATGTAATGTGAATTTGAACAAAATCGTTCTTTGCTATCGGTCATGGACAGAAAAACCATTTCCTTGGATCTTCAAAAATTAATAACAACATGGAAAGAGCGGGTCTTCCTTTGATTAGTTGCTGAATCGATTTTTGAGGATAAATAGTGGATGTAATGTGAATTTGAACAAAATTGTTCTTTGCTATCGGTCATGAGATAGAAAAACCATTTACTTGGACCTTAAAAAATTAATAACAATTTGGAACGAGCGGGTCTTCCTCTGATCACTTGCTCAATCGATTCCTAAGGGTGAAGAGTAAATTTACTGTGGTTTTGAACAAAATCGTTCTTTGCTATCGGTCATGGACAGAAAAACCATTTACTTGGATCTTCAAAAATTAATAACATCATGGAAAGAGCGGGTCTTCCTTTGATTAGTTGCTGAATCGATTTTTGAGGATAAATAGTGAATGTAATGTGAGTTTGAACAAAATCGTTATTTACTATCGGTCATGAAATAGAAAAACTATTTACTTGAAGATCTAAAAATTAATAACAATTTGGAAAGAGCCGGTCTTCCTCTGATTACTTGCTTAATCGATTTCTAAGGGTGAATAATCAATTTACTGTGAATTTGAACGAAATCGTTCATTGCTATTGGTCATGAGATAGAAAAACCATTTACTTGGACCTTTAAAAATTAATAACAATTTGGAAAGAGCGGGTCTTCCTCTGATCACTTGCTTAATCGATTCCTAAGGGTGAATAGTAAATTTACTGTGAATTTGAACAAAATCGTTCTTTGCTATCGGTCATGGATAAAAAAACCATTTACTTGGAGCTTCAAAAATTAATAACAATTTGGAAAGAGCGGGTCTTCCTTTGATTACCTGCTGAATGGATTTCTAAGGATAAATAGTGAATGTAATGTGAGTTTGAACAAAATCGTTCTCTACTATCGGTCATGAGATAGAAAAACTATTTACTTGAAGCTCGAAAAATTAATAACAATTTGGAAAGACCGGGTCTTCCCCTGATTACTCGCTTAATCGATTTCTAAGGGTGAATAGTAAATTTACTGTGAATTTGAACAAAATCGTTCTTTGCTATCGGTCATGAGATAGAAAAACCATTTACTTGGACCATAAAAAATTAATAACAATTTGGAAAGAGCGGGTCTTCCTCTGATCACTTGCTCAATCGATTCCTAAGGGTGAAGAGTAAATTTACTGTGGTTTTGAACAAAATCGTTCTTTGCTATCGGTCATGGACAGAAAAACCATTTACTTGGATCTTCAAAAATTAATAACAACATGGAAAGAGCGGGTCTTCCTTTGATTAGTTGCTGAATCGATTTTTGAGGATAAATAGTGAATGTAATGTGAATTTGAACAAAATTGTTCTTTGCTATCGGTCATGAGATAGAAAAACCATTTACTTGGACCTTAAAAAATTAATGACAATTTGGAACGAGCGGGTCTTCCTCTGATCACTTGCTCAATCGATTCCTAAGGGTGAAGAGTAAATTTACTGTGGTTTTGAACAAAATCGTTCTTTGCTATCGGTCATGGACAGAAAAACCATTTACTTGGATCATCAAAAATTAATAACAACATGGAAAGAGCGGGTCTTCCTTTGATTAGTTGCTGAATCGATTTTTGAGGATAAATAGTGAATGTAATGTGAGTTTGAACAAAATCGTTATTTACTATCGGTCATGAAATAGAAAAACTATATACTTGAAGCTATGAGAATTAATAACAATTTGGAAATAGCGGGTCTTCCTCAGATTACTTGCTTAATCGATTTCTAAGGGTGAATAATCAATTTACTGTGAATTTGAACGAAATCGTTCATTGCTATTGGTCATGAGATAGAAAAACCATTTACTTGGACCTTAAAAAATTAATAACAATTTGGAAAGAGCGGGTCATCCTCTGATCACTTGCTTAATCGATTCCTAAGGGTGAATAGTAAATTTACTGTGAATTTGAACAAAATCGTTCTTTGCTATCGGTCATGGATAAAAAAACCATTTACTTGGAGCTTCAAAAATTAATAACAATTTGGAAAGAGCGGGTCTTCCTTTGATTACTTGCTGAATGGATTTCTAACGATAAATAGTGAATGTAATGTGAGTTTGAACGAAATCGTTCTCTACCATCGGTCATGAGATAGAAAAACTATTTACTTGAAGCTCGAAAAATTAATAACAATTTGGAAAGAGCGGGTCTTCCCCTGATCACTTGCTTAATCGATTCCTAACGGTGCATAGTAAATTTACTGTGAATTTGAACAAAATCGTTCTTTGCTATCGGTCATGAGATAAAAAAAATATTTACTTGAAGCTCTAAAAATTAATAACAATTTGCAAAGAGCGGGTCTTCCTCTGATTACTTGCTTAATCGATTTCTAAGGGTGAATAGTAAATTTACTGTGAATTTGAACAAAATCGTTCTTTGCTATTGGTCTTGAGATAGAAAAACCCTTTACTTGGACCTTAAAAAATTAATAACAATTTGGAATGAGCGGGTCTTCTTCTAATCACTTGCTTAATCGATTCGTAAGGGTGAATAGTAATTTTACTGTGGATTTGAACAAAATCGTTCTTTGCTATCGGTCATGTGATAGAAAAACCATTTACTTGCAGCTTCAAAAATTAATAATAATTTGGAAATATCGGGTCTTTCTTTGATTACTTGCTGAATCGATTTCTAAGGGTAAATAGTAAATGTAATGTGAATTTGAACAAAAACGTTGTTTGCTATCGGTCATCAGATAGAAGAACAATTTACTTGGACCTTAAAAAATTAATAACAATTTGGAAAGAGCGGGTCTTCCTCTGATCACTTGCTTAATCGATTCCTAAGGGTGAATAGTAAATTTAATGTGCATTTGAACAAAATCGTTCTTTGCTATCGGTAGTTGCTATGGATAGAAAAACCATTTACTTGGAACTTCAAAAATTAATATCAATTTGGAAAGAGCGGGTCTTCCTCTGATTACTTGCTCAATCGATTCCTAACGGTGAAGAGTAAATTTACTGTGGTTTTGAACAAAATCGTTCTTTGCTATCGGTCATGGACAGAAAAACCATTTACTTGGATCTTCAAAAATTAATAACAACATGGAAAGAGCGGGTCTTCCTTTGATTAGTTGCTGAATCGATTTTTGAGGATAAACAGTGAATGTAATGTGAGTTTGAACAAAATCGTTCTTTACTATCGGTCATGAGATAGAAAAACTATTTACTTGAAGCTATAAAAATTAATAACAATTTGGAAATAGCGGGTCTTCCTCAGATTACTTGCTTAATCCATTTCTAAGGGTGAATAGTCAATTTACTGTGAATTTGAACGAAATCGTTCTTTGCTATTGGTCATGAGATAGAAAAACCATTTACATGGACATTAAAAAATAAATAACAATTTGCAAAGATCGGGTCTTCCTTTGATTACTTGCTGAATCGATTTCTAAGTGTAAATAGTAAATGTAATGTGAATTTGAACAAAATCGTTCTTTGCTATCGATCATAAGATAGAAGAACAATTTACTTGGACCTTAAAAAATTAATAACAATTTGGAAAGAGCGGGTCTTCCTCTGATCACTTGCTTAATCGATTCCTAAGGGTGAATAGTAAATTTACTGTGGATTTCGACAAAATCGTTTTTTGCTATCGATCATGGATAGAAAAACCATTTACTAGGAGCTTCAAAAATTAATAACAATTCGGAAAGAGCGGGTCTTCCTCTGATCACTTGCCTTAATCGATTCCTAAGGGTGAATAGTAAATTTACTGTGCATTTGAACAAAATCGTTCTTTGCTATCGGTAGTTGCTATGGATAGAAAAACCATTTACTTGGAACTTCAAAAATTAATAACAATTTGGGAAGAGCGGGTCTTCCTTTGATTACTTGCTGAATGGATTTCTAAGGATAAATAGTGAATGTAATGTGAGTTTGAACAAAATCGTTCTTTGCTATCGGTCATGAGATAAAAAAACTATTTACTTGAATCTCTAAAAATTAATAACAATTTGGAAAGAGCGGGTCTTCCCCTGATTACTTGCTTAATCGATTCCTAAGCGTGAATAGTTAATTTACTGTGAATTAGAACAAAATCGTTCTTTGCTATTGGTCATGAGATAGAAAAACCATTTACTTGGACCTTAAAAAATTAATAACAATTTGGAAAGAGCGGGTCTTCCTCTGATCACTTGCTTAATCGATTCCTAACCGTGAATAGTAAATTTACTGTGAAATTGAACAAAATCGTTCTTTGCCATCGGTCATGGGTAAAAAAACCATTTACTTGGAGATTCAAAAATTAATAACAATTTGGAAAGAGCGTGTCTTCCTTTGATTACTTGCTGAATCAATTTCTAAGGATAAATAGTGAATGTAATGTGAGTTTGAACGAAATCGTTCTTTGCTATCGGTCATGAGATAGAAAAACCATTTACATGGACCTTAAAAAATTAATAACAATTTGGAAAGAGCGGGTCTTCCTCTGATCACTTGCCTTAATCGATTCCTAAGGGTGAATAGTAAATTTACTGTGCATTTGAACTAAATCGTTCTTTGCTATCGGTAGTTGCTATGGATAGAAAAACCATTTACTTGGAACTTCAAAAATTAATAACAATTTGGGAAGAGCGGGTCTTCCTTTGATTACTTGCTGAATGGATTTCTAAGGATAAATAGTGAATGTAATGTGAGTTTGAACAAAATCGTTCTTTGCTATCGGTCATGAGATAAAAAAACTATTTACTTGAATCTCTAAAAATTAATAACAATTTGGAAAGAGCGGGTCTTCCCCTGATTACTTGCTTAATCGATTCCTAAGCGTGAATAGTTAATTTACTGTGAATTAGAACAAAATCGTTCTTTGCTATTGGTCATGAGATAGAAAAACCATTTATTTGGACCTTAAAAAATTAATAACAATTTGGAAAGAGCGGGTCTTCCTCTGATCACTTGCTTAATCGATTCCTAACCGTGAATAGTAAATTTACTGTGAAATTGAACAAAATCGTTCTTTGCCATCGGTCATGGGTAAAAAAACCATTTACTTGGAGATTCAAAAATTAATAACAATTTGGAAAGAGCGTGTCTTCCTTTGATTACTTGCTGAATCAATTTCTAAGGATAAATAGTGAATGTAATGTGAGTTTGAACAAAATCGTTCTTTACTATCGGTCATGAGATAGAAAAACTATTTACTTGAAGCTATAAAAATTAATAACAATTTGGAAATAGCGGGTCTTCCTCAGATTACTTGCTTAATCCATTTCTAAGTGTGAATAGTCAATTTACTGTGAATTTGAACGAAATCGTTCTTTGCTATCGGTCATGAGATAGAAAAACCATTTACATGGACCTTAAAAAATTAATAACAATTTGGGAAGAGCGGGTCTTCCTTTGATTACTTGCTGAATGGATTTCTAAGGATAAATAGTGAATGTAATGTGAGTGTGAACAAAATCGTTCTTTGCTATCGGTCATGAGATAAAAAAACTATTTACTTGAATCTCTAAAAATTAATAACAATTTGGAAAGAGCGGGTCTTCCCCTGATTACTTGCTTAATCGATTCCTAAGCGTGAATAGTTAATTTACTGTGAATTAGAACAAAATCGTTCTTTGCTATTGGTCATGAGATAGAAAAACCATTTACTTGGACCTTAAAAAATTAATAACAATTTGGAAAGAGCGGGTCTTCCTCTGATCACTTGCTTAATCGATTCCTAACCGTGAATAGTAAATTTACTGTGAAATTGAACAAAATGGTTCTTTGCCATCGGTTATGGGTAAAAAAACCATTTACTTGGAGATTCAAAAATTAATAACAATTTGGAAAGAGCGTGTCTTCCTTTGATTACTTGCTGAATCAATTTCTAAGGATAAATAGTGAATGTAATGTGAGTTTGAACAAAATCGTTCTTTACTATCGGTCATGAGATAGAAAAACTATTTACTTGAAGCTATAAAAATTAATAACAATTTGGAAATAGCGGGTCTTCCTCAGATTACTTGCTTAATCCATTTCTAAGTGTGAATAGTCAATTTACTGTGAATTTGAACGAAATCGTTCTTTGCTATCGGTCATGAGATAGAAAAACCATTTACATGGACCTTAAAAAATTAATAACAATTTGGAAAGAGCGGGTCTTCCTCTGATCACTTGCTTAATCGATTCCTAACGGTGCATAGTAAATTTACTGTGAATTTGAACAAAATCGTTCTTTGCTATCGATCATGAGATAAAAAAATATTTACTTGAAGCTCTAAAAATTAATAACAATTTGCAAAGAGCGGGTCTTCCTCTGATTACTTGCTTAATCGATTTCTAAGGGTGAATAGTAAATTTACTGTGAATTTGAACAAAATCGTTCTTTGCTATCGGTCATGGATAGAAACCCATTTACTTGGAGCTTCAAAAATTAATAACAATTCGGAAAGAGCGGGTCTTCCTCTGATTACGTGCTTAATCGATTTCTAAGGGTGAATAGTAAATTTACTGCAAATTTGAACAAAATCGTTATTTGCTATCGGTAATGAGATAGAAAAACCATTTACTTGGAACTTCAAAAATTAATATCAATTTGGAAAGAGCGGGTCTTCCTTTGATTAATTGCTGAGTCGATTTCTAGGGATAAATGGTGAAAGTAATGTGAGTTTGAACAAAGTCGTTCTTTGCTATCGGTCATGTGATAGAAAAACTATTTACTTGAAGCTCTAAAAATTAATAACAATTTGGAAAGAGCGGGTCTTCCTCTGATTACGTGCTTAATCGATTTCTAAGGGTGAATAGTAAATTTAATGTGCATTTGAACAAAATCGTTCTTTGCTATCGGTAGTTGCTATGGATAGAAAAACCATTTACTTGGAACTTCAAAAATTAATATCAATTTGGAAAGAGCGGGTCTTCCTTTGATTACTTGCTGAATCAATTTCTAAGGATAAATAGTGAATGTAATGTGAGTTTGAACAAAATCGTTCTTTACTATCGGTCATGAGATAGAAAAACTATTTACTTGAAGCTCTAAAAATTAATAACAATTTGGAAAGAGCGGGTATTCCTCTGATCACTTGCTTAATCGATTCCTAAGGGTGAATAGTAAATTTACTGTGAATTTGAACAAAATCGTTCTTTGCTATCGGTCATGGATAGAAACCCATTTACTTGGAGCTTCAAAAATTAATAACAATTCGGAAAGAGCGGGTCTTCCTCTGATTACGTGCTTAATCGATTTCTAAGGGTGAATAGTAAATTTACTGCAAATTTGAACAAAATCGTTATTTGCTATCGGTAATGAGATAGAAAAACCATTTACTTGGAACTTCAAAAATTAATATCAATTTGGAAAGAGCGGGTCTTCCTTTGATTAATTGCTGAGTCGATTTCTAGGGATAAATGGTGAAAGTAATGTGAGTTTGAACAAAGTCGTTCTTTGCTATCGGTCATGTGATAGAAAAACTATTTACTTGAAGCTCTAAAAATTAATAACAATTTGGAAAGAGCGGGTCTTCCTCTGATTACGTGCTTAATCGATTTCTAAGGGTGAATAGTAAATTTACTGCAAATTTGAACAAAATCGTTATTTGCTATCGGTAATGAGATAGAAAAACCATTTACTTGGACCTTAAAAAATTAATAACAATTTGGAAAGAGCGGGTCTTCCTCTGATTACTTGCTTAATCGATTTCTAAGGGTGAATAGTATATTTACTGTGAATTTGAACAAAATCGTTCTTTGCTATTGGTCTTGAGATAGAAAAACCATTTACTTGGACCTTACAAAATTAATAACAATTTGGACTGAGCGGGTCTTCTTCTGATCACTTGCTTAATCGATTCCTAAGGGTGAATAGTAATTTTACTGTGGATTTGAACAAAATCGTTCTTTGCTATCGGTCATGTGATAGAAAAACCATTTACTTGGAGCTTCAAAAATTAATAATAATTTGGAAAGATCGGGTCTTCCTTTGATTACTTGCTGAATCGATTTCTAAGGGTAAATAGTAAATGTAATGTGAATTTGAACAAAATCGTTTTTGCTATCGGTCATAAGATAGAAGAACAATTTACTTGGACCTTAAAAAATTAATAACAATTTGGAAAGAGCGGGTCTTCCTCTGATCACTTGCTTAATCGATTCCTAAGGGTGAATAGTAAATTTACTGTGGATTTCAACAAAATCGTTTTTTGCTATTGATCATGGATAGAAAAACCATTTACTAGGAGCTTCAAAAAGTAATAACAATTCGGAAAGAGCGGGTCTTCCTCTGATCACTTGCCTTAATCGATTCCTAAGGGTGAATAGTAAATTTACTGTGAATTTGAACAAAATCGTTCTTTGCTATCGGTAGTTGCTATGGATAGAAAAACCATTTACTTGGAACTTCAAAAATTAATAACAATTTGGTAAGAGCGGGTCTTCCTTTGATTACTTGCTGAATGGATTTCTAAGGATAAATAGTGAATGTAATGTGAGTTTGAACAAAATCGTTCTTTGCTATCGGTCATGAGATAAAAAAACTATTTACTTGAATCTCTAAAAATTAATAACAATTTGGAAAGAGCGGGTCTTCCTCTGATTACTTGCTTAATCGATTCCTAAGGGTCAATAGTTAATTTACTGTGAATTTGAACAAAATCGTTCTTTGCTATTGGTCATGAGATAGAAAAACCATTTACTTGGACCTTAAAAAATTAATAACAGTTTGGAAAGAGCGGGTCTTCCTCTGATCACTTGCTTAATCGATTCCTAAAGGTGAATAGTAAATTTACTGTGAATTTGAACAAAATCGTTCTTTGCCATCGGTCATGGATCAAAAAACCATTTACTTGGACATTCAAAAATTAATAACAATTTGGAAAGAGCGTGTCTTCCTTTGATTACTTGCTGAATCAATTTCTAAGGATAAATAGTGAATGTAAAGTGAGTTTGAACAAAATCGTTCTTTGCCATCGGTCATGAGATAAAAAAACTATTTACTTGAATCTCTAAAAATTAATAACAATTTGGAAAGAGCGGGTCTTCCTCTGATTACGTGCTTAATCGATTTCTAAGGGTGAATAGTAAATTTACTGCGAATTTGAACAAAATCGTTATTTGCTATCGGTAATGAGATAGAAAAACCATTTACTTGGACCTTAAAAAATTAATAACAATTTGGAAAGAGCGGGTCTTCCTCTGATCACTTGCTTAATCGATTCCTAAGGGTGAATAGTAAATTTACTGTGGATTTGAACAGAATCGTTCTTTGCTATCGGTAGTTGCTATGGATAGAAAAACCATTTACTGGGAACTTCAAAAAGTAATAACAATTTGGAAAGAGCGGGTCTTCCTCTGATTACTTGCTTAATCGATTTCTAAGGGTGAATAGTAAATTTACTGTGAATTTGAACAAAATCGTTCTTGGCTATTGGTCTTGAGATAGAAAAACCCTTTACTTGGACCTTAAAAAATTAATAACAATTTGGAATGAGCGGGTCTTCTTCTAATCACTGGATTAATCGATTCGTAAGGGTGAATAGTAATTTTACTGTGGATTTGAACAAAATCGTTCTTTGCTATCGGTCATGTGATAGAAAAACCATTTACTTGGAGCTTCAAAAATTAATAATAATTTGGAAATATCGGGTCATCCTTTGATTACTTGCTGAATCGATTTCTAAGGGTAAATAGTAAATGTAATGTGAATTTGAACAAAATCGTTGTTTGCTATCGGTCATCAGATAGAAGAACAATTTACTTGGACCTTAAAAAATTAATAACAATTTGGAAAGAGCGGGTCTTCCTCTGATCACTTGCTTAATCGATTCCTAAGGGTGAATAGCAAATTTAATGTGCTTTTGAACAAAATCGTTCTTTGCTATCGGTAGTTGCTATGGATATAAAAACCATTTACTTGGAACTTCAAAAATTAATATCAATTTGGAAAGAGCGGGTCTTCCTTTGATTACTTGCTGAATGGATTTCTAAGGATAAATAGTGAATGTAATGTGAGTTTATACAAAATCGTTCTTTACTATCGGTCATGAGATAGAAAAACTATTTACTTGAAGCTCTAAAAATTAATAACAATTTGGAAAGAGCGGGTCTTCCCCTGATTACTCGTTTAATCGATTTCTAAGGGTGAATAGTAAATTTACTGTGAATTTGAATAAAATCGTTCTTTGCTATCGGTCATGAGATAGAAAAACCATTTACTTGGACCTTAAAAAATTAATAACAATTTGGAACGAGCGGGTCTTCCTCTGATCACTTGCTCAATCGATTCCTAACGGTGAAGAGTAAATTTACTGTGGTTTTGAACAAAATCGTTCTTTGCTATCGGTCATGGACAGGAAAACCATTTACTTGGATCTTCAAAAATTAATAACAACATGGAAAGAGCGGGTCTTCCTTTGATTAGTTGCTTAATCGATTTTTGAGGATAAACAGTGAATGTAATGTGAGTTTGAACAAAATCGTTCTTTACTATCGGTCATGAGATAGAAAAACTAATTACTTGAAGCTATAAAAATTAATAACAATTTGGAAATAGCGGGTCTTCCTCAGATTACTTGCTTAATCCATTTCTAAGGGTGAATAGTCAATTTACTGTGAATTTGAACAAAATCGTTCTTTGCTATTGGTCATGAGATAGAAAAACCATTTAAATGGACTTTAAAAAATTAATAACAATTTGCAAAGATCGGGTCTTCCTTTGATTACTTGCTGAATCGATTTCTAAGGGTAAATAGTAAATGTAATGTGAATTTGAACAAAATCGTTCTTTGCTATCGATCATAAGATAGAAGAACAATTTACTTGGACCTTAAAAAATTAATAACAATTTGGAAACAGCGGGTCTTCCTCTGATCACTTGCTTAATCGATTCCTAAGGGTGAATAGTAAATTTACTGTGGATTTCGACAAAATCGTTTTTTGCTATCGATCATGGATAGAAAAACCATTTACTAGGAGCTTCAAAAATTAATAACAATTCGGAAAGAGCGGGTCTTCCTCTGATCACTTGCCTTAATCGATTCCTAAGGGTGAATAGTAAATTTACTGTGCATTTGAACAAAATCGTTCTTTGCTATCGGTAGTTGCTATGGATAGAAAAACCATTTACTTGGAACTTCAAAAATTAATAACAATTTGGGAAGAGCGGGTCTTCCTTTGATTACTTGCTGAATGGATTTCTATGGATAAATAGTGAATGTAATGTGAGTTTGAACAAAATCGTTCTTTGCTATCGGTCATGAGATAAAAAAACTATTTACTTGAATCTCTAAAAATTAATAACAATTTGGAAAGAGCGGGTCTTCCCCTGATTACTTGCTTAATCGATTCCTAAGCGTGAATAGTTAATTTACTGTGAATTTGAACAAAATCGTTCTTTGCTATTGGTCATGAGATAGAAAAACCATTTACTTGGACCTTAAAAAATTAATAACAATTTGGAAAGAGCGGGTCTTCCTCTGATCACTTGCTTAATCGATTCCTAACCGTGAATAGTAAATTTACTGTGAAATTGAACAAAATCGTTCTTTGCCATCGGTCATGGATAAAAAAACCATTTACTTGGAGATTCAAAAATTAATAACAATTTGGAAAGAGCGTGTCTTCCTTTGATTACTTGCTGAATCAATTTCTAAGGATAAATAGTGAATGTAAAGTGAGTTTGAACAAAATCGTTCTTTGCCATCGGTCATGAGATAGGAAAATTATTTACTTGAAGCTCTAAAAATTAATAACAATTTGGAAAGAGCGGGTCTTCCTCTGATTACGTGCTTAATCGATTTCTAAGGGTGAATAGTAAATTTACTGCGAATTTGAACAAAATCGTTATTTGCTATCGGTAATGAGATAGAAAAACCATTTACTTGGACCTTAAAAAATTAATAACAATTTGGAAAGAGCGGGTCTTCCTCTGATCACTTGCTTAATCGATTCCTAAGGGTGAATAGTAAATTTACTGTGGATTTGAACAAAATCGTTATCTGCTATCGGTAGTTGCTATGGATAGAAAAACCATTTACTGGGAACTCCAAAAATTAATAACAATTTGGAAAGAGCGGGTCTTCCTCTGATTACTTGCTTAATCGATTTCTAAGGGTGAATAGTAAATTTACTGTGAATTGGAACAAAATCGTTCTTTGCTATTGGTCTTGAGATCGAAAAACCATTTACTTGGACCTTAAAAAATTAATAATAATTTGGAATGAGCGTGTCTTCTTCTAATCACTTGCTTAATCGATTCCTAAGGGTGAATAGTAATTTTACTGCGGATTTGAACAAAATCGTTCTTTGCTATCGGTCATCTGATAGAAAAACCATTTACTTGGAGCTTCAAAAATTAATAATAATTTGGAAATATCGGGTCTTCCTTTGATTACTTGCTGAATCGATTTCTAAGGGTAAATAGTAAATGTAATGTGAATTTGAACAAAATCGTTGTTTGCTATCGGTCATCAGATAGAAGAACAATTTACTTGGACCTTAAAAAATTAATAACAATTTGGAAAGAGCGGGTCTTCCTCTGATCACTTGCTTAATCGATTCCTAAGGGTGAATAGTAAATTTACTGTGCATTTGAACAAAATCGTTCTTTGCTATCGGTAGTTGCTATGGATAGAAAAACCATTTACTTGGAACTTCAAAAATTAATATCAATTTGGAAAGAGCGGGTCTTCCTTTGATTACTTGCTGAATGGATTTCTGAGGATAAATAGTGAATGTAATGTGAGTTTGAACAAAATCGTTCTTTACTATCGGTCATGAGATAGAAAAACTATTTACTTGAAGCTCTAAAAATTAATAACAATTTGGAAAGAGCGGGTCTTCCCCTGATTACTCGCTTAATCGATTTCTAAGGGTGAATAGTAAATTTACTGTGAATTTGAACAAAATCGTTCTTTGCTATCGGTCATGAGAGAGAAAAACCATTTACTTGGACCTTAAAAAATTAATAACAATTTGGAAAGAGCGGGTCTTCCTCTGATCACTTGCTTAATCGATTCCTAACCGTGAATAGTAAATTTACTGTGAAATTGAACAAAATCGTTCTTTGCCATCGGACATGGATAAAAAAACCATTTACTTGGAGATTCAAAAATTAATAACAATTTGGAAAGAGCGTGTCTTCCTTTGATTACTTGCTGAATCAATTTCTAAGGATAAATAGTGAATGTAAAGTGAGTTTGAACAAAATCGTTCTTTGCCATCGGTCATGAGATAGGAAAATTATTTACTTGAAGCTCTAAAAATTAATAACAATTTGGAAAGAGCGGGTCTTCCTCTGATTACGTGCTTAATCGATTCCTAAGGGTGAATAGTAAATTTACTGTGGATTTGAACAAAATCGTTCTTTGCTATCGGTAGTTGCTATGGATAGAAAACCCATTTACTGGGAACTTCAAAAATTAATAACAATTTGGAAAGAGCGGGTCTTCCTCTGATTACGTGCTTAATCGATTTCTAAGGGTGAATAGTAAATTTACTGCGAATTTGAACAAAATCGTTATTTGCTATCGGTAATGAGATAGAAAAACCATTTACTTGGACCTTAAAAAATTAATAACAATTTGGAAAGAGCGGGTCTTCCTCTGATCACTTGCTTAATCGATTCCTAAGGGTGAATAGTAAATTTACTGTGGATTTGAACAGAATCGTTCTTTGCTATCGGTAGTTGCTATGGATAGAAAAACCATTTACTGGGAACTTCAAAAAGTAATAACAATTTGGAAAGAGCGGGTCTTCCTCTGATTACTTGCTTAATCGATTTCTAAGGGTGAATAGTAAATTTACTGTGAATTTGAACAAAATCGTTCTTGGCTATTGGTCTTGAGATAGAAAAACCCTTTACTTGGACCTTAAAAAATTAATAACAATTTGGAATGAGCGGGTCTTCTTCTAATCACTGGATTAATCGATTCGTAAGGGTGAATAGTAATTTTACTGTGGATTTGAACAAAATCGTTCTTTGCTATCGGTCATGTGATAGAAAAACCATTTACTTGGAGCTTCAAAAATTAATAATAATTTGGAAATATCGGGTCATCCTTTGATTACTTGCTGAATCGATTTCTAAGGGTAAATAGTAAATGTAATGTGAATTTGAACAAAATCGTTGTTTGCTATCGGTCATCAGATAGAAGAACAATTTACTTGGACCTTAAAAAATTAATAACAATTTGGAAAGAGCGGGTCTTCCTCTGATCACTTGCCTAATCGATTCCTAAGGGTGAATAGTAAATTTAATGTGCATTTGAACAAAATCGTTCTTTGCTATCGGTAGTTGCTATGGATATAAAAACCATTTACTTGGAACTTCAAAAATTAATATCAATTTGGAAAGAGCGGGTCTTCCTTTGATTACTTGCTGAATGGATTTCTAAGAATAAATAGTGAATGCAATGTGAGTTTGAACAAAATCGTTCTTTACTATCGGTCATGAGATAGAAAAACTATTTACTTGAAGCTCTAAAAATTAATAACAATTTGGAAAGAGCGGGTCTTCCCCTGATTACTCGCTTAATCGATTTCTAAGGGTGAATAGTAAATTTACTGTGAATTTGAACAAAATCGTTCTTTGCTATCGGTCATGAGAGAGAAAAACCATTTACTTGGACCTTAAAAAATTAATAACAATTTGGAAAGAGCGGGTCTTCCTCTGATCACTTGCTTAATCGATTCCTAACCGTGAATAGTAAATTTACTGTGAAATTGAACAAAATCGTTCTTTGCCATCGGACATGGATAAAAAAACCATTTACTTGGAGATTCAAAAATTAATAACAATTTGGAAAGAGCGTGTCTTCCTTTGATTACTTGCTGAATCAATTTCTAAGGATAAATAGTGAATGTAAAGTGAGTATGAACAAAATCGTTCTTTGCCATCGGTCATGAGATAGGAAAATTATTTACTTGAAGCTCTAAAAATTAATAACAATTTGGAAAGAGCGGGTCTTCCTCTGATTACGTGCTTAATCGATTTCTAAGGGTGAATAGTAAATTTACTGCGAATTTGAACAAAATCGTTATTTGCTATCGGTAATGAGATAGAAAAACCATTTACTTGGACCTTAAAAAATTAATAACAATTTGGAAAGAGCGGGTCTTCCTCTGATCACTTGCTTAATCGATTCCTAAGGGTGAATAGTAAATTTACTGTGGATTTGAACAAAATCGTTCTTTGCTATCGGTAGTTGCTATGGATAGAAAAACCATTTACTGGGAACTTCAAAAATTAATAACAATTTGGAAAGAGCGGGTCTTCCTCTGATTACTTGCTTAATCGATTTCTAAGGGTGAATAGTAAATTTACTGTGAATTGGAACAAAATCGTTCTTTGCTATTGGTCTTGAGATCGAAAAACCCTTTACTTGGACCTTAAAAAATTAATAACAATTTGGAATGAGCGGGTCTTCTTCTAATCACTTGCTTAATCGATTCGTAAGGGTGAATAGTAATTTTACTGTGGATTTGAACAAAATCGTTCTTTGCTATCGGTCATGTGATAGAAAAACCATTTACTTGGAGCTTCAAAAATTAATAATAATTTAGAAATATCGGGTCTTCCTTTGATTACTTGCTGAATCGATTTCTAAGGGTAAATAGTAAATGTAATGTGAATTTGAACAAAAACGTTGTTTGCTATCGGTCATCAGATAGAAGAACAATTTACTTGGACCTTAAAAAATTAATAACAATTTGGAAAGAGCGGGTCTTCCTCTGATCACTTGCTTAATCGATTCCTAAGGGTGAATAGTAAATTTAATGTGCATTTGAACAAAATCGTTCTTTGCTATCGGTAGTTGCTATGGATAGAAAAACCATTTACTTGGAACTTCAAAAATTAATATCAATTTGGAAAGAGCGGGTCTTCCTTTGATTACTTGCTGAATGGATTTCTAAGGATAAATAGTGAATGTAATGTGAGTTTATACAAAATCGTTCTTTACTATCGGTCATGAGATAGAAAAACTATTTACTTGAAGCTCTAAAAATTAATAACAATTTGGAAAGAGCGGGTCTTCCCCTGATTACTCGTTTAATCGATTTCTAAGGGTGAATAGTAAATTTACTGTGAATTTGAATAAAATCGTTCTTTGCTATCGGTCATGAGATAGAAAAACCATTTACTTGGACCTTAAAAAATTAATAACAATTTGGAACGAGCGGGTCTTCCTCTGATCACTTGCTCAATCGATTCCTAACGGTGAAGAGTAAATTTACTGTGGTTTTGAACAAAATCGTTCTTTGCTATCGGTCATGGACAGAAAAACCATTTACTTGGATCTTCAAAAATTAATAACAACATGGAAAGAGCGGGTCTTCCTTTGATTAGTTGCTGAATCGATTTTTGAGGATAAATAGTGAATGTAATGTGAATTTGAACAAAATTGTTCTTTGCTATCGGTCATGAGATAGAAAAACCATTTATTCGGACCTTAAAAAATTAATAACAATTTGGAACGAGCGGGTCTTCCTCTGATCACTTGCTCAATCGATTCCTAAGGGTGAAGAGTAAATTTACTGTGGATTTGAACAAAATCGTTCTTTGCTATCGGTCATGGACAGAAAAACCATTTACTTGGATCTTCAAAAATTAATAACAACATGGAAAGAGCGGGTCTTCCTTTGATCAGTTGCTGAATCGATTTTTGAGGATAAATAGTGAATGTAATGTGAGTTTGAACAAAATCGTTATTTACTATCGGTCATGAAATAGAAAAACTATTTACTTGAAGCTATGAAAATTAATAACAATTTGGAAATAGCGGGTCTTCCTCAGATTACTTGCTTAATCCATTTCTAAGTTTGAATAGTCAATTTACTGTGAATTTGAACGAAATCGTTCTTTGCTATCGGTCATGAGATAGAAAAACCATTTACATGGACCTTAAAAAATCAATAACAACATGGAAAGAGCGGGTCTTCCTTTGATCAGTTGCTGAATCGATTTTTGAGGATAAATAGTGAATGTAATGTGAGTTTGAACAAAATCGTTATTTACTATCGGTCATGAAATAGAAAAACTATTTACTTGAAGCTATGAAATTTAATAACAATTTGGAAAGAGCGGGTCTTCCCCTGATTACTCGCTTAATCGATTTCTAAGGGTGAATAGTAAATTTACTGTGAATTTGAACAAAATCGTTCTTTGCTATCGGTCATGAGATAGAAAAACCATTTACTTGGACCTTAAAAAATTAATAACCATTTGGAAAGAGCGGGTCTTCCTCTGATCACTTGCTCAATCGATTCCTAAGGGTGAAGAGTAAATTTACTGTGGTTTTGAACGAAATCGTTCTTTGCTATCGGTCATGAACAGAATAACCATTTACTTGGATCTTCAAAAATTAATAACAACATGGAAAGAGCGGGTCTTCCTTTGATTAGTTGCTGAATCGATTTTTGAGGATAAACAGTGAATGTAATGTGAGTTTGAACAAAATCGTTCTTTACTATCGGTCATGAGATAGAAAAACTAATTACTTGAAGCTATAAAAATTAATAACAATTTGGAAATAGCGGGTCTTCCTCAGATTACTTGCTTAATCCATTTCTAAGGGTGAATAGTCAATTTACTGTGAATTTGAACAAAATCGTTCTTTGCTATTGGTCAAGTGATAGAAAAACCATTTACATGGACTTTAAAAAATTAATAACAATTTGCAAAGATCGGGTCTTCCTTTGATTACTTGCTGAATCGATTTCTAAGGGTAAATAGTAAATGTAATGTGAATTTGAACAAAATCGTTCTTTGCTATCGATCATAAGATAGAAGAACAATTTACTTGGACCTTAAAAAATTAATAACAATTTGGAAAGAGCGGGTCTTCCTCTGATCACTTGCTTAATCGATTCCTAAGGGTGAATAGTAAATTTACTGTGGATTTCGACAAAATCGTTTTTTGCTATCGATCATGGATAGAAAAACCATTTACTAGGAGCTTCAAAAATTAATAACAATTCGGAAAGAGCGGGTCTTCCTCTGATCACTTGCCTTAATCGATTCCTAAGGGTGAATAGTAAATTTACTGTGCATTTGAACAAAATCGTTCTTTGCTATCGGTAGTTGCTATGGATAGAAAAACCATTTACTTGGAACTTCAAAAATTAATAACAATTTGGGAACAGCGGGTCTTCCTTTGATTACTTGCTGAATGGATTTCTATGGATAAATAGTGAATGTAATGTGAGTTTGAACAAAATCGTTCTTTGCTATCGGTCATGAGATAAAAAAACTATTTACTTGAATCTCTAAAAATTAATAACAATTTGGAAAGAGCGGGTCTTCCCCTGATTACTTGCTTAATCGATTCCTAAGCGTGAATAGTTAATTTACTGTGAATTTGAACAAAATCGTTCTTTGCTATTGGTCATGAGATAGAAAAACCATTTACTTGGACCTTAAAAAATTAATAACAATTTGGAAAGAGCGGGTCTTCCTCTGATCACTTGCTTAATCGATTCCTAACCGTGAATAGTAAATTTACTGTGAAATTGAACAAAATCGTTCTTTGCCATCGGTCATGGATAAAAAAACCATTTACTTGGAGATTCAAAAATTAATAACAATTTGGAAAGAGCGTGTCTTCCTTTGATTACTTGCTGAATCAATTTCTAAGGATAAATAGTGAATGTAAAGTGAGTTTGAACAAAATCGTTCTTTGCCATCGGTCATGAGATAGGAAAATTATTTACTTGAAGCTCTAAAAATTAATAACAATTTGGAAAGAGCGGGTCTTCCTCTGATTACGTGCTTAATCGATTTCTAAGGGTGAATAGTAAATTTACTGCGAATTTGAACAAAATCGTTATTTGCTATCGGTAATGAGATAGAAAAACCATTTACTTGGACCTTAAAAAATTAATAACAATTTGGAAAGAGCGGGTCTTCCTCTGATCACTTGCTTAATCGATTCCTAAGGGTGAATAGTAAATTTACTGTGGATTTGAACAAAATCGTTATCTGCTATCGGTAGTTGCTATGGATAGAAAAACCATTTACTGGGAACTCCAAAAATTAATAACAATTTGGAAAGAGCGGGTCTTCCTCTGATTACTTGCTTAATCGATTTCTAAGGGTGAATAGTAAATTTACTGTGAATTGGAACAAAATCGTTCTTTGCTTTTGGTCTTGAGATCGAAAAACCATTTACTTGGACCTTAAAAAATTAATAATAATTTGGAATGAGCGGGTCTTCTTCTAATCACTTGCTTAATCGATTCCTAAGGGTGAATAGTAATTTTACTGTGGATTTGAACAAAATCGTTCTTTGCTATCGGTCATCTGATAGAAAAACCATTTACTTGGAGCTTCAAAAATTAATAATAATTTGGAAATATCGGGTCTTCCTTTGATTACTTGCTGAATCGATTTCTAAGGGTAAATAGTAAATGTAATGTGAATTTGAACAAAATCGTTGTTTGCTATCGGTCATCAGATAGAAGAACAATTTACTTGGACCTTAAAAAATTAATAACAATTTGGAAAGAGCGGGTCTTCCTCTGATCACTTGCTTAATCGATTCCTAAGGGTGAATAGTAAATTTACTGTGCATTTGAACAAAATCGTTCTTTGCTATCGGTAGTTGCTATGGATAGAAAAACCATTTACTTGGAACTTCAAAAATTAATATCAATTTGGAAAGAGCGGGTCTTCCTTTGATTACTTGCTGAATGGATTTCTAAGGATAAATAGTGAATGTAATGTGAGTTTGAACAAAATCGTTCTTTACTATCGGTCATGAGATAGAAAAACTATTTACTTGAAGCTCTAAAAATTAATAACAATTTGGAAAGAGCGGGTCTTCCCCTGATTACTCGCTTAATCGATTTCTAAGGGTGAATAGTAAATTTACTGTGAATTTGAACAAAATCGTTCTTTGTTATCGGTCATGAGATAGAAAAACCATTTACTTGGACCTTAAAAAATTAATAACCATTTGGAAAGAGCGGGTCTTCCTCTGATCACTTGCTCAATCGATTCCTAAGGGTGAAGAGTAAATTTACTGTGGTTTTGAACGAAATCGTTCTTTGCTATCGGTCATGAACAGAATAACCATTTACTTGGATCTTCAAAAATTAATAACAACATGGAAAGAGCAGGTCTTCCTTTGATTAGTTGCTGAATCGATTTTTGAGGATAAATAGTGAATGTAATGTGAATTTGAACAAAATTGTTCTTTGCTATCGGTCATGAGATAGAAAAACCATTTACTTGGACCTTAAAAAATTAATAACAATTTGGAACGAGCGGGTCTTCCTCTGATCACTTGCTCAATCGATTCCTAAGGGTGAAGAGTAAATTTACTGTGGTTTTGAACAAAATCGTTCTTTGCTATCGGTCATGGACAGAAAAACCATTTACTTGGATCTTCAAAAATTAATAACAACATGGAAAGAGCGGGTCTTCCTTTGATTAGTTGCTGAATCGATTTTTGAGGATAAATAGTGAATGTAATGTGAGTTTGAAAAAAATCGTTATTTACTATCGGTCATGAAATAGAAAAACTATTTACTTGAAGCTATAAAAATTAATAACAATTTGGAAATAGCGGGTCTTCCTCAGATTACGTGCTTAATCCATTTCTAAGGGTGAATAGTCAATTTACTGTGAATTTGAACGAAATCGTTCTTTGCTATTGGTCATGAGATAGAAAAACCATTTACATGGACTTTAAAAAATTAATAACAATTTGCAAAGATCGGGTCTTCCTTTGATTACTTGGTGAATCGATTTCTAAGGGTAAATAGTAAATGTAATGTGAATTTGAACAAAATCGTTCTTTGCTATCGGTCATAAGATAAAAAAAACTATTTACTTGAAGCTCTAAAAATTAATAACCATTTGGAAAGAGCGGGTCTTCCTCTGATTACTTGCTTAATCGATTCCTAAGGGTGAATAGTATATTTTCTGTGAATTTGAACAAAATCGGTCTTTGCTATTGGTCGTGAGATAGAAAAACCATTTACTTGAACCTTAAAAAATTATTAACAATTTGGAAAGAGCGGGTCTTCCTCTGATCACTTGCTTAATCGATTCCTAACGGTGAATAGTAAATTTACTATGAATTTGAACAAAATCGTTCTTTGCTATCGGTCATGAGATAAAAAAAATATTTACTTGAAGCTCTAAAAATTAATAACAATTTGGAAAGAGCGGGTCTTCCTCTGATTACTTGCTTAATCGATTTCTAAGGGTGAATAGTAAATTTCCTGTGAATTTGAACAAAATCGTTCTTTGCTATCGGTCATGGATGAAAACCCATTTACTTGGAGCTTCAAAAATTAATAACAATTTGGAAAGAGCGGGTCTTTCTTTGATTACTTCCTGAATCGATTTTTAAGGATAAATAGTGAATGAAATGTGAGTTTGAACAAAATCGTTCTTTACTATCGGTCATGAGATAGAAAAAATATTTACTTGAAGTTCGAAAAATTAATAACAATTTGGAAAGGGCGGGTCTTCCTCTGATTACTTGCTTAATCGATTTCTAAGGGTGAATAGTAAATTTACTGTGAATTTGAACAAAATCGTTCTTTGCTATCGGTCATGAGATAGAAAAACCATTTACTTGCACCTTAAAAAATTAATAACAATTTGGAACGAGCGGGACTTCCTCTGATCACTTGCTCAATCGATTCCTAAAGGTGAATAGTAAATTTACTGTGGATTTCAACAAAATCGTTCTTTGGTATCGGTCATGGACAGAAAAACCATTTACTCGGAGCTTCAAAAATTAATAACAATTTGGAAAGCGCGGGTCTTCCTTTGATTACTTGCTGAATGGATTTCTAAGGGTAAATAGTAAATGTAATGTGAATTTGAACAAAATCGTTCTTTGCTATCGGTCATAAGATAGAAGAACAATTTACTTGGACTTAAAAAATTTATAACATTTTGGAAAAAGCAGGTCTTCCTCTGATCACTTGCTTAATCGATTCCTAAAGGTGAATAGTAAATTTACTGTGGATTTCAACAAAATCGTTCTTTGGTATCGGTCATGGACAGAAAAACCATTTACTCGGAGCTTCAAAAATTAATAACAATTTGGAAAGACCGGGTCTTCCTCTGATCACTGGCTTAATCGATTCCTAAGGGTGAATAGTAAATTTACTGTGGATTTGAACAAAATCGTTCTTTGCTATCGGTAGTTGCTATGGTAGAAAAACCATTTACTTGGAGCTTCAGAAATTAATAACAATTTGGAAAGAGCGGGTCTTCCATTGATTACTTGCTGAATCGATTTCTAAGAATAAAAAGTAAATGTAAAGTGAGTTTGAACAAAATCGTTCTTTGCTATCGGTCATTTGATAAAAAAACTATTTACTTGAAGCTCTAAAAATTAATAACAATTTGGAAAGAGCGTGTCTTCCTCTGATTACTTGCTTAATCGATTTCTAAGGGTGAATAGTAAATTTACTGTGAATTTGAACAAAATCGTTCTTTGCTATTGGTCATGAGATAGAAAAACCATTTACTTGGACCTTAAAAAATTAATAACAATTTGGAAAGAGCGGGTCTTCCTCTGATCACTTGCTTAATCGATTCCTAAGGGTGAATAGTAAATTTACTGTGAATTTGAACAAAATCGTTCTTTGCTATCGGTCATGGATAGAAACCCATTTACTTGGAGCTTCAAAAATTAATAACAACTTGGAAAGAGCGGGTCTTCCTTTGATTACTTGCTGAATCGATTTTTGAGGATAAATAGTGAATGTAATATGAATTTGAACAAAATCGTTCTTTACTATCGGTCATGAGATAGAAAAACTATTTACTTGAAGCTCTAAAAATTAATAACAATTTGGAATGAGCAAGTCTTCCTCTGATTACTTGCTTAATCCATTTCTAAGGGTGAATAGTCAATTTACTGTGAATTTGAACGAAATCGTTCTTTGCTATTGGTCATGAGATAGAAAAACCATTTACATGGACTTTAAAAAATTAATAACAATTTGCAAAGATCGGGTCTTCCTTTGATTACTTGGTGAATCGATTTCTAAGGGTAAATAGTAAATGTAATGTGAATTTGAACAAAATCGTTCTTTGCTATCGGTCATAAGATAAAAAAAACTATTTACTTGAAGCTCTAAAAATTAATAACCATTTGGAAAGAGCGGGTCTTCCTCTGATTACTTCCTTAATCGATTCCTAAGGGTGAATAGTATATTTTCTGTGAATTTGAAAAAAATCGGTCTTTGCTATTGGTCGTGAGATAGAAAAACCATTTACTTGAACCTTAAAAAATTATTAACAATTTGGAAAGAGCGGGTCTTCCTCTGATCACTTGCTTAATCGATTCCTAACGGTGAATAGTAAATTTACTGTGAATTTGAACAAAATCGTTCTTTGCTATCGGTCATGAGATAAAAAAAATATTTACTTGAAGCTCTAAAAATTAATAACAATTTGGAAAGAGCGGGTCTTCCTCTGATTACTTGCTTAATCGATTTCTAAGGGTGAATAGTAAATTTCCTGTGAATTTGAACAAAATCGTTCTTTGCTATCGGTCATGGATGAAAACCCATTTACTTGGAGCTTCAAAAATTAATAACAATTTGGAAAGAGCGGGTCTTTCTTTGATTACTTCCTGAATCGATTTTTAAGGATAAATAGTGAATGAAATGTGAGTTTGAACAAAATCGTTCTTTACTATCGGTCATGAGATAGAAAAAATATTTACTTGAAGTTCGAAAAATTAATAACAATTTGGAAAGGGCGGGTCTTCCTCTGATTACTTGCTTAATCGATTTCTAAGGGTGAATAGTAAATTTACTGTGAATTTGAACAAAATCGTTCTTTGCTATCGGTCATGAGATAGAAAAACCATTTACTTGCACCTGAAAAAATTAATAACAATTTGGAACGAGCGGGACTTCCTCTGATCACTTGCTCAATCGATTCCTAAAGGTGAATAGTAAATTTACTGTGGATTTCAACAAAATCGTTCTTTGGTATCGGTCATGGACAGAAAAACCATTTACTCGGAGCTTCAAAAATTAATAACAATTTGGAAAGCGCGGGTCTTCCTTTGATTACTTGCTGAATGGATTTCTAAGGGTAAATAGTAAATGTAATGTGAATTTGAACAAAATCGTTCTTTGCTATCGGTCATAAGATAGAAGAACAATTTACTTGGACTTAAAAAATTTATAACATTTTGGAAAAAGCAGGTCTTCCTCTGATCACTTGCTTAATCGATTCCTAAAGGTGAATAGTAAATTTACTGTGGATTTCAACAAAATCGTTCTTTGGTATCGGTCATGGACAGAAAAACCATTTACTCGGAGCTTAAAAAATTAATAACAATTTGGAAAGAGCGGGTCTTCCTCTGATCACTGGCTTAATCGATTCCTAAGGGTGAATAGTAAATTTACTGTGGATTTGAACAAAATCGTTCTTTGCTATCGGTAGTTGCTATGGTAGAAAAACCATTTACTTGGAGCTTCAGAAATTAATAACAATTTGGAAAGAGCGGGTCTTCCATTGATTACTTGCTGAATCGATTTCTAAGAATAAAAAGTAAATGTAAAGTGAGTTTGAACAAAATCGTTCTTTGCTATCGGTCATTTGATAAAAAAACTATTTACTTGAAGCTCTAAAAATTAATAACAATTTGGAAAGAGCGTGTCTTCCTCTGATTACTTGCTTAATCGATTTCTAAGGGTGAATAGTAAATTTACTGTGAATTTGAACAAAATCGTTCTTTGCTATTGGTCATGAGATAGAAAAACCATTTACTTGGACCTTAAAAAATTAATAACAATTTGGAAAGAGCGGGTCTCCCTCTGATCACTTGCTTAATCGATTCCTAAGGGTGAATAGTAAATTTACTGTGAATTTGAACAAAATCGTTCTTTGCTATCGGTCATGGATAGAAACCCATTTACTTGGAGCTTCAAAAATTAATAACAACTTGGAAAGAGCGGGTCTTCCTTTGATTACTTGCTGAATCGATTTTTGAGGATAAATAGTGAATGTAATATGAGTTTGAACAAAATCGTTCTTTACTATCGGTCATGAGATAGAAAAACTATTTACTTGAAGCTCTAAAAATTAATAACAATTTGGAATGAGCAAGTCGTCCTCTGATTACTTGCTTAATCGATTTCTAAGGGTGAATAGTCAATTTACTGTGAATTTGAACGAAATCGTTCTGTGCTATTGGTCATGAGATAGAAAAACCATTTACTTGGACTTTAAAAAATTAATAACAATTTGGAAAAAGCGGGTCTTCCTCTGATCACTTGCTTAATCGATTCCTAAGGGTGAATATTAAATTGACTGTGAATTTGAACAAAATCGTTCATTGCTATCGGTGATGGATAGAAAAACCATTTACGTGGAGCTTCAAAAATGAATAACAATTTGGAAAGAGCGGGTCTTCCTTTGATTACTTGCTGAGTCGATTTCTAAGGATAAATGGTGAAAGCAATGTGAGTTTGAACAAAGTCGTTCTTTGCTATCGGTCATGTGATAGAAAAACTATTTACTTGAAGCTCTAAAAATTAATAACAATTTGGAAAGAGCGGGTCTTCCTCTGATTACTTGCTTAATCGATTTCTAAGGGTGAATAGTAAATTTAGAGTGAATTTGAACAAAATCGTTCTTTGCTATCGGTTATGAGATAGAAAAACCATTTACTTGGACCTTTAAAAATTAATAACAATTTGGAAAGAGCGGGTCTTCCTCTGATCACTTGCTTAGTCGATTCCTAAGGGTGAATAGTAAATTGAATGTGCATTTGAACAAAATCGTTATTTGCTATCGGTAGTTGCTATGGATAGAAAAACCATTTACTTGGAATTTCAAAAATTAATATCAATTTGGAAAGAGCGGGTCTTCCTTTGGTTACTTGCTGAATGGATTTCTAAGGATAAATAGTGAATGTAATGTGAGTTTGAACAAAATCGTTCATTACTATCGGTCATGAGATAGAAAAACTATTTACTTGAAGCTCTAAAAATTAAAAACAATTTGGAAAGAGCGGGTCTTCCTCTGATCACTTGCTCAATCGATTCCTAAGGGTGAAGAGTAAATTTACTGTGGTTTTGAACAAAATCGTTCTTTGCTATCGGTCTTGGACAGAAAAACCATTTACTTGGATCTTCAAAAATTAATAACAACATGGAAAGAGCGGGTCTTCCTTTGATTAGTTGCTGAATCGATTTTTGAGGATAAATAGTGAATGTAATGTGAGTTTGAACAAAATCGTTCTTTACTATCGGTCATGAGATAGAAAAACTATTTACTTGAAGCTATAAAAATTAATAACAATTTGGAAATAGCGGGTCTTCCTCAGATTCCTTGCTTAATCCATTTCTAAGGGTGAATAGTCAATTTACTGTGAATTTGAACGAAATCGTTCTTTGCTATTGGTCATGAGATAGAAAAACCATTTACATGGACTTTAAAAAATTAATAACAATTTGGAAAAAGCGGTTCTTCCTCTGATTACTTGCTTAATCGATTTCTAAGGGTGAATAGTAAATTAAGAGTGAATTTGAACAAAATCGTTCTTTGCTATCGATCATGAGATAAAAAAACCATTTACTTGGACCTTAAAAAATTAATAACAATTTGGAAAGAGCGGGTCTTCCTCTGATCACTTGCTTTATCGATTCGTAACGGTGCATAGTAAATTTACTGTGAATTTGAACAAAATCGTTCTTTGCTATTGGTCATGAGATAGAAAAACCAATTACATGGACTTTAAAAAATTAATAACAATTTGGAAAAAGCGGTTCTTCCTCTGATTACTTGCTTAATCGATTTCTAAGGGTGAATAGTAAATTAAAAGTGAATTTGAACAAAATCGTTCTTTGCTATCGATCATGAGATAAAAAAACCATTTACTTGGACCTTAAAAAATTAATAACAATTTGGAAAGAGCGGGTCTTCCTCTGATCACTTGCTTTATCGATTCGTAACGGTGCATAGTAAATGTAATGTGAATTTGAACAAAATCGTTCTTTGCTATCGATCATAAGATAGAAGAACAATTTACTTGGACCTTAAAAAATTAATAACAATTTGGAAAGAGCGGGTCTTCCTCTGATCACTTGCTTAATCGATTCCTAAGGGTGAATAGTAAATTTACTGTGGATTTCGACAAAATCGTTTTTTGCTATCGATCATGGATAGAAAAACCATTTACTAGGAGCTTCAAAAATTAATAACAATTCGGAAAGAGCGGGTCTTCCTCTGATCACTTGCCTTAATCGATTCCTAAGGGTGAATAGTAAATTTACTGTGCATTTGAACAAAATCGTTCTTTGCTATCGGTAGTTGCTATGGATAGAAAAACCATTTACTTGGAACTTCAAAAATTAATAACAATTTGGGAAGAGCGGGTCTTCCTTTGATTACTTGCTGAATGGATTTCTATGGATAAATAGTGAATGTAATGTGAGTTTGAACAAAATCGTTCTTTGCTATCGGTCATGAGATAAAAAAACTATTTACTTGAATCTCTAAAAATTAATAACAATTTGGAAAGAGCGGGTCTTCCCCTGATTACTTGCTTAATCGATTCCTAAGCGTGAATAGTTAATTTACTGTGAATTTGAACAAAATCGTTCTTTGCTATTGGTCATGAGATAGAAAAACCATTTACTTGGACCTTAAAAAATTAATAACAATTTGGAAAGAGCGGGTCTTCCTCTGATCACTTGCTTAATCGATTCCTAACCGTGAATAGTAAATTTACTGTGAAATTGAACAAAATCGTTCTTTGCCATCGGTCATGGATAAAAAAACCATTTACTTGGAGATTCAAAAATTAATAACAATTTGGAAAGAGCGTGTCTTCCTTTGATTACTTGCTGAATCAATTTCTAAGGATAAATAGTGAATGTAAAGTGAGTTTGAACAAAATCGTTCTTTGCCATCGGTCATGAGATAGGAAAATTATTTACTTGAAGCTCTAAAAATTAATAACAATTTGGAAAGAGCGGGTCTTCCTCTGATTACGTGCTTAATCGATTTCTAAGGGTGAATAGTAAATTTACTGCGAATTTGAAGAAAATCGTTATTTGCTATCGGTAATGAGATAGAAAAACCATTTACTTGGACCTTAAAAAATTAATAACAATTTGGAAAGAGCGGGTCTTCCTCTGATCACTTGCTTAATCGATTCCTAAGGGTGAATAGTAAATTTACTGTGCATTTGAACAAAATCGTTCTTTGCTATCGGTAGTTGCTATGGATAGAAAAACCATTTACTTGGAACTTCAAAAATTAATAACAATTTGGAAAGAGCGGGTCTTCCTTTGATTACTTGCTGAATCGATTTCTAATGGTAAATAGTAAATGTAATGTGAATTTGAACAAAATCGTTCTTTGCTATCGGTCATGGACAGAAAAACCATTTAATTGGATCTTCAAAAATTAATAACAACATGGAAAGAGCGGGTCTTCCTTTGATTAGTTGCTGAATCGATTTTTGAGGATAAATAGTGAATGTAATGTGAATTTGAACAAAATTGTTCTTTGCTATCGGTCATGCGATAGAAAAACCATTTACTTGGACCTTAAAAAATTAATAACAATTTGGAACGAGCGGGTCTTCCTCTGATCACTTGCTCAATCGATTCCTAAGGGTGAAGAGTAAATTTACTGTGGTTTTGAACAAAATCGTTCTTTGCTATCGGTCATGGTCAGAAAAACCATTTACTTGGATCTTCAAAAATTAATAACATCATGGAAAGAGCGGGTCTTCCTTTGATTAGTTGCTGAATCGATTTTTGAGGATAAATAGTGAATTTAATGTGAGTTTGAACAAAATCGTTATTTACTATCGGTCATGAAATAGAAAAACTATTTACTTGAAGCTATAAAAATTAATAACAATTTGGAAAGAGCCGGTCTTCCTCTGATTACTTGCTTAATCGATTTCTAAGGGTGAATAATCAATTTACTGTGAATTTGAACGAAATCGTTCTTTGCTATTGGTCATGAGATAGAAAAACCATTTACTTGGACCTTAAAAAATTAATAACAATTTGGAAAGAGCGGGTCTTCCTCTGATCACTTGCTTAATCGATTCCTAAGGGTGAATAGTAAATTTACTGTGAATTTGAACGAAATCGTTCTTTGCTATCGGTCATGGATAAAAAAACCATTTACTTGGAGCTTCAAAAATTAATAACAATTTGGAAAGAGCGGGTCTTCATTTGATCACTTGCTCAATCGATTCCTAAGGGTGAAGAGTAAATTTACTGTGGTTTTGAACAAAATCGTTCTTTGCTATCGGTCATGGACAGAAAAACCATTTACTTGGATATTCAAAAATTAATAACAACATGGAAAGAGCGGGTCTTCCTTTGATTAGTTGCTGAATCGATTTTTGAGGATAAATAGTGAATGTAATGTGAATTTGAACAAAATTGTTCTTTGCTATCGGTCATGAGATAGAAAAACCATTTACTTGGACCTTAAAAAATTAATAACAATTTGGAACGAGCGGGTCTTCCTGTGATCACTTGCTCAATCGATTCCTAAGGGTGACGAGTAAATTTACTGTGGTTTTGAACACAATCGTTCTTTGCTATCGGTCATGGACAGAAAAACCATTTACTTGGATCTTCAAAAATTAATAACAACATGGAAAGAGCGGGTTTTCCTTTGATTAGTTGCTGAATCGATTTTTGAGGATAAATAGTGAATGTAATGTGAGTTTGAACAAAATCGTTATTTACTATCGGTCATGAAATAGAAAAACTATTTACTTGAAGCTATAAAAATTAATAACAATTCGGAAATAGCGGGTCTTCCTCAGATTACTTGCTTAATCCATTTCTAAGTTTGAATAGTCAATTTACTGTGAATTTGAACAAAATCGTTCTTTGCTATTGGTCATGAGATAGATAAACCATTTACATGGACTTTAAAAAATTAATAACAATTTGGAAAAAGCGGGTCTTCCTCTGATTACTTGCTTAATAGATTTCTAAGGGTGAATAGTAAATTTACTGTGAATTTGAACAAAATCGTTCTTTGCTATTGGTCATGAGATAGAAAAACCATTTACTTGGACCTTAAAAAATTAATAACAATTTGGAAAGAGCGGGTCTTCCTCTGATCACTTGCTTAATCGATTCCTAAGGGTGAAGAGTAAATTTACTGTGGTTTTGAACAAAATCGTTCCTTGCTATCGGTCATGGACAGAAAAACCATTTACTTGGATCTTCAAAAATTAATAACAACATGGAAAGAGCGGGTCTTCCTTTGATTAGTTGCTGAATCGATTTTTGAGGATAAATAGTGAATGTAATGTGAATTTTAACAAAATTGTTCTTTGCTATCGGTCATGAGATAGAAAAACCATTTACTTGGACCTTAAAAAATTAATAACAATTTGGAACGAGCGGGTCTTCCTCTGATCACTTGCTCAATCGATTCCTAAGGGTGAAGAGTAAATTTACTGTGGTTTTGAACAAAATCGTTCTTTGCTATCGGTCATGGACAGAAAAACCATTTACTTGGATCTTCAAAAATTAATAACAACATGGAAAGAGCGGGTCTTCCTTTGATTAGTTGCTGAATCGATTTTTGAGGATAAATAGTGAATGTAATGTGAGTTTGAAAAAAATCGTTATTTACTATCGGTCATGAAATAGAAAAACTATTTACTTGAAGCTATAAAAATTAATAACAATTTGGAAATAGCGGGTCTTCCTCAGATTACGTGCTTAATCCATTTCTAAGGGTGAATAGTCAATTTACTGTGAATTTGAACGAAATCGTTCTTTGCTATTGGTCATGAGATAGAAAAACCATTTACTTGAACCTTAAAAAATTATTAACAATTTGGAAAGAGCGGGTCTTCCTCTGATCACTTGCTTAATCGATTCCTAACGGTGAATAGTAAATTTACTATGAATTTGAACAAAATCGTTCTTTGCTATCGGTCATGAGATAAAAAAAATATTTACTTGAAGCTCTAAAAATTAATAACAATTTGGAAAGAGCGGGTCTTCCTCTGATTACTTGCTTAATCGATTTCTAAGGGTGAATAGTAAATTTCCTGTGAATTTGAACAAAATCGTTCTTTGCTATCGGTCATGGATGAAAACCCATTTACTTGGAGCTTCAAAAATTAATAACAATTTGGAAAGAGCGGGTCTTTCTTTGATTACTTCCTGAATCGATTTTTAAGGATAAATAGTGAATGAAATGTGAGTTTGAACAAAATCGTTCTTTACTATCGGTCATGAGATAGAAAAAATATTTACTTGAAGTTCGAAAAATTAATAACAATTTGGAAAGGGCGGGTCTTCCTCTGATTACTTGCTTAATCGATTTCTAAGGGTGAATAGTAAATTTACTGTGAATTTGAACAAAATCGTTCTTTGCTATCGGTCATGAGATAGAAAAACCATTTACTTGCACCTTAAAAAATTAATAACAATTTGGAACGAGCGGGACTTCCTCTGATCACTTGCTCAATCGATTCCTAAAGGTGAATAGTAAATTTACTGTGGATTTCAACAAAATCGTTCTTTGGTATCGGTCATGGACAGAAAAACCATTTACTCGGAGCTTCAAAAATTAATAACAATTTGGAAAGCGCGGGTCTTCCTTTGATTACTTGCTGAATGGATTTCTAAGGGTAAATAGTAAATGTAATGTGAATTTGAACAAAATCGTTCTTTGCTATCGGTCATAAGATAGAAGAACAATTTACTTGGACTTAAAAAATTTATAACATTTTCGAAAAAGCAGGTCTTCCTCTGATCACTTGCTTAATCGATTCCTAAAGGTGAATAGTAAATTTACTGTGGATTTCAACAAAATCGTTCTTTGGTATCGGTCATGGACAGAAAAACCATTTACTCGGAGCTTCAAAAATTAATAACAATTTGGAAAGAGCGGGTCTTCCTCTGATCACTGGCTTAATCGATTCCTAAGGGTGAATAGTAAATTTACTGTGGATTTGAACAAAATCGTTCTTTGCTATCGGTAGTTGCTATGGTAGAAAAACCATTTACTTGGAGCTTCAGAAATTAATACCAATTTGGAAAGAGCGGGTCTTCCATTGATTACTTGCTGAATCGATTTCTAAGAATAAAAAGTAAATGTAAAGTGAGTTTGAACAAAATCGTTCTTTGCTATCGGTCATTTGATAAAAAAACTATTTACTTGAAGCTCTAAAAATTAATAACAATTTGGAAAGAGCGTGTCTTCCTCTGATTACTTGCTTAATCGATTTCTAAGGGTGAATAGTAAATTTACTGTGAATTTGAACAAAATCGTTCTTTGCTATTGGTCATGAGATAGAAAAACCATTTACTTGGACCTTAAAAAATTAATAACAATTTGGAAAGAGCGGGTCTTCCTCTGATCACTTGCTTAATCGATTCCTAAGGGTGAATAGTAAATTTACTGTGAATTTGAACAAAATCGTTCTTTGCTATCGGTCATGGATAGAAACCCATTTACTTGGAGCTTCAAAAATTAATAACAACTTGGAAAGAGCGGGTCTTCCTTTGATTACTTGCTGAATCGATTTTTGAGGATAAATAGTGAATGTAATATGAGTTTGAACAAAATCGTTCTTTACTATCGGTCATGAGATAGAAAAACTATTTACTTGAAGCTCTAAAAGTTAATAACAATTTGGAATGAGCAAGTCTTCCTCTGATTACTTGCTTAATCCATTTCTAAGGGTGAATAGTCAATTTACTGTGAATTTGAACGAAATCGTTCTTTGCTATTGGTCATGAGATAGAAAAACCATTTACATGGACTTTAAAAAATTAATAACAATTTGCAAAGATCGGGTCTTCCTTTGATTACTTGGTGAATCGATTTCTAAGGGTAAATAGTAAATGTAATGTGAATTTGAACAAAATCGTTCTTTGCTATCGGTCATAAGATAAAAAAAACTATTTACTTGAAGCTCTAAAAATTAATAACCATTTGGAAAGAGCGGGTCTTCCTCTGATTACTTCCTTAATCGATTCCTAAGGGTGAATAGTATATTTTCTGTGAATTTGAAAAAAATCGGTCTTTGCTATTGGTCGTGAGATAGAAAAACCATTTACTTGAACCTTAAAAAATTATTAACAATTTGGAAAGAGCGGGTCTTCCTCTGATCACTTGCTTAATCGATTCCTAACGGTGAATAGTAAATTTACTGTGAATTTGAACAAAATCGTTCTTTGCTATCGGTCATGAGATAAAAAAAATATTTACTTGAAGCTCTAAAAATTAATAACAATTTGGAAAGAGCGGGTCTTCCTCTGATTACTTGCTTAATCGATTTCTAAGGGTGAATAGTAAATTTCCTGTGAATTTGAACAAAATCGTTCTTTGCTATCGGTCATGGATGAAAACCCATTTACTTGGAGCTTCAAAAATTAATAACAATTTGGAAAGAGCGGGTCTTTCTTTGATTACTTCCTGAATCGATTTTTAAGGATAAATAGTGAATGAAATGTGAGTTTGAACAAAATCGTTCTTTACTATCGGTCATGAGATAGAAAAAATATTTACTTGAAGTTCGAAAAATTAATAACAATTTGGAAAGGGCGGGTCTTCCTCTGATTACTTGCTTAATCGATTTCTAAGGGTGAATAGTAAATTTACTGTGAATTTGAACAAAATCGTTCTTTGCTATCGGTCATGAGATAGAAAAACCATTTACTTGCACCTGAAAAAATTAATAACAATTTGGAACGAGCGGGACTTCCTCTGATCACTTGCTCAATCGATTCCTAAAGGTGAATAGTAAATTTACTGTGGATTTCAACAAAATCGTTCTTTGGTATCGGTCATAGACAGAAAAACCATTTACTCGGAGCTTCAAAAATTAATAACAATTTGGAAAGCGCGGGTCTTCCTTTGATTACTTGCTGAATGGATTTCTAAGGGTAAATAGTAAATGTAATGTGAATTTGAACAAAATCGTTCTTTGCTATCGGTCATAAGATAGAAGAACAATTTACTTGGACTTAAAAAATTTATAACATTTTGGAAATAGCAGGTCTTCCTCTGATCACTTGCTTAATCGATTCCTAAAGGTGAATAGTAAATTTACTGTGGATTTCAACAAAATCGTTCTTTGGTATCGGTCATGGACAGAAAAACCATTTACTCGGAGCTTCAAAAATTAATAACAATTTGGAAAGAGCGGGTCTTCCTCTGATCACTGGCTTAATCGATTCCTAAGGGTGAATATTAAATTTACTGTGGATTTGAACAAAATCGTTCTTTGCTATCGGTAGTTGCTATGGTAGAAAAACCATTTACTTGGAGCTTCAGAAATTAATAACAATTTGGAAAGAGCGGGTCTTCCATTGATTACTTGCTGAATCGATTTCTAAGAATAAAAAGTAAATGTAAAGTGAGTTTGAACAAAATCGTTCTTTGCTATCGGTCATTTGATAAAAAAACTATTTACTTGAAGCTCTAAAAATTAATAACAATTTGGAAAGAGCGTGTCTTCCTCTGATTACTTGCTTAATCGATTTCTAAGGGTGAATAGTAAATTTACTGTGAATTTGAACAAAATCGTTCTTTGCTATTGGTCATGAGATAGAAAAACCATTTACTTGGACCTTAAAAAATTAATAACAATTTGGAAAGAGCGGGTCTTCCTCTGATCACTTGCTTAATCGATTCCTAAGGGTGAATAGTAAATTTACTGTGAATTTGAACAAAATCGTTCTTTGCTATCGGTCATGGATAGAAACCCATTTACTTGCACCTGAAAAAATTAATAACAATTTGGAACGAGCGGGACTTCCTCTGATCACTTGCTCAATCGATTCCTAAAGGTGAATAGTAAATTTACTGTGGATTTCAACAAAATCGTTCTTTGGTATCGGTCATAGACAGAAAAACCATTTACTCGGAGCTTCAAAAATTAATAACAATTTGGAAAGCGCGGGTCTTCCTTTGATTACTTGCTGAATGGATTTCTAAGGGTAAATAGTAAATGTAATGTGAATTTGAACAAAATCGTTCTTTGCTATCGGTCATAAGATAGAAGAACAATTTACTTGGACTTAAAAAATTTATAACATTTTGGAAATAGCAGGTCTTCCTCTGATCACTTGCTTAATCGATTCCTAAAGGTGAATAGTAAATTTACTGTGGATTTCAACAAAATCGTTCTTTGGTATCGGTCATGGACAGAAAAACCATTTACTCGGAGCTTCAAAAATTAATAACAATTTGGAAAGAGCGGGTCTTCCTCTGATCACTGGCTTAATCGATTCCTAAGGGTGAATATTAAATTTACTGTGGATTTGAACAAAATCGTTCTTTGCTATCGGTAGTTGCTATGGTAGAAAAACCATTTACTTGGAGCTTCAGAAATTAATAACAATTTGGAAAGAGCGGGTCTTCCATTGATTACTTGCTGAATCGATTTCTAAGAATAAAAAGTAAATGTAAAGTGAGTTTGAACAAAATCGTTCTTTGCTATCGGTCATTTGATAAAAAAACTATTTACTTGAAGCTCTAAAAATTAATAACAATTTGGAAAGAGCGTGTCTTCCTCTGATTACTTGCTTAATCGATTTCTAAGGGTGAATAGTAAATTTACTGTGAATTTGAACAAAATCGTTCTTTGCTATTGGTCATGAGATAGAAAAACCATTTACTTGGACCTTAAAAAATTAATAACAATTTGGAAAGAGCGGGTCTTCCTCTGATCACTTGCTTAATCGATTCCTAAGGGTGAATAGTAAATTTACTGTGAATTTGAACAAAATCGTTCTTTGCTATCGGTCATGGATAGAAACCCATTTACTTGGAGCTTCAAAAATTAATAACAACTTGGAAAGAGCGGGTCTTCCTTTGATTACTTGCTGAATCGATTTTTGAGGATAAATAGTGAATGTAATATGAGTTTGAACAAAATCGTTCTTTACTATCGGTCATGAGATAGAAAAACTATTTACTTGAAGCTCTAAAAATTAATAACAATTTGGAATGAGCAAGTCGTCCTCTGATTACTTGCTTAATCGATTTCTAAGGGTGAATAGTCAATTTACTGTGAATTTGAACGAAATCGTTCTGTGCTATTGGTCATGAGATAGAAAAACCATTTACTTGGACTTTAAAAAATTAATAACAATTTGGAAAAAGCGGGTCTTCCTCTGATCACTTGCTTAATCGATTCCTAAGGGTGAATATTAAATTGACTGTGAATTTGAACAAAATCGTTCATTGCTATCGGTGATGGATAGAAAAACCATTTACGTGGAGCTTCAAAAATGAATAACAATTTGGAAAGAGCGGGTCTTCCTTTGATTACTTGCTGAGTCGATTTCTAAGGATAAATGGTGAAAGTAATGTGAGTTTGAACAAAGTCGTTCTTTGCTATCGGTCATGTGATAGAAAAACTATTTACTTGTAGCTCTAAAAATTAATAACAATTTGGAAAGAGCGGGTCTTCCTCTGATTACTTGCTTAATCGATTTCTAAGGGTGAATAGTAAATTTAGAGTGAATTTGAACAAAATCGTTCTTTGCTATCGGTTATGAGATAGAAAAACCATTTACTTGGACCTTTAAAAATGAATAACAATTTGGAAAGAGCGGGTCTTCCTCTGATCACTTGCTTAGTCGATTCCTAAGGGTGAATAGTAAATTGAATGTGCATTTGAACAAAATCGTTATTTGCTATCGGTAGTTGCTATGGATAGAAAAACCATTTACTTGGAACTTCAAAAATTAATATCAATTTGGAAAGAGCGGGTCTTCCTTTGGTTACTTGCTGAATGGATTTCTAAGGATAAATAGTGAATGTAATGTGAGTTTGAACAAAATCGTTCATTACTATCGGTCATGAGATAGAAAAACTATTTACTTGAAGCTCTAAAAATTAAAAACAATTTGGAAAGAGCGGGTCTTCCTCTGATCACTTGCTCAATCGATTCCTAAGGGTGAAGAGTAAATTTACTGTGGTTTTGAACAAAATCGTTCTTTGCTATCGGTCTTGGACAGAAAAACCATTTACTTGGATCTTCAAAAATTAATAACAACATGGAAAGAGCGGGTCTTCCTTTGATTAGTTGCTGAATCGATTTTTGAGGATAAATAGTGAATGTAATGTGAGTTTGAACAAAATCGTTCTTTACTATCGGTCATGAGATAGAAAAACTATTTACTTGAAGCTATAAAAATTAATAACAATTTGGAAATAGCGGGTCTTCCTCAGATTCCTTGCTTAATCCATTTCTAAGGGTGAATAGTCAATTTACTGTGAATTTGAACGAAATCGTTCTTTGCTATTGGTCATGAGATAGAAAAACCATTTACATGGACTTTAAAAAATTAATAACAATTTGGAAAAGCGGTTCTTCCTCTGATTACTTGCTTAATCGATTTCTAAGGGTGAATAGTAAATTAAGAGTGAATTTGAACAAAATCGTTCTTTGCTATCGATCATGAGATAAAAAAACCATTTACTTGGACCTTAAAAAATTAATAACAATTTGGAAAGAGCGGGTCTTCCTCTGATCACTTGCTTTATCGATTCGTAACGGTGCATAGTAAATTTACTGTGAATTTGAACAAAATCGTTCTTTGCTATTGGTCATGAGATAGAAAAACCATTTACATGGACTTTAAAAAATTAATAACAATTTGGAAAAAGCGGTTCTTCCTCTGATTACTTGCTGAATCGATTTCTAAGGGTGAATAGTAAATTAAGAGTGAATTTGAACAAAATCGTTCTTTGCTATCGATCATGAGATAAAAAAACCATTTACTTGGACCTTAAAAAATTAATAACAATTTGGAAAGAGCGGGTCTTCCTCTGATCACTTGCTTTATCGATTCGTAACGGTGCATAGTAAATGTAATGTGAATTTGAACAAAATCGTTCTTTGCTATCGATCATAAGATAGAAGAACAATTTACTTGGACCTTAAAAAATTAATAACAATTTGGAAAGAGCGGGTCTTCCTCTGATCACTTGCTTAATCGATTCCTAAGGGTGAATAGTAAATTTACTGTGGATTTCGACAAAATCGTTTTTTGCTATCGATCATGGATAGAAAAACCATTTACTAGGAGCTTCAAAAATTAATAACAATTCGGAAAGAGCGGGTCTTCCTCTGATCACTTGCCTTAATCGATTCCTAAGGGTGAATAGTAAATTTACTGTGCATTTGAACAAAATCGTTCTTTGCTATCGGTAGTTGCTATGGATAGAAAAACCATTTACTTGGAACTTCAAAAATTAATAACAATTTGGGAAGAGCGGGTCTTCCTTTGATTACTTGCTGAATGGATTTCTATGGATAAATAGTGAATGTAATGTGAGTTTGAACAAAATCGTTCTTTGCTATCGGTCATGAGATAAAAAAACTATTTACTTGAATCTCTAAAAATTAATAACAATTTGGAAAGAGCGGGTCTTCCCCTGATTACTTGCTTAATCGATTCCTAAGCGTGAATAGTTAATTTACTGTGAATTTGAACAAAATCGTTCTTTGCTATTGGTCATGAGATAGAAAAACCATTTACTTGGACCTTAAAAAATTAATAACAATTTGGAAAGAGCGGGTCTTCCTCTGATCACTTGCTTAATCGATTCCTAACCGTGAATAGTAAATTTACTGTGAAATTGAACAAAATCGTTCTTTGCCATCGGTCATGGATAAAAAAACCATTTACTTGGAGATTCAAAAATTAATAACAATTTGGAAAGAGCGTGTCTTCCTTTGATTACTTGCTGAATCAATTTCTAAGGATAAATAGTGAATGTAAAGTGAGTTTGAACAAAATCGTTCTTTGCCATCGGTCATGAGATAGGAAAATTATTTACTTGAAGCTCTAAAAATTAATAACAATTTGGAAAGAGCGGGTCTTCCTCTGATTACGTGCTTAATCGATTTCTAAGGGTGAATAGTAAATTTACTGCGAATTTGAACAAAATCGTTATTTGCTATCGGTAATGAGATAGAAAAACCATTTACTTGGACCTTAAAAAATTAATAACAATTTGGAAAGAGCGGGTCTTCCTCTGATCACTTGCTTAATCGATTCCTAAGGGTGAATAGTAAATTTACTGTGGATTTGAACAAAATCGTTATCTGCTATCGGTAGTTGCTATGGATAGAAAAACCATTTACTGGGAACTCCAAAAATTAATAACAATTTGGAAAGAGCGGGTCTTCCTCTGATTACTTGCTTAATCGATTTCTAAGGGTGAATAGTAAATTTACTGTGAATTGGAACAAAATCGTTCTTTGCTATTGGTCTTGAGATCGAAAAACCATTTACTTGGACCTTAAAAAATTAATAATAATTTGGAATGAGCGGGTCTTCTTCTAATCACTTGCTTAATCGATTCCTAAGGGTGAATAGTAATTTTACTGTGGATTTGAACAAAATCGTTCTTTGCTATCGGTCATCTGATAGAAAAACCATTTACTTGGAGCTTCAAAAATTAATAATAATTTGGAAATATCGGGTCTTCCTTTGATTACTTGCTGAATCGATTTCTAAGGGTAAATAATAAATGTAATGTGAATTTGAACAAAATCGTTGTTTGCTATCGGACATCAGATAGAAGAACAATTTACTTGGACCTTAAAAAATTAATAACAATTTGGAAAGAGCGGGTCTTCCTCTGATCACTTGCTTAATCGATTCCTAAGGGTGAATAGTAAATTTACTGTGCATTTGAACAAAATCGTTCTTTGCTATCGGTAGTTGCTATGGATAGAAAAACCATTTACTTGGAACTTCAAAAATTAATATCAATTTGGAAAGAGCGGGTCTTCCTTTGATTACTTGCTGAATGGATTTCTAAGGATAAATAGTGAATGTAATGTGAGTTTGAACAAAATCGTTCTTTACTATCGGTCATGAGATAGAAAAACTATTTACTTGAAGCTCTAAAAATTAATAACAATTTGGAAAGAGCGGGTCTTCCCCTGATTACTCGCTTAATCGATTTCTAAGGGTGAATAGTAAATTTACTGTGAATTTGAACAAAATCGTTCTTTGCTATCGATCATAAGATAGAAGAACAATTTACTTGGACCTTAAAAAATTAATAACAATTTGGAAAGAGCGGGTCTTCCTCTGATCACTTGCTTAAACGATTCCTAAGGGTGAATAGTAAATTTACTGTGGATTTCGACAAAATCGTTTTTTGCTATCGATCATGGATAGAAAAACCATTTACTAGGAGCTTCAAAAATTAATAACAATTCGGAAAGAGCGGGTCTTCCTCTGATCACTTGCCTTAATCGATTCCTAAGGGTGAATAGTAAATTTACTGTGCATTTGAACAAAATCGTTCTTTGCTATCGGTAGTTGCTATGGATAGAAAAACCATTTACTGGGAACTTCAAAAATTAATAACAATTTGGAAAGAGCGGGTCTTCCTTTGATTACTTGCTGAATCGATTTCTAATGGTAAATAGTAAATGTAATGTGAATTTGAACAAAATCGTTCTTTGCTATCGGTCATGGACAGAAAAACCATTTAATTGGATCTTCAAAAATTAATAACAACATGGAAAGAGCGGGTCTTCCTTTGATTAGTTGCTGAATCGATTTTTGAGGATAAATAGTGAATGTAATGTGAATTTGAACAAAATCGTTGTTTGCTATCGGACATCAGATAGAAGAACAATTTACTTGGACCTTAAAAAATTAAAAACAATTTGGAAAGAGCGGGTCTTCCCCTGATTACTTGCTTAATCGATTCCTAAGCGTGAATAGTTAATTTACTGTGAATTTGAACAAAATCGTTCTTTGCCATCGGTCATGGATAGAAAAACCATTTACTTGGAGATTCAAAAATTAATAACAATTTGGAAATAGCGTGTCTTCCTTTGATTACTTGCTGAATCAATTTCTAAGGATAAATAGTGAATGTAAAATGAGTTTGAACAAAATCGTTCTTTGCCATCGGTCATGAGATAGGAAAATTATTTACTTGAAGCTCTAAAAATTAATAACAATTTGGAAAGAGCGGGTCTTCCTCTGATTACGTGCTTAATCGATTTCTAAGGGTGAATAGTAAATTTACTGCGAATTTGAAGAAAATCGTTATTTGCTATCGGTAATGAGATAGAAAAACCATTTACTTGGACTTTAAAAAATTAATAACAATTTGGAAAGAGCGGGTCTTCCTCTGATCACTTGCTTAATCGATTCCTAAGGGTGAATAGTAAATTTACTGTGCATTTGAACAAAATCGTTCTTTGCTATCGGTAGTTGCTATGGATAGAAAAACCATTTACTTGGAACTTCAAAAATTAATAACAATTTGGAAAGAGCGGGTCTTCCTTTGATTACTTGCTGAATCGATTTCTAATGGTAAATAGTAAATGTAATGTGAATTTGAACAAAATCGTTCTTTGCTATCGGTCATGGACAGAAAAACCATTTAATTGGATCTTCAAAAATTAATAACAACATGGAAAGAGCGGGTCTTCCTTTGATTAGTTGCTGAATCGATTTTTGAGGATAAATAGTGAATGTAATGTGAATTTGAACAAAATTGTTCTTTGCTTTCGGTCATGAGATAGAAAAACCATTTACTTGGACCTTAAAAAATTAATAACAATTTGGAACGAGCGGGTCTTCCTCTGATCACTTGCTCAATCGATTCCTAAGGGTGAACAGTAAATTTACTGTGGTTTTGAACAAAATCGTTCTTTGCTATCGGTCATGGTCAGAAAAACCATTTACTTGGATCTTCAAAAATTAATAACATCATGGAAAGAGCGGGTCTTCCTTTGATTAGTTGCTGAATCGATTTTTGAGGATAAATAGTGAATGTAATGTGAGTTTGAACAAAATCGTTATTTACTATCGGTCATGAAATAGAAAAACTATTTACTTGAACCTATAAAAATTAATAACAATTTGGAAAGAGCCGGTCTTCCTCTGATTACTTGCTTAATCGATTTCTAAGGGTGAATAATCAATTTACTGTGAATTTGAACGAAATCGTTCTTTGCTATTGGTCATGAGATAGAAAAACCATTTACTTGGACCTCAAAAAATTAATAACAATTTGGAAAGAGCGGGTCTTCCTCTGATCACTTGCTTAATCGATTCCTAAGGGTGAATAGTAAATTTACTGTGAATTTGAACGAAATCGTTCTTTGCTATCGGTCATGGATAAAAAAACCATTTACTTGCAGCTTAAAAAATTAATAACAATTTGGAAAGAGCGGGTCTTCATTTGATCACTTGCTCAATCGATTGCTAAGGGTGAAGAGTAAATTTACTGTGGTTTTGAACAAAATCGTTCTTTGCTATCGGTCATGGACAGAAAAACCATTTACTTGGATCTTCAAAAATTAATAACAACATGGAAAGAGCGGGTCTTCCTTTGATTAGTTGCTGAATCGATTTTTGAGGATAAATAGTGAATGTAATGTGAATTTGAACAAAAATGTTCTTTGCTATCGGTCATGAGATAGAAAAACCATTTACTTGGACCTTAAAAAATTAATAACAATTTGGAACGAGCGGGTCTTCCTCTGATCACTTGCTCAATCGATTCCTAAGGGTGACGAGTAAATTTACTGTGGTTTTGAACAAAATCGTTCTTTGCTATCGGTCATGGACAGAAAAACCATTTACTTGGATCTTCAAAAATTAATAACAACATGGAAAGAGCGGGTTTTCCTTTGATTAGTTGCTGAATCGATTTTTGAGGATAAATAGTGAATGTAATGTGAGTTTGAACAAAATCGTTATTTACTATTGGTCATGAAATAGAAAAACTATTTACTTGAAGCTATAAAAATTAATAACAATTTGGAAATAGCGGGTCTTCCTCAGATTACTTGCTTAATCCATTTCTTAGTTTGAATAGTCAATTTACTGTGAATTTGAACAAAATCGTTCTTTGCTATTGGTCATGAGATAGATAAACCATTTACATGGACTTTAAAAAATTAATAACAATTTGGAAAAAGCGGGTCTTCCTCTGATTACTTGCTTAATACATTTCTAAGGGTGAATAGTAAATTTACTGTGAATTTGAACAAAATCGTTCTTTGCTATTGGTCATGAGATAGAAAAACCATTTACTTGGACCTTAAAAAATTAATAACACTTTGGAAAGAGCGGGTCTTCCTCTGATCACTTGCTTAATCGATTCCTAAGGGTGAAGAGTAAATTTACTGTGGTTTTGAACAAAATCGTTCCTTGCTATCGGTCATGGACAGAAAAACCATTTACTTGGACCTTCAAAAATTATTAACAACATGGAAAGAGCGGGTCTTCCTTTGATTAGTTGCTGAATCGATTTTTGAAGATAAATAGTGAATGTAATGTGAGTTTGAAAAAAATCGTTATTTACTATCGGTCATGAAATAGAAAAACTATTTACTTGAAGCTATAAAAATTAATAACAATTTGGAAATAGCGGGTCTTCATCAGATTACGTGCTTAATCCATTTCTAAGGGTGAATAGTCAATTTACTGTGAATTTGAACGAAATCGTTCTTTGCTATTGGTCATGAGATAGAAAAACCATTTACATGGACTTTAAAAAATTAATAACAATTTGCAAAGATCGGGTCTTCTTTTGATTACTTGGTGAATCGATTTCTAAGGGTAAATAGTAAATGTAATGTGAATTTGAACAAAATCGTTCTTTGCTATTGGTCATAAGATAAAAAAAACTATTTACTTGAAGCTCTAAAAATTAATAACCATTTGGAAAGAGCGGGTCTTCCTCTGATTACTTGCTTAATCGATTCCTAAGGGTGAATAGTATATTTTCTGTGAATTTGAACAAAATCGGTCTTTGCTATTGGTCGTGAGATAGAAAAACCATTTACTTGAACCTTAAAAAATTATTAACAATTTGGAAAGAGCGGGTCTTCCTCTGATCACTTGCTTAATCGATTCCTAACGGTGAATAGTAAATTTACTATGAATTTGAACAAAATCGTTCTTTGCTATCGGTCATGAGATAAAAAAAATATTTACTTGAAGCTCTAAAAATTAATAACAATTTGGAAAGAGCGGGTCTTCCTCTGATTACTTGCTTAATCGATTTCTAAGGGTGAATAGTAAATTTCCTGTGAATTTGAACAAAATCGTTCTTTGCTATCGGTCATGGATGAAAACCCATTTACTTGGAGCTTCAAAAATTAATAACAATTTGGAAAGAGCGGGTCTTTCTTTGATTACTTCCTGAATCGATTTTTAAGGATAAATAGTGAATGAAATGTGAGTTTGAACAAAATCGTTCTTTACTATCGGTCATGAGATAGAAAAAATATTTACTTGAAGTTCGAAAAATTAATAACAATTTGGAAAGGGCGGATCTTCCTCTGATTACTTGCTTAATCGATTTCTAAGGGTGAATAGTAAATTTACTGTGAATTTGAACAAAATCGTTCTTTGCTATCGGTCATGAGATAGAAAAACCATTTACTTGCACCTTAAAAAATTAATAACAATTTGGAACGAGCGGGACTTCCTCTGGTCACTTGCTCAATCGATTCCTAAAGGTGAATAGTAAATTTACTGTGGATTTCAACAAAATCGTTCTTTGGTATCGGTCATGGACAGAAAAACCATTTACTCGGAGCTTCAAAAATTAATAACAATTTGGAAAGCGCGGGTCTTCCTTTGATTACTTGCTGAATGGATTTCTAAGGGTAAATAGTAAATGTAATGTGAATTTGAACAAAATCGTTCTTTGCTATCGGTCATAAGATAGAAGAACAATTTACTTGGACTTAAAAAATGTATAACATTTTGGAAAAAGCAGGTCTTCCTCTGATCACTTGCTTAATCGATTCCTAAAGGTGAATAGTACATTTACTGTGGATTTCAACAAAATCGTTCTTTGGTATCGGTCATGGACAGAAAAACCATTTACTCGGAGCTTCAAAAATTAATAACAATTTGGAAAGAGCGGGTCTTCCTCTGATCACTGGCTTAATCGATTCCTAAGGGTGAATAGTAAATTTACTGTGGATTTGAACAAAATCGTTCTTTGCTATCGGTAGTTGCTATGGTAGAAAAACCATTTACTTGGAGCTTCAGAAATTAATAACAATTTGGAAAGAGCGGGTCTTCCATTGATTACTTGCTGAATCGATTTCTAAGAATAAAAAGTAAATGTAAAGTGAGTTTGAACAAAATCGTTCTTTGCTATCGGTCATTTGATAAAAAAACTATTTACTTGAAGCTCTAAAAATTAATAACAATTTGGAAAGAGCGTGTCTTCCTCTGATTACTTGCTTAATCGATTTCTAAGGGTGAATAGTAAATTTACTGTGAATTTGAACAAAATCGTTCTTTGCTATCGGTCATAAGATAGAAGAACAATTTACTTGGACTTAAAAAATGTATAACATTTTGGAAAAAGCAGGTCTTCCTCTGATCACTTGCTTAATCGATTCCTAAAGGTGAATAGTAAATTTACTGTGGATTTCAACAAAATCGTTCTTTGGTATCGGTCATGGACAGAAAAACCATTTACTCGGAGCTTCAAAAATTAATAACAATTTGGAAAGAGCGGGTCTTCCTCTGATCACTGGCTTAATCGATTCCTAAGGGTGAATAGTAAATTTACTGTGGATTTGAACAAAATCGTTCTTTGCTATCGGTAGTTGCTATGGTAGAAAAACCATTTACTTGGAGCTTCAGAAATTAATAACAATTTGGAAAGAGCGGGTCTTCCATTGATTACTTGCTGAATCGATTTCTAAGAATAAAAAGTAAATGTAAAGTGAGTTTGAACAAAATCGTTCTTTGCTATCGGTCATTTGATAAAAAAACTATTTACTTGAAGCTCTAAAAATTAATAACAATTTGGAAAGAGCGTGTCTTCCTCTGATTACTTGCTTAATCGATTTCTAAGGGTGAATAGTAAATTTACTGTGAATTTGAACAAAATCGTTCTTTGCTATTGGTCATGAGATAGAAAAACCATTTACTTGGACCTTAAAAAATTAATAACAATTTGGAAAGAGCGGGTCTTCCTCTGATCACTTGCTTAATCGATTCCTAAGGGTGAATAGTAAATTTACTGTGAATTTGAACAAAATCGTTCTTTGCTATCGGTCATGGATAGAAACCCATTTACTTGGAGCTTCAAAAATTAATAACAACTTGGAAAGAGCGGGTCTTCCTTTGATTACTTGCTGAATCGATTTTTGAGGATAAATAGTGAATGTAATATGAGTTTGAACAAAATCGTTCTTTACTATCGGTCATGAGATAGAAAAACTATTTACTTGAAGCTCTAAAAATTAATAACAATTTGGAATGAGCAAGTCTTCCTCTGATTACTTGCTTAATCCATTTCTAAGGGTGAATAGTCAATTTACTGTGAATTTGAACGAAATCGTTCTTTGCTATTGGTCATGAGATAGAAAAACCATTTACATGGGCTTTAAAAAATTAATAACAATTTGCAAAGATCGGGTCTTCCTTTGATTACTTGGTGAATCGATTTCTAAGGGTAAATAGTAAATGTAATGTGAATTTGAACAAAATCGTTCTTTGCTATCGGTCATAAGATAAAAAAAACTATTTACTTGAAGCTCTAAAAATTAATAACCATTTGGAAAGAGCGGGTCTTCCTCTGATTACTTGCTTAATCGATTCCTAAGGGTGAATAGTATATTTTCTGTGAATTTGAACAAAATCGGTCTTTGCTATTGGTCGTGAGATAGAAAAACCATTTACTTAAACCTTAAAAAATTATTAACAATTTGGAAAGAGCGGGTCTTCCTCTGATCACTTGCTTAATCGATTCCTAACGGTGAATAGTAAATTTATTGTGAATTTGAACAAAATCGTTATTTGCTATCGGTCATGAGATAAAAAAAATATTTACTTGAAGCTCTAAAAATTAATAACAATTTGGAAAGAGCGGGTCTTCCTCTGATTACTTGCTTAATCGATTTCTAAGGGTGAATAGTAAATTTCCTGTGAATTTGAACAAAATCGTTCTTTGCTATCGGTCATGGATGAAAACCCATTTACTTGGAGCTTCAAAAATTAATAACAATTTGGAAAGAGCGGGTCTTTCTTTGATTACTTCCTGAATCGATTTTTAAGGATAAATAGTGAATGAAATGTGAGTTTGAACAAAATCGTTCTTTACTATCGGTCATGAGATAGAAAAAATATTTACTTGAAGTTCGAAAAATTAATAACAATTTGGAAAGGGCGGGTCTTCCTCTGATTACTTGCTTAATCGATTTCTAAGGGTGAATAGTAAATTTACTGTGAATTTGAACAAAATCGTTCTTTGCTATCGGTCATGAGATAGAAAAACCATTTACTTGCACCTTAAAAAATTAATAACAATTTGGAACGAGAGGGACTTCCTCTGATCACTTGCTCAATCGATTCCTAAAGGTGAATAGTAAATTTACTGTGGATTTCAACAAAATCGTTCTTTGGTATCGGTCATGGACAGAAAAACCATTTACTCGGAGCTTCAAAAATTAATAACAATTTGGAAAGCGCGGGTCTTCCTTTGATTACTTGCTGAATGGATTTCTAAGGGTAAATAGTAAATGTAATGTGAATTTGAACAAAATCGTTCTTTGCTATCGGTCATAAGATAGAAGAACAATTTACTTGGACTTAAAAAATTTATAACATTTTGGAAAAAGCAGGTCTTCCTCTGATCACTTGCTTAATCGATTCCTAAAGGTGAATAGTAAATTTACTGTGGATTTCAACAAAATCGTTCTTTGGTATCGGTCATGGACAGAAAAACCATTTACTCGGAGCGTCAAAAATTAATAACAATTTGGAAAGAGCGGGTCTTCCTCTGATCACTGGCTTAATCGATTCCTAAGGGTGAATAGTAAATTTACTGTGGATTTGAACAAAATCGTTCTTTGCTATCGGTAGTTGCTATGGTAGAAAAACCATTTACTTGGAGCTTCAGAAATTAATAACAATTTGGAAAGAGCGGGTCTTCCATTGATTACTTGCTGAATCGATTTCTAAGAATAAAAAGTAAATGTAAAGTGAGTTTGAACAAAATCGTTCTTTGCTATCGGTCATTTGATAAAAAAACTATTTACTTGAAGCTCTAAAAATTAATAACAATTTGGAAAGAGCGTGTCTTCCTCTGATTACTTGCTTAATCGATTTCTAAGGGTGAATAGTAAATTTACTGTGAATTTGAACAAAATCGTTCTTTGCTATTGGTCATGAGATAGAAAAACCATTTACTTGGACCTTAAAAAATTAATAACAATTTGGAAAGAGCGGGTCTTCCTCTGATCACTGGCTTAATCGATTCCTAAGGGTGAATAGTAAATTTACTGTGAATTTGAACAAAATCGTTCTTTGCTATCGGTCATGGATAGAAACCCATTTACTTGGAGCTTCAAAAATTAATAACAACTTGGAAAGAGCGGGTCTTCCTTTGATTACTTGCTGAATCGATTTTTGAGGATAAATAGTGAATGTAATATGAGTTTGAACAAAATCGTTCTTTACTATCGGTCATGAGATAGAAAAACTATTTACTTGAAGCTCTAAAAATTAATAACAATTTGGAATGAGCAAGTCTTCCTCTAATTACTTGCTTAATCCATTTCTAAGGGTGAATAGTCAATTTACTGTGAATTTGAACGAAATCGTTCTTTGCTATTGGTCATGAGATAGAAAAACCATTTACATGGACTTTAAAAAATTAATAACAATTTGCAAAGATCGGGTCTTCCTTTGATTACTTGGTGAATCGATTTCTAAGGGTAAATAGTAAATGTAATGTGAATTTGAACAAAATCGTTCTTTGCTATCGGTCATAAGATAAAAAAAACTATTTACTTGAAGCTCTAAAAATTAATAACCATGTGGAAAGAGCGGGTCTTCCTCTGATTACTTCCTTAATCGATTCCTAAGGGTGAATAGTATATTTTCTGTGAATTTGAAAAAAATCGGTCTTTGCTATTGGTCGTGAGATAGAAAAACCATTTACTTGAACCTTAAAAAATTATTAACAATTTGGAAAGAGCGGGTCTTCCTCTGATCACTTGCTTAATCGATTCCTAACGGTGAATAGTAAATTTACTGTGAATTTGAACAAAATCGTTCTTTGCTATCGGTCATGAGATAAAAAAAATATTTACTTGAAGCTCTAAAAATTAATAACAATTTGGAAAGAGCGGGTCTTCCTCTGATTACTTGCTTAATCGATTTCTAAGGGTGAATAGTAAATTTCCTGTGAATTTGAACAAAATCGTTCTTTGCTATCGGTCATGGATGAAAACCCATTTACTTGGAGCTTCAAAAATTAATAACAATTTGGAAAGAGCGGGTCTTTCTTTGATTACTTCCTGAATCGATTTTTAAGGATAAATAGTGAATGAAATGTGAGTTTGAACAAAATCGTTCTTTACTATCGGTCATGAGATAGAAAAAATATTTACTTGAAGTTCGAAAAATTAATAACAATTTGGAAAGGGCGGGTCTTCCTCTGATTACTTGCTTAATCGATTTCTAAGGGTGAATAGTAAATTTACTGTGAATTTGAACAAAATCGTTCTTTGCTATCGGTCATGAGATAGAAAAACCATTTACTTGCACCTGAAAAAATTAATAACAATTTGGAACGAGCGGGACTTCCTCTGATCACTTGCTCAATCGATTCCTAAAGGTGAATAGTAAATTTACTGTGGATTTCAACAAAATCGTTCTTTGGTATCGGTCATGGACAGAAAAACCATTTACTCGGAGCTTCAAAAATTAATAACAATTTGGAAAGCGCGGGTCTTCCTTTGATTACTTGCTGAATGGATTTCTAAGGGTAAATAGTAAATGTAATGTGAATTTGAACAAAATCGTTCTTTGCTATCGGTCATAAGATAGAAGAACAATTTACTTGGACTTAAAAAATTTATAACATTTTGGAAAAAGCAGGTCTTCCTCTGATCACTTGCTTAATCGATTCCTAAAGGTGAATAGTAAATTTACTGTGGATTTCAACAAAATCGTTCTTTGGTATCGGTCATGGACAGAAAAACCATTTACTCGGAGCTTAAAAAATTAATAACAATTTGGAAAGAGCGGGTCTTCCTCTGATCACTGGCTTAATCGATTCCTAAGGGTGAATAGTAAATTTACTGTGGATTTGAACAAAATCGTTCTTTGCTATCGGTAGTTGCTATGGTAGAAAAACCATTTACTTGGAGCTTCAGAAATTAATAACAATTTGGAAAGAGCGGGTCTTCCATTGATTACTTGCTGAATCGATTTCTAAGAATAAAAAGTAAATGTAAAGTGAGTTTGAACAAAATCGTTCTTTGCTATCGGTCATTTGATAAAAAAACTATTTACTTGAAGCTCTAAAAATTAATAACAATTTGGAAAGAGCGTGTCTTCCTCTGATTACTTGCTTAATCGATTTCTAAGGGTGAATAGTAAATTTACTGTGAATTTGAACAAAATCGTTCTTTGCTATTGGTCATGAGATAGAAAAACCATTTACTTGGACCTTAAAAAATTAATAACAATTTGGAAAGAGCGGGTCTTCCTCTGATCACTTGCTTAATCGATTCCTAAGGGTGAATAGTAAATTTACTGTGAATTTGAACAAAATCGTTCTTTGCTATCGGTCATGGATAGAAACCCATTTACTTGGAGCTTCAAAAATTAATAACAACTTGGAAAGAGCGGGTCTTCCTTTGATTACTTGCTGAATCGATTTTTGAGGATAAATAGTGAATGTAATATGAGTTTGAACAAAATCGTTCTTTACTATCGGTCATGAGATAGAAAAACTATTTACTTGAAGCTCTAAAAATTAATAACAATTTGGAATGAGCAAGTCGTCCTCTGATTACTTGCTTAATCGATTTCTAAGGGTGAATAGTCAATTTACTGTGAATTTGAACGAAATCGTTCTGTGCTATTGGTCATGAGATAGAAAAACCATTTACTTGGACTTTAAAAAATTAATAACAATTTGGAAAAAGCGGGTCTTCCTCTGATCACTTGCTTAATCGATTCCTAAGGGTGAATATTAAATTGACTGTGAATTTGAACAAAATCGTTCATTGCTATCGGTGATGGATAGAAAAACCATTTACGTGGAGCTTCAAAAATGAATAACAATTTGGAAAGAGCGGGTCTTCCTTTGATTACTTGCTGAGTCGATTTCTAAGGATAAATGGTGAAAGTAATGTGAGTTTGAACAAAGTCGTTCTTTGCTATCGGTCATGTGATAGAAAAACTATTTACTTGAAGCTCTAAAAATTAATAACAATTTGGAAAGAGCGGGTCTTCCTCTGATTACTTGCTTAATCGATTTCTAAGGGTGAATAGTAAATTTAGAGTGAATTTGAACAAAATCGTTCTTTGCTATCGGTTATGAGATAGAAAAACCATTTACTTGGACCTTTAAAAATTAATAACAATTTGGAAAGAGCGGGTCTTCCTCTGATCACTTGCTTAGTCGATTCCTAAGGGTGAATAGTAAATTGAATGTGCATTTGAACAAAATCGTTATTTGCTATCGGTAGTTGCTATGGATAGAAAAACCATTTACTTGGAATTTCAAAAATTAATATCAATTTGGAAAGAGCGGGTCTTCCTTTGGTTACTTGCTGAATGGATTTCTAAGGATAAATAGTGAATGTAATGTGAGTTTGAACAAAATCGTTCATTACGATCGGTCATGAGATAGAAAAACTATTTACTTGAAGCTCTAAAAATTAAAAACAATTTGGAAAGAGCGGGTCTTCCTCTGATCACTTGCTCAATCGATTCCTAAGGGTGAAGAGTAAATTTACTGTGGTTTTGAACAAAATCGTTCTTTGCTATCGGTCTTGGACAGAAAAACCATTTACTTGGATCTTCAAAAATTAATAACAACATGGAAAGAGCGGGTCTTCCTTTGATTAGTTGCTGAATCGATTTTTGAGGATAAATAGTGAATGTAATGTGAGTTTGAACAAAATCGTTCTTTACTATCGGTCATGAGATAGAAAAACTATTTACTTGAAGCTATAAAAATTAATAACAATTTGGAAATAGCGGGTCTTCCTCAGATTCCTTGCTTAATCCATTTCTAAGGGTGAATAGTCAATTTACTGTGAATTTGAACGAAATCGTTCTTTGCTATTGGTCATGAGATAGAAAAACCATTTACATGGACTTTAAAAAATTAATAACAATTTGGAAAAAGCGGTTCTTCCTCTGATTACTTGCTTAATCGATTTCTAAGGGTGAATAGTAAATTAAGAGTGAATTTGAACAAAATCGTTGTTTGCTATCGATCATGAGATAAAAAAACCATTTACTTGGACCTTAAAAAATTAATAACAATTTGGAAAGAGCGGGTCTTCCTCTGATCACTTGCTTTATCGATTCGTAACGGTGCATAGTAAATTTACTGTGAATTTGAACAAAATCGTTCTTTGCTATTGGTCATGAGATAGAAAAACCATTTACATGGACTTTAAAAAATTAATAACAATTTGGAAAAAGCGGTTCTTCCTCTGATTACTTGCTTAATCGATTTCTAAGGGTGAATAGTAAATTAAAAGTGAATTTGAACAAAATCGTTCTTTGCTATCGATCATGAGATAAAAAAACCATTTACTTGGACCTTAAAAAATTAATAACAATTTGGAAAGAGCGTGTCTTCCTCTGATCACTTGCTTTATCGATTCGTAACGGTGCATAGTAAATGTAATGTGAATTTGAACAAAATCGTTCTTTGCTATCGATCATAAGATAGAAGAACAATTTACTTGGACCTTAAAAAATTAATAACAATTTGGAAAGAGCGGGTCTTCCTCTGATCACTTGCTTAATCGATTCCTAAGGGTGAATAGTAAATTTACTGTGGATTTCGACAAAATCGTTTTTTGCTATCGATCATGGATAGAAAAACCATTTACTAGGAGCTTCAAAAATTAATAACAATTCGGAAAGAGCGGGTCTTCCTCTGATCACTTGCCTTAATCGATTCCTAAGGGTGAATAGTAAATTTACTGTGCATTTGAACAAAATCGTTCTTTGCTATCGGTAGTTGCTATGGATAGAAAAACCATTTACTTGGAACTTCAAAAATTAATAACAAATTGGGAAGAGCGGGTCTTCCTTTGATTACTTGCTGAATGGATTTCTATGGATAAATAGTGAATGTAATGTGAGTTTGAACAAAATCGTTCTTTGCTATCGGTCATGAGATAAAAAAACTATTTACTTGAATCTCTAAAAATTAATAACAATTTGGAAAGAGCGGGTCTTCCCCTGATTACTTGCTTAATCGATTCCTAAGCGTGAATAGTTAATTTACTGTGAATTTGAACAAAATCGTTCTTTGCTATTGGTCATGAGATAGAAAAACCATTTACTTGGACCTTAAAAAATTAATAACAATTTGGAAAGAGCGGGTCTTCCTCTGATCACTTGCTTAATCGATTCCTAACCGTGAATAGTAAATTTACTGTGAAATTGAACAAAATCGTTCTTTGCCATCGGTCATGGATAAAAAAACCATTTACTTGGAGATTCAAAAATTAATAACAATTTGGAAAGAGCGTGTCTTCCTTTGATTACTTGCTGAATCAATTTCTAAGGATAAATAGTGAATGTAAAGTGAGTTTGAACAAAATCGTTCTTTGCCATCGGTCATGAGATAGGAAAATTATTTACTTGAAGCTCTAAAAATTAATAACAATTTGGAAAGAGCGGGTCTTCCTCTGATTACGTGCTTAATCGATTTCTAAGGGTGAATAGTAAATTTACTGCGAATTTGAAGAAAATCGTTATTTGCTATCGGTAATGAGATAGAAAAACCATTTACTTGGACCTTAAAAAATTAATAACAATTTGGAAAGAGCGGGTCTTCCTCTGATCACTTGCTTAATCGATTCCTAAGGGTGAATAGTAAATTTACTGTGCATTTGAACAAAATCGTTCTTTGCTATCGGTAGTTGCTATGGATAGAAAAACCATTTACTTGGAACTTCAAAAATTAATAACAATTTGGAAAGAGCGGGTCTTCCTTTGATTACTTGCTGAATCGATTTCTAATGGTAAATAGTAAATGTAATGTGAATTTGGACAAAATCGTTCTTTGCTATCGGTCATGGACAGAAAAACCATTTAATTGGATCTTCAAAAATTAATAACAACATGGAAAGAGCGGGTCTTCCTTTGATTAGTTGCTGAATCGATTTTTGAAGATAAATAGTGAATGTAATGTGAATTTGAACAAAATTGTTCTTTGCTATCGGTCATGAGATAGAAAAACCATTTACTTGGACCTTAAAAAATTAATAACAATTTGGAACGAGCGGGTCTTCCTCTGATCACTTGCTCAATCGATTCCTAAGGGTGAAGAGTAAATTTACTGTGGTTTTGAACAAAATCGTTCTTTGCTATCGGTCATGGTCAGAAAAACCATTTACTTGGATCTTCAAAAATTAATAACATCATGGAAAGAGCGGGTCTTCCTTTGATTAGTTGCTGAATCGATTTTTGAGGATAAATAGTGAATTTAATGTGAGTTTGAACAAAATCGTTATTTACTATCGGTCATGAAATAGAAAAACTATTTACTTGAAGCTATAAAAATTAATAACAATTTGGAAAGAGCCGGTCTTCCTCTGATTACTTGCTTAATCGATTTCTAAGGGTGAATAATCAATTTACTGTGAATTTGAACGAAATCGTTCTTTGCTATTGGTCATGAGATAGAAAAACCATTTACTTGGACCTTAAAAAATTAATAACAATTTGGAAAGAGCGGGTCTTCCTCTGATCACTTGCTTAATCGATTCCTAAGGGTGAATAGTAAATTTACTGTGAATTTGAACGAAATCGTTCTTTGCTATCGGTCATGGATAAAAAAACCATTTACTTGGAGCTTCAAAAATTAATAACAATTTGGAAAGAGCGGGTCTTCATTTGATCACTTGCTCAATCGATTCCTAAGGGTGAAGAGTAAATTTACTGTGGTTTTGAACAAAATCGTTCTTTGCTATCGGTCATGGACAGAAAAACCATTTACTTGGATCTTCAAAAATTAATAACAACATGGAAAGAGCGGGTCTTCCTTTGATTAGTTGCTGAATCGATTTTTGAGGATAAATAGTGAATGTAATGTGAATTTGAACAAAATTGTTCTTTGCTATCGGTCATGAGATAGAAAAACCATTTACTTGGACCTTAAAAAATTAATAACAATTTGGAACGAGCGGGTCTTCCTGTGATCACTTGCTCAATCGATTCCTAAGGGTGACGAGTAAATTTACTGTGGTTTTGAACACAATCGTTCTTTGCTATCGGTCATGGACAGAAAAACCATTTACTTGGATCTTCAAAAATTAATAACAACATGGAAAGAGCGGGTTTTCCTTTGATTAGTTGCTGAATCGATTTTTGAGGATAAATAGTGAATGTAATGTGAGTTTGAACAAAATCGTTATTTACTATCGGTCATGAAATAGAAAAACTATTTACTTGAAGCTATAAAAATTAATAACAATTCGGAAATAGCGGGTCTTCCTCAGATTACTTGCTTAATCCATTTCTAAGTTTGAATAGTCAATTTACTGTGAATTTGAACAAAATCGTTCTTTGCTATTGGTCATGAGATAGATAAACCATTTACATGGACTTTAAAAAATTAATAACAATTTGGAAAAAGCGGGTCTTCCTCAGATTACGTGCTTAATCCATTTCTAAGGGTGAATAGTCAATTTACTGTGAATTTGAACGAAATCGTTCTTTGCTATTGGTCATGAGATAGAAAAACCATTTACTTGAACCTTAAAAAATTATTAACAATTTGGAAAGAGCGGGTCTTCCTCTGATCACTTGCTTAATCGATTCCTAACGGTGAATAGTAAATTTACTATGAATTTGAACAAAATCGTTCTTTGCTATCGGTCATGAGATAAAAAAAATATTTACTTGAAGCTCTAAAAATTAATAACAATTTGGAAAGAGCGGGTCTTCCTCTGATTACTTGCTTAATCGATTTCTAAGGGTGAATAGTAAATTTCCTGTGAATTTGAACAAAATCGTTCTTTGCTATCGGTCATGGATGAAAACCCATTTACTTGGAGCTTCAAAAATTAATAACAATTTGGAAAGAGCGGGTCTTTCTTTGATTACTTCCTGAATCGATTTTTAAGGATAAATAGTGAATGAAATGTGAGTTTGAACAAAATCGTTCTTTACTATCGGTCATGAGATAGAAAAAATATTTACTTGAAGTTCGAAAAATTAATAACAATTTGGAAAGGGCGGGTCTTCCTCTGATTACTTGCTTAATCGATTTCTAAGGGTGAATAGTAAATTTACTGTGAATTTGAACAAAATCGTTCTTTGCTATCGGTCATGAGATAGAAAAACCATTTACTTGCACCTTAAAAAATTAATAACAATTTGGAACGAGGGGGACTTCCTCTGATCACTTGCTCAATCGATTCCTAAAGGTGAATAGTAAATTTACTGTGGATTTCAACAAAATCGTTCTTTGGTATCGGTCATGGACAGAAAAACCATTTACTCGGAGCTTCAAAAATTAATAACAATTTGGAAAGCGCGGGTCTTCCTTTGATTACTTGCTGAATGGATTTCTAAGGGTAAATAGTAAATGTAATGTGAATTTGAACAAAATCGTTCTTTGCTATCGGTCATAAGATAGAAGAACAATTTACTTGGACTTAAAAAATTTATAACATTTTCGAAAAAGCAGGTCTTCCTCTGATCACTTGCTTAATCGATTCCTAAAGGTGAATAGTAAATTTACTGTGGATTTCAACAAAATCGTTCTTTGGTATCGGTCATGGACAGAAAAACCATTTACTCGGAGCTTCAAAAATTAATAACAATTTGGAAAGAGCGGGTCTTCCTCTGATCACTGGCTTAATCGATTCCTAAGGGTGAATAGTAAATTTACTGTGGATTTGAACAAAATCGTTCTTTGCTATCGGTAGTTGCTATGGTAGAAAAACCATTTACTTGGAGCTTCAGAAATTAATACCAATTTGGAAAGAGCGGGTCTTCCATTGATTACTTGCTGAATCGATTTCTAAGAATAAAAAGTAAATGTAAAGTGAGTTTGAACAAAATCGTTCTTTGCTATCGGTCATTTGATAAAAAAACTATTTACTTGAAGCTCTAAAAATTAATAACAATTTGGAAAGAGCGTGTCTTCCTCTGATTACTTGCTTAATCGATTTCTAAGGGTGAATAGTAAATTTACTGTGAATTTGAACAAAATCGTTCTTTGCTATTGGTCATGAGATAGAAAAACCATTTACTTGGACCTTAAAAAATTAATAACAATTTGGAAAGAGCGGGTCTTCCTCTGATCACTTGCTTAATCGATTCCTAAGGGTGAATAGTAAATTTACTGTGAATTTGAACAAAATCGTTCTTTGCTATCGGTCATGGATAGAAACCCATTTACTTGGAGCTTCAAAAATTAATAACAACTTGGAAAGAGCGGGTCTTCCTTTGATTACTTGCTGAATCGATTTTTGAGGATAAATAGTGAATGTAATATGAGTTTGAACAAAATCGTTCTTTACTATCGGTCATGAGATAGAAAAACTATTTACTTGAAGCTCTAAAAGTTAATAACAATTTGGAATGAGCAAGTCTTCCTCTGATTACTTGCTTAATCCATTTCTAAGGGTGAATAGTCAATTTACTGTGAATTTGAACGAAATCGTTCTTTGCTATTGGTCATGAGATAGAAAAACCATTTACATGGACTTTAAAAAATTAATAACAATTTGCAAAGATCGGGTCTTCCTTTGATTACTTGGTGAATCGATTTCTAAGGGTAAATAGTAAATGTAATGTGAATTTGAACAAAATCGTTCTTTGCTATCGGTCATAAGATAAAAAAAACTATTTACTTGAAGCTCTAAAAATTAATAACCATTTGGAAAGAGCGGGTCTTCCTCTGATTACTTCCTTAATCGATTCCTAAGGGTGAATAGTATATTTTCTGTGAATTTGAAAAAAATCGGTCTTTGCTATTGGTCGTGAGATAGAAAAACCATTTACTTGAACCTTAAAAAATTATTAACAATTTGGAAAGAGCGGGTCTTCCTCTGATCACTTGCTTAATCGATTCCTAACGGTGAATAGTAAATTTACTGTGAATTTGAACAAAATCGTTCTTTGCTATCGGTCATGAGATAAAAAAAATATTTACTTGAAGCTCTAAAAATTAATAACAATTTGGAAAGAGCGGGTCTTCCTCTGATTACTTGCTTAATCGATTTCTAAGGGTGAATAGTAAATTTCCTGTGAATTTGAACAAAATCGTTCTTTGCTATCGGTCATGGATGAAAACCCATTTACTTGGAGCTTCAAAAATTAATAACAATTTGGAAAGAGCGGGTCTTTCTTTGATTACTTCCTGAATCGATTTTTAAGGATAAATAGTGAATGAAATGTGAGTTTGAACAAAATCGTTCTTTACTATCGGTCATGAGATAGAAAAAATATTTACTTGAAGTTCGAAAAATTAATAACAATTTGGAAAGGGCGGGTCTTCCTCTGATTACTTGCTTAATCGATTTCTAAGGGTGAATAGTAAATTTACTGTGAATTTGAACAAAATCGTTCTTTGCTATCGGTCATGAGATAGAAAAACCATTTACTTGCACCTGAAAAAATTAATAACAATTTGGAACGAGCGGGACTTCCTCTGATCACTTGCTCAATCGATTCCTAAAGGTGAATAGTAAATTTACTGTGGATTTCAACAAAATCGTTCTTTGGTATCGGTCATAGACAGAAAAACCATTTACTCGGAGCTTCAAAAATTAATAACAATTTGGAAAGCGCGGGTCTTCCTTTGATTACTTGCTGAATGGATTTCTAAGGGTAAATAGTAAATGTAATGTGAATTTGAACAAAATCGTTCTTTGCTATCGGTCATAAGATAGAAGAACAATTTACTTGGACTTAAAAAATTTATAACATTTTGGAAATAGCAGGTCTTCCTCTGATCACTTGCTTAATCGATTCCTAAAGGTGAATAGTAAATTTACTGTGGATTTCAACAAAATCGTTCTTTGGTATCGGTCATGGACAGAAAAACCATTTACTCGGAGCTTCAAAAATTAATAACAATTTGGAAAGAGCGGGTCTTCCTCTGATCACTGGCTTAATCGATTCCTAAGGGTGAATAGTAAATTTACTGTGGATTTGAACAAAATCGTTCTTTGCTATCGGTAGTTGCTATGGTAGAAAAACCATTTACTTGGAGCTTCAGAAATTAATAACAATTTGGAAAGAGCGGGTCTTCCATTGATTACTTGCTGAATCGATTTCTAAGAATAAAAAGTAAATGTAAAGTGAGTTTGAACAAAATCGTTCTTTGCTATCGGTCATTTGATAAAAAAACTATTTACTTGAAGCTCTAAAAATTAATAACAATTTGGAAAGAGCGTGTCTTCCTCTGATTACTTGCTTAATCGATTTCTAAGGGTGAATAGTAAATTTACTGTGAATTTGAACAAAATCGTTCTTTGCTATTGGTCATGAGATAGAAAAACCATTTACTTGGACCTTAAAAAATTAATAACAATTTGGAAAGAGCGGGTCTTCCTCTGATCACTTGCTTAATCGATTCCTAAGGGTGAATAGTAAATTTACTGTGAATTTGAACAAAATCGTTCTTTGCTATCGGTCATGGATAGAAACCCATTTACTTGGAGCTTCAAAAATTAATAACAACTTGGAAAGAGCGGGTCTTCCTTTGATTACTTGCTGAATCGATTTTTGAGGATAAATAGTGAATGTAATATGAGTTTGAACAAAATCGTTCTTTACTATCGGTCATGAGATAGAAAAACTATTTACTTGAAGCTCTAAAAATTAATAACAATTTGGAATGAGCAAGTCGTCCTCTGATTACTTGCTTAATCGATTTCTAAGGGTGAATAGTCAATTTACTGTGAATTTGAACGAAATCGTTCTGTGCTATTGGTCATGAGATAGAAAAACCATTTACTTGGACTTTAAAAAATTAATAACAATTTGGAAAAAGCGGGTCTTCCTCTGATCACTTGCTTAATCGATTCCTAAGGGTGAATATTAAATTGACTGTGAATTTGAACAAAATCGTTCATTGCTATCGGTGATGGATAGAAAAACCATTTACGTGGAGCTTCAAAAATGAATAACAATTTGGAAAGAGCGGGTCTTCCTTTGATTACTTGCTGAGTCGATTTCTAAGGATAAATGGTGAAAGTAATGTGAGTTTGAACAAAGTCGTTCTTTGCTATCGGTCATGTGATAGAAAAACTATTTACTTGAAGCTCTAAAAATTAATAACAATTTGGAAAGAGCGGGTCTTCCTCTGATTACTTGCTTAATCGATTTCTAAGGGTGAATAGTAAATTTAGAGTGAATTTGAACAAAATCGTTCTTTGCTATCGGTTATGAGATAGAAAAACCATTTACTTGGACCTTTAAAAATTAATAACAATTTGGAAAGAGCGGGTCTTCCTCTGATCACTTGCTTAGTCGATTCCTAAGGGTGAATAGTAAATTGAATGTGCATTTGAACAAAATCGTTATTTGCTATCGGTAGTTGCTATGGATAGAAAAACCATTTACTTGGAACTTCAAAAATTAATATCAATTTGGAAAGAGCGGGTCTTCCTTTGGTTACTTGCTGAATGGATTTCTAAGGATAAATAGTGAATGTAATGTGAGTTTGAACAAAATCGTTCATTACTATCGGTCATGAGATAGAAAAACTATTTACTTGAAGCTCTAAAAATTAAAAACAATTTGGAAAGAGCGGGTCTTCCTCTGATCACTTGCTCAATCGATTCCTAAGGGTGAAGAGTAAATTTACTGTGGTTTTGAACAAAATCGTTCTTTGCTATCGGTCTTGGACAGAAAAACCATTTACTTGGATCTTCAAAAATTAATAACAACATGGAAAGAGCGGGTCTTCCTTTGATTAGTTGCTGAATCGATTTTTGAGGATAAATAGTGAATGTAATGTGAGTTTGAACAAAATCGTTCTTTACTATCGGTCATGAGATAGAAAAACTATTTACTTGAAGCTATAAAAATTAATAACAATTTGGAAATAGCGGGTCTTCCTCAGATTCCTTGCTTAATCCATTTCTAAGGGTGAATAGTCAATTTACTGTGAATTTGAACGAAATCGTTCTTTGCTATTGGTCATGAGATAGAAAAACCATTTACATGGACTTTAAAAAATTAATAACAATTTGGAAAAGCGGTTCTTCCTCTGATTACTTGCTTAATCGATTTCTAAGGGTGAATAGTAAATTAAGAGTGAATTTGAACAAAATCGTTCTTTGCTATCGATCATGAGATAAAAAAACCATTTACTTGGACCTTAAAAAATTAATAACAATTTGGAAAGAGCGGGTCTTCCTCTGATCACTTGCTTTATCGATTCGTAACGGTGCATAGTAAATTTACTGTGAATTTGAACAAAATCGTTCTTTGCTATTGGTCATGAGATAGAAAAACCATTTACATGGACTTTAAAAAATTAATAACAATTTGGAAAAAGCGGTTCTTCCTCTGATTACTTGCTGAATCGATTTCTAAGGGTGAATAGTAAATTAAGAGTGAATTTGAACAAAATCGTTCTTTGCTATCGATCATGAGATAAAAAAACCATTTACTTGGACCTTAAAAAATTAATAACAATTTGGAAAGAGCGGGTCTTCCTCTGATCACTTGCTTTATCGATTCGTAACGGTGCATAGTAAATGTAATGTGAATTTGAACAAAATCGTTCTTTGCTATCGATCATAAGATAGAAGAACAATTTACTTGGACCTTAAAAAATTAATAACAATTTGGAAAGAGCGGGTCTTCCTCTGATCACTTGCTTAATCGATTCCTAAGGGTGAATAGTAAATTTACTGTGGATTTCGACAAAATCGTTTTTTGCTATCGATCATGGATAGAAAAACCATTTACTAGGAGCTTCAAAAATTAATAACAATTCGGAAAGAGCGGGTCTTCCTCTGATCACTTGCCTTAATCGATTCCTAAGGGTGAATAGTAAATTTACTGTGCATTTGAACAAAATCGTTCTTTGCTATCGGTAGTTGCTATGGATAGAAAAACCATTTACTTGGAACTTCAAAAATTAATAACAATTTGGGAAGAGCGGGTCTTCCTTTGATTACTTGCTGAATGGATTTCTATGGATAAATAGTGAATGTAATGTGAGTTTGAACAAAATCGTTCTTTGCTATCGGTCATGAGATAAAAAAACTATTTACTTGAATCTCTAAAAATTAATAACAATTTGGAAAGAGCGGGTCTTCCCCTGATTACTTGCTTAATCGATTCCTAAGCGTGAATAGTTAATTTACTGTGAATTTGAACAAAATCGTTCTTTGCTATTGGTCATGAGATAGAAAAACCATTTACTTGGACCTTAAAAAATTAATAACAATTTGGAAAGAGCGGGTCTTCCTCTGATCACTTGCTTAATCGATTCCTAACCGTGAATAGTAAATTTACTGTGAAATTGAACAAAATCGTTCTTTGCCATCGGTCATGGATAAAAAAACCATTTACTTGGAGATTCAAAAATTAATAACAATTTGGAAAGAGCGTGTCTTCCTTTGATTACTTGCTGAATCAATTTCTAAGGATAAATAGTGAATGTAAAGTGAGTTTGAACAAAATCGTTCTTTGCCATCGGTCATGAGATAGGAAAATTATTTACTTGAAGCTCTAAAAATTAATAACAATTTGGAAAGAGCGGGTCTTCCTCTGATTACGTGCTTAATCGATTTCTAAGGGTGAATAGTAAATTTACTGCGAATTTGAACAAAATCGTTATTTGCTATCGGTAATGAGATAGAAAAACCATTTACTTGGACCTTAAAAAATTAATAACAATTTGGAAAGAGCGGGTCTTCCTCTGATCACTTGCTTAATCGATTCCTAAGGGTGAATAGTAAATTTACTGTGGATTTGAACAAAATCGTTATCTGCTATCGGTAGTTGCTATGGATAGAAAAACCATTTACTGGGAACTCCAAAAATTAATAACAATTTGGAAAGAGCGGGTCTTCCTCTGATTACTTGCTTAATCGATTTCTAAGGGTGAATAGTAAATTTACTGTGAATTGGAACAAAATCGTTCTTTGCTATTGGTCTTGAGATCGAAAAACCATTTACTTGGACCTTAAAAAATTAATAATAATTTGGAATGAGCGGGTCTTCTTCTAATCACTTGCTTAATCGATTCCTAAGGGTGAATAGTAATTTTACTGTGGATTTGAACAAAATCGTTCTTTGCTATCGGTCATCTGATAGAAAAACCATTTACTTGGAGCTTCAAAAATTAATAATAATTTGGAAATATCGGGTCTTCCTTTGATTACTTGCTGAATCGATTTCTAAGGGTAAATAATAAATGTAATGTGAATTTGAACAAAATCGTTGTTTGCTATCGGACATCAGATAGAAGAACAATTTACTTGGACCTTAAAAGATTAATAACAATTTGGAAAGAGCGGGTCTTCCTCTGATCACTTGCTTAATCGATTCCTAAGGGTGAATAGTAAATTTACTGTGCATTTGAACAAAATCGTTCTTTGCTATCGGTAGTTGCTATGGATAGAAAAACCATTTACTTGGAACTTCAAAAATTAATATCAATTTGGAAAGAGCGGGTCTTCCTTTGATTACTTGCTGAATGGATTTCTAAGGATAAATAGTGAATGTAATGTGAGTTTGAACAAAATCGTTCTTTACTATCGGTCATGAGATAGAAAAACTATTTACTTGAAGCTCTAAAAATTAATAACAATTTGGAAAGAGCGGGTCTTCCCCTGATTACTCGCTTAATCGATTTCTAAGGGTGAATAGTAAATTTACTGTGAATTTGAACAAAATCGTTCTTTGCTATCGATCATAAGATAGAAGAACAATTTACTTGGACCTTAAAAAATTAATAACAATTTGGAAAGAGCGGGTCTTCCTCTGATCACTTGCTTAAACGATTCCTAAGGGTGAATAGTAAATTTACTGTGGATTTCGACAAAATCGTTTTTTGCTATCGATCATGGATAGAAAAACCATTTACTAGGAGCTTCAAAAATTAATAACAATTCGGAAAGAGCGGGTCTTCCTCTGATCACTTGCCTTAATCGATTCCTAAGGGTGAATAGTAAATTTACTGTGCATTTGAACAAAATCGTTCTTTGCTATCGGTAGTTGCTATGGATAGAAAAACCATTTACTGGGAACTTCAAAAATTAATAACAATTTGGAAAGAGCGGGTCTTCCTTTGATTACTTGCTGAATCGATTTCTAATGGTAAATAGTAAATGTAATGTGAATTTGAACAAAATCGTTCTTTGCTATCGGTCATGGACAGAAAAACCATTTAATTGGATCTTCAAAAATTAATAACAACATGGAAAGAGCGGGTCTTCCTTTGATTAGTTGCTGAATCGATTTTTGAGGATAAATAGTGAATGTAATGTGAATTTGAACAAAATCGTTGTTTGCTATCGGACATCAGATAGAAGAACAATTTACTTGGACCTTAAAAAATTAAAAACAATTTGGAAAGAGCGGGTCTTCCCCTGATTACTTGCTTAATCGATTCCTAAGCGTGAATAGTTAATTTACTGTGAATTTGAACAAAATCGTTCTTTGCCATCGGTCATGGATAGAAAAACCATTTACTTGGAGATTCAAAAATTAATAACAATTTGGAAATAGCGTGTCTTCCTTTGATTACTTGCTGAATCAATTTCTAAGGATAAATAGTGAATGTAAAATGAGTTTGAACAAAATCGTTCTTTGCCATCGGTCATGAGATAGGAAAATTATTTACTTGAAGCTCTAAAAATTAATAACAATTTGGAAAGAGCGGGTCTTCCTCTGATTACATGCTTAATCGATTTCTAAGGGTGAATAGTAAATTTACTGCGAATTTGAAGAAAATCGTTATTTGCTATCGGTAATGAGATAGAAAAACCATTTACTTGGACTTTAAAAAATTAATAACAATTTGGAAAGAGCGGGTCTTCCTCTGATCACTTGCTTAATCGATTCCTAAGGGTGAATAGTAAATTTACTGTGCATTTGAACAAAATCGTTCTTTGCTATCGGTAGTTGCTATGGATAGAAAAACCATTTACTTGGAACTTCAAAAATTAATAACAATTTGGAAAGAGCGGGTCTTCCTTTGATTACTTGCTGAATCGATTTCTAATGGTAAATAGTAAATGTAATGTGAATTTGAACAAAATCGTTCTTTGCTATCGGTCATGGACAGAAAAACCATTTAATTGGATCTTCAAAAATTAATAACAACATGGAAAGAGCGGGTCTTCCTTTGATTAGTTGCTGAATCGATTTTTGAGGATAAATAGTGAATGTAATGTGAATTTGAACAAAATTGTTCTTTGCTATCGGTCATGAGATAGAAAAACCATTTACTTGGACCTTAAAAAATTAATAACAATTTGGAACGAGCGGGTCTTCCTCTGATCACTTGCTCAATCGATTCCTAAGGGTGAACAGTAAATTTACTGTGGTTTTGAACAAAATCGTTCTTTGCTATCGGTCATGGTCAGAAAAACCATTTACTTGGATCTTCAAAAATTAATAACATCATGGAAAGAGCGGGTCTTCCTTTGATTAGTTGCTGAATCGATTTTTGAGGATAAATAGTGAATGTAATGTGAGTTTGAACAAAATCGTTATTTACTATCGGTCATGAAATAGAAAAACTATTTACTTGAAGCTATAAAAATTAATAACAATTTGGAAAGAGCCGGTCTTCCTCTGATTACTTGCTTAATCGATTTCTAAGGGTGAATAATCAATTTACTGTGAATTTGAACGAAATCGTTCTTTGCTATTGGTCATGAGATAGAAAAACCATTTACTTGGACCTCAAAAAATTAATAACAATTTGGAAAGAGCGGGTCTTCCTCTGATCACTTGCTTAATCGATTCCTAAGGGTGAATAGTAAATTTACTGTGAATTTGAACGAAATCGTTCTTTGCTATCGGTCATGGATAAAAAAACCATTTACTTGGAGCTTAAAAAATTAATAACAATTTGGAAAGAGCGGGTCTTCATTTGATCACTTGCTCAATCGATTGCTAAGGGTGAAGAGTAAATTTACTGTGGTTTTGAACAAAATCGTTCTTTGCTATCGGTCATGGACAGAAAAACCATTTACTTGGATCTTCAAAAATTAATAACAACATGGAAAGAGCGGGTCTTCCTTTGATTAGTTGCTGAATCGATTTTTGAGGATAAATAGTGAATGTAATGTGAATTTGAACAAAAATGTTCTTTGCTATCGGTCATGAGATAGAAAAACCATTTACTTGGACCTTAAAAAATTAATAACAATTTGGAACGAGCGGGTCTTCCTCTGATCACTTGCTCAATCGATTCCTAAGGGTGACGAGTAAATTTACTGTGGTTTTGAACAAAATCGTTCTTTGCTATCGGTCATGGACAGAAAAACCATTTACTTGGATCTTCAAAAATTAATAACAACATGGAAAGAGCGGGTTTTCCTTTGATTAGTTGCTGAATCGATTTTTGAGGATAAATAGTGAATGTAATGTGAGTTTGAACAAAATCGTTATTTACTATTGGTCATGAAATAGAAAAACTATTTACTTGAAGCTATAAAAATTAATAACAATTTGGAAATAGCGGGTCTTCCTCAGATTACTTGCTTAATCCATTTCTTAGTTTGAATAGTCAATTTACTGTGAATTTGAACAAAATCGTTCTTTGCTATTGGTCATGAGATAGATAAACCATTTACATGGACTTTAAAAAATTAATAACAATTTGGAAAAAGCGGGTCTTCCTCTGATTACTTGCTTAATACATTTCTAAGGGTGAATAGTAAATTTACTGTGAATTTGAACAAAATCGTTCTTTGCTATTGGTCATGAGATAGAAAAACCATTTACTTGGACCTTAAAAAATTAATAACACTTTGGAAAGAGCGGGTCTTCCTCTGATCACTTGCTTAATCGATTCCTAAGGGTGAAGAGTAAATTTACTGTGGTTTTGAACAAAATCGTTCCTTGCTATCGGTCATGGACAGAAAAACCATTTACTTGGACCTTCAAAAATTATTAACAACATGGAAAGAGCGGGTCTTCCTTTGATTAGTTGCTGAATCGATTTTTGAAGATAAATAGTGAATGTAATGTGAGTTTGAAAAAAATCGTTATTTACTATCGGTCATGAAATAGAAAAACTATTTACTTGAAGCTATAAAAATTAATAACAATTTGGAAATAGCGGGTCTTCATCAGATTACGTGCTTAATCCATTTCTAAGGGTGAATAGTCAATTTACTGTGAATTTGAACGAAATCGTTCTTTGCTATTGGTCATGAGATAGAAAAACCATTTACATGGACTTTAAAAAATTAATAACAATTTGCAAAGATCGGGTCTTCTTTTGATTACTTGGTGAATCGATTTCTAAGGGTAAATAGTAAATGTAATGTGAATTTGAACAAAATCGTTCTTTGCTATTGGTCATAAGATAAAAAAAACTATTTACTTGAAGCTCTAAAAATTAATAACCATTTGGAAAGAGCGGGTCTTCCTCTGATTACTTGCTTAATCGATTCCTAAGGGTGAATAGTATATTTTCTGTGAATTTGAACAAAATCGGTCTTTGCTATTGGTCGTGAGATAGAAAAACCATTTACTTGAACCTTAAAAAATTATTAACAATTTGGAAAGAGCGGGTCTTCCTCTGATCACTTGCTTAATCGATTCCTAACGGTGAATAGTAAATTTACTATGAATTTGAACAAAATCGTTCTTTGCTATCGGTCATGAGATAAAAAAAATATTTACTTGAAGCTCTAAAAATTAATAACAATTTGGAAAGAGCGGGTCTTCCTCTGATTACTTGCTTAATCGATTTCTAAGGGTGAATAGTAAATTTCCTGTGAATTTGAACAAAATCGTTCTTTGCTATCGGTCATGGATGAAAACCCATTTACTTGGAGCTTCAAAAATTAATAACAATTTGGAAAGAGCGGGTCTTTCTTTGATTACTTCCTGAATCGATTTTTAAGGATAAATAGTGAATGAAATGTGAGTTTGAACAAAATCGTTCTTTACTATCGGTCATGAGATAGAAAAAATATTTACTTGAAGTTCGAAAAATTAATAACAATTTGGAAAGGGCGGATCTTCCTCTGATTACTTGCTTAATCGATTTCTAAGGGTGAATAGTAAATTTACTTTGAATTTGAACAAAATCGTTCTTTGCTATCGGTCATGAGATAGAAAAACCATTTACTTGCACCTTAAAAAATTAATAACAATTTGGAACGAGCGGGACTTCCTCTGGTCACTTGCTCAATCGATTCCTAAAGGTGAATAGTAAATTTACTGTGGATTTCAACAAAATCGTTCTTTGGTATCGGTCATGGACAGAAAAACCATTTACTCGGAGCTTCAAAAATTAATAACAATTTGGAAAGCGCGGGTCTTCCTTTGATTACTTGCTGAATGGATTTCTAAGGGTAAATAGTAAATGTAATGTGAATTTGAACAAAATCGTTCTTTGCTATCGGTCATAAGATAGAAGAACAATTTACTTGGACTTAAAAAATGTATAACATTTTGGAAAAAGCAGGTCTTCCTCTGATCACTTGCTTAATCGATTCCTAAAGGTGAATAGTACATTTACTGTGGATTTCAACAAAATCGTTCTTTGGTATCGGTCATGGACAGAAAAACCATTTACTCGGAGCTTCAAAAATTAATAACAATTTGGAAAGAGCGGGTCTTCCTCTGATCACTGGCTTAATCGATTCCTAAGGGTGAATAGTAAATTTACTGTGGATTTGAACAAAATCGTTCTTTGCTATCGGTAGTTGCTATGGTAGAAAAACCATTTACTTGGAGCTTCAGAAATTAATAACAATTTGGAAAGAGCGGGTCTTCCATTGATTACTTGCTGAATCGATTTCTAAGAATAAAAAGTAAATGTAAAGTGAGTTTGAACAAAATCGTTCTTTGCTATCGGTCATTTGATAAAAAAACTATTTACTTGAAGCTCTAAAAATTAATAACAATTTGGAAAGAGCGTGTCTTCCTCTGATTACTTGCTTAATCGATTTCTAAGGGTGAATAGTAAATTTACTGTGAATTTGAACAAAATCGTTCTTTGCTATCGGTCATAAGATAGAAGAACAATTTACTTGGACTTAAAAAATGTATAACATTTTGGAAAAAGCAGGTCTTCCTCTGATCACTTGCTTAATCGATTCCTAAAGGTGAATAGTAAATTTACTGTGGATTTCAACAAAATCGTTCTTTGGTATCGGTCATGGACAGAAAAACCATTTACTCGGAGCTTCAAAAATTAATAACAATTTGGAAAGAGCGGGTCTTCCTCTGATCACTGGCTTAATCGATTCCTAAGGGTGAATAGTAAATTTACTGTGGATTTGAACAAAATCGTTCTTTGCTATCGGTAGTTGCTATGGTAGAAAAACCATTTACTTGGAGCTTCAGAAATTAATAACAATTTGGAAAGAGCGGGTCTTCCATTGATTACTTGCTGAATCGATTTCTAAGAATAAAAAGTAAATGTAAAGTGAGTTTGAACAAAATCGTTCTTTGCTATCGGTCATTTGATAAAAAAACTATTTACTTGAAGCTCTAAAAATTAATAACAATTTGGAAAGAGCGTGTCTTCCTCTGATTACTTGCTTAATCGATTTCTAAGGGTGAATAGTAAATTTACTGTGAATTTGAACAAAATCGTTCTTTGCTATTGGTCATGAGATAGAAAAACCATTTACTTGGACCTTAAAAAATTAATAACAATTTGGAAAGAGCGGGTCTTCCTCTGATCACTTGCTTAATCGATTCCTAAGGGTGAATAGTAAATTTACTGTGAATTTGAACAAAATCGTTCTTTGCTATCGGTCATGGATAGAAACCCATTTACTTGGAGCTTCAAAAATTAATAACAACTTGGAAAGAGCGGGTCTTCCTTTGATTACTTGCTGAATCGATTTTTGAGGATAAATAGTGAATGTAATATGAGTTTGAACAAAATCGTTCTTTACTATCGGTCATGAGATAGAAAAACTATTTACTTGAAGCTCTAAAAATTAATAACAATTTGGAATGAGCAAGTCTTCCTCTGATTACTTGCTTAATCCATTTCTAAGGGTGAATAGTCAATTTACTGTGAATTTGAACGAAATCGTTCTTTGCTATTGGTCATGAGATAGAAAAACCATTTACATGGGCTTTAAAAAATTAATAACAATTTGCAAAGATCGGGTCTTCCTTTGATTACTTGGTGAATCGATTTCTAAGGGTAAATAGTAAATGTAATTTGAATTTGAACAAAATCGTTCTTTGCTATCGGTCATAAGATAAAAAAAACTATTTACTTGAAGCTCTAAAAATTAATAACCATTTGGAAAGAGCGGGTCTTCCTCTGATTACTTGCTTAATCGATTCCTAAGGGTGAATAGTATATTTTCTGTGAATTTGAACAAAATCGGTCTTTGCTATTGGTCGTGAGATAGAAAAACCATTTACTTAAACCTTAAAAAATTATTAACAATTTGGAAAGAGCGGGTCTTCCTCTGATCACTTGCTTAATCGATTCCTAACGGTGAATAGTAAATTTATTGTGAATTTGAACAAAATCGTTATTTGCTATCGGTCATGAGATAAAAAAAATATTTACTTGAAGCTCTAAAAATTAATAACAATTTGGAAAGAGCGGGTCTTCCTCTGATTACTTGCTTAATCGATTTCTAAGGGTGAATAGTAAATTTCCTGTGAATTTGAACAAAATCGTTCTTTGCTATCGGTCATGGATGAAAACCCATTTACTTGGAGCTTCAAAAATTAATAACAATTTGGAAAGAGCGGGTCTTTCTTTGATTACTTCCTGAATCGATTTTTAAGGATAAATAGTGAATGAAATGTGAGTTTGAACAAAATCGTTCTTTACTATCGGTCATGAGATAGAAAAAATATTTACTTGAAGTTCGAAAAATTAATAACAATTTGGAAAGGGCGGGTCTTCCTCTGATTACTTGCTTAATCGATTTCTAAGGGTGAATAGTAAATTTACTGTGAATTTGAACAAAATCGTTCTTTGCTATCGGTCATGAGATAGAAAAACCATTTACTTGCACCTTAAAAAATTAATAACAATTTGGAACGAGAGGGACTTCCTCTGATCACTTGCTCAATCGATTCCTAAAGGTGAATAGTAAATTTACTGTGGATTTCAACAAAATCGTTCTTTGGTATCGGTCATGGACAGAAAAACCATTTACTCGGAGCTTCAAAAATTAATAACAATTTGGAAAGCGCGGGTCTTCCTTTGATTACTTGCTGAATGGATTTCTAAGGGTAAATAGTAAATGTAATGTGAATTTGAACAAAATCGTTCTTTGCTATCGGTCATAAGATAGAAGAACAATTTACTTGGACTTAAAAAATTTATAACATTTTGGAAAAAGCAGGTCTTCCTCTGATCACTTGCTTAATCGATTCCTAAAGGTGAATAGTAAATTTACTGTGGATTTCAACAAAATCGTTCTTTGGTATCGGTCATGGACAGAAAAACCATTTACTCGGAGCGTCAAAAATTAATAACAATTTGGAAAGAGCGGGTCTTCCTCTGATCACTGGCTTAATCGATTCCTAAGGGTGAATAGTAAATTTACTGTGGATTTGAACAAAATCGTTCTTTGCTATCGGTAGTTGCTATGGTAGAAAAACCATTTACTTGGAGCTTCAGAAATTAATAACAATTTGGAAAGAGCGGGTCTTCCATTGATTACTTGCTGAATCGATTTCTAAGAATAAAAAGTAAATGTAAAGTGAGTTTGAACAAAATCGTTCTTTGCTATCGGTCATTTGATAAAAAAACTATTTACTTGAAGCTCTAAAAATTAATAACAATTTGGAAAGAGCGTGTCTTCCTCTGATTACTTGCTTAATCGATTTCTAAGGGTGAATAGTAAATTTACTGTGAATTTGAACAAAATCGTTCTTTGCTATTGGTCATGAGATAGAAAAACCATTTACTTGGACCTTAAAAAATTAATAACAATTTGGAAAGAGCGGGTCTTCCTCTGATCACTGGCTTAATCGATTCCTAAGGGTGAATAGTAAATTTACTGTGAATTTGAACAAAATCGTTCTTTGCTATCGGTCATGGATAGAAACCCATTTACTTGGAGCTTCAAAAATTAATAACAACTTGGAAAGAGCGGGTCTTCCTTTGATTACTTGCTGAATCGATTTTTGAGGATAAATAGTGAATGTAATATGAGTTTGAACAAAATCGTTCTTTACTATCGGTCATGAGATAGAAAAACTATTTACTTGAAGCTCTAAAAATTAATAACAATTTGGAATGAGCAAGTCGTCCTCTGATTACTTGCTTAATCGATTTCTAAGGGTGAATAGTCAATTTACTGTGAATTTGAACGAAATCGTTCTGTGCTATTGGTCATGAGATAGAAAAACCATTTACTTGGACTTTAAAAAATTAATAACAATTTGGAAAAAGCGGGTCTTCCTCTGATCACTTGCTTAATCGATTCCTAAGGGTGAATATTAAATTGACTGTGAATTTGAACAAAATCGTTCATTTCTATCGGTGATGGATAGAAAAACCATTTTCGTGGAGCTTCAAAAATGAATAACAATTTGGAAAGAGCGGGTCTTCCTTTGATTACTTGCTGAGTCGATTTCTAAGGATAAATGGTGAAAGTAATGTGAGTTTGAACAAAGTCGTTCTTTGCTATCGGTCATGTGATAGAAAAACTATTTACTTGAAGCTCTAAAAATTAATAACAATTTGGAAAGAGCGGGTCTTCCTCTGATTACTTGCTTAATCGATTTCTAAGGGTGAATAGTAAATTTAGAGTGAATTTGAACAAAATCGTTCTTTGCTATCGGTTATGAGATAGAAAAACCATTTACTTGGACCTTTAAAAATTAATAACAATTTGGAAAGAGCGGGTCTTCCTCTGATCACTTGCTTAGTCGATTCCTAAGGGTGAATAGTAAATTGAATGTGCATTTGAACAAAATCGTTATTTGCTATCGGTAGTTGCTATGGATAGAAAAACCATTTACTTGGAACTTCAAAAATTAATATCAATTTGGAAAGAGCGGGTCTTCCTTTGGTTACTTGCTGAATGGATTTCTAAGGATAAATAGTGAATGTAATGTGAGTTTGAACAAAATCGTTCATTACTATCGGTCATGAGATAGAAAAACTATTTACTTGAAGCTCTAAAAATTAAAAACAATTTGGAAAGAGCGGGTCTTCCTCTGATCACTTGCTCAATCGATTCCTAAGGGTGAAGAGTAAATTTACTGTGGTTTTGAACAAAATCGTTCTTTGCTATCGGTCTTGGACAGAAAAACCATTTACTTGGATCTTCAAAAATTAATAACAACATGGAAAGAGCGGGTCTTCCTTTGATTAGTTGCTGAATCGATTTTTGAGGATAAATAGTGAATGTAATGTGAGTTTGAACAAAATCGTTCTTTACTATCGGTCATGAGATAGAAAAACTATTTACTTGAAGCTATAAAAATTAATAACAATTTGGAAATAGCGGGTCTTCCTCAGATTCCTTGCTTAATCCATTTCTAAGGGTGAATAGTCAATTTACTGTGAATTTGAACGAAATCGTTCTTTGCTATTGGTCATGAGATAGAAAAACCATTTACATGGACTTTAAAAAATTAATAACAATTTGGAAAAAGCGGTTCTTCCTCTGATTACTTGCTTAATCGATTTCTAAGGGTAAATAGTAAATTAAGAGTGAATTTGAACAAAATCGTTCTTTGCTATCGATCATGAGATAAAAAAACCATTTACTTGGACCTTAAAAAATTAATAACAATTTGGAAAGAGCGGGTCTTCCTCTGATCACTTGCTTTATCGATTCGTAACGGTGCATAGTAAATTTACTGTGAATTTGAACAAAATCGTTCTTTGCTATCGGTCATGAGATAAAAAAAATATTTACTTGAAGCTCTAAAAATTAATAACAATTTGCAAAGAGCGGGTCTTCCTCTGATTACTTACTTAATCGATTTCTAAGGGTGAATAGTAAATTTACTGTGAATTTGAACAAAATCGTTCTTTGCTATTGGTCTTGAGATAGAAATACCCTTTACTTGGACCTTAAAAAATTAATAACAATTTGGAATGAGCGGGTCTTCTTCTAATTACTTGCTTAATCGATTGCTAAGGGTGAATAGTAATTTTACTGTGGATTTGAACAAAATCGTTCTTTGCTATCGGTCATGTGATACAAAAACCATTTACTTGGAGCTTCAAAAATTAATAATAATTTGGAAATATCGGGTCTTCCTTTGATTACTTGCTGAATCGATTTCTAAGGGTAAATAGTAAATGTAATGTGAATTGGAACAAAAACGTTGTTTGCTATCGGTCATCAGATAGAAGAACAATTTACTTGGACCTTAAAAAATTAATAACAATTTGGAAAGAGCGGGTCTTCCTCTGATCACTTGCTTAATCGATTCCTAAGGGTGAATAGTAAATTTAATGTGCATTTGAACAAAATCGTTCTTTGCTATCGGTAGTTGCTATGGATAGAAAAACCATTTACTTGGAACTTCAAAAATTAATATCAATTTGGAAAGAGCGGGTCTTCCTTTGATTACTTGCTGAATGGATTTCTAAGGATAAATAGTGAATGTAATGTGAGTTTATACAAAATCGTTCTTTACTATCGGTCATGAGATAGAAAAACTATTTACTTGAAGCTCTAAAAATTAATAACAATTTGGAAAGAGCGGGTCTTCCCCTGATTACTCGTTTAATCGATTTCTAAGGGTGAATAGTAAATTTACTGTGAATTTGAATAAAATCGTTGTTTGCTATCGGTCATGAGATAGAAAAACCATTTACTTGGACCTTAAAAAATTAATAACAATTTGGAACGAGCGGGTCTTCCTCTGATCACTTGCTCAATCGATTCCTAACGGTGAAGAGTAAATTTACTGTGGTTTTGAACAAAATCGTTCTTTGCTATCGGTCATGGACAGAAAAACCATTTACTTGGATCTTCAAAAATTAATAACAACATGGAAAGAGCGGGTCTTCCTTTGATTAGTTGCTGAATCGATTTTTGAGGATAAACAGTGAATGTAATGTGAGTTTGAACAAAATCGTTCTTTACTATCGGTCATGAGATAGAAAAACTAATTACTTGAAGCTATAAAAATAAATAACAATTTGGAAATAGCGGGTCTTCCTCAGATTACTTGCTTAATCCATTTCTAAGGGTGAATAGTCAATTTACTGTGAATTTGAACAAAATCGTTCTTTGCTATTGGTCATGAGATAGAAAAACCATTTACATGGACTTTAAAAAATTAATAACAATTTGCAAAGATCGGGTCTTCCTTTGATTACTTGCTGAATCGATTTCTAAGGGTAAATAGTAAATGTAATGTGAATTTGAACAAAATCGTTCTTTGCTATCGATCACAAGATAGAAGAACAATTTACTTGGACCTTAAAAAATTAATAACAATTTGGAAAGAGCGGGTCTTCCTCTGATCACTTGCTTAATCGATTCCTAAGGGTGAATAGTAAATTTACTGTGGATTTCGACAAAATCGTTTTTTGCTATCGATCATGGATAGAAAAACCATTTACTAGGAGCTTCAAAAATTAATAACAATTCGGAAAGAGCGGGTCTTCCTCTGATCACTTGCCTTAATCGATTCCTAAGGGTGAATAGTAAATTTACTGTGCATTTGAACAAAATCGTTCTTAGCTATCGGTAGTTGCTATGGATAGAAAAACCATTTACTTGGAACTTCAAAAATTAATAACAATTTGGGAAGAGCGGGTCTTCCTTTGATTACTTGCTGAATGGATTTCTATGGATAAATAGTGAATGTAATGTGAGTTTGAACAAAATCGTTCTTTGCTATCGGTCATGAGATAAAAAAACTATTTACTTGAATCTCTAAAAATTAATAACAATTTGGAAAGAGCGGGTCTTCCCCTGATTACTTGCTTAATCGATTCCTAAGCGTGAATAGTTAATTTACTGTGAATTTGAACAAAATCGTTCTTTGCTATTGGTCATGAGATAGAAAAACCATTTACTTGGACATTAAAAAATTAATAACAATTTGGAAAGAGCGGGTCTTCCTCTGATCACTTGCTTAATCGATTCCTAACCGTGAATAGTAAATTTACTGTGAAATTGAACAAAATCGTTCTTTGCCATCGGTCATGGATAAAAAAACCATTTACTTGGAGATTCAAAAATTAATAACAATTTGGAAAGAGCGTGTCTTCCTTTGATTACTTGCTGAATCAATTTCTAAGGATAAATAGTGAATGTAAAGTGAGTTTGAACAAAACCGTTCTTTGCCATCGGTCATGAGATAGGAAAATTATTTACTTGAAGCTCTAAAAATTAATAACAATTTGGAAAGAGCGGGTCTTCCTCTGATTACGTGCTTAATCGATTTCTAAGGGTGAATAGTAAATTTACTGCGAATTTGAACAAAATCGTTATTTGCTATCGGTAATGAGATAGAAAAACCATTTACTTGGACCTTAAAAAATTAATAACAATTTGGAAAGAGCGGGTCTTCCTCTGATCACTTGCTTAATCGATTCCTAAGGGTGAATAGTAAATTTACTGTGCATTTGAACAAAATCGTTCTTTGCTATCGGTAGTTGCTATGGATAGAAAAACCATTTACTTGGAACTTCAAAAATTAATAACAATTTGGAAAGAGCGGGTCTTCCTTTGATTACTTGCTGAATCGATTTCTAATGGTAAATAGTAAATGTAATGTGAATTTGAACAAAATCGTTCTTTGCTATCGGTCATGGACAGAAAAACCATTTAATTGGATCTTCAAAAATTAATAACAACATGGAAAGAGCGGGTCTTCCTTTGATTAGTTGCTGAATCGATTTTTGAGGATAAATAGTGAATGTAATGTGAATTTGAACAAAATTGTTCTTTGCTATCGGTCATGAGATAGAAAAACCATTTACTTGGACGTTAAAAAATTAATAACAATTTGGAACGAGCTGGTCTTCCTCTGATCACTTGCTCAATCGATTCCTAAGGGTGAAGAGTAAATTTACTGTGGTTTTGAACAAAATCGTTCTTTGCTATCGGTCATGGTCAGAAAAACCATTTACTTGGATCTTCAAAAATTAATAACATCATGGAAAGAGCGGGTCTTCCTTTGATTAGTTGCTGAATCGATTTTTGAGGATAAATAGTGAATGTAATGTGAGTTTGAACAAAATCGTTATTTACTATCGGTCATGAAATAGAAAAACTATTTACTTGAAGCTATAAAAATTAATAACAATTTGGAAAGAGCCGGTCTTCCTCTGATTACTTGCTTAATCGATTTCTAAGGGTGAATAATCAATTTACTGTGAATTTGAACGAAATCGTTCTTTGCTATTGGTCATGAGATAGAAAAACCATTTACTTGGACCTTAAAAAATTAATAACAATTTGGAAAGAGCGGGTCTTCCTCTGATCACTTGCTTAATCGATTCCTAAGGGTGAATAGTAAATTTACTGTGAATTTGAACGAAATCGTTCTTTGCTATCGGTCATGGATAAAAAAACCATTTACTTGGAGCTTCAAAAATTAATAACAATTTGGAAAGAGCGGGTCTTCATTTGATCACTTGCTCAATCGATTCCTAAGGGTGAATAGTAAATTTACTGTGGTTTTGAACAAAATCGTTCTTTGCTATCGGTCATGGACAGAAAAACCATTTACTTGGATCTTCAAAAATTAATAACAACATGGAAAGAGCGGGTCTTCCTTTGATTAGTTGCTGAATCGATTTTTGAGGATAAATAGTGAATGTAATGTGAATTTGAACAAAAATGTTCTTTGCTATCGGTCATGAGATAGAAAAACCATTTACTTGGACCTTAAAAAATTAATAACAATTTGGAACGAGCGGGTCTTCCTCTGATCACTTGCTCAATCGATTCCTAAGGGTGACGAGTAAATTTACTGTGGTTTTGAACAAAATCGTTCTTTGCTATCGGTCATGGACAGAAAAACCATTTACTTGGATCTTCAAAAATTAATAACAACATGGAAAGAGCGGGTTTTCCTTTGATTAGTTGCTGAATCGATTTTTGAGGATAAATAGTGAATGTAATGTGAGTTTGAACAAAATCGTTATTTACTATTGGTCATGAAATAGAAAAACTATTTACTTGAAGCTATAAAAATTAATAACAATTTGGAAATAGCGGGTCTTCCTCAGATTACTTGCTTAATCCATTTCTAAGTTTGAATAGTCAATTTACTGTGAATTTGAACAAAATCGTTCTTTGCTATTGGTCATGAGATAGATAAACCATTTACATGGACTTTAAAAAATTAATAACAATTTGGAAAAAGCGGGTCTTCCTCTGATTACTTGCTTAATAGATTTCTAAGGGTGAATAGTAAATTTACTGTGAATTTGAACAAAATCGTTCTTTGCTATTGGTCATGAGATAGAAAAACCATTTACTTGGACCTTAAAAAATTAATAACAATTTGGAAAGAGCGGGTCTTCCTCTGATCACTTGCTTAATCGATTCCTAAGGGTGAAGAGTAAATTTACTGTGGTTTTGAACAAAATCGTTCCTTGCTATCGGTCATGGACAGAAAAACCATTTACTTGGATCTTCAAAAATTAATAACAACATGGAAAGAGCGGGTCTTCCTTTGATTAGTTGCTGAATCGATTTTTGAGGATAAATAGTGAATGTAATGTGAGTTTGAAAAAAATCGTTATTTACTATCGGTCATGAAATAGAAAAACTATTTACTTGAAGCTATAAAAATTAATAACAATTTGGAAATAGCGGGTCTTCATCAGATTACGTGCTTAATCCATTTCTAAGGGTGAATAGTCAATTTACTGTGAATTTGAACGAAATCGTTCTTTGCTATTGGTCATGAGATAGAAAAACCATTTACATGGACTTTAAAAAATTAATAACAATTTGCAAAGATCGGGTCTTCCTTTGATTACTTGGTGAATCGATTTCTAAGGGTAAATAGTAAATGTAATGTGAATTTGAACAAAATCGTTCTTTGCTATCGGTCATAAGATAAAAAAAACTATTTACTTGAAGCTCTAAAAATTAATAACCATTTGGAAAGAGCGGGTCTTCCTCTGATTACTTGCTTAATCGATTCCTAAGGGTGAATAGTATATTTTCTGTGAATTTGAACAAAATCGGTCTTTGCTATTGGTCGTGAGATAGAAAAACCATTTACTTGAACCTTAAAAAATTATTAACAATTTGGAAAGAGCGGGTCTTCCTCTGATTACTTGCTTAATCGATTTCTAAGGGTGAATAGTAAATTTCCTGTGAATTTGAACAAAATCGTTCTTTGCTATCGGTCATGGATGAAAACCCATTTACTTGGAGCTTCAAAAATTAATAACAATTTGGAAAGAGCGGGTCTTTCTTTGATTACTTCCTGAATCGATTTTTAAGGATAAATAGTGAATGAAATGTGAGTTTGAACAAAATCGTTCTTTACTATCGGTCATGAGATAGAAAAAATATTTACTTGAAGTTCGAAAAATTAATAACAATTTGGAAAGGGCGGATCTTCCTCTGATTACTTGCTTAATCGATTTCTAAGGGTGAATAGTAAATTTACTGTGAATTTGAACAAAATCGTTCTTTGCTATCGGTCATGAGATAGAAAAACCATTTACTTGCACCTTAAAAAATTAATAACAATTTGGAACGAGCGGGACTTCCTCTGGTCACTTGCTCAATCGATTCCTAAAGGTGAATAGTAAATTTACTGTGGATTTCAACAAAATCGTTGTTTGGTATCGGTCATGGACAGAAAAACCATTTACTCGGAGCTTCAAAAATTAATAACAATTTGGAAAGCGCGGGTCTTCCTTTGATTACTTGCTGAATGGATTTCTAAGGGTAAATAGTAAATGTAATGTGAATTTGAACAAAATCGTTCTTTGCTATCGGTCATAAGATAGAAGAACAATTTACTTGGACTTAAAAAATTTATAACATTTTGGAAAAAGCAGGTCTTCCTCTGATCACTTGCTTAATCGATTCCTAAAGGTGAATAGTAAATTTACTGTGGATTTCAACAAAATCGTTCTTTGGTATCGGTCATGGACAGAAAAACCATTTACTCGGAGCTTCAAAAATTAATAACAATTTGGAAAGAGCGGGTCTTCCTCTGATCACTGGCTTAATCGATTGCTAAGGGTGAATAGTAAATTTACTGTGGATTTGAACAAAATCGTTCTTTGCTATCGGTAGTTGCTATGGTAGAAAAACCATTTACTTGGAGCTTCAGAAATTAATAACAATTTGGAAAGAGCGGGTCTTCCATTGATTACTTGCTGAATCGATTTCTAAGAATAAAAAGTAAATGTAAAGTGAGTTTGAACAAAATCGTTCTTTGCTATCGGTCATTTGATAAAAAAACTATTTACTTGAAGCTCTAAAAATTAATAACAATTTGGAAAGAGCGTGTCTTCCTCTGATTACTTGCTTAATCGATTTCTAAGGGTGAATAGTAAATTTACTGTGAATTTGAACAAAATCGTTCTTTCCTATTGGTCATGAGATAGAAAAACCATTTACTTGGACCTTAAAAAATTAATAACAATTTGGAAAGAGCGGGTCTTCCCCTGATCACTTGCTTAATCGATTCCTAAGGGTGAATAGTAAATTTACTGTGAATTTGAACAAAATCGTTCTTTGCTATCGGTCATGGATAGAAACCCATTTACTTGGAGCTTCAAAAATTAATAACAACTTGGAAAGAGCGGGTCTTCCTTTGATTACTTGCTGAATCGATTTTTGAGGATAAATAGTGAATGTAATATGAGTTTGAACAAAATCGTTCTTTACTATCGGTCATGAGATAGAAAAACTATTTACTTGAAGCTCTAAAAATTAATAACAATTTGGAATGAGCAAGTCTTCCTCTGATTACTTGCTTAATCCATTTCTAAGGGTGAATAGTCAATTTACTGTGAATTTGAACGAAATCGTTCTTTGCTATTGGTCATGAGATAGAAAAACCATTTACATGGACTTTAAAAAATTAATAACAATTTGCAAAGATCGGGTCTTCCTTTGATTACTTGGTGAATCGATTTCTAAGGGTAAATAGTAAATGTAATGTGAATTTGAACAAAATCGTTCTTTGCTATCGGTCATAAGATAAAAAAAACTATTTACTTGAAGCTCTAAAAATTAATAACCATTTGGAAAGAGCGGGTCTTCCTCTGATTACTTGCTTAATCGATTCCTAAGGGTGAATAGTATATTTTCTGTGAATTTGAACAAAATCGGTCTTTGCTATTGGTCGTGAGATAGAAAAACCATTTACTTAAACCTTAAAAAATTATTAACAATTTGGAAAGAGCGGGTCTTCCTCTGATCACTTGCTTAATCGATTCCTAACGGTGAATAGTAAATTTATTGTGAATTTGAACAAACTCGTTCTTTGCTATCGGTCATGAGATAAAAAAAATATCTACTTGAAGCTCTAAAAATTAATAACAATTTGGAAAGAGCGGGTCTTCCTCTGATTACTTGCTTAATCGATTTCTAAGGGTGAATAGTAAATTTCCTGTGAATTTGAACAAAATCGTTCTTTGCTATCGGTCATGGATGAAAACCCATTTACTTGGAGCTTCAAAAATTAATAACAATTTGGAAAGAGCGGGTCTTTCTTTGATTACTTCCTGAATCGATTTTTAAGGATAAATAGTGAATGAAATGTGAGTTTGAACAAAATCGTTCTTTACTATCGGTCATGAGATAGAAAAAATATTTACTTGAAGTTCGAAAAATTAATAACAATTTGGAAAGGGCGGGTCTTCCTCTGATTACTTGCTTAATCGATTTCTAAGGGTGAATAGTAAATTTACTGTGAATTTGAACAAAATCGTTCTTTGCTATCGGTCATGAGATAGAAAAACCATTTACTTGCACCTTAAAAAATTAATAACAATTTGGAACGAGAGGGACTTCCTCTGATCACTTGCTCAATCGATTCCTAAAGGTGAATAGTAAATTTACTGTGGATTTCAACAAAATCGTTCTTTGGTATCGGTCATGGACAGAAAAACCATTTACTCGGAGCTTCAAAAATTAATAACAATTTGGAAAGCGCGGGTCTTCCTTTGATTACTTGCTGAATGGATTTCTAAGGGTAAATAGTAAATGTAATGTGAATTTGAACAAAATCGTTCTTTGCTATCGGTCATAAGATAGAAGAACAATTTACTTGGACTTAAAAAATTTATAACATTTTGGAAAAAGCAGGTCTTCCTCTGATCACTTGCTTAATCGATTCCTAAAGGTGAATAGTAAATTTACTGTGGATTTCAACAAAATCGTTCTTTGGTATCGGTCATGGACAGAAAAACCATTTGCTCGGAGCTTCAAAAATTAATAACAATTTGGAAAGAGCGGGTCTTCCTCTGATCACTGGCTTAATCGATTCCTAAGGGTGAATAGTAAATTTACTGTGGATTTGAACAAAATCGTTCTTTGCTATCGGTAGTTGCTATGGTAGAAAAACCATTTACTTGGAGCTTCAGAAATTAATAACAATTTGGAAAGAGCGGGTCTTCCATTGATTACTTGCTGAATCGATTTCTAAGAATAAAAAGTAAATGTAAAGTGAGTTTGAACAAAATCGTTCTTTGCTATCGGTCATTTGATAAAAAAACTATTTACTTGAAGCTCTAAAAATTAATAACAATTTGGAAAGAGCGTGTCTTCCTCTGATTACTTGCTTAATCGATTTCTAAGGGTGAATAGTAAATTTACTGTGAATTTGAACAAAATCGTTCTTTGCTATTGGTCATGAGATAGAAAAACCATTTACTTGGACCTTAAAAAATTAATAACAATTTGGAAAGAGCGGGTCTTCCTCTGATCACTTGCTTAATCGATTCCTAAGGGTGAATAGTAAATTTACTGTGAATTTGAACAAAATCGTTCTTTGCTATCGGTCATGGATAGAAACCCATTTACTTGGAGCTTCAAAAATTAATAACAACTTGGAAAGAGAGGGTCTTCCTTTGATTACTTGCTGAATCGATTTTTGAGGATAAATAGTGAATGTAATATGAGTTTGAACAAAATCGTTCTTTACTATCGGTCATGAGATAGAAAAACTATTTACTTGAAGCTCTAAAAATTAATAACAATTTGGAATGAGCAAGTCGTCCTCTGATTACTTGCTTAATCGATTTCTAAGGGTGAATAGTCAATTTACTGTGAATTTGAACGAAATCGTTCTGCGCTATTGGTCATGAGATAGAAAAACCATTTACTTGGACTTTAAAAAATTAATAACAATTTGGAAAAAGTGGGTCTTCCTCTGATCACTTGCTTAATCGATTCCTAAGGGTGAATATTAAATTGACTGTGAATTTGAACAAAATCGTTCATTGCTATCGGTGATGGATAGAAAAACCATTTACGTGGAGCTTCAAAAATGAATAACAATTTGGAAAGAGCGGGTCTTCCTTTGATTACTTGCTGAGTCGATTTCTAAGGATAAATGGTGAAAGTAATGTGAGTTTGAACAAAGTCGTTCTTTGCTATCGGTCATGTGATAGAAAAACTATTTACTTGAAGCTCTAAAAATTAATAACAATTTGGAAAGAGCGGGTCTTCCTCTGATTACTTGCTTAATCGATTTCTAAGGGTGAATAGTAAATTTAGAGTGAATTTGAACAAAATCGTTCTTTGCTATCGGTTATGAGATAGAAAAACCATTTACTTGGACCTTTAAAAATTAATAACAATTTGGAAAGAGCGGGTCTTCCTCTGATCACTTGCTTAGTCGATTCCTAAGGGTGAATAGTAAATTGAATGTGCATTTGAACAAAATCGTTATTTGCTATCGGTAGTTGCTATGGATAGAAAAACCATTTACTTGGAACTTCAAAAATTAATATCAATTTGGAAAGAGCGGGTCTTCCTTTGGTTACTTGCTGAATGGATTTCTAAGGATAAATAGTGAATGTAATGTGAGTTTGAACAAAATCGTTCATTACTATCGGTCATGAGATAGAAAAACTATTTACTTGAAGCTCTAAAAATTAAAAACAATTTGGAAAGAGCGGGTCTTCCTCTGATCACTTGCTCAATCGATTCCTAAGGGTGAAGAGTAAATTTACTGTGGTTTTGAACAAAATCGTTCTTTGCTATCGGTCTTGGACAGAAAAACCATTTACTTGGATCTTCAAAAATTAATAACAACATGGAAAGAGCGGGTCTTCCTTTGATTAGTTGCTGAATCGATTTTTGAGGATAAATAGTGAATGTAATGTGAGTTTGAACAAAATCGTTCTTTACTGTCGGTCATGAGATAGAAAAACTATTTACTTGAAGCTATAAAAATTAATAACAATTTGGAAATAGCGGGTCTTCCTCAGATTCCTTGCTTAATCCATTTCTAAGGGTGAATAGTCAATTTACTGTGAATTTGAACGAAATCGTTCTTTGCTATTGGTCATGAGATAGAAAAACCATTTACATGGACTTTAAAAAATTAATAACAATTTGGAAAAAGCGGTTCTTCCTCTGATTACTTGCTTAATCGATTTCTAAGGGTGAATAGTAAATTAAGAGTGAATTTGAACAAAATCGTTCTTTGCTATCGATCATGAGATAAAAAAACCATTTACTTGGACCTTAAAAAATTAATAACAATTTGGAAAGAGCGGGTCTTCCTCTGATCACTTGCTTTATCGATTCGTAACGGTGCATAGTAAATTTACTGTGAATTTGAACAAAATCGTTCTTTGCTATCGGTCATGAGATAAAAAAAATATTTACTTGAAGCTCTAAAAATTAATAACAATTTGCAAAGAGCGGGTCTTCCTCTGATTACTTACTTAATCGATTTCTAAGGGTGAATAGTAAATTTACTGTGAATTTGAACAAAATCGTTCTTTGCTATTGGTCTTGAGATAGAAATACCCTTTACTTGGACCTTAAAAAATTAATAACAATTTGGAATGAGCGGGTCTTCATCTAATTACTTGCTTAATCGATTGCTAAGGGTGAATAGTAATTTTACTGTGGATTTGAACAAAATCGTTCTTTGCTATCGGTCATGTGATACAAAAACCATTTACTTGGAGCTTCAAAAATTAATAATAATTTGGAAATATCGGGTCTTCCTTTGATTACTTGCTGAATCGATTTCTAAGGGTAAATAGTAAATGTAATGTGAATTTGAACAAAAACGTTGTTTGCTATCGGTCATCAGATAGAAGAACAATTTACTTGGACCTTAAAAAATTAATAACAATTTGGAAAGAGCGGGTCTTCCTCTGATCACTTGCTTAATCGATTCCTAAGGGTGAATAGTAAATTTAATGTGCATTTGAACAAAATCGTTCTTTGCTATCGGTAGTTGCTATGGATAGAAAAACCATTTACTTGGAACTTCAAAAATTAATATCAATTTGGAAAGAGCGGGTCTTCCTTTGATTACTTGCTGAATGGATTTCTAAGGATAAATAGTGAATGTAATGTGAGTTTATACAAAATCGTTCTTTACTATCGGTCATGAGATAGAAAAACTATTTACTTGAAGCTCTAAAAATTAATAACAATTTGGAAAGAGCGGGTCTTCCCCTGATTACTCGTTTAATCGATTTCTAAGGGTGAATAGTAAATTTACTGTGAATTTGAATAAAATCGTTGTTTGCTATCGGTCATGAGATAGAAAAACCATTTACTTGGACCTTAAAAAATTAATAACAATTTGGAACGAGCGGGTCTTCCTCTGATCACTTGCTCAATCGATTCCTAACGGTGAAGAGTAAATTTACTGTGGTTTTGAACAAAATCGTTCTTTGCTATCGGTCATGGACAGAAAAACCATTTACTTGGATCTTCAAAAATTAATAACAACATGGAAAGAGCGGGTCTTCCTTTGATTAGTTGCTGAATCGATTTTTGAGGATAAACAGTGAATGTAATGTGAGTTTGAACAAAATCGTTCTTTACTATCGGTCATGAGATAGAAAAACTAATTACTTGAAGCTATAAAAATTAATAACAATTTGGAAATAGCGGGTCTTCCTCAGATTACTTGCTTAATCCATTTCTAAGGGTGAATAGTCAATTTACTGTGAATTTGAACAAAATCGTTCTTTGCTATTGGTCATGAGATAGAAAAACCATTTACATGGACTTTAAAAAATTAATAACAATTTGCAAAGATCGGGTCTTCCTTTGATTACTTGCTGAATCGATTTCTAAGGGTAAATAGTAAATGTAATGTGAATTTGAACAAAATCGTTCTTTGCTATCGATCATAAGATAGAAGAACAATTTACTTGGACCTTAAAAAATTAATAACAATTTGGAAAGAGCGGGTCTTCCTCTGATCACTTGCTTAATCGATTCCTAAGGGTGAATAGTAAATTTACTGTGAATTTGAACGAAATCGTTCTTTGCTATCGGTCATGGATAAAAAAACCATTTACTTGGAGATTCAAAAATTAATAACAATTTGGAAAGAGCGGGTCTTCATTTGATCACTTGCTCAATCGATTCCTAAGGGTGAAGAGTAAATTTACTGTGGTTTTGAACAAAATCGTTCTTTGCTATCGGTCATGGACAGAAAAACCATTTACTTGGATCTTCAAAAATTAATAACAACATGGAAAGAGCGGGTCTTCCTTTGATTAGTTGCTGAATCGATTTTTGAGGATAAATAGTGGATGTAATGTGAATTTGAACAAAATTGTTCTTTGCTATCGGTCATGAGGTAGAAAAACCATTTACTTGGACCTTAAAAAATTAATAACAATTTGGAACGAGCGGGTCTTCCTCTGATCACTTGCTCAATCGATTCCTAAGGGTGAAGAGTAAATTTACTGTGGTTTTGAACAAAATCGTTCTTTGCTATCGGTCATGGACAGAAAAACCATTTACTTGGATCTTCAAAAATTAATAACATCATGGAAAGAGCGGGTCTTCCTTTGATTAGTTGCTGAATCGATTTTTGAGGATAAATAGTGAATGTAATGTGAGTTTGAACAAAATCGTTATTTACTATCGGTCATGAAATAGAAAAACTATTTACTTGAATCTCTAAAAATTAATAACAATTTGGAAAGAGCGGGTCTTCCCCTGATTACTTGCTTAATCGATTCCTAAGCGTGAATAGTTAATTTACTGTGAATTAGAACAAAATCGTTCTTTGCTATTGGTCATGAGATAGAAAAACCATTTACTTGGACCTTAAAAAATTAATAACAATTTGGAAAGAGCGGGTCTTCCTCTGATCACTTGCTTAATCGATTCCTAACCGTGAATAGTAAATTTACTGTGAAATTGAACAAAATCGTTCTTTGCCATCGGTCATGGGTAAAAAAACCATTTACTTGGAGATTCAAAAATTAATAACAATTTGGAAAGAGCGTGTCTTCCTTTGATTACTTGCTGAATCAATTTCTAAGGATAAATAGTGAATGTAATGTGAGTTTGAACAAAATCGTACTTTACTATCGGTCATGAGATAGAAAAACTATTTACTTGAAGCTATAAAAATTAATAACAATTTGGAAATAGCGGGTCTTCCTCAGATTACTTGCTTAATCCATTTCTAAGTGTGAATAGTCAATTTACTGTGAATTTGAACGAAATCGTTCTTTGCTATCGGTCATGAGATAGAAAAACCATTTACATGGACCTTAAAAAATTAATAACAATTTGGAAAGAGCGGGTCTTCCTCTGATCACTTGCTTAATCGATTCCTAACGGTGCATAGTAAATTTACTGTGAATTTGAACAAAATCGTTCTTTGCTATCGATCATGAGATAAAAAAATATTTACTTGAAGCTCTAAAAATTAATAACAATTTGCAAAGAGCGGGTCTTCCTCTGATTACTTGCTTAATCGATTTCTAAGGGTGAATAGTAAATTTAATGTGCATTTGAACAAAATCGTTCTTTGCTATCGGTAGTTGCTATGGATAGAAAAACCATTTACTTGGAACTTCAAAAATTAATATCAATTTGGAAAGAGCGGGTCTTCCTTTGATTACTTGCTGAATCAATTTCTAAGGATAAATAGTGAATGTAATGTGAGTTTGAACAAAATCGTTCTTTACTATCGGTCATGAGTTAGAAAAACTATTTACTTGAAGCTCTAAAAATTAATAACAATTTGGAAAGAGCGGGTATTCCTCTGATCACTTGCTTAATCGATTCCTAAGGGTGAATAGTAAATTTACTGTGAATTTGAACAAAATCGTTCTTTGCTATCGGTCATGGATAGAAACCCATTTACTTGGAGCTTCAAAAATTAATAACAATTCGGAAAGAGCGGGTCTTCCTCTGATTACGTGCTTAATCGATTTCTAAGGGTGAATAGTAAATTTACTGCAAATTTGAACAAAATCGTTATTTGCTATCGGTAATGAGATAGAATAACCATTTACTTGGAACTTCAAAAATTAATATCAATTTGGAAAGAGCGGGTCTTCCTTTGATTAATTGCTGAGTCGATTTCTAGGGATAAATGGTGAAAGTAATGTGAGTTTGAACAAAGTCGTTCTTTGCTATCGGTCATGTGATAGAAAAACTATTTACTTGAAGCTCTAAAAATTAATAACAATTTGGAAAGAGCGGGTCTTCCTCTGATTACGTGCTTAATCGATTTCTAAGGGTGAATAGTAAATTTACTGCAAATTTGAACAAAATCGTTATTTGCTATCGGTAATGAGATAGAAAAACCATTTACTTGGACCTTAAAAAATTAATAACAATTTGGAAAGAGCGGGTCTTCCTCTGATTACTTGCTTAATCGATTTCTAAGGGTGAATAGTATATTTACTGTGAATTTGAACAAAATCGTTCTTTGCTATTGGTCTTGAGATAGAAAAACCATTTACTTGGACCTTACAAAATTAATAACAATTTGGACTGAGCGGGTCTTCTTCTGATCACTTGCTTAATCGATTCCTAAGGGTGAATAGTAATTTTACTGTGGATTTGAACAAAATCGTTCTTTGCTATCGGTCATGTGATAGAAAAACCATTTACTTGGAGCTTCAAAAATTAATAATAATTTGGAAAGATCGGGTCTTCCTTTGATTACTTGCTGAATCGATTTCTAAGGGTAAATAGTAAATGTAATGTGAATTTGAACAAAATCGTTTTTGCTATCGGTCATAAGATAGAAGAACAATTTACTTGGACCTTAAAAAATTAATAACAATTTGGAAAGAGCGGGTCTTCCTCTGATCACTTGCTTAATCGATTCCTAAGGGTGAATAGTAAATTTACTGTGGATTTCAACAAAATCGTTTTTTGCTATTGATCATGGATAGAAAAACCATTTACTAGGAGCTTCAAAAAGTAATAACAATTCGGAAAGAGCGGGTCTTCCTCTGATCACTTGCCTTAATCGATTCCTAAGGGTGAATAGTAAATTTACTGTGAATTTGAACAAAATCGTTCTTTGCTATCGGTAGTTGCTATGGATAGAAAAACCATTTACTTGGAACTTCAAAAATTAATAACAATTTGGTAAGAGCGGGTCTTCCTTTGATTACTTGCTGAATGGATTTCTAAGGATAAATAGTGAATGTAATGTGAGTTTGAACAAAATCGTTCTTTGCTATCGGTCATGAGATAAAAAAACTATTTACTTGAATCTCTAAAAATTAATAACAATTTGGAAAGAGCGGGTCTTCCTCTGATTACTTGCTTAATCGATTCCTAAGGGTCAATAGTTAATTTACTGTGAATTTGAACAAAATCGTTCTTTGCTATTGGTCATGAGATAGAAAAACCATTTACTTGGACCTTAAAAAATTAATAACAGTTTGGAAAGAGCGGGTCTTCCTCTGATCACTTGCTTAATCGATTCCTAAAGGTGAATAGTAAATTTACTGTGAATTTGAACAAAATCGTTCTTTGCCATCGGTCATGGATAAAAAAACCATTTACTTGGACATTCAAAAATTAATAACAATTTGGAAAGAGCGTGTCTTCCTTTGATTACTTGCTGAATCAATTTCTAAGGATAAATAGTGAATGTAAAGTGAGTTTGAACAAAATCGTTCTTTGCCATCGGTCATGAGATAAAAAAACTATTTACTTGAATCTCTAAAAATTAATAACAATTTGGAAAGAGCGGGTCTTCCTCTGATTACGTGCTTAATCGATTTCTAAGGGTGAATAGTAAATTTACTGCGAATTTGAACAAAATCGTTATTTGCTATCGGTAATGAGATAGAAAAACCATTTACTTGGACCTTAAAAAATTAATAACAATTTGGAAAGAGCGGGTCTTCCTCTGATCACTTGCTTAATCGATTCCTAAGGGTGAATAGTAAATTTACTGTGGATTTGAACAAAATCGTTCTTTGCTATCGGTAGTTGCTATGGATAGAAAAACCATTTACTGGGAACTTCAAAAATTAATAACAATTTGGAAAGAGCGGGTCTTCCTCTGATTACTTGCTTAATCGATTTCTAAGGGTGAATAGTAAATTTACTGTGAATTGGAACAAAATCGTTCTTTGCTATTGGTCTTGAGATCGAAAAACCATTTACTTCGACCTTAAAAAATTAATAACAATTTGGAATGAGCGGGTCTTCTTCTAATCACTTGCTTAATCGATTCCTAAGGGTGAATAGTAATTTTACCGTGGATTTGAACAAAATCGTTCTTTGCTATCGGTCATCTGATAGAAAAACCATTTACTTGGAGCTTCAAAAATTAATAATAATTTGGAAATATCGGGTCTTCCTTTGATTACTTGCTGAATCGATTTCTAAGGGTAAATAGTAAATGTAATGTGAATTTGAACAAAATCGTTGTTTGCTATCGGTCATCAGATAGGAGAACAATTTACTTGGACCTTAAAAAATTAATAACAATTTGGAAAGAGCGGTTCTTCCTCTGATCACTTGCTTAATCGATTCCTAAGGGTGAATAGTAAATTTACTGTGCATTTGAACAAAATCGTTCTTTGCTATCGGTAGTTGCTATGGATAGAAAAACCATTTACTTGGAACTTCAAAAATTAATATCAATTTGGAAAGAGCGGGTCTTCCTTTGATTACTTGCTGAATGGATTTCTAAGGATAAATAGTGAATGTAATGTGAGTTTGAACAAAATCGTTCTTTACTATCGGTCAAGAGATAGAAAAACTATTTACTTGAAGCTCTAAAAATTAATAACAATTTGGAAAGAGCGGGTCTTCCCCTGATTACTCGCTTAATCGATTTCCAAGGGTGAATAGTAAATTTACTGTGAATTTAAACAAAATCGTTCTTTGCTATCGGTCATGAGATAGAAAAACCATTTACTTGGACCATAAAAAATTAATAACAATTTGGAAAGAGCGGGTCTTCCTCTGATCACTTGCTCAATCGATTCCTAAGGGTGAAGAGTAAATTTACTGTGGTTTTGAACAAAATCGTTCTTTGCTATCGGTCATGGACAGAAAAACCATTTACTTGGATCTTCAAAAATTAATAACAACATGGAAAGAGCGGGTCTTCCTTTGATTAGTTGCTGAATCGATTTTTGAGGATAAATAGTGAATGTAATGTGAATTTGAACAAAATTGTTCTTTGCTATCGGTCATGAGATAGAAAAACCATTTATTCGGACCTTAAAAAATTAATAACAATTTGGAACGAGCGGGTCTTCCTCTGATCACTTGCTCAATCGATTCCTAAGGGTGAAGAGTAAATTTACTGTGGATTTGAACAAAATCGTTCTTTGCTATCGGTCATGGACAGAAAAACCATTTACTTGGATCTTCAAAAATTAATAACAACATGGAAAGAGCGGGTCTTCCTTTGATCAGTTGCTGAATCGATTTTTGAGGATAAATAGTGAATGTAATGTGAGTTTGAACAAAATCGTTATTTACTATCGGTCATGAAATAGAAAAACTATTTACTTGAAGCTATGAAAATTAATAACAATTTGGAAATAGCGGGTCTTCCTCAGATTACTTGCTTAATCCATTTCTAAGTTTGAATAGTCAATTTACTGTGAATTTGAACGAAATCGTTCTTTGCTATCGGTCATGAGATAGAAAAACCATTTACATGGACCTTAAAAAATTAATAACAATTTGGAAAGAGCGGGTCTTCCTCTGATCACTTGCTTAATCGATTCCTAACGGTGCATAGCAAATTTACTGAGAATTTGAACAAAATCGTTCTTTGCTATCGGTCATGAGATAAAAAAAATATTTACTTGAAGTTCTAAAAATTAATAACAATTTGCAAAGAGCGGGTCTTCCTCTGATTACTTGCTTAATCGATTTCTAAGGGTGAATAGTAAATTTACTGTGAATTTGAACAAAATCGTTCTTTGCTATTGGTCTTGAGATAGAAAAACCCTTTACTTGGACCTTAAAAAATTAATAACAATTTGGAATGAGCGGGTCTTCTTCTAATCACTTGCTTAATCGATTCGTAAGGGTGAATAGTAATTTTACTGTGGATTTGAACAAAATCGTTCTTTGCTATCGGTCATGTGATAGAAAAACCATTTACTTGGAGCTTCAAAAATTAATAATAATTTAGAAATATCGGGTCTTCCTTTGATTACTTGCTGAATCGATTTCTAAGGGTAAATAGTAAATGTAATGTGAATTTGAACAAAAACGTTGTTTGCTATCGGTCATCAGATAGAAGAACAATTTACTTGGACCTTAAAAAATTAATAACAATTTGGAAAGAGCGGGTCTTCCTCTGATCACTTGCTTAATCGATTCCTAAGGGTGAATAGTAAATTTAATGTGCATTTGAACAAAATCGTTCTTTGCTATCGGTAGTTGCTATGGATAGAAAAACCATTTACTTGGAACTGCAAAAATTAATATCAATTTGGAAAGAGCGGGTCTTCCTTTGATTACTTGCTGAATGGATTTCTAAGGATAAATAGTGAATGTAATGTGAGTTTATACAAAATCGTTCTTTACTATCGGTCATGAGATAGAAAAACTATTTACTTGAAGCTCTAAAAATTAATAACAATTTGGAAAGAGCGGGTCTTCCCCCGATTACTCGTTTAATCGATTTCTAAGGGTGAATAGTAAATTTACTGTGAATTTGAATAAAATCGTTCTTTGCTATCGGTCATGAGATAGAAAAACCATTTACTTGGACCTTAAAAAATTAATAACAATTTGGAACGAGCGGGTCTTCCTCTGATCACTTGCTCAATCGATTCCTAACGGTGAAGAGTAAATTTACTGTGGTTTTGAACAAAATCGTTCTTTGCTATCGGTCATGGACAGAAAAACCATTTACTTGGATCTTCAAAAATTAATAACAACATGGAAAGAGCGGGTCTTCCTTTGATTAGTTGCTGAATCGATTTTTGAGGATAAACAGTGAATGTAATGTGAGTTTGAACAAAATCGTTCTTTACTATCGGTCATGAGATAGAAAAACTAATTACTTGAAGCTATAAAAATTAATAACAATTTGGAAATAGCGGGTCTTCCTCAGATTACTTGCTTAATCCATTTCTAAGGGTGAATAGTCAATTTACTGTGAATTTGAACAAAATCGTTCTTTGCTATTGGTCATGTGATAGAAAAACCATTTACATGGACTTTAAAAAATTAATAACAATTTGCAAAGATCGGGTCTTCCTTTGATTACTTGCTGAATCGATTTCTAAGGGTAAATAGTAAATGTAATGTGAATTTGAACAAAATCGTTCTTTGCTATCGATCATAAGATAGAAGAACAATTTACTTGGACCTTAAAAAATTAATAACAATTTGGAAAGAGCGGGTCTTCCTCTGATCACTTGCTTAATCGATTCCTAAGGGTGAATAGAAAATTTACTGTGGATTTCGACAAAATCGTTTTTTGCTATCGATCATGGATAGAAAAACCATTTACTAGGAGCTTCAAAAATTAATAACAATTCGGAAAGAGCGGGTCTTCCTCTGATCACTTGCCTTAATCGATTCCTAAGGGTGAATAGTAAATTTACTGTGCATTTGAACAAAATCGTTCTTTGCTATCGGTAGTTGCTATGGATAGAAAAACCATTTACTTGGAACTTCGAAAATTAATAACAATTTGGGAAGAGCGGGTCTTCCTTTGATTACTTGCTGAATGGATTTCTATGCATAAATAGTGAATGTAATGTGAGTTTGAACAAAATCGTTCTTTGCTATCGGTCATGAGATAAAAAAACTATTTACTTGAATCTCTGAAAATTAATAACAATTTGGAAAGAGCGGGTCTTCCCCTGATTACTTGCTTAATCGATTCCTAAGCGTGAATAGTTAATTTACTGTGAATTTGAACAAAATCGTTCTTTGCTATTGGTCATGAGATAGAAAAACCATTTACTTGGACCTTAAAAAATTAATAACAATCTTATTATAGTGTTATAATTAATAACACTTGCTTAATCGATTCCTAAGGGTGAATAGTAAATTTACTGTGCATTTGAACAAAATCGTTCTTTACTATCGGTAGTTGCTATGGATAGAAAAACCATTTACTTGGAACTTCAAAAATTAATATCAATTTGGAAAGAGCGGGTCTTCCCCTGATTACTCGTTTAATCGATTTCTAAGGGTGAATAGTAAATTTACTGTGAATTTGAATAAAATCGTTCTTTGCTATCGGTCATGAGATAGAAAAACCATTTACTTGGACCTTAAAAAATTAATAACAATTTGGAACGAGCGGGTCTTCCTCTGATCACTTGCTCAATCGATTCCTAACGGTGAAGAGTAAATTTACTGTGGTTTTGAACAAAATCGTTCTTTGCTATCGGTCATGGACAGGAAAACCATTTACTTGGATCTTCAAAAATTAATAACAACATGGAAAGAGCGGGTCTTCCTTTGATTAGTTGCTTAATCGATTTTTGAGGATAAACTGTGAATGTAATGTGAGTTTGAACAAAATCGTTCTTTACTATCGGTCATGAGATAGAAAAACTAATTACTTGAAGCTATAAAAATTAATAACAATTTGGAAATAGCGGGTCTTCCTCAGATTACTTGCTTAATCCATTGCTAAGGGTGAATAGTCAATTTACTGTGAATTTGAACAAAATCGTTCTTTGCTATTGGTCATGAGATAGAAAAACCATTTACATGGACTTTAAAAAATTAATAACAATTTGCAAAGATCGGGTCTTCCTTTGATTACTTGGTGAATCGATTTCTAAGGGTAAATAGTAAATGCAATGTGAATTTGAACAAAATCGTTCTTTGCTATCGGTCATAAGATAAAAAAAACTATTTACTTGAAGCTCTAAAAATTAATAACCATTTGGAAAGAGCGGGTCTTCCTCTGATTACTTGCTTAATCGATTCCTAAGGGTGAATAGTATATTTTCTGTGAATTTGAACAAAATCGGTCTTTGCTATTGGTCGTGAGATAGAAAAACCATTTACTTGAACCTTAAAAAATTATTAACAATTTGGAAAGAGCGGGTCTTCCTCTGATCACTTGCTTAATCGATTCCTAACGGTGAATAGTAAATTTACTATGAATTTGAACAAAATCGTTCTTTGCTATCGGTCATGAGATAAAAAAAATATCTACTTGAAGCTCTAAAAATTAATAACAATTTGGAAAGAGCGGGTCTTCCTCTGATTACTTGCTTAATCGATTTCTAAGGGTGAATAGTAAATTTCCTGTGAATTTGAACAAAATCGTTCTTTGCTATCGGTCATGGATGAAAACCCATTTACTTGGAGCTTCAAAAATTAATAACAATTTGGAAAGAGCGGGTCTTTCTTTGATTACTTCCTGAATCGATTTTTAAGGATAAATAGTGAATGAAATGTGAGTTTGAACAAAATCGTTCTTTACTATCGGTCATGAGATAGAAAAAATATTTACTTGAAGTTCGAAAAATTAATAACAATTTGGAAAGGGCGGGTCTTCCTCTGATTACTTGCTTAATCGATTTCTAAGGGTGAATAGTAAATTTACTGTGAATTTGAACAAAATCGTTCTTTGCTATCGGTCATGAGATAGAAAAACCATTTACTTGCACCTTAAAAAATTAATAACAATTTGGAACGAGCGGGACTTCCTCTGATCACTTGCTCAATCGATTCCTAAAGGTGAATAGTAAATTTACTGTGGATTTCAACAAAATCGTTCTTTGGTATCGGTCATGGACAGAAAAACCATTTACTCGGAGCTTCAAAAATTAATAACAATTTGGAAAGCGCGGGTCTTCCTTTGATTACTTGCTGAATGGATTTCTAAGGGTAAATAGTAAATGTAATGTGAATTTGAACAAAATCGTTCTTTGCTATCGGTCATAAGATAGAAGAACAATTTACTTGGACTTAAAAAATTTATAACATTTTGGAAAAAGCAGGTCTTCCTCTGATCACTTGCTTAATCGATTCCTAAAGGTGAATAGTAAATTTACTGTGGATTTCAACAAAATCGTTCTTTGGTATCGGTCATGGACAGAAAAACCATTTACTCGGAGCTTCAAAAATTAATAACAATTTGGAAAGAGCGGGTCTTCCTCTGATCACTGGCTTAATCGATTCCTAAGGGTGAATAGTAAATTTACTGTGGATTTGAACAAAATCGTTCTTTGCTATCGGTAGTTGCTATGGTAGAAAAACCATTTACTTGGAGCTTCAGAAATTAATAACAATTTGGAAAGAGCGGGTCTTCCATTGATTACTTGCTGAATCGATTTCTAAGAATAAAAAGTAAATGTAAAGTGAGTTTGAACAAAATCGTTCTTTGCTATCGGTCATTTGATAAAAAAACTATTTACTTGAAGCTCTAAAAATTAATAACAATTTGGAAAGAGCGTGTCTTCCTCTGATTACTTGCTTAATCGATTTCTAAGGGTGAATAGTAAATTTACTGTGAATTTGAACAAAATCGTTCTTTGCTATTGGTCATGAGATAGAAAAACCATTTACTTGGACCTTACAAAATTAATAACAATTTGGAAAGAGCGGGTCTTCCTCTGATCACTTGCTTAATCGATTCCTAAGGGTGAATAGTAAATTTACTGTGAATTTGAACAAAATCGTTCTTTGCTATCGGTCATGGATAGAAACCCATTTACTTGGAGCTTCAAAAATTAATAACAACTTGGAAAGAGCGGGTCTTCCTTTGATTACTTGCTGAATCGATTTTTGAGGATAAATAGTGAATGTAATATGAGTTTGAACAAAATCGTTCTTTACTATCGGTCATGAGATAGAAAAACTATTTACTTGAAGCTCTAAAAATTAATAACAATTTGGAATGAGCAAGTCTTCCTCTGATTACTTCCTTAATCCATTTCTAAGGGTGAATAGTCAATTTACTGTGAATTTGAACGAAATCGTTCTTTGCTATTGGTCATGAGATAGAAAAACCATTTACATGGACTTTAAAAAATTAATAACAATTTGCAAAGATCGGGTCTTCCTTTGATTACTTGGTGAATCGATTTCTAAGGGTAAATAGTAAATGTAATGTGAATTTGAACAAAATCGTTCTTTGCTATCGGTCATAAGATAAAAAAAACTATTTACTTGAAGCTCTAAAAATTAATAACCATTTGGAAAGAGCGGGTCTTCCTCTGATTACTTCCTTAATCGATTCCTAAGGGTGAATAGTATATTTTCTGTGAATTTGAAAAAAATCGGTCTTTGCTATTGGTCGTGAGATAGAAAAACCATTTACTTGAACCTTAAAAAATTATTAACAATTTGAAAAGAGCGGGTCTTCCTCTGATCACTTGCTTAATCGATTCCTAACGGTGAATAGTAAATTTACTGTGAATTTGAACAAAATCGTTCTTTGCTATCGGTCATTTGATAAAAAAAATATTTACTTGAAGCTCTAAAAATTAATAACAATTTGGAAAGAGCGTGTCTTCCTCTGATTACTTGCTTAATCGATTTCTAAGGGTGAATAGTAAATTTACTGTGAATTTGAACAAAATCGTTCTTTGCTATTGGTCATGAGATAGAAAAACCATTTACTTGGACCTTAAAAAATTAATAACAATTTGGAAAGAGCGTGTCTTCCTCTGATTACTTGCTTAATCGATTTCTAAGGGTGAATAGTAAATTGACTGTGAATTTGAACAAAATCGTTCTTTGCTATTGGTCATGAGATAGAAAAACCATTTACTTGGACCTTAAAAAATTAATAACAATTTGGAAAGAGCGGGTCTTCCTCTGATCACTTGCTTAATCGATTCCTAAGGGTGAATAGTAAATTGACTGTGAATTTGAACAAAATCGTTCATTGCTATCGGTGATGGATAGAAAAACCATTTACGTGGAGATTCAAAAATGAATAACAATTTGGAAAGAGCGGGTCTCCCTCTGATCACTTGCTTAATCGATTCCTAAGGGTGAATAGTAAATTGACTGTGAATTTGAACAAAATCGTTCATTGCTATCGGTGATGGATAGAAAAACCATTTACGTGGAGCTTCAAAAATGAATAACAACTTGGAAAGAGCGGGTCTTCCTTTGATTACTTGCTGAATCGATTTTTGAGGATAAATAGTGAATGTAATATGAGTTTGAACAAAATCGTTCTTTACTATCGGTCATGAGATAGAAAAACTATTTACTTGAAGCTCTAAAAATTAATAACAATTTGGAATGAGCAAGTCGTCCTCTGATTACTTGCTTAATCGATTTCTAAGGGTGAATAGTCAATTTACTGTGAATTTGAACGAAATCGTTCTGTGCTATTGGTCATGAGATAGAAAAACCATTTACTTGGACTTTAAAAAATTAATAACAATTTGGATAAAGCGGGTCTTCCTCTGATCACTTGCTTAATCGATTCCTAAGGGTGAATATTAAATTGACTGTGAATTTGAACAAAATCGTTCATTGCTATCGGTGATGGATAGAAAAACCATTTACGTGGAGCTTCAAAAATGAATAACAATTTGGAAAGAGCGGGTCTCCCTCTGATCACTTGCTTAATCGATTCCTAAGGGTGAATAGTAAATTGACTGTGAATTTGAACAAAATCGTTCATTGCTATCGGTGATGGATAGAAAAACCATTTACGTGGAGCTTCAAAAATGAATAACAACTTGGAAAGAGCGGGTCTTCCTTTGATTACTTGCTGAATCGATTTTTGAGGATAAATAGTGAATGTAATATGAGTTTGAACAAAATCGTTCTTTACTATCGGTCATGAGATAGAAAAACTATTTACTTGAAGCTCTAAAAATTAATAACAATTTGGAAAGAGCGGGTCTTCCTCTGATTACTTGCTTAATCGATTTCTAAGGGTGAATAGTAAATTTAGAGTGAATTTGAACAAAATCGTTCTTTGCTATCGGTTATGAGATAGAAAAACCATTTACTTGGACCTTTAAAAATTAATAACAATTTGGAAAGAGCGGGTCTTCCTCTGATCACTTGCTTAGTCGATTCCTAAGGGTGAATAGTAAATTGAATGTGCATTTGAACAAAATCGTTATTTGCTATCGGTAGTTGCTATGGATAGAAAAACCATTTACTTGGAACTTCAAAAATTAATATCAATTTGGAAAGAGCGGGTCTTCCTTTGGTTACTTGCTGAATGGATTTCTAAGGATAAATAGTGAATGTAATGTGAGTTTGAACAAAATCGTTCATTACTATCGGTCATGAGATAGAAAAACTATTTACTTGAAGCTCTAAAAATTAAAAACAATTTGGAAAGAGCGGGTCTTCCTCTGATCACTTGCTCAATCGATTCCTAAGGGTGAAGAGTAAATTTACTGTGGTTTTGAACAAAATCGTTCTTTGCTATCGGTCTTGGACAGAAAAACCATTTACTTGGATCTTCAAAAATTAATAACAACATGGAAAGAGCGGGTCTTCCTTTGATTAGTTGCTGAATCGATTTTTGAGGATAAATAGTGAATGTAATGTGAGTTTGAACAAAATCGTTCTTTACTATCGGTCATGAGATAGAAAAACTATTTACTTGAAGCTATAAAAATTAATAACAATTTGGAAATAGCGGGTCTTCCTCAGATTCCTTGCTTAATCCATTTCTAAGGGTGAATAGTCAATTTACTGTGAATTTGAACGAAATCGTTCTTTGCTATTGGTCATGAGATAGAAAAACCATTTACATGGACTTTAAAAAATTAATAACAATTTGGAAAAAGCGGTTCTTCCTCTGATTACTTGCTTAATCGATTTCTAAGGGTGAATAGTAAATTAAGAGTGAATTTGAACAAAATCGTTCTTTGCTATCGATCATGAGATAAAAAAACCATTTACTTGGACCTTAAAAAATTAATAACAATTTGGAAAGAGCGGGTCTTCCTCTGATCACTTGCTTAATCGATTCCTAAGGGTGAATAGTAAATTTACTGTGAATTTGAACAAAATCGTTCTTTGCTATCGGTCATGGATAGAAACCCATTTACTTGGAGCTTCAAAAATTAATAACAACTTGGAAAGAGCGGGTCTTCCTTTGATTACTTGCTGAATCGATTTTTGAGGATAAATAGTGAATGTAATATGAGTTTGAACAAAATCGTTCTTTACTATCGGTCATGAGATAGAAAAACTATTTACTTGAAGCTCTAAAAATTAATAACAATTTGGAATGAGCAAGTCTTCCTCTGATTACTTCCTTAATCCATTTCTAAGGGTGAATAGTCAATTTACTGTGAATTTGAACGAAATCGTTCTTTGCTATTGGTCATGAGATAGAAAAACCATTTACATGGACTTTAAAAAATTAATAACAATTTGCAAAGATCGGGTCTTCCTTTGATTACTTGGTGAATCGATTTCTAAGGGTAAATAGTAAATGTAATGTGAATTTGAACAAAATCGTTCTTTGCTATCGGTCATAAGATAAAAAAAACTATTTACTTGAAGCTCTAAAAATTAATAACCATTTGGAAAGAGCGGGTCTTCCTCTGATTACTTCCTTAATCGATTCCTAAGGGTGAATAGTATATTTTCTGTGAATTTGAAAAAAATCGGTCTTTGCTATTGGTCGTGAGATAGAAAAACCATTTACTTGAACCTTAACAAATTATTAACAATTTGAAAAGAGCGGGTCTTCCTCTGATCACTTGCTTAATCGATTCCTAACGGTGAATAGTAAATTTACTGTGAATTTGAACAAAATCGTTCTTTGCTATCGGTCATGAGATAAAAAAAATATTTACTTGAAGCTCTAAAAATTAATAACAATTTGGAAAGAGCGGGTCTTCCTCTGATTACTTGCTTAATCGATTTCTAAGCGTGAATAGTAAATTTCCTGTGAATTTGAACAAAATCGTTCTTTGCTATCGGTCATGGATGAAAACCCATTTACTTGGAGCTTCAAAAATTAATAACAATTTGGAAATAGCGGGTCTTTCTTTGATTACTTCCTGAATCGATTTTTAAGGATAAATAGTGAATGAAATGTGAGTTTGAACAAAATCGTTCTTTACTATCGGTCATGAGATAGAAAAAATATTTACTTGAAGTTCGAAAAATTAATAACAATTTGGAAAGGGCGGGTCTTCCTCTGATTACTTGCTTAATCGATTTCTAAGGGTGAATAGTAAATTTACTGTGAATTTGAACAAAATCGTTCTTTGCTATCGGTCATGAGATAGAAAAACCATTTACTTGCACCTGAAAAAATTAATAACAATTTGGAACGAGCGGGACTTCCTCTGATCACTTGCTCAATCGATTCCTAAAGGTGAATAGTAAATTTACTGTGGATTTCAACAAAATCGTTCTTTGGTATCGGTCATGGACAGAAAAACCATTTACTCGGAGCTTCAAAAATTAATAACAATTTGGAAAGCGCGGGTCTTCCTTTGATTACTTGCTGAATGGATTTCTAAGGGTAAATAGTAAATGTAATGTGAATTTGAACAAAATCGTTCTTTGCTATCGGTCATAAGATAGAAGAACAATTTACTTGGACTTAAAAAATTTATAACATTTTGGAAAAAGCAGGTCTTCCTCTGATCACTTGCTTAATCGATTCCTAAAGGTGAATAGTAAATTTACTGTGGATTTCAACAAAATCGTTCTTTGGTATCGGTCATGGACAGAAAAACCATTTACTCGGAGCTTCAAAAATTAATAACAATTTGGAAAGAGCGGGTCTTCCTCTGATCACTGGCTTAATCGATTCCTAAGGGTGAATAGTAAATTTACTGTGGATTTGAACAAAATCGTTCTTTGCTATCGGTAGTTGCTATGGTAGAAAAACCATTTACTTGGAGCTTCAGAAATTAATAACAATTTGGAAAGAGCGGGTCTTCCATTGATTACTTGCTGAATCGATTTCTAAGAATAAAAAGTAAATGTAAAGTGAGTTTGAACAAAATCGTTCTTTGCTATCGGTCATTTGATAAAAAAACTATTTACTTGAAGCTCTAAAAATTAATAACAATTTGGAAAGAGCGTGTCTTCCTCTGATTACTTGCTTAATCGATTTCTAAGGGTGAATAGTAAATTTACTGTGAATTTGAACAAAATCGTTCTTTGCTATTGGTCATGAGATAGAAAAACCATTTACTTGGACCTTACAAAATTAATAACAATTTGGAAAGAGCGGGTCTTCCTCTGATCACTTGCTTAATCGATTCCTAAGGGTGAATAGTAAATTTACTGTGAATTTGAACAAAATCGTTCTTTGCTATCGGTCATGGATAGAAACCCATTTACTTGGAGCTTCAAAAATTAATAACAACTTGGAAAGAGCGGGTCTTCCTTTGATTACTTGCTGAATCGATTTTTGAGGATAAATAGTGAATGTAATATGAGTTTGAACAAAATCGTTCTTTACTATCGGTCATGAGATAGAAAAACTATTTACTTGAAGCTCTAAAAATTAATAACAATTTGGAATGAGCAAGTCTTCCTCTGATTACTTCCTTAATCCATTTCTAAGGGTGAATAGTCAATTTACTGTGAATTTGAACGAAATCGTTCTTTGCTATTGGTCATGAGATAGAAAAACCATTTACATGGACTTTAAAAAATTAATAACAATTTGCAAAGATCGGGTCTTCCTTTGATTACTTGGTGAATCGATTTCTAAGGGTAAATAGTAAATGTAATGTGAATTTGAACAAAATCGTTCTTTGCTATCGGTCATAAGATAAAAAAAACTATTTACTTGAAGCTCTAAAAATTAATAACCATTTGGAAAGAGCGGGTCTTCCTCTGATTACTTCCTTAATCGATTCCTAAGGGTGAATAGTATATTTTCTGTGAATTTGAAAAAAATCGGTCTTTGCTATTGGTCGTGAGATAGAAAAACCATTTACTTGAACCTTAAAAAATTATTAACAATTTGAAAAGAGCGGGTCTTCCTCTGATCACTTGCTTAATCGATTCCTAACGGTGAATAGTAAATTTACTGTGAATTTGAACAAAATCGTTCTTTGCTATCGGTCATTTGATAAAAAAAATATTTACTTGAAGCTCTAAAAATTAATAACAATTTGGAAAGAGCGTGTCTTCCTCTGATTACTTGCTTAATCGATTTCTAAGGGTGAATAGTAAATTTACTGTGAATTTGAACAAAATCGTTCTTTGCTATTGGTCATGAGATAGAAAAACCATTTACTTGGACCTTAAAAAATTAATAACAATTTGGAAAGAGCGTGTCTTCCTCTGATTACTTGCTTAATCGATTTCTAAGGGTGAATAGTAAATTGACTGTGAATTTGAACAAAATCGTTCTTTGCTATTGGTCATGAGATAGAAAAACCATTTACTTGGACCTTAAAAAATTAATAACAATTTGGAAAGAGCGGGTCTTCCTCTGATCACTTGCTTAATCGATTCCTAAGGGTGAATAGTAAATTGACTGTGAATTTGAACAAAATCGTTCATTGCTATCGGTGATGGATAGAAAAACCATTTACGTGGAGATTCAAAAATGAATAACAATTTGGAAAGAGCGGGTCTCCCTCTGATCACTTGCTTAATCGATTCCTAAGGGTGAATAGTAAATTGACTGTGAATTTGAACAAAATCGTTCATTGCTATCGGTGATGGATAGAAAAACCATTTACGTGGAGCTTCAAAAATGAATAACAACTTGGAAAGAGCGGGTCTTCCTTTGATTACTTGCTGAATCGATTTTTGAGGATAAATAGTGAATGTAATATGAGTTTGAACAAAATCGTTCTTTACTATCGGTCATGAGATAGAAAAACTATTTACTTGAAGCTCTAAAAATTAATAACAATTTGGAATGAGCAAGTCGTCCTCTGATTACTTGCTTAATCGATTTCTAAGGGTGAATAGTCAATTTACTGTGAATTTGAACGAAATCGTTCTGTGCTATTGGTCATGAGATAGAAAAACCATTTACTTGGACTTTAAAAAATTAATAACAATTTGGATAAAGCGGGTCTTCCTCTGATCACTTGCTTAATCGATTCCTAAGGGTGAATATTAAATTGACTGTGAATTTGAACAAAATCGTTCATTGCTATCGGTGATGGATAGAAAAACCATTTACGTGGAGCTTCAAAAATGAATAACAATTTGGAAAGAGCGGGTCTCCCTCTGATCACTTGCTTAATCGATTCCTAAGGGTGAATAGTAAATTGACTGTGAATTTGAACAAAATCGTTCATTGCTATCGGTGATGGATAGAAAAACCATTTACGTGGAGCTTCAAAAATGAATAACAACTTGGAAAGAGCGGGTCTTCCTTTGATTACTTGCTGAATCGATTTTTGAGGATAAATAGTGAATGTAATATGAGTTTGAACAAAATCGTTCTTTACTATCGGTCATGAGATAGAAAAACTATTTACTTGAAGCTCTAAAAATTAATAACAATTTGGAAAGAGCGGGTCTTCCTCTGATTACTTGCTTAATCGATTTCTAAGGGTGAATAGTAAATTTAGAGTGAATTTGAACAAAATCGTTCTTTGCTATCGGTTATGAGATAGAAAAACCATTTACTTGGACCTTTAAAAATTAATAACAATTTGGAAAGAGCGGGTCTTCCTCTGATCACTTGCTTAGTCGATTCCTAAGGGTGAATAGTAAATTGAATGTGCATTTGAACAAAATCGTTATTTGCTATCGGTAGTTGCTATGGATAGAAAAACCATTTACTTGGAACTTCAAAAATTAATATCAATTTGGAAAGAGCGGGTCTTCCTTTGGTTACTTGCTGAATGGATTTCTAAGGATAAATAGTGAATGTAATGTGAGTTTGAACAAAATCGTTCATTACTATCGGTCATGAGATAGAAAAACTATTTACTTGAAGCTCTAAAAATTAAAAACAATTTGGAAAGAGCGGGTCTTCCTCTGATCACTTGCTCAATCGATTCCTAAGGGTGAAGAGTAAATTTACTGTGGTTTTGAACAAAATCGTTCTTTGCTATCGGTCTTGGACAGAAAAACCATTTACTTGGATCTTCAAAAATTAATAACAACATGGAAAGAGCGGGTCTTCCTTTGATTAGTTGCTGAATCGATTTTTGAGGATAAATAGTGAATGTAATGTGAGTTTGAACAAAATCGTTCTTTACTATCGGTCATGAGATAGAAAAACTATTTACTTGAAGCTATAAAAATTAATAACAATTTGGAAATAGCGGGTCTTCCTCAGATTCCTTGCTTAATCCATTTCTAAGGGTGAATAGTCAATTTACTGTGAATTTGAACGAAATCGTTCTTTGCTATTGGTCATGAGATAGAAAAACCATTTACATGGACTTTAAAAAATTAATAACAATTTGGAAAAAGCGGTTCTTCCTCTGATTACTTGCTTAATCGATTTCTAAGGGTGAATAGTAAATTAAGAGTGAATTTGAACAAAATCGTTCTTTGCTATCGATCATGAGATAAAAAAACCATTTACTTGGACCTTAAAAAATTAATAACAATTTGGAAAGAGCGGGTCTTCCTCTGATCACTTGCTTAATCGATTCCTAAGGGTGAATAGTAAATTTACTGTGAATTTGAACAAAATCGTTCTTTGCTATCGGTCATGGATAGAAACCCATTTACTTGGAGCTTCAAAAATTAATAACAACTTGGAAAGAGCGGGTCTTCCTTTGATTACTTGCTGAATCGATTTTTGAGGATAAATAGTGAATGTAATATGAGTTTGAACAAAATCGTTCTTTACTATCGGTCATGAGATAGAAAAACTATTTACTTGAAGCTCTAAAAATTAATAACAATTTGGAATGAGCAAGTCTTCCTCTGATTACTTCCTTAATCCATTTCTAAGGGTGAATAGTCAATTTACTGTGAATTTGAACGAAATCGTTCTTTGCTATTGGTCATGAGATAGAAAAACCATTTACATGGACTTTAAAAAATTAATAACAATTTGCAAAGATCGGGTCTTCCTTTGATTACTTGGTGAATCGATTTCTAAGGGTAAATAGTAAATGTAATGTGAATTTGAACAAAATCGTTCTTTGCTATCGGTCATAAGATAAAAAAAACTATTTACTTGAAGCTCTAAAAATTAATAACCATTTGGAAAGAGCGGGTCTTCCTCTGATTACTTCCTTAATCGATTCCTAAGGGTGAATAGTATATTTTCTGTGAATTTGAAAAAAATCGGTCTTTGCTATTGGTCGTGAGATAGAAAAACCATTTACTTGAACCTTAAAAAATTATTAACAATTTGAAAAGAGCGGGTCTTCCTCTGATCACTTGCTTAATCGATTCCTAACGGTGAATAGTAAATTTACTGTGAATTTGAACAAAATCGTTCTTTGCTATCGGTCATGAGATAAAAAAAATATTTACTTGAAGCTCTAAAAATTAATAACAATTTGGAAAGAGCGGGTCTTCCTCTGATTACTTGCTTAATCGATTTCTAAGCGTGAATAGTAAATTTCCTGTGAATTTGAACAAAATCGTTCTTTGCTATCGGTCATGGATGAAAACCCATTTACTTGGAGCTTCAAAAATTAATAACAATTTGGAAATAGCGGGTCTTTCTTTGATTACTTCCTGAATCGATTTTTAAGGATAAATAGTGAATGAAATGTGAGTTTGAACAAAATCGTTCTTTACTATCGGTCATGAGATAGAAAAAATATTTACTTGAAGTTCGAAAAATTAATAACAATTTGGAAAGGGCGGGTCTTCCTCTGATTACTTGCTTAATCGATTTCTAAGGGTGAATAGTAAATTTACTGTGAATTTGAACAAAATCGTTCTTTGCTATCGGTCATGAGATAGAAAAACCATTTACTTGCACCTGAAAAAATTAATAACAATTTGGAACGAGCGGGACTTCCTCTGATCACTTGCTCAATCGATTCCTAAAGGTGAATAGTAAATTTACTCTGGATTTCAACAAAATCGTTCTTTGGTATCGGTCATGGACAGAAAAACCATTTACTCGGAGCTTCAAAAATTAATAACAATTTGGAAAGCGCGGGTCTTCCTTTGATTACTTGCTGAATGGATTTCTAAGGGTAAATAGTAAATGTAATGTGAATTTGAACAAAATCGTTCTTTGCTATCGGTCATAAGATAGAAGAACAATTTACTTGGACTTAAAAAATTTATAACATTTTGGAAAAAGCAGGTCTTCCTCTGATCACTTGCTGAATCGATTCCTAAAGGTGAATAGTAAATTTACTGTGGATTTCAACAAAATCGTTCTTTGGTATCGGTCATGGACAGAAAAACCATTTACTCGGAGCTTCAAAAATTAATAACAATTTGGAAAGAGCGGGTCTTCCTCTGATCACTGGCTTAATCGATTCCTAAGGGTGAATAGTAAATTTACTGTGGATTTGAACAAAATCGTTCTTTGCTATCGGTAGTTGCTATGGTAGAAAAACCATTTACTTGGAGCTTCAGAAATTAATAACAATTTGGAAAGAGCGGGTCTTCCATTGATTACTTGCTGAATCGATTTCTAAGAATAAAAAGTAAATGTAAAGTGAGTTTGAACAAAATCGTTCTTTGCTATCGGTCATTTGATAAAAAAACTATTTACTTGAAGCTCTAAAAATTAATAACAATTTGGAAAGAGCGTGTCTTCCTCTGATTACTTGCTTAATCGATTTCTAAGGGTGAATAGTAAATTTACTGTGAATTTGAACAAAATCGTTCTTTGCTATTGGTCATGAGATAGAAAAACCATTTACTTGGACCTTAAAAAATTAATAACAATTTGGAAAGAGCGTGTCTTCCTCTGATTACTTGCTTAATCGATTTCTAAGGGTGAATAGTAAATTGACTGTGAATTTGAACAAAATCGTTCTTTGCTATTGGTCATGAGATAGAAAAACCATTTACTTGGACCTTAAAAAATTAATAACAATTTGGAAAGAGCGGGTCTTCCTCTGATCACTTGCTTAATCGATTCCTAAGGGTGAATAGTAAATTGACTGTGAATTTGAACAAAATCGTTCATTGCTATCGGTGATGGATAGAAAAACCATTTACGTGGAGATTCAAAAATGAATAACAATTTGGAAAGAGCGGGTCTCCCTCTGATCACTTGCTTAATCGATTCCTAAGGGTGAATAGTAAATTGACTGTGAATTTGAACAAAATCGTTCATTGCTATCGGTGATGGATAGAAAAACCATTTACGTGGAGCTTCAAAAATGAATAACAACTTGGAAAGAGCGGGTCTTCCTTTGATTACTTGCTGAATCGATTTTTGAGGATAAATAGTGAATGTAATATGAGTTTGAACAAAATCGTTCTTTACTATCGGTCATGAGATAGAAAAACTATTTACTTGAAGCTCTAAAAATTAATAACAATTTGGAATGAGCAAGTCGTCCTCTGATTACTTGCTTAATCGATTTCTAAGGGTGAATAGTCAATTTACTGTGAATTTGAACGAAATCGTTCTGTGCTATTGGTCATGAGATAGAAAAACCATTTACTTGGACTTTAAAAAATTAATAACAATTTGGATAAAGCGGGTCTTCCTCTGATCACTTGCTTAATCGATTCCTAAGGGTGAATATTAAATTGACTGTGAATTTGAACAAAATCGTTCATTGCTATCGGTGATGGATAGAAAAACCATTTACGTGGAGCTTCAAAAATGAATAACAATTTGGAAAGAGCGGGTCTCCCTCTGATCACTTGCTTAATCGATTCCTAAGGGTGAATAGTAAATTGACTGTGAATTTGAACAAAATCGTTCATTGCTATCGGTGATGGATAGAAAAACCATTTACGTGGAGCTTCAAAAATGAATAACAACTTGGAAAGAGCGGGTCTTCCTTTGATTACTTGCTGAATCGATTTTTGAGGATAAATAGTGAATGTAATATGAGTTTGAACAAAATCGTTCTTTACTATCGGTCATGAGATAGAAAAACTATTTACTTGAAGCTCTAAAAATTAATAACAATTTGGAATGAGCAAGTCGTCCTCTGATTACTTGCTTAATCGATTTCTAAGGGTGAATAGTCAATTTACTGTGAATTTGAACGAAATCGTTCTGTGCTATTGGTCATGAGATAGAAAAACCATTTACTTGGACTTTAAAAAATTAATAACAATTTGGATAAAGCGGGTCTTCCTCTGATCACTTGCTTAATCGATTCCTAAGGGTGAATATTAAATTGACTGTGAATTTGAACAAAATCGTTCATTGCTATCGGTGATGGATAGAAAAACCATTTACGTGGAGCTTCAAAAATGAATAACAATTTGGAAAGAGCGGGCCTTCCTTTGATTACTTGCTGAGTCGATTTCTAAGGATAAATGGTGAAAGTAATGTGAGTTTGAACAAAGTCGTTCTTTGCTATCGGTCATGTGATAGAAAAACTATTTACTTGAAGCTCTAAAAATTAATAACAATTTGGAAAGAGCGGGTCTTCCTCTGATTACTTGCTTAATCGATTTCTAAGGGTGAATAGTAAATTTAGAGTGAATTTGAACAAAATCGTTCTTTGCTATCGGTTATGAGATAGAAAAACCATTTACTTGGACCTTTAAAAATTAATAACAATTTGGAAAGAGCGGGTCTTCCTCTGATCACTTGCTTAGTCGATTCCTAAGGGTGAATAGTAAATTGAATGTGCATTTGAACAAAATCGTTATTTGCTATCGGTAGTTGCTATGGATAGAAAAACCATTTACTTGGAACTTCAAAAATTAATATCAATTTGGAAAGAGCGGGTCTTCCTTTGGTTACTTGCTGAATGGATTTCTAAGGATAAATAGTGAATGTAATGTGAGTTTGAACAAAATCGTTCATTACTATCGGTCATGAGATAGAAAAACTATTTACTTGAAGCTCTAAAAATTAAAAACAATTTGGAAAGAGCGGGTCTTCCTCTGATCACTTGCTCAATCGATTCCTAAGGGTGAAGAGTAAATTTACTGTGGTTTTGAACAAAATCGTTCTTTGCTATCGGTCTTGGACAGAAAAACCATTTACTTGGATCTTCAAAAATTAATAACAACATGGAAAGAGCGGGTCTTCCTTTGATTAGTTGCTGAATCGATTTTTGAGGATAAATAGTGAATGTAATGTGAGTTTGAACAAAATCGTTCTTTACTATCGGTCATGAGATAGAAAAACTATTTACTTGAAGCTATAAAAATTAATAACAATTTGGAAATAGCGGGTCTTCCTCAGATTCCTTGCTTAATCCATTTCTAAGGGTGAATAGTCAATTTACTGTGAATTTGAACGAAATCGTTCTTTGCTATTGGTCATGAGATAGAAAAACCATTTACATGGACTTTAAAAAATTAATAACAATTTGGAAAAAGCGGTTCTTCCTCTGATTACTTGCTTTATCGATTAGTAACGGTGCATAGTAAATTTACTGTGAATTTGAACAAAATCGTTCTTTGCTATTGGTCATGAGATAGAAAAACCATTTACATGGACTTTAAAAAATTAATAACAATTTGGAAAAAGCGGTTCTTCCTCTGATTACTTGCTTAATCGATTTCTAAGGGTGAATAGTAAATTAAGAGTGAATTTGAACAAAATCGTTCTTTGCTATCGATCATGAGATAAAAAAACCATTTACTTGGACCTTAAAAAATTAATAACAATTTGGAAAGAGCGGGTCTTCCTCTGATCACTTGCTTTATCGATTCGTAACGGTGCATAGTAAATGTAATGTGAATTTGAACAAAATCGTTCTTTGCTATCGATCATAAGATAGAAGAACAATTTACTTGGACCTTAAAAAATTAATAACAATTTGGAAAGAGCGGGTCTTCCTCTGATCACTTGCTTAATCGATTCCTAAGGGTGAATAGTAAATTTACTGTGGATTTCGACAAAATCGTTTTTTGCTATCGATCATGGATAGAAAAACCATTTACTAGGAGCTTCAAAAATTAATAACAATTCGGAAAGAGCGGGTCTTCCTCTGATCACTTGCCTTAATCGATTCCTAAGGGTGAATAGTAAATTTACTGTGCATTTGAACAAAATCGTTCTTTGCTATCGGTAGTTGCTATGGATAGAAAAACCATTTACTTGGAACTTCAAAAATTAATAACAATTTGGGAAGAGCGGGTCTTCCTTTGATTACTTGCTGAATGGATTTCTATGGATAAATAGTGAATGTAATGTGAGTTTGAACAAAATCGTTCTTTGCTATCGGTCATGAGATAAAAAAACTATTTACTTGAATCTCTAAAAATTAATAACAATTTGGAAAGAGCGGGTCTTCCCCTGATTACTTGCTTAATCGATTCCTAAGCGTGAATAGTTAATTTACTGTGAATTTGAACAAAATCGTTCTTTGCTATTGGTCATGAGATAGAAAAACCATTTACTTGGACCTTAAAAAATTAATAACAATTTGGAAAGAGCGGGTCTTCCTCTGATCACTTGCTTAATCGATTCCTAACCGTGAATAGTAAATTTACTGTGAAATTGAACAAAATCGTTCTTTGCCATCGGTCATGGATAAAAAAACCATTTACTTGGAGATTCAAAAATTAATAACAATTTGGAAAGAGCGTGTCTTCCTTTGATTACTTGCTGAATCAATTTCTAAGGATAAATAGTGAATGTAAAGTGAGTTTGAACAAAATCGTTCTTTGCCATCGGTCATGAGATAGGAAAATTATTTACTTGAAGCTCTAAAAATTAATAACAATTTGGAAAGAGCGGGTCTTCCTCTGATTACGTGCTTAATCGATTTCTAAGGGTGAATAGTAAATTTACTGCGAATTTGAAGGAAATCGTTATTTGCTATCGGTAATGAGATAGAAAAACCATTTACTTGGACCTTAAAAAATTAATAACAATTTGGAAAGAGCGGGTCTTCCTCTGATCACTTGCTTAATCGATTCCTAAGGGTGAATAGTAAATTTACTGTGCATTTGAACAAAATCGTTCTTTGCTATCGGTAGTTGCTATGGATAGAAAAACCATTTACTTGGAACTTCAAAAATTAATAACAATTTGGAAAGAGCGGGTCTTCCTTTGATTACTTGCTGAATCGATTTCTAATGGTAAATAGTAAATGTAATGTGAATTTGAACAAAATCGTTCTTTGCTATCGGTCATGGACAGAAAAACCATTTAATTGGATCTTCAAAAATTAATAACAACATGGAAAGAGCGGGTCTTCCTTTGATTAGTTGCTGAATCGATTTTTGAGGATAAATAGCGAATGTAATGTGAATTTGAACAAAATTGTTCTTTGCTATCGGTCATGAGATAGAAAAACCATTTACTTGGACCTTAAAAAATTAATAACAATTTGGAACGAGCGGGTCTTCCTCTGATCACTTGCTCAATCGATTCCTAAGGGTGAAGAGTAAATTTACTGTGGTTTTGAACAAAATCGTTCTTTGCTATCGGTCATGGTCAGAAAAACCATTTACTTGGATCTTCAAAAATTAATAACATCATGGAAAGAGCGGGTCTTCCTTTGATTAGTTGCTGAATCGATTTTTGAGGATAAATAGTGAATGTAATGTGAGTTTGAACAAAATCGTTATTTACTATCGGTCATGAAATAGAAAAACTATTTACTTGAAGCTATAAAAATTAATAACAATTTGGAAAGAGCCGGTCTTCCTCTGATTACTTGCTTAATCGATTTCTAAGGGTGAATAATCAATTTACTGTGAATTTGAACGAAATCGTTCTTTGCTATTGGTCATGAGATAGAAAAACCATTTACTTGGAGCTTCAAAAATTAATAACAATTTGGAAAGAGCGGGTCTTCATTTGATCACTTGCTCAATCGATTCCTAAGGGTGAAGAGTAAATTTACTGTGGTTTTGAACAAAATCGTTCTTTGCTATCGGTCATGGACAGAAAAACCATTTACTTGGATCTTCAAAAATTAATAACAACATGGAAAGAGCGGGTCTTCCTTTGATTAGTTGCTGAATCGATTTTTGAGGATAAATAGTGAATGTAATGTGAGTTTGAACAAAATCGTTATTTACTATCGGTCATGAAATAGAAAAACTATTTACTTGAAGCTATAAAAATTAATAACAATTCGGAAATAGCGGGTCTTCCTCAGATTACTTGCTTAATCCATTTCTAAGTTTGAATAGTCAATTTACTGTGAATTTGAACAAAATCGTTCTTTGCTATTGGTCATGAGATAGATAAACCATTTACATGGACTTTAAAAAATTAATAACAATTTGGAAAAAGCGGGTCTTCCTCTGATTACTTGCTTAATAGATTTCTAAGGGTGAATAGTAAATTTACTGTGAATTTGAACAAAATCGTTCTTTGCTATTGGTCATGAGATAGAAAAACCATTTACTTGGACCTTAAAAAATTAATAACAATTTGGAAAGAGCGGGTCTTCCTCTGATCACTTGCTTAATCGATTCCTAAGGGTGAAGAGTAAATTTACTGTGGTTTTGAACAAAATCGTTCCTTGCTATCGGCCATGGACAGAAAAACCATTTACTTGGATCTTCAAAAATTAATAACAACATGGAAAGAGCGGGTCTTCCTTTGATTAGTTGCTGAATCGATTTTTGAGGATAAATAGTGAATGTAATGTGAATTTTAACAAAATTGTTCTTTGCTATCGGTCATGAGATAGAAAAACCATTTACTTGGACCTTAAAAAATTAATAACAATTTGGAACGAGCGGGTCTTCCTCTGATCACTTGCTCAATCGATTCCTAAGGGTGAAGTGTAAATTTACTGTGGTTTTGAACAAAATCGTTCTTTGCTATCGGTCATGGACAGAAAAACCATTTACTTGGATCTTCAAAAATTAATAACAACATGGAAAGAGCGGGTCTTCCTTTGATTAGTTGCTGAATCGATTTTTGAGGATAAATAGTGAATGTAATGTGAGTTTGAAAAAAATCGTTATTTACTATCGGTCATGAAATAGAAAAACTATTTACTTGAAGCTATAAAAATTAATAACAATTTGGAAATAGCGGGTCTTCCTCAGATTACGTGCTTAATCCATTTCTAAGGGTGAATAGTCAATTTACTGTGAATTTGAACGAAATCGTTCTTTGCTATTGGTCATGAGATAGAAAAACCATTTACATGGACTTTAAAAAATTAATAACAATTTGCAAAGATCGGGTCTTCCTTTGATTACTTGGTGAATCGATTTCTAAGGGTAAATAGTAAATGTAATGTGAATTTGAACAAAATCGTTCTTTGCTATCGGTCATAAGATAAAAAAAACTATTTACTTGAAGCTCTAAAAATTAATAACCATTTGGAAAGAGCGGGTCTTCCTCTGATTACTTGCTTAATCGATTCCTAAGGGTGAATAGTATATTTTCTGTGAATTTGAACAAAATCGGTCTTTGCTATTGGTCGTGAGATAGAAAAACCATTTACTTGAACCTTAAAAAATTATTAACAATTTGGAAAGAGCGGGTCTTCCTCTGATCACTTGCTTAATCGATTCCTAACGGTGAATAGTAAATTTACTATGAATTTGAACAAAATCGTTCTTTGCTATCGGTCATGAGATAAAAAAAATATTTACTTGAAGCTCTAAAAATTAATAACAATTTGGAAAGAGCGGGTCTTCCTCTGATTACTTGCTTAATCGATTTCTAAGGGTGAATAGTAAATTTCCTGTGAATTTGAACAAAATCGTTCTTTGCTATCGGTCATGGATGAAAACCCATTTACTTGGAGCTTCAAAAATTAATAACAATTTGGAAAGAGCGGGTCTTTCTTTGATTACTTCCTGAATCGATTTTTAAGGATAAATAGTGAATGAAATGTGAGTTTGAACAAAATCGTTCTTTACTATCGGTCATGAGATAGAAAAAATATTTACTTGAAGTTCGAAAAATTAATAACAATTTGGAAAGGGCGGGTCTTCCTCTGATTACTTGCTTAATCGATTTCTAAGGGTGAATAGTAAATTTACTGTCAATTTGAACAAAATCGTTCTTTGCTATCGGTCATGAGATAGAAAAACCATTTACTTGCACCTGAAAAAATTAATAACAATTTGGAACGAGCGGGACTTCCTCTGATCACTTGCTCAATCGATTCCTAAAGGTGAATAGTAAATTTACTGTGGATTTCAACAAAATCGTTCTTTGGTATCGGTCATGGACAGAAAAACCATTTACTCGGAGCTTCAAAAATTAATAACAATTTGGAAAGCGCGGGTCTTCCTTTGATTACTTGCTGAATGGATTTCTAAGGGTAAATAGTAAATGTAATGTGAATTTGAACAAAATCGTTCTTTGCTATCGGTCATAAGATAGAAGAACAATTTACTTGGACTTAAAAAATTTATAACATTTTGGAAAAAGCAGGTCTTCCTCTGATCACTTGCTTAATCGATTCCTAAAGGTGAATAGTAAATTTACTGTGGATTTCAACAAAATCGTTCTTTGGTATCGGTCATGGACAGAAAAACCATTTACTCGGAGCTTCAAAAATTAATAACAATTTGGAAAGAGCGGGTCTTCCTCTGATCACTGGCTTAATCGATTCCTAAGGGTGAATAGTAAATTTACTGTGGATTTGAACAAAATCGTTCTTTGCTATCGGTAGTTGCTATGGTAGAAAAACCATTTACTTGGAGCTTCAGAAATTAATAACAATTTGGAAAGAGCGGGTCTTCCATTGATTACTTGCTGAATCGATTTCTAAGAATAAAAAGTAAATGTAAAGTGAGTTTGAACAAAATCGTTCTTTGCTATCGGTCATTTGATAAAAAAACTATTTACTTGAAGCTCTAAAAATTAATAACAATTTGGAAAGAGCGTGTCTTCCTCTGATTACTTGCTTAATCGATTTCTAAGGGTGAATAGTAAATTTACTGTGAATTTGAACAAAATCGTTCTTTGCTATTGGTCATGAGATAGAAAAACCATTTACTTGGACCTTAAAAAATTAATAACAATTTGGAAAGAGCGGGTCTTCCTCTGATTACTTGCTTAATCGATTTCTAAGGGTGAATAGTAAATTTACTGTGAATTGGAACAAAATCGTTCTTTGCTATTGGTCTTGAGATCGAAAAACCATTTACTTGGACCTTAAAAAATTAATAATAAATTGGAATGAGCGGGTCTTCTTCTAATCACTTGCTTAATCGATTCCTAAGGGTGAATAGTAATTTTACTGTGGATTTGAACAAAATCGTTCTTTGCTATCGGTCATCTGATAGAAAAACCATTTACTTGGAGCTTCAAAAATTAATAATAATTTGGAAATATCGGGTCTTCCTTTGATTACTTGCTGAATCGATTTCTAAGGGTAAATAGTAAATGTAATGTGAATTTGAACAAAATCGTTGTTTGCTATCGGTCATCAGATAGAAGAACAATTTACTTGGACCTTAAAAAATTAATAACAATTTGGAAAGAGCGGGTCTTCCTCTGATCACTTGCTTAATCGATTCCTAAGGGTGAATAGTAAATTTACTGTGCATTTGAACAAAATCGTTCTTTGCTATCGGTAGTTGCTATGGATAGAAAAACCATTTACTTGGAACTTCAAAAATTAATATCAATTTGGAAAGAGCGGGTCTTCCTTTGATTACTTGCTGAATGGATTTCTAAGGATAAATAGTGAATGTAATGTGAGTTTGAACAAAATCGTTCTTTACTATCGGTCATGAGATAGAAAAACTATTTACTTGAAGCTCTAAAAATTAATAACAATTTGGAAAGAGCGGGTCTTCCTCTGATCACTTGCTTAATCGATTCCTAAGGGTGAATAGTAAATTTACTGTGAATTTGAACAAAATCGTTCTTTGCTATCGGTCATGGATAGAAACCCATTTACTTGGAGCTTCAAAAATTAATAACAACTTGGAAAGAGCGGGTCTTCCTTTGATTACTTGCTGAATCGATTTTTGAGGATAAATAGTGAATGTAATATGAGTTTGAACAAAATCGTTCTTTACTATCGGTCATGAGATAGAAAAACTATTTACTTGAAGCTCTAAAAATTAATAACAATTTGGAATGAGCAAGTCGTCCTCTGATTACTTGCTTAATCGATTTCTAAGGGTGAATAGTCAATTTACTGTGAATTTGAACGAAATCGTTCTGTGCTATTGGTCATGAGATAGAAAAACCATTTACTTGGACTTTAAAAAATTAATAACAATTTGGAAAAAGCGGGTCTTCCTCTGATCACTTGCTTAATCGATTCCTAAGGGTGAATATTAAATTGACTGTGAATTTGAACAAAATCGTTCATTGCTATCGGTGATGGATAGAAAAACCATTTACGTGGAGCTTCAAAAATGAATAACAATTTGGAAAGAGCGGGTCTTCCTTTGATTACTTGCTGAGTCGATTTCTAAGGATAAATGGTGAAAGTAATGTGAGTTTGAACAAAGTCGTTCTTTGCTATCGGTCATGTGATAGAAAAACTATTTACTTGAAGCTCTAAAAATTAATAACAATTTAGAAAGAGCGGGTCTTCCTCTGATTACTTGCTTAATCGATTTCTAAGGGTGAATAGTAAATTTAGAGTGAATTTGAACAAAATCGTTCTTTGCTATCGGTTATGAGATAGAAAAACCATTTACTTGGACCTTTAAAAATTAATAACAATTTGGAAAGAGCGGGTCTTCCTCTGATCACTTGCTTAGTCGATTCCTAAGGGTGAATAGTAAATTGAATGTGCATTTGAACAAAATCGTTATTTGCTATCGGTAGTTGCTATGGATAGAAAAACCATTTACTTGGAACTTCAAAAATTAATATCAATTTGGAAGGAGCGGGTCTTCCTTTGGTTACTTGCTGAATGGATTTCTAAGGATAAATAGTGAATGTAATGTGAGTTTGAACAAAATCGTTCATTACTATCGGTCATGAGATAGAAAAACTATTTACTTGAAGCTCTAAAAATTAAAAACAATTTGGAAAGAGCGGGTCTTCCTCTGATCACTTGCTCAATCGATTCCTAAGGGTGAAGAGTAAATTTACTGTGGTTTTGAACAAAATCGTTCTTTGCTATCGGTCTTGGACAGAAAAACCATTTACTTGGATCTTCAAAAATTAATAACAACATGGAAAGAGCGGGTCTTCCTTTGATTAGTTGCTGAATCGATTTTTGAGGATAAATAGTGAATGTAATGTGAGTTTGAACAAAATCGTTCTTTACTATCGGTCATGAGATAGAAAAACTATTTACTTGAAGCTATAAAAATTAATAACAATTTGGAAATAGCGGGTCTTCCTCAGATTCCTTGCTTAATCCATTTCTAAGGGTGAATAGTCAATTTACTGTGAATTTGAACGAAATCGTTCTTTGCTATTGGTCATGAGATAGAAAAACCATTTACATGGACTTTAAAAAATTAATAACAATTTGGAAAAAGCGGTTCTTCCTCTGATTACTTGCTTAATCGATTTCTAAGGGTGAATAGTAAATTAAGAGTGAATTTGAACAAAATCGTTCTTTGCTATCGATCATGAGATAAAAAAACCATTTACTTGGACCTTAAAAAATTAATAACAATTTGGAAAGAGCGGGTCTTCCTCTGATCACTTGCTTTATCGATTCGTAACGGTGCATAGTAAATTTACTGTGAATTTGAACAAAATCGTTCTTTGCTATTGGTCATGAGATAGAAAAACCATTTACATGGACTTTAAAAAATTAATAACAATTTGGAAAAAGCGGTTCTTCCTCTGATTACTTGCTTAATCGATTTCTAAGGGTGAATAGTAAATTAAGAGTGAATTTGAACAAAATCGTTCTTTGCTATCGATCATGAGATAAAAAAACCTTTTACTTGGACCTTAAAAAATTAATAACAATTTGGAAAGAGCGGGTCTTCCTCTGATCACTTGCTTTATCGATTCGTAACGGTGCATAGTAAATGTAATGTGAATTTGAACAAAATCGTTCTTTGCTATCGATCATAAGATAGAAGAACAATTTACTTGGACCTTAAAAAATTAATAACAATTTGGAAAGAGCGGGTCTTCCTCTGATCACTTGCTTAATCGATTCCTAAGGGTGAATAGTAAATTTACTGTGGATTTCGACAAAATCGTTTTTTGCTATCGATCATGGATAGAAAAACCATTTACTAGGAGCTTCAAAAATTAATAACAATTCGGAAAGAGCGGGTCTTCCTCTGATCACTTGCCTTAATCGATTCCTAAGGGTGAATAGTAAATTTACTGTGCATTTGAACAAAATCGTTCTTTGCTATCGGTAGTTGCTATGGATAGAAAAACCATTTACTTGGAACTTCAAAAATTAATAACAATTTGGGAAGACCGGGTCTTCCTTTGATTACTTGCTGAATGGATTTCTATGGATAAATCGTGAATGTAATGTGAGTTTGAACAAAATCGTTCTTTGCTATCGGTCATGAGATAAAAAAACTATTTACTTGAATCTCTAAAAATTAATAACAATTTGGAAAGAGCGGGTCTTCCCCTGATTACTTGCTTAATCGATTCCTAAGCGTGAATAGTTAATTTACTGTGAATTTGAACAAAATCGTTCTTTGCTATTGGTCATGAGATAGAAAAACCATTTACTTGGACCTTAAAAAATTAATAACAATTTGGAAAGAGCGGGTCTTCCTCTGATCACTTGCTTAATCGATTCCTAACCGTGAATAGTAAATTTACTGTGAAATTGAACAAAATCGTTCTTTGCCATCGGTCATGGATAAAAAAACCATTTACTTGGAGATTCAAAAATTAATAACAATTTGGAAAGAGCGTGTCTTCCTTTGATTACTTGCTGAATCAATTTCTAAGGATAAATAGTGAATGTAAAGTGAGTTTGAACAAAATCGTTCTTTGCCATCGGTCATGAGATAGGAAAATTATTTACTTGAAGCTCTAAAAATTAATAACAATTTGGAAAGAGCGGGTCTTCCTCTGATTACGTGCTTAATCGATTTCTAAGGGTGAATAGTAAATTTACTGCGAATTTGAACAAAATCGTTATTTGCTATCGGTAATGAGATAGAAAAACCATTTACTTGGACCTTAAAAAATTAATAACAATTTGGAAAGAGCGGGTCTTCCTCTGATCACTTGCTTAATCGATTCCTAAGGGTGAATAGTAAATTTACTGTGGATTTGAACAAAATCGTTATCTGCTATCGGTAGTTGCTATGGATAGAAAAACCATTTACTGGGAACTCCAAAAATTAATAACAATTTGGAAAGAGCGGGTCTTCCTCTGATTACTTGCTGAATCGATTTCTAAGGGTGAATAGTAAATTTACTGTGAATTGGAACAAAATCGTTCTTTGCTATTGGTCTTGAGATCGAAAAACCATTTACTTGGACCTTAAAAAATTAATAATAAATTGGAATGAGCGGGTCTTCTTCTAATCACTTGCTTAATCGATTCCTAAGGGTGAATAGTAATTTTACTGTGGATTTGAACAAAATCGTTCTTTGCTATCGGTCATCTGATAGAAAAACTATTTACTTGAAGCTCTAAAAATTAATAACAATTTGGAAAGAGCGGGTCTTCCCCTGATTACTCGCTTAATCGATTTCTAAGGGTGAATAGTAAATTTACTGTGAATTTGAACAAAATCGTTCTTTGCTATCGATCATAAGATAGAAGAACAATTTACTTGGACCTTAAAAAATTAATAACAATTTGGAAAGAGCGGGTCTTCCTCTGATCACTTGCTTAATCGATTCCTAAGGGTGAATAGTAAATTTACTGTGGTTTTGAACAAAATCGTTCTTTGCTATCGGTCATGGACAGAAAAACCATTTACTTGGATCTTCAAAAATTAATAACAACATGGAAAGAGCGGGTCTTCCTTTGATTAGTTGCTGAATCGATTTTTGAGGATAAATAGTGAATGTAATGTGAGTTTGAACAAAATCGTTCTTTACTATCGGTCATTAGATGGAAAAACTATTTACTAGAAGCTATAAAAATTAATAACAATTTGGAAATAGCGGGTCTTCCTCAGATTACTTGCTTAATCCATTTCTAAGGGTGAATAGTCAATTTACTGTGAATTTGAACGAAATCGTTCTTTGCTATTGGTCATGAGATAGAAAAACCATTTACATGGACTTTAAAAAATTAATAACAATTTGCAAAGATCGGGTCTTCCTTTGATTACTTGCTGAATCGATTTCTAAGGGTAAATAGTAAATGTAATGTGAATTTGAACAAAATCGTTCTTTGCTATCGATCATAAGATAGAAGAACAATTTACTTGGACCTTAAAAAATTAATAACAATTTGGAAAGAGCGGGTCTTCCTCTGATCACTTGCTTAATCGATTCCTAAGGGTGAATAGTAAATTTACTGTGGATTTCGACAAAATCGTTTTTTGCTATCGATCATGGATAGAAAAACCATTTACTAGGAGCTTCAAAAATTAATAACAATTCGGAAAGAGCGGGTCTTCCTCTGATCACTTGCCTTAATCGATTCCTAAGGGTGAATAGTAAATTTACTGTGCATTTGAACAAAATCGTTCTTTGCTATCGGTAGTTGCTATGGATAGAAAAACCATTTACTTGGAACTTCAAAAATTAATAACAATTTGGTAAGAGCGGGTCTTCCTTTGATTACTTGCTGAATAGATTTCTAAGGATAAATAGTGAATGTAATGTGAGTTTGAACAAAATCGTTCTTTGCTATCGGTCATGAGATAAAAAAACTATTTACTTGAATCTCTAAAAATTAATAACAATTTGGAAAGAGCGGGTCTTCCCCTGATTACTTGCTTAATCGATTCCTAAGCGTGAATAGTTAATTTACTGTGAATTTGAACAAAATCGTTCTTTGCCATCGGTCATGGATAGAAAAACCATTTACTTGGAGATTCAAAAATTAATAACAATTTGGAAATAGCGTGTCTTCCTTTGATTACTTGCTGAATCAATTTCTAAGGATAAATAGTGAATGTAAAATGAGTTTGAACAAAATCGTTCTTTGCCATCGGTCATGAGATAGGAAAATTATTTACTTGAAGCTCTAAAAATTAATAACACTTTGGAAAGAGCGGGTCTTCCTCTGATTACGTGCTTAATCGATTTCTAAGGGTGCATAGTAAATTTACTGCGAATTTGAAGAAAATCGTTATTTGCTATCGGTAATGAGATAGAAAAACCATTTACTTGGACCTTAAAAAATTAATAACAATTTGGAAAGAGCGGGTCTTCCTCTGATCACTTGCTTAATCGATTCCTAAGGGTGAATAGTAAATTTACTGTGCATTTGAACAAAATCGTTCTTTGCTATCGGTAGTTGCTATGGATAGAAAAACCATTTACTTGGAACTTCAAAAATTAATAACAATTTGGAAAGAGCGGGTCTTCCTTTGATTACTTGCTGAATCGATTTCTAATGGTAAATAGTAAATGTAATGTGAATTTGAACAAAATCGTTCTTTGCTATCGGTCATGGACAGAAAAACCATTTAATTGGATCTTCAAAAATTAATAACAACATGGAAAGAGCGGGTCTTCCTTTGATTAGTTGCTGAATCGATTTTTGAGGATAAATAGTGAATGTAATGTGAATTTGAACAAAATTGTTCTTTGCTATCGGTCATGAGATAGAAAAACCATTTACTTGGACCTTAAAAAATTAATAACAATTTGGAACGAGCGGGTCTTCCTCTGATCACTTGCTCAATCGATTCCTAAGGGTGAAGAGTAAATTTACTGTGGTTTTGAACAAAATCGTTCTTTGCTATCGGTCATGGTCAGAAAAACCATTTACTTGGATCTTCAAAAATTAATAACATCATGGAAAGAGCGGGTCTTCCTTTGATTAGTTGCTGAATCGATTTTTGAGGATAAATAGTGAATGTAATGTGAGTTTGAACAAAATCGTTATTTACTATCGGTCATGAAATAGAAAAACTATTTACTTGAAGCTATAAAAATTAATAACAATTTGGAAAGAGCCGGTCTTCCTCTGATTACTTGCTTAATCGATTTCTAAGGGTGAATAATCAATTTACTGTGAATTTGAACGAAATCGTTCTTTGCTATTGGTCATGAGATAGAAAAACCATTTACTTGGACCTTAAAAAATTAATAACAATTTGGAAAGAGCGGGTCTTCCTCTGATCACTTGCTTAATCGATTCCTAAGGGTGAATAGTAAATTTACTGTGAATTTGAACGAAATCGTTCTTTGCTATCGGTCATGGATAAAAAAACCATTTACTTGGAGCTTAAAAAATTAATAACAATTTGGAAAGAGCGGGTCTTCATTTGATCACTTGCTCAATCGATTCCTAAGGGTGAAGAGTAAATTTACTGTGGTTTTGAACAAAATCGTTCTTTGCTATCGGTCATGGACAGAAAAACCATTTACTTGGATCTTCAAAAATTAATAACAACATGGAAAGAGCGGGTCTTCCTTTGATTAGTTGCTGAATCGATTTTTGAGGATAAATAGTGAATGTAATGTGAATTTGAACAAAAATGTTCTTTGCTATCGGTCATGAGATAGAAAAACCATTTACTTGGACCTTAAAAAATTAATAACAATTTGGAACGAGCGGGTCTTCCTCTGATCACTTGCTCAATCGATTCCTAAGGGTGACGAGTAAATTTACTGTGGTTTTGAACAAAATCGTTCTTTGCTATCGGTCATGGACAGAAAAACCATTTACTTGGATCTTCAAAAATTAATAACAACATGGAAAGAGCGGGTCTTCCTTTGATTAGTTGCTGAATCGATTTTTGAGGATAAATAGTGAATGTAATGTGAGTTTGAAAAAAATCGTTATTTACTATCGGTCATGAAATAGAAAAACTATTTACTTGAAGCTATAAAAATTAATAACAATTTGGAAATAGCGGGTCTTCCTCAGATTACTTGCTTAATCCATTTCTTAGTTTGAATAGTCAATTTACTGTGAATTTGAACAAAATCGTTCTTTGCTATTGGTCATGAGATAGATAAACCATTTACATGGACTTTAAAAAATTAATAACAATTTGGAAAAAGCGGGTCTTCCTCTGATTACTTGCTTAATAGATTTCCAAGGGTGAATAGTAAATTTACTGTGAATTTGAACAAAATCGTTCTTTGCTATTGGTCATGAGATAGAAAAACCATTTACTTGGACCTTAAAAAATTAATAACACTTTGGAAAGAGCGGGTCTTCCTCTGATCACTTGCTTAATCGATTCCTAAGGGTGAAGAGTAAATTTACTGTGGTTTTGAACAAAATCGTTCCTTGCTATCGGTCATGGACAGAAAAACCATTTACTTGGACCTTCAAAAATTATTAACAACATGGAAAGAGCGGGTCTTCCTTTGATTAGTTGCTGAATCGATTTTTGAGGATAAATAGTGAATGTAATGTGAGTTTGAAAAAAATCGTTATTTACTATCGGTCATGAAATAGAAAAACTATTTACTTGAAGCTATAAAAATTAATAACAATTTGGAAATAGCGGGTCTTCATCAGATTACGTGCTTAATCCATTTCTAAGGGTGAATAGTCAATTTACTGTGAATTTGAACGAAATCGTTCTTTGCTATTGGTCATGAGATAGAAAAACCATTTACATGGACTTTAAAAAATTAATAACAATTTGCAAAGATCGGGTCTTCCTTTGATTACTTGGTGAATCGATTTCTAAGGGTAAATAGTAAATGTAATGTGAATTTGAACAAAATCGTTCTTTGCTATCGGTCATAAGATAAAAAAAACTATTTACTTGAAGCTCTAAAAATTAATAACCATTTGGAAAGAGCGGGTCTTCCTCTGATTACTTGCTTAATCGATTCCTAAGGGTGAATAGTATATTTTCTGTGAATTTGAACAAAATCGGTCTTTGCTATTGGTCGTGAGATAGAAAAACCATTTACTTGAACCTTAAAAAATTATTAACAATTTGGAAAGTGCGGGTCTTCCTCTGATCACTTGCTTAATCGATTCCTAACGGTGAATAGTAAATTTACTATGAATTTGAACAAAATCGTTCTTTGCTATCGGTCATGAGATAAAAAAAATATTTACTTGAAGCTCTAAAAATTAATAACAATTTGGAAAGAGCGGGTCTTCCTCTGATTACTTGCTTAATCGATTTCTAAGGGTGAATAGTAAATTTCCTGTGAATTTGAACAAAATCGTTCTTTGCTATCGGTCATGGATGAAAACCCATTTACTTGGAGCTTCAAAAATTAATAACAATTTGGAAAGAGCGGGTCTTTCGTTGATTACTTCCTGAATCGATTTTTAAGGATAAATAGTGAATGAAATGTGAGTTTGAACAAAATCGTTCTTTACTATCGGTCATGAGATAGAAAAAATATTTACTTGAAGTTCGAAAAATTAATAACAATTTGGAAAGGGCGGATCTTCCTCTGATTACTTGCTTAATCGATTTCTAAGGGTGAATAGTAAATTTACTGTGAATTTGAACAAAATCGTTCTTTGCTATCGGTCATGAGATAGAAAAACCATTTACTTGCACCTTAAAAAATTAATAACAATTTGGAACGAGCGGGACTTCCTCTGGTCACTTGCTCAATCGATTCCTAAAGGTGAATAGTAAATTTACTGTGGATTTCAACAAAATCGTTCTTTGGTATCGGTCATGGACAGAAAAACCATTTACGCGGAGCTTCAAAAATTAATAACAATTTGGAAAGCGCGGGTCTTCCTTTGATTACTTGCTGAATGGATTTCTAAGGGTAAATAGTAAATGTAATGTGAATTTGAACAAAATCGTTCTTTGCTATCGGTCATAAGATAGAAGAACAATTTACTTGGACTTAAAAAATGTATAACATTTTGGAAAAAGCAGGTCTTCCTCTGATCACTTGCTTAATCGATTCCTAAAGGTGAATAGTAAATTTACTGTGGATTTCAACAAAATCGTTCTTTGGTATCGGTCATGGACAGAAAAACCATTTACTCGGAGCTTCAAAAATTAATAACAATTTGGAAAGAGCGGGTCTTCCTCTGATCACTGGCTTAATCGATTCCTAAGGGTGAATAGTAAATTTACTGTGGATTTGAACAAAATCGTTCTTTGCTATCGGTAGTTGCTATGGTAGAAAAACCATTTACTTGGAGCTTCAGAAATTAATAACAATTTGGAAAGAGCGGGTCTTCCATTGATTACTTGCTGAATCGATTTCTAAGAATAAAAAGTAAATGTAAAGTGAGTTTGAACAAAATCGTTCTTTGCTATCGGTCATTTGATAAAAAAACTATTTACTTGAAGCTCTAAAAATTAATAACAATTTGGAAAGAGCGTGTCTTCCTCTGATTACTTGCTTAATCGATTTCTAAGGGTGAATAGTAAATTTACTGTGAATTTGAACAAAATCGTTCTTTGCTATTGGTCATGAGATAGAAAAACCATTTACTTGGACCTTAAAAAATTAATAACAATTTGGAAAGAGCGGGTCTTCCTCTGATCACTTGCTTAATCGATTCCTAAGGGTGAATAGTAAATTTACTGTGAATTTGAACAAAATCGTTCTTTGCTATCGGTCATGGATAGAAACCCATTTACTTGGAGCTTCAAAAATTAATAACAACTTGGAAAGAGCGGGTCTTCCTTTGATTACTTGCTGAATCGATTTTTGAGGATAAATAGTGAATGTAATATGAGTTTGAACAAAATCGTTCTTTACTATCGGTCATGAGATAGAAAAACTATTTACTTGAAGCTCTAAAAATTAATAACAATTTGGAATGAGCAAGTCTTCCTCTGATTACTTGCTTAATCCATTTCTAAGGGTGAATAGTCAATTTACTGTGAATTTGAACGAAATCGTTCTTTGCTATTGGTCATGAGATAGAAAAACCATTTACATGGACTTTAAAAAATTAATAACAATTTGCAAAGATCGGGTCTTCCTTTGATTACTTGGTGAATCGATTTCTAAGGGTAAATAGTAAATGTAATGTGAATTTGAACAAAATCGTTCTTTGCTATCGGTCATAAGATAAAAAAAACTATTTACTTGAAGCTCTAAAAATTAATAACCATTTGGAAAGAGCGGGTCTTCCTCTGATTACTTGCTTAATCGATTCCTAAGGGTGAATAGTATATTTTCTGTGAATTTGAACAAAATCGGTCTTTGCTATTGGTCGTGAGATAGAAAAACCATTTACTTAAACCTTAAAAAATTATTAACAATTTGGAAAGAGCGGGTCTTCCTCTGATCACTTGCTTAATCGATTCCTAACGGTGAATAGTAAATTTATTGTGAATTTGAACAAAATCGTTCTTTGCTATCGGTCATGAGATAAAAAAAATATTTACTTGAAGCTCTAAAAATTAATAACAATTTGGAAAGAGCGGGTCTTCCTCTGATCACTTGCTTAATCGATTTCTAAGGGTGAATAGTAAATTTCCTGTGAATTTGAACAAAATCGTTCTTTGCTATCGGTCATGGATGAAAACCCATTTACTTGGAGCTTCAAAAATTAATAACAATTTGGAAAGAGCGGGTCTTTCTTTGATTACTTCCTGAATCGATTTTTAAGGATAAATAGTGAATGAAATGTGAGTTTGAACAAAATCGTTCTTTACTATCGGTCATGAGATAGAAAAAATATTTACTTGAAGTTCGAAAAATTAATAACAATTTGGAAAGGGCGGGTCTTCCTCTGATTACTTGCTTAATCGATTTCTAAGGGTGAATAGTAAATTTACTGTGAATTTGAACAAAATCGTTCTTTGCTATCGGTCATGAGATAGAAAAACCATTTACTTGCACCTTAAAAAATTAATAACAATTTGGAACGAGAGGGACTTCCTCTGATCACTTGCTCAATCGATTCCTAAAGGTGAATAGTAAATTTACTGTGGATTTCAACAAAATCGTTCTTTGGTATCGGTCATGGACAGAAAAACCATTTACTCGGAGCTTCAAAAATTAATAACAATTTGGAAAGCGCGGGTCTTCCTTTGATTACTTGCTGAATGGATTTCTAAGGGTAAATAGTAAATGTAATGTGAATTTGAACAAAATCGTTCTTTGCTATCGGTCATAAGATAGAAGAACAATTTACTTGGACTTAAAAAATTTATAACATTTTGGAAAAAGCAGGTCTTCCTCTGATCACTTGCTTAATCGATTCCTAAAGGTGAATAGTAAATTTACTGTGGATTTCAACAAAATCGTTCTTTGGTATCGGTCATGGACAGAAAAACCATTTACTCGGAGCATCAAAAATTAATAACAATTTGGAAAGAGCGGGTCTTCCTCTGATCACTGGCTTAATCGATTCCTAAGGGTGAATAGTAAATTTACTGTGGATTTGAACAAAATCGTTCTTTGCTATCGGTAGTTGCTATGGTAGAAAAACCATTTACTTGGAGCTTCAGAAATTAATAACAATTTGGAAAGAGCGGGTCTTCCATTGATTACTTGCTGAATCGATTTCTAAGAATAAAAAGTAAATGTAAAGTGAGTTTGAACAAAATCGTTCTTCGCTATCGGTCATTTGATAAAAAAACTATTTACTTGAAGCTCTAAAAATTAATAACAATTTGGAAAGAGCGTGTCTTCCTCTGATTACTTGCTTAATCGATTTCTAAGGGTGAATAGTAAATTTACTGTGAATTTGAACAAAATCGTTCTTTGCTATTGGTCATGAGATAGAAAAACCATTTACTTGGACCTTAAAAAATTAATAACAATTTGGAAAGAGCGGGTCTTCCTCTGATCACTTGCTTAATCGATTCCTAAGGGTGAATAGTAAATTTACTGTGAATTTGAACAAAATCGTTCTTTGCTATCGGTCATGGATAGAAACCCATTTACTTGGAGCTTCAAAAATTAATAACAACTTGGAAAGAGCGGGTCTTCCTTTGATTACTTGCTGAATCGATTTTTGAGGATAAATAGTGAGTGTAATATGAGTTTGAACAAAATCGTTCTTTACTATCGGTCATGAGATAGAAAAACTATTTACTTGAAGCTCTAAAAATTAATAACAATTTGGAATGAGCAAGTCGTCCTCTGATTACTTGCTTAATCGATTTCTAAGGGTGAATAGTCAATTTACTGTGAATTTGAACGAAATCGTTCTGTGCTATTGGTCATGAGATAGAAAAACCATTTACTTGGACTTTAAAAAATTAATAACAATTTGGAAAAAGCGGGTCTTCCTCTGATCACTTGCTTAATCGATTCCTAAGGGTGAATATTAAATTGACTGTGAATTTGAACAAAATCGTTCATTGCTATCGGTGATGGATAGAAAAACCATTTACGTGGAGCTTCAAAAATGAATAACAATTTGGAAAGAGCGGGTCTTCCTTTGATTACTTGCTGAGTCGATTTCTAAGGATAAATGGTGAAAGTAATGTGAGTTTGAACAAAGTCGTTCTTTGCTATCGGTCATGTGATAGAAAAACTATTTACTTGAAGCTCTAAAAATTAATAACAATTTGGAAAGAGCGGGTCTTCCTCTGATTACTTGCTTAATCGATTTCTAAGGGTGAATAGTAAATTTAGAGTGAATTTGAACAAAATCGTTCTTTGCTATCGGTTATGAGATAGAAAAACCATTTACTTGGACCTTTAAAAATTAATAACAATTTGGAAAGAGCGGGTCTTCCTCTGATCACTTGCTTAGTCGATTCCTAAGGGTGAATAGTAAATTGAATGTGCATTTGAACAAAATCGTTATTTGCTATCGGTAGTTGCTATGGATAGAAAAACCATTTACATGGAACTTCAAAAATTAATATCAATTTGGAAAGAGCGGGTCTTCCTTTGGTTACTTGCTGAATGGATTTCTAAGGATAAATAGTGAATGTAATGTGAGTTTGAACAAAATCGTTCATTACTATCGGTCATGAGATAGAAAAACTATTTACTTGAAGCTCTAAAAATTAAAAACAATTTGGAAAGAGCGGGTCTTCCTCTGATCACTTGTTCAATCGATTCCTAAGGGTGAAGAGTAAATTTACTGTGGTTTTGAACAAAATCGTTCTTTGCTATCGGTCTTGGACAGAAAAACCATTTACTTGGATCTTCAAAAATTAATAACAACATGGAAAGAGCGGGTCTTCCTTTGATTAGTTGCTGAATCGATTTTTGAGGATAAATAGTGAATGTAATGTGAGTTTGAACAAAATCGTTCTTTACTATCGGTCATGAGATAGAAAAACTATTTACTTGAAGCTATAAAAATTAATAACAATTTGGAAATAGCGGGTCTTCCTCAGATTCCTTGCTTAATCCATTTCTAAGGGTGAATAGTCAATTTACTGTGAATTTGAACGAAATCGTTCTTTGCTATTGGTCATGAGATAGAAAAACCATTTACATGGACTTTAAAAAATTAATAACAATTTGGAAAAAGCGGTTCTTCCTCTGATTACTTGCTTAATCGATTTCTAAGGGTGAATAGTAAATTAAGAGTGAATTTGAACAAAATCGTTCTTTGCTATCGATCATGAGATAAAAAAACCATTTACTTGGACCTTAAAAAATTAATAACAATTTGGAAAGAGCGGGTCTTCCTCTGATCACTTGCTTTATCGATTCGTAACGGTGCATAGTAAATTTACTGTGAATTTGAACAAAATCGTTCTTTGCTATCGGTCATGAGATAAAAAAAATATTTACTTGAAGCTCTAAAAATTAATAACAATTTGCAAAGAGCGGGTCTTCCTCTGATTACTTACTTAATCGATTTCTAAGGGTGAATAGTAAATTTACTGTGAATTTGAACAAAATCGTTCTTTGCTATTGGTCTTGAGATAGAAATACCCTTTACTTGGACCTTAAAAAATTAATAACAATTTGGAATGAGCGGGTCTTCTTCTAATTACTTGCTTAATCGATTGCTAAGGGTGAATAGTAATTTTACTGTGGATTAGAACAAAATCGTTCTTTGCTATCGGTCATGTGATACAAAAACCATTTACTTGGAGCTTCAAAAATTAGTAATAATTTGAAAATATCGGGTCTTCCTTTGATTACTTGCTGAATCGATTTCTAAGGGTAAATAGTAAATGTAATGTGAATTGGAACAAAAACGTTGTTTGCTATCGGTCATCAGATAGAAGAACAATTTACTTGGACCTTAAAAAATTAATAACAATTTGGAAAGAGCGGGTCTTCCTCTGATCACTTGCTTAATCGATTCCTAAGGGTGAATAGTAAATTTAATGTGCATTTGAACAAAATCGTTCTTTGCTATCGGTAGTTGCTATGGATAGAAAAACCATTTACTTGGAACTTCAAAAATTAATATCAATTTGGAAAGAGCGGGTCTTCCTTTGATTACTTGCTGAATGGATTTCTAAGGATAAATAGTGAATGTAATGTGAGTTTATACAAAATCGTTCTTTACTATCGGTCATGAGATAGAAAAACTATTTACTTGAAGCTCTAAAAATTAATAACAATTTGGAAAGAGCGGGTCTTCCCCTGATTACTCGTTTAATCGATTTCTAAGGGTGAATAGTAAATTTACTGTGAATTTGAATAAAATCGTTGTTTGCTATCGGTCATGAGATAGAAAAACCATTTACTTGGACCTTAAAAAATTAATAACAATTTGGAACGAGCGGGTCTTCCTCTGATCACTTGCTCAATCGATTCCTAACGGTGAAGAGTAAATTTACTGTGGTTTTGAACAAAATCGTTCTTTGCTATCGGTCATGGACAGAAAAACCATTTACTTGGGTCTTCAAAAATTAATAACAACATGGAAAGAGCGGGTCTTCCTTTGATTAGTTGCTGAATCGATTTTTGAGGATAAACAGTGAATGTAATGTGAGTTTGAACAAAATCGTTCTTTACTATCGGTCATGAGATAGAAAAACTAATTACTTGAAGCTATAAAAATTAATAACAATTTGGAAATAGCGGGTCTTCCTCAGATTACTTGCTTAATCCATTTCTAAGGGTGAATAGTCAATTTACTGTGAATTTGAACAAAATCGTTCTTTGCTATTGGTCATGAGATAGAAAAACCATTTACATGGACTTTAAAAAATTAATAACAATTTGCAAAGATCGGGTCTTCCTTTGATTACTTGCTGAATCGATTTCTAAGGGTAAATAGTAAATGTAATGTGAATTTGAACAAAATCGTTCTTTGCTATCGATCATAAGATAGAAGAACAATTTACTTGGACCTTAAAAAATTAATAACAATTTGGAAAGAGCGGGTCTTCCTCTGATCACTTGCTTAATCGATTCCTAAGGGTGAATAGTAAATTTACTGTGGATTTCGACAAAATCGTTTTTTGCTATCGATCATGGATAGAAAAACCATTTACTAGGAGCTTCAAAAATTAATAACAATTCGGAAAGAGCGGGTCTTCCTCTGATCACTTGCCTTAATCGATTCCTAAGGGTGAATAGTAAATTTACTGTGCATTTGAACAAAATCGTTCTTTGCTATCGGTAGTTGCTATGGATAGAAAAACCATTTACTTGGAACTTCAAAAATTAATAACAATTTGGGAAGAGCGGGTCTTCCTTTGATTACTTGCTGAATGGATTTCTATGGATAAATAGTGAATGTAATGTGAGTTTGAACAAAATCGTTCTTTGCTATCGGTCATGAGATAAAAAAACTATTTACTTGAATCTCTAAAAATTAATAACAATTTGGAAAGAGCGGGTCTTCCCCTGATTACTTGCTTAATCGATTCCTAAGCGTGAATAGTTAATTTACTGTGAATTTGAACAAAATCGTTCTTTGCTATTGGTCATGAGATAGAAAAACCATTTACTTGGACATTAAAAAATTAATAACAATTTGGAAAGAGCGGGTCTTCCTCTGATCACTTGCTTAATCGATTCCTAACCGTGAATAGTAAATTTACTGTGAAATTGAACAAAATCGTTCTTTGCCATCGGTCATGGATAAAAAAACCATTTACTTGGAGATTCAAAAATTAATAACAATTTGGAAAGAGCGTGTCTTCCTTTGATTACTTGCTGAATCAATTTCTAAGGATAAATAGTGAATGTAAAGTGAGTTTGAACAAAATCGTTCTTTGCCATCGGTCATGAGATAGGAAAATTATTTACTTGAAGCTCTAAAAATTAATAACAATTTGGAAAGAGCGGGTCTTCCTCTGATTACGTGCTTAATCGATTTCTAAGGGTGAATAGTAAATTTACTGCGAATTTGAACAAAATCGTTATTTGCTATCGGTAATGAGATAGAAAAACCATTTACTTGGACCTTAAAAAATTAATAACAATTTGGAAAGAGCGGGTCTTCCTCTGATCACTTGCTTAATCGATTCCTAAGGGTGAATAGTAAATTTACTGTGGATTTGAACAAAATCGTTATCTGCTATCGGTAGTTGCTATGGATAGAAAAACCATTTACTGGGAACTCCAAAAATTAATAACAATTTGGAAAGAGCGGGTCTTCCTCTGATTACTTGCTTAATCGATTTCTAAGGGTGAATAGTAAATTTACTGTGAATTGGAACAAAATCGTTCTTTGCTATTGGTCTTGAGATCGAAAAACCATTTACTTGGACCTTAAAAAATTAATAATAATTTGGAATGAGCGGGTCTTCTTCTAATCACTTGCTTAATCGATTCCTAAGGGTGAATAGTAATTTTACTGTGGATTTGAACAAAATCGTTCTTTGCTATCGGTCATCTGATAGAAAAACCATTTACTTGGAGCTTCAAAAATTAATAATAATTCGGAAATATCGGGTCTTCCTTTGATTACTTGCTGAATCGATTTCTAAGGGTAAATAGTAAATGTAATGTGAATTTGAACAAAATCGTTGTTTGCTATCGGTCATCAGATAGAAGAACAATTTACTTGGACCTTAAAAAATTAATAACAATTTGGAAAGAGCGGGTCTTCCTCTGATCACTTGCTTAATCGATTCCTAAGGGTGAATAGTAAATTTACTGTGCATTTGAACAAAATCGTTCTTTGCTATCGGTAGTTGCTATGGATAGAAAAACCATTTACTTGGAACTTCAAAAATTAATATCAATTTGGAAAGAGCGGGTCTTCCTTTGATTACTTGCTGAATGGATTTCTAAGGATAAATAGTGAATGTAATGTGAGTTTGAACAAAATCGTTCTTTACTATCGGTCATGAGATAGAAAAACTATTTACTTGAAGCTCTAAAAATTAATAACAATTTGGAAAGAGCGGGTCTTCCCCTGATTACTCGCTTAATCGATTTCTAAGGGTGAATAGTAAATTTACTGTGAATTTGAACAAAATCGTTCTTTGCTATCGGTCATGAGATAGAAAAACCATTTACTTGGACCTTAAAAAATTAATAACCATTTGGAAAGAGCGGGTCTTCCTCTGATCACTTGCTCAATCGATTCCTAAGGGTGAAGAGTAAATTTACTGAGGTTTTGAACGAAATCGTTCTTTGCTATCGGTCATGGACAGAATAACCATTTACTTGGATCTTCAAAAATTAATAACAACATGGAAAGAGCAGGTCTTCCTTTGATTAGTTGCTGAATCGATTTTTGAGGATAAATAGTGAATGTAATGTGAATTTGAACAAAATTGTTCTTTGCTATCGGTCATGAGATAGAAAAACCATTTACTTGGACCTTAAAAAATTAATAACAATTTGGAACGAGCGGGTCTTCCTCTGATCACTTGCTCAATCGATTCCTAAGGGTGAAGAGTAAATTTACTGTGGTTTTGAACAAAATCGTTCTTTGCTATCGGTCATGGACAGAAAAACCATTTACTTAGATCTTCAAAAATTAATAACAACATGGAAAGAGCGGGTCTTCCTTTGATTAGTTGCTGAATCGATTTTTGAGGATAAATAGTGAATGTAATGTGAGTTTGAACAAAATCGTTCTTTACTATCGGTCATTAGATAGAAAAACTATTTACTAGAAGCTATACAAATTAATAACAATTTGGAAATAGCGGGTCTTCCTCAGATTACTTGCTTAATCCATTTCTAAGGGTGAATAGTCAATTTACTGTGAATTTGAACGAAATCGTTCTTTGCTATTGGTCATGAGATAGAAAAACCATTTACATGGACTTTAAAAAATTAATAACAATTTGCAAAGATCGGGTCTTCCTTTGATTACTTGCTGAATCGATTTCTAAGGGTAAATAGTAAATGTAATGTGAATTTGAACAAAATCGTTCTTTGCTATCGATCATAAGATAGAAGAACAATTTACTTGGACCTTAAAAAATTAATAACAATTTGGAAAGAGCGGGTCTTCCTCTGATCACTTGCTTAATCGATTCCTAAGGGTGAATAGTAAATTTACTGTGGATTTCGACAAAATCGTTTTTTGCTATCGATCATGGATAGAAAAACCATTTACTAGGAGCTTCAAAAATTAATAACAATTCGGAAAGAGCGGGTCTTCCTCTGATCACTTGCCTTAATCGATTCCTAAGGGTGAATAGTAAATTTACTGTGCATTTGAACAAAATCGTTCTTTGCTATCGGTAGTTGCTATGGATAGAAAAACCATTTACTTGGAACTTCAAAAATTAATAACAATTTGGTAAGAGCGGGTCTTCCTTTGATTACTTGCTGAATAGATTTCTAAGGATAAATAGTGAATGTAATGTGAGTTTGAACAAAATCGTTCTTTGCTATCGGTCATGAGATAAAAAAACTATTTACTTGAATCTCTAAAAATTAATAACAATTTGGAAAGAGCGGGTCTTCCCCTGATTACTTGCTTAATCGATTCCTAAGCATGAATAGTTAATTTACTGTGAATTTGAACAAAATCGTTCTTTGCCATCGGTCATGGATAGAAAAACCATTTACTTGGAGATTCAAAAATTAATAACAATTTGGAAATAGCGTGTCTTCCTTTGATTACTTGCTGAATCAATTTCTAAGGATAAATAGTGAATGTAAAATGAGTTTGAACAAAATCGTTCTTTGCCATCGGTCATGAGATAGGAAAATTATTTACTTGAAGCTCTAAAAATTAATAACAATTTGGAAAGAGCGGGTCTTCCTCTGATTACGTGCTTAATCGATTTCTAAGGGTGAATAGTAAATTTACTGCGAATTTGAAGAAAATCGTTATTTGCTATCGGTAATGAGATAGAAAAACCATTTACTTGGACCTTAAAAAATTAATAACAATTTGGAAAGAGCGGGTCTTCCTCTGATCACTTGCTTAATCGATTCCTAAGGGTGAATAGTAAATTTACTGTGCATTTGAACAAAATCGTTCTTTGCTATCGGTAGTTGCTATGGATAGAAAAACCATTTACTTGGAACTTCAAAAATTAATAACAATTTGGAAAGAGCGGGTCTTCCTTTGATTACTTGCTGAATCGATTTCTAATGGTAAATAGTAAATGTAATGTGAATTTGAACAAAATCGTTCTTTGCTATCGGTCATGGACAGAAAAACCATTTAATTGGATCTTCAAAAATTAATAACAACATGGAAAGAGCGGGTCTTCATTTGATTAGTTGCTGAATCGATTTTTGAGGATAAATAGTGAATGTAATGTGAATTTGAACAAAATTGTTCTTTGCTATCGGTCATGAGATAGAAAAACCATTTACTTGGACCTTAAAAAATTAATAACAATTTGGAACGAGCGGGTCTTCCTCTGATCACTTGCTCAATCGATTCCTAAGGGTGAAGAGTAAATTTACTGTGGTTTTGAACAAAATCGTTCTTTGCTATCGGTCATGGTCAGAAAAACCATTTACTTGGATCTTCAAAAATTAATAACATCATGGAAAGAGCGGGTCTTCCTTTGATTAGTTGCTGAATCGATTTTTGAGGATAAATAGTGAATGTAATGTGAGTTTGAACAAAATCGTTATTTACTATCGGTCATGAAATAGAAAAACTATTTACTTGAAGCTATAAAAATTAATAACAATTTGGAAAGAGCCGGTCTTCCTCTGATTACTTGCTTAATCGATTTCTAAGGGTGAATAATCAATTTACTGTGAATTTGAACGAAATCGTTCTTTGCTATTGGTCATGAGATAGAAAAACCATTTACTTGGACCTTAAAAAATTAATAACAATTTGGAAAGAGCGGGTCTTCCTCTGATCACTTGCTTAATCGATTCCTAAGGGTGAATAGTAAATTTACTGTGAATTTGAACGAAATCGTTCTTTGCTATCGGTCATGGATAAAAAAACCATTTACTTGGAGCTTCAAAAATTAATAACAATTTGGAAAGAGCGGGTCTTCATTTGATCACTTGCTCAATCGATTCCTAAGGGTGAATAGTAAATTTACTGTGGTTTTGAACAAAATCGTTCTTTGCTATCGGTCATGGACAGAAAAACCATTTACTTGGATCTTCAAAAATTAATAACAACATGGAAAGAGCGGGTCTTCCTTTGATTAGTTGCTGAATCGATTTTTGAGGATAAATAGTGAATGTAATGTGAATTTGAACAAAAATGTTCTTTGCTATCGGTCATGAGATAGAAAAACCATTTACTTGGACCTTAAAAAATTAATAACAATTTGGAACGAGCGGGTCTTCCTCTGATCACTTGCTCAATCGATTCCTAAGGGTGACGAGTAAATTTACTGTGGTTTTGAACAAAATCGTTCTTTGCTATCGGTCATGGACAGAAAAACCATTTACTTGGATCTTCAAAAATTAATAACAACATGGAAAGAGCGGGTTTTCCTTTGATTAGTTGCTGAATCGATTTTTGAGGATAAATAGTGAATGTAATGTGAGTTTGAACAAAATCGTTATTTACTATTGGTCATGAAATAGAAAAACTATTTACTTGAAGCTATAAAAATTAATAACAATTTGGAAATAGCGGGTCTTCCTCAGATTACTTGCTTAATCCATTTCTAAGTTTGAATAGTCAATTTACTGTGAATTTGAACAAAATCGTTCTTTGCTATTGGTCATGAGATAGATAAACCATTTACATGGACTTTAAAAAATTAATAACAATTTGGAAAAAGCGGGTCTTCCTCTGATTACTTGCTTAATAGATTTCTAAGGGTGAATAGTAAATTTACTGTGAATTTGAACAAAATCGTTCTTTGCTATTGGTCATGAGATAGAAAAACCATTTACTTGGACCTTAAAAAATTAATAACAATTTGGAAGGAGCGGGTCTTCCTCTGATCACTTGCTTAATCGATTCCTAAGGGTGAAGAGTAAATTTACTGTGGTTTTGAACAAAATCGTTCCTTGCTATCGGTCATGGACAGAAAAACCATTTACTTGGATCTTCAAAAATTAATAACAACATGGAAAGAGCGGGTCTTCCTTTGATTAGTTGCTGAATCGATTTTTGAGGATAAATAGTGAATGTAATGTGAGTTTGAAAAAAATCGTTATTTACTATCGGTCATGAAATAGAAAAACTATTTACTTGAAGCTATAAAAATTAATAACAATTTGGAAATAGCGGGTCTTCATCAGATTACGTGCTTAATCCATTTCTAAGGGTGAATAGTCAATTTACTGTGAATTTGAACGAAATCGTTCTTTGCTATTGGTCATGAGATAGAAAAACCATTTACATGGACTTTAAAAAATTAATAACAATTTGCAAAGATCGGGTCTTCCTTTGATTACTTGGTGAATCGATTTCTAAGGGTAAATAGTAAATGTAATGTGAATTTGAACAAAATTGTTCTTTGCTATCGGTCATAAGATAAAAAAAACTATTTACTTGAAGCTCTAAAAATTAATAACCATTTGGAAAGAGCGGGTCTTCCTCTGATTACTTGCTTAATCGATTCCTAAGGGTGAATAGTATATTTTCTGTGAATTTGAACAAAATCGGTCTTTGCTATTGGTCGTGAGATAGAAAAACCATTTACTTGAACCTTAAAAAATTATTAACAATTTGGAAAGAGCGGGTCTTCCTCTGATCACTTGCTTAATCGATTCCTAACGGTGAATAGTAAATTTACTATGAATTTGAACAAAATCGTTCTTTGCTATCGGTCATGAGATAAAAAAAATATTTACTTGAAGCTCTAAAAATTAATAACAATTTGGAAAGAGCGGGTCTTCCTCTGATTACTTGCTTAATCGATTTCTAAGGGTGAATAGTAAATTTCCTGTGAATTTGAACAAAATCGTTCTTTGCTATCGGTCATGGATGAAAACCCATTTACTTGGAGCTTCAAAAATTAATAACAATTTGGAAAGAGCGGGTCTTTCTTTGATTACTTCCTGAATCGATTTTTAAGGATAAATAGTGAATGAAATGTGAGTTTGAACAAAATCGTTCTTTACTATCGGTCATGAGATAGAAAAAATATTTACTTGAAGTTCGAAAAATTAATAACAATTTGGAAAGGGCGGATCTTCCTCTGATTACTTGCTTAATCGATTTCTAAGGGTGAATAGTAAATTTACTGTGAATTTGAACAAAATCGTTCTTTGCTATCGGTCATGAGATAGAAAAACCATTAACTTGCACCTTAAAAAATTAATAACAATTTGGAACGAGCGGGACTTCCTCTGGTCACTTGCTCAATCGATTCCTAAAGGTGAATAGTAAATTTACTGTGGATTTCAACAAAATCGTTCTTTGGTATCGGTCATGGACAGAAAAACCATTTACTCGGAGCTTCAAAAATTAATAACAATTTGGAAAGCGCGGGTCTTCCTTTGATTACTTGCTGAATGGATTTCTAAGGGTAAATAGTAAATGTAATGTGAATTTGAACAAAATCGTTCTTTGCTATCGGTCATAAGATAGAAGAACAATTTACTTGGACTTAAAAAATTTATAACATTTTGGAAAAAGCAGGTCTTCCTCTGATCACTTGCTTAATCGATTCCTAAAGGTGAATAGTAAATTTACTGTGGATTTCAACAAAATCGTTCTTTGGTATCCGTCATGGACAGAAAAACCATTTACTCGGAGCTTCAAAAATTAATAACAATTTGGAAAGAGCGGGTCTTCCTCTGATCACTGGCTTAATCAATTCCTAAGGGTGAATAGTAAATTTACTGTGGATTTGAACAAAATCGTTCTTTGCTATCGGTAGTTGCTATGGTAGAAAAACCATTTACTTGGAGCTTCAGAAATTAATAACAATTTGGAAAGAGCGGGTCTTCCATTGATTACTTGCTGAATCGATTTCTAAGAATAAAAAGTAAATGTAAAGTGAGTTTGAACAAAATCGTTCTTTGCTATCGGTCATTTGATAAAAAAACTATTTACTTGAAGCTCTAAAAATTAATAACAATTTGGAAAGAGCGTGTCTTCCTCTGATTACTTGCTTAATCGATTTCTAAGGGTGAATAGTAAATTTACTGTGAATTTGAACAAAATCGTTCTTTGCTATTGGTCATGAGATAGAAAAACCATTTACTTGGACCTTAAAAAATTAATAACAATTTGGAAAGAGCGGGTCTTCCTCTGATCACTTGCTTAATCGATTCCTAAGGGTGAATAGTAAATTTACTGTGAATTTGAACAAAATCGTTCTTTGCTATCGGTCATGGATAGAAACCCATTTACTTGGAGCTTCAAAAATTAATAACAACTTGGAAAGAGCGGGTCTTCCTTTGATTACTTGCTGAATCGATTTTTGAGGATAAATAGTGAATGTAATATGAGTTTGAACAAAATCGTTCTTTACTATCGGTCATGAGATACAAAAAATATTTACTTGAAGCTCTAAAAATTAATAACAATTTGGAATGAGCAAGTCTTCCTCTGATTACTTGCTTAATCCATTTCTAAGGGTGAATAGTCAATTTACTGTGAATTTGAACGAAATCGTTCTTTGCTATTGGTCATGAGATAGAAAAACCATTTACATGGACTTTAAAAAATTAATAACAATTTGCAAAGATCGGGTCTTCCTTTGATTACTTGGTGAATCGATTTCTAAGGGTAAATAGTAAATGTAATGTGAATTTGAACAAAATCGTTCTTTGCTATCGGTAGTTGCTATGGTAGAAAAACCATTTACTTGGAGCTTCAGAAATTAATAACAATTTGGAAAGAGCGGGTCTTCCATTGATTACTTGCTGAATCGATTTCTAAGAATAAAAAGTAAATGTAAAGTGAGTTTGAACAAAATCGTTCTTTGCTATCGGTCATTTGATAAAAAAACTATTTACTTGAAGCTCTAAAAATTAATAACAATTTGGAAAGAGCGTGTCTTCCTCTGATTACTTGCTTAATCGATTTCTAAGGGTGAATAGTAAATTTACTGTGAATTTGAACAAAATCGTTCTTTGCTATTGGTCATGAGATAGAAAAACCATTTACTTGGACCTTAAAAAATTAATAACAATTTGGAAAGATCGGGTCTTCCTCTGATCACTTGCTTAATCGATTCCTAAGGGTGAATAGTAAATTTACTGTGAATTTGAACAAAATCGTTCTTTGCTATCGGTCATGGATAGAAACCCATTTACTTGGAGCTTCAAAAATTAATAACAACTTGGAAAGAGCGGGTCTTCCTTTGATTACTTGCTGAATCGATTTTTGAGGATAAATAGTGAATGTAATATGAGTTTGAACAAAATCGTTCTTTACTATCGGTCATGAGATACAAAAAATATTTACTTGAAGCTCTAAAAATTAATAACAATTTGGAATGAGCAAGTCTTCCTCTGATTACTTGCTTAATCCATTTCTAAGGGTGAATAGTCAATTTACTGTGAATTTGAACGAAATCGTTCTTTGCTATTGGTCATGAGATAGAAAAACCATTTACATGGACTTTAAAAAATTAATAACAATTTGCAAAGATCGGGTCTTCCTTTGATTACTTGGTGAATCGATTTCTAAGGGTAAATAGTAAATGTAATGTGAATTTGAACAAAATCGTTCTTTGCTATCGGTAGTTGCTATGGTAGAAAAACCATTTACTTGGAGCTTCAGAAATTAATAACAATTTGGAAAGAGCGGGTCTTCCTCTGATCACTTGCTTAATCGATTCCTAAGGGTGAATAGTAAATTTACTGTGAATTTGAACAAAATCGTTCTTTGCTATCGGTCATTTGATAAAAAAACTATTTACTTGAAGCTCTAAAAATTAATAACAATTTGGAAAGAGCGTGTCTTCCTCTGATTACTTGCTTAATCGATATCTAAGGGTGAATAGTAAATTTACTGTGAATTTGAACAAAATCGTTCTTTGCTATTGGTCATGAGATAGAAAAACCATTTACTTGGACCTTAAAAAATTAATAACAATTTGGAAAGAGCGGGTCTTCCTCTGATCACTTGCTTAATCGATTCCTAAGGGTGAATAGTAAATTTACTGTGAATTTGAACAAAATCGTTCTTTGCTATCGGTCATGGATAGAAACCCATTTACTTGGAGCTTCAAAAATTAATAACAACTTGGAAAGAGCGGGTCTTCCTTTGATTACTTGCTGAATCGATTTTTGAGGATAAATAGTGAATGTAATATGAGTTTGAACAAAATCGTTCTTTACTATCGGTCATGAGATAGAAAAACTATTTACTTGAAGCTCTAAAAATTAATAACAATTTGGAATGAGCAAGTCGTCCTCTGATTACTTGCTTAATCGATTTCTAAGGGTGAATAGTCAATTTACTGTGAATTTGAACGAAATCGTTCTGTGCTATTGGTCATGAGATAGAAAAACCATTTACTTGGACTTTAAAAAATTAATAACAATTTGGAAAAAGCGGGTCTTCCTCTGATCACTTGCTTAATCGATTCCTAAGGGTGAATATTAAATTGACTGTGAATTTGAACAAAATCGTTCATTGCTATCGGTGATGGATAGAAAAACCATTTACGTGGAGCTTCAAAAATGAATAACAATTTGGAAAGAGCGGGTCTTCCTTTGATTACTTGCTGAGTCGATTTCTAAGGATAAATGGTGAAAGTAATGTGAGTTTGAACAAAGTCGTTCTTTGCTATCGGTCATGTGATAGAAAAACTATTTACTTGAAGCTCTAAAAATTAATAACAATTTGGAAAGAGCGGGTCTTCCTCTGATTACTTGCTTAATCGATTTCTAAGGGTGAATAGTAAATTTAGAGTGAATTTGAACAAAATCGTTCTTTGCTATCGGTTATGAGATAGAAAAACCATTTACTTGGACCTTTAAAAATTAATAACAATTTGGAAAGAGCGGGTCTTCCTCTGATCACTTGCTTAGTCGATTCCTAAGGGTGAATAGTAAATTGAATGTGCATTTGAACAAAATCGTTATTTGCTATCGGTAGTTGCTATGGATAGAAAAACCATTTACTTGGAACTTCAAAAATTAATATCAATTTGGAAAGAGCGGGTCTTCCTTTGGTTACTTGCTGAATGGATTTCTAAGGATAAATAGTGAATGTAATGTGAGTTTGAACAAAATCGTTCATTACTATCGGTCATGAGATAGAAAAACTATTTACTTGAAGCTCTAAAAATTAAAAACAATTTGGAAAGAGCGGGTCTTCCTCTGATCACTTGCTCAATCGATTCCTAAGGGTGAAGAGTAAATTTACTGTGGTTTTGAACAAAATCGTTCTTTGCTATCGGTCTTGGACAGAAAAACCATTTACTTGGATCTTCAAAAATTAATAACAACATGGAAAGAGCGGGTCTTCCTTTGATTAGTTGCTGAATCGATTTTTGAGGATAAATAGTGAATGTAATGTGAGTTTGAACAAAATCGTTCTTTACTATCGGTCATGAGATAGAAAAACTATTTACTTGAAGCTATAAAAATTAATAACAATTTGGAAATAGCGGGTCTTCCTCAGATTCCTTGCTTAATCCATTTCTAAGGGTGAATAGTCAATTTACTGTGAATTTGAACGAAATCGTTCTTTGCTATTGGTCATGAGATAGAAAAACCATTTACATGGACTTTAAAAAATTAATAACAATTTGGAAAAAGCGGTTCTTCCTCTGATTACTTGCTTAATCGATTTCTAAGGGTGAATAGTAAATTAAGAGTGAATTTGAACAAAATCGTTCTTTGCTATCGATCATGAGATAAAAAAACCATTTACTTGGACCTTAAAAAATTAATAACAATTTGGAAAGAGCGGGTCTTCCTCTGATCACTTGCTTTATCGATTCGTAACGGTGCATAGTAAATTTACTGTGAATTTGAACAAAATCGTTCTTTGCTATCGGTCATGAGATAAAAAAAATATTTACTTGAAGCTCTAAAAATTAATAACAATTTGCAAAGAGCGGGTCTTCCTCTGATTACTTACTTAATCGATTTCTAAGGGTGAATAGTAAATTTACTGTGAATTTGAACAAAATCGTTCTTTGCTATTGGTCTTGAGATAGAAATACCCTTTACTTGGACCTTAAAAAATTAATAACAATTTGGAATGAGCGGGTCTTCTTCTAATTACTTGCTTAATCGATTGCTAAGGGTGAATAGTAATTTTACTGTGGATTTGAACAAAATCGTTCTTTGCTATCGGTCATGTGATACAAAAACCATTTACTTGGAGCTTCAAAAATTAATAATAATTTGGAAATATCGGGTCTTCCTTTGATTACTTGCTGAATCGATTTCTAAGGGTAAATAGTAAATGTAATGTGAATTTGAACAAAAACGTTGTTTGCTATCGGTCATCAGATAGAAGAACAATTTACTTGGACCTTAAAAAATTAATAACAATTTGGAAAGAGCGGGTCTTCCTCTGATCACTTGCTTAATCGATTCCTAAGGGTGAATAGTAAATTTAATGTGCATTTGAACAAAATCGTTCTTTGCTATCGGTAGTTGCTATGGATAGAAAAACCATTTACTTGGAACTTCAAAAATTAATATCAATTTGGAAAGAGCGGGTCTTCCTTTGATTACTTGCTGAATGGATTTCTAAGGATAAATAGTGAATGTAATGTGAGTTTATACAAAATCGTTCTTTACTATCGGTCATGAGATAGAAAAACTATTTACTTGAAGCTCTAAAAATTAATAACAATTTGGAAAGAGCGGGTCTTCCCCTGATTACTCGTTTAATCGATTTCTAAGGGTGAATAGTAAATTTACTGTGAATTTGAATAAAATCGTTGTTTGCTATCGGTCATGAGATAGAAAAACCATTTACTTGGACCTTAAAAAATTAATAACAATTTGGAACGAGCGGGTCTTCCTCTGATCACTTGCTCAATCGATTCCTAACGGTGAAGAGTAAATTTACTGTGGTTTTGAACAAAATCGTTCTTTGCTATCGGTCATGGACAGAAAAACCATTTACTTGGATCTTCAAAAATTAATAACAACATGGAAAGAGCGGGTCTTCCTTTGATTAGTTGCTGAATCGATTTTTGAGGATAAACAGTGAATGTAATGTGAGTTTGAACAAAATCGTTCTTTACTATCGGTCATGAGATAGAAAAACTAATTACTTGAAGCTATAAAAATTAATAACAATTTGGAAATAGCGGGTCTTCCTCAGATTACTTGTTTAATCCATTTCTAAGGGTGAATAGTCAATTTACTGTGAATTTGAACAAAATCGTTCTTTGCTATTGGTCATGAGATAGAAAAACCATTTACATGGACTTTAAAAAATTAATTACAATTTGCAAAGATCGGGTCTTCCTTTGATTACTTGCTGAATCGATTTCTAAGGGTAAATAGTAAATGTAATGTGAATTTGAACAAAATCGTTCTTTGCTATCGATCATAAGATAGAAGAACAATTTACTTGGACCTTAAAAAATTAATAACAATTTGGAAAGAGCGGGTCTTCCTCTGATCACTTGCTTAATCGATTCCTAAGGGTGAATAGTAAATTTACTGTGGATTTCGACAAAATCGTTTTTTGCTATCGATCATGGATAGAAAAACCATTTACTAGGAGCTTCAAAAATTAATAACAATTCGGAAAGAGCGGGTCTTCCTCTGATCACTTGCCTTAATCGATTCCTAAGGGTGAATAGTAAATTTACTGTGCATTTGAACAAAATCGTTCTTTGCTATCGGTAGTTGCTATGGATAGAAAAACCATTTACTTGGAACTTCAAAAATTAATAACAATTTGGGAAGAGCGGGTCTTCCTTTGATTACTTGCTGAATGGATTTCTATGGATAAATAGTGAATGTAATGTGAGTTTGAACAAAATCGTTCTTTGCTATCGGTCATGAGATAAAAAAACTATTTACTTGAATCTCTAAAAATTAATAACAATTTGGAAAGAGCGGGTCTTCCCCTGATTACTTGCTTAATCGATTCCTAAGCGTGAATAGTTAATTTACTGTGAATTTGAACAAAATCGTTCTTTGCTATTGGTCATGAGATAGAAAAACCATTTACATGGACTTTAAAAAATTAATAACAATTTGCAAAGATCGGGTCTTCCTTTGATTACTTGCTGAATCGATTTCTAAGGGTAAATAGTAAATGTAATGTGAATTTGAACAAAATCGTTCTTTGCTATCGATCATAAGATAGAAGAACAATTTACTTGGACCTTAAAAAATTAATAACAATTTGGAAAGAGCGGGTCTTCCTCTGATCACTTGCTTAATCGATTCCTAAGGGTGAATAGTAAATTTACTGTGTATTTCGACAAAATCGTTTTTTGCTATCGATCATGGATAGAAAAACCATTTACTAGGAGCTTCAAAAATTAATAACAATTCGGAAAGAGCGGGTCTTCCTCTGATCACTTGCCTTAATCGATTCCTAAGGGTGAATAGTAAATTTACTGTGCATTTGAACAAAATCGTTCTTTGCTATCGGTAGTTGCTATGGATAGAAAAACCATTTACTGGGAACTTCAAAAATTAATAACAATTCGGAAAGAGCGGGTCTTCCTCTGATTACTTGCTTAATCGATTTCTAAGGGTGAATAGTAAATTTACTGTGGTTTTGAACAAAATCGTTCTTTGCTATCGGTCATGGACAGAAAAACCATTCACTTGGATCTTCAAAAATTAATAACAACATGGAAAGAGCGGGTCTTCCTTTGATTAGTTGCTGAATCGATTTTTGAGGATAAATAGTGAATGTAATGTGAGTTTGGACAAAATCGTTCTTTACTATCGGTCATTAGATAGAAAAACTATTTACTAGAAGCTATAAAAATTAATAACAATTTGGAAATAGCGGGTCTTCCTCAGATTACTTGCTTAATCCATTTCTAAGGGTGAATAGTCAATTTACTGTGAATTTGAACGAAATCGTTCTTTGCTATTGGTCATGAGATAGAAAAACCATTTACATGGACTTTAAAAAATTAATAACAATTTGCAAAGATCGGGTCTTCCTTTGATTACTTGCTGAATCGATTTCTAAGGGTAAATAGTAAATGTAATGTGAATTTGAACAAAATCGTTCTTTGCTATCGATCATAAGATAGAAGAACAATTTACTTGGACCTTAAAAAATTAATAACAATTTGGAAAGAGCGGGTCTTCCTCTGATCACTTGCTTAATCGATTCCTAAGGGTGAATAGTAAATTTACTGTGGATTTCGACAAAATCGTTTTTTGCTATCGATCATGGATAGAAAAACCATTTACTAGGAGCTTCAAAAATTAATAACAATTCGGAAAGAGCGGGTCTTCCTCTGATCACTTGCCTTAATCGATTCCTAAGGGTGAATAGTAAATTTACTGTGCATTTGAACAAAATCGTTCTTTGCTATCGGTAGTTGCTATGGATAGAAAAACCATTTACTTGGAACTTCAAAAATTAATAACAATTTCGTAAGAGCGGGTCTTCCTTTGATTACTTGCTGAATAGATTTCTAAGGATAAATAGTGAATGTAATGTGAGTTTGAACAAAATCGTTCTTTGCTATCGGTCATGAGATAAAAAAACTATTTACTTGAATCTCTAAAAATTAATAACAATTTGGAAAGAGCGGGTCTTCCCCTGATTACTTGCTTAATCGATTCCTAAGCGTGAATAGTTAATTTACTGTGAATTTGAACAAAATCGTTCTTTGCCATCGGTCATGGATAGAAAAACCATTTACTTGGAGATTCAAAAATTAATAACAATTTGGAAATAGCGTGTCTTCCTTTGATTACTTGCTGAATCAATTTCTAAGGATAAATAGTGAATGTAAAATGAGTTTGTACAAAATCGTTCTTTGCCATCGGTCATGAGATAGGAAAATTATTTACTTGAAGCTCTAAAAATTAATAACAATTTGGAAAGAGCGGGTCTTCCTCTGATTACGTGCTTAATCGATTTCTAAGGGTGAATAGTAAATTTACTGCGAATTTGAACAAAATCGTTATTTGCTATCGGTAATGAGATAGAAAAACCATTTACTTGGACCTTAAAAAATTAATAACAATTTGGAAAGAGCGGGTCTTCCTCTGATCACTTGCTTAATCGATTCCTAAGGGTGAATAGTAAATTTACTGTGCATTTGAACAAAATCGTTCTTTGCTATCGGTAGTTGCTATGGATAGAAAAACCATTTACTTGGAACTCCAAAAATTAATATCAATTTGGAAAGAGCGGGTCTTCCTTTGATTACTTGCTGAATGGATTTCTAAGGATAAATAGTGAATGTAATGTGAGTTTGAACAAAATCGTTCTTTACTATCGGTCATGAGATACAAAAACTATTTACTTGAAGCTCTAAAAATTAATAACAATTTGGAAAGACCGGGTCTTCCCCTGATTACTCGCTTAATCGATTTCTAAGGGTGAATAGTAAATTTACTGTGAATTTGAACAAAATCGTTCTTTGCTATCGGTCATGAGATAGAAAAACCATTTACTTTGACCTTAAAAAATTAATAACAATTTGGAACGAGCGGGTCTTCCTCGGATCACTTGCTCAATCGATTCCTAAGGGTGAAGAGTAAATTTACTGTGGTTTTGAACAAAATCGTTCTTTGCTATCGGTCATGGACAGAAAAACCATTTACTTGGATCTTCAAAAATTAATAACAACATGGAAAGAGCGGGTTTTCCTTTGATTAGTTGCTGAATCGATTTTTGAGGATAAATAGTCAATGTAATGTGAGTTTGAACAAAATCGTTCTTTACTATCGGTCATGAGATAGAAAAACTATTTACTTGAAGCTATAAAAATTAATAACAATTTGGAAATAGCGGGTCTTCCTCAGATTCCTTGCTTAATCCATTTCTAAGGGTGAATAGTCAATTTACTGTGATTTTGAACAAAATCGTTCTTTGCTATTGGTCATGAGATAGAAAAACCATTTACATGGACTTTAAAAAATTAATAATAATTTGGAAAAAGCGGGTCTTCCTCTGATTACTTGCTTAATAGATTTCTAAGGGTGAATAGTAAATTTACTGTGAATTTGAACAAAATCGTTCTTTGCTATTGGTCATGAGATAGAAAAACCATTTACTTGGACCTTCAAAAATTAATAACAATTCGGAAAGAGCGGGTCTTCCTCTGATCACTTGCTTAATCGTTTCCTAAGGGTGAACAGTAAATTAATGTGAATTTGAACAAAATCGTTCTTTGCTATCGGTCATGGATAGAAAAACCATTTACGTGGAGCTTCAAAAATAAATAACAATTTGGAAAGAGCGGGTCTTCCTTTGATCACTTGCTTAATCGATTCCTAAGGGTGAATAGTAAATTTACTGTGGATTTCAACAAAATCGTTCTTTGCTAGCGGTCATGGATAGAAAATCCATTTACTTGGAGCTTCAAAAATGAATAACAATTCGGAAAGAGCGGGTCTTCCTTTGATTACTTGCTGAATCGATTTCTAATGGTAAATAGTAAATGTAATGTGAATTTGAACAAAATCGTTCTTTGCTATCGGTCATGGACAGAAAAACCATTTACTTGGATCTTCAAAAATTAATAACAACATGGAAAGAGCGGGTCTTCCTTTGATTAGTTGCTGAATCGATTTTTGAGGATAAATAGTGAATGTAATGTGAATTTGAACAAAATTGTTCTTTGCTATCGGTCATGAGATAGAAAAACCATTTACTTGGACCTTAAAAAATTAATAACAATTTGGAACGAGCGGGTCTTCCTCTGATCACTTGCTCAATCGATTCCTAAGGGTGAAGAGTAAATTTACTGTGGTTTTGAACAAAATCGTTCTTTGCTATCGGTCATGGTCAGAAAAACCATTTACTTGGATCTTCAAAAATTAATAACATCATGGAAAGAGCGGGTCTTCCTTTGATTAGTTGCTGAATCGATTTTTGAGGATAAATAGTGAATGTAATGTGAGTTTGAACAAAATCGTTATTTACTATCGGTCATGAAATAGAAAAACTATTTACTTGAAGCTATAAAAATTAATAACAATTTGGAAAGAGCCGGTCTTCCTCTGATTACTTGCTTAATCGATTTCTAAGGGTGAATAATCAATTTACTGTGAATTTGAACGAAATCGTTCTTTGCTATTGGTCATGAGATAGAAAAACCATTTACTTGGACCTTAAAAAATTAATAACAATTTGGAAAGAGCGGGTCTTCCTCTGATCACTTGCTTAATCGATTCCTAAGGGTGAATAGTAAATTTACTGTCAATTTGAACGAAATCGTTCTTTGCTATCGGTCATGGATAAAAAAACCATTTACTTGGAGCTTCAAAAATTAATAACAATTTGGAAAGAGCGGGTCTTCCTTTGATTACTTGCTGAATGGATTTCTAAGGATAAATAGTGAATGTAATGTGAGATTGAACAAAATCGTTCTTTACTATCGGTCATGAGATAGAAAAACTATTTACTTGAAGCTCGAAAAATTAATAACAATTTGGAAAGAGTGGGTCTTCCCCTGATTACTCGCTTAATCGATTTCTAAGGGTGAATAGTAAATTTACTGTGAATTTGAACAAAATCGTTCTTTGCTATCGGTCATGAGATAGACAAACCATTTACTTGGACCTTAAAAAATTAATAACAATTTGGAACGAGCGGGTCTTCCTCTGATCACTTGCTCAATCGATTCCTAAGGGTGAAGAGTAAATTTACTGTGGTTTTGAACAAAATCGTTCTTTGCTATCGGTCATGGACAGAAAAACCATTTACTTGGATCTTCAAAAATTAATAACAACATGGAAAGAGCGGGTCTTCCTTTGATTAGTTGCTGAATCGATTTTTGAGGATAAATAGTGAATGTAATGTGAATTTGAACAAAAATGTTCTTTGCTATCGGTCATGAGATAGAAAAACCATTTACTTGGACCTTAAAAAATTAATAACAATTTGGAACGAGCGGGTCTTCCTCTGATCACTTGCTCAATCGATTCCTAAGGGTGAAGAGTAAATTTACTGTGGTTTTGAACGAAATCGTTCTTTGCTATCGGTCATGGACAGAAAAACCATTTACTTGGATCTTCAAAAATTAATAACAACATGGAAAGAGCGGGTCTTCCTTTGATTAGTTGCTGAATCGATTTTTGAGGATAAATAGTGAATGTAATGTGAGTTTGAACAAAATCGTTATTTACTATCGGTCATGAAATAGAAAAACTATTTACTTGAAGCTATAAAAATTAATAACAATTTGGAAATAGCGGGGCTTCCTCAGATTACTTGCTTAATCCATTTCTAAATTTGAATAGTCAATTTATTGTGAATTTGAACGAAATCGTTCTTTGCTATTGGTCATGAGATAGAAAAACCATTTACATGGACTTTAAAAAATTAATAACAATTTGGAAAAAGCGGGTCTTCCTCTGATTACTTGCTTAATAGATTTCTAAGGGTGAATAGTAAATTTACTGTGAATTTGAACAAAATCGTTCTTTGCTATTGGTCATGAGATAGAAAAACCATTTACTTGGACCTTAAAAAATTAATAACAATTTGGAAAGAGCGGGTCTTCCTCTGATCACTTGCTTAATCGATTCCTAAGGGTGAAGAGTAAATTTACTGTGGTTTTGAACAAAATCGTTCCTTGCTATCGGTCATGGACAGAAAAACCATTTACTTGGATCTTCAAAAATTAATAACAACATGGAAAGAGCGGGTCTTCCTTTGATTAGTTGCTGAATCGATTTTTGAGGATAAATAGTGAATGTAATGTGAATTTGAACAAAATTGTTCTTTGCTATCGGTCATGAGATAGAAAAACCATTTACTTGGACCTTAAAAAATTAATAACAATTTGGAATGAGCGGGTCTTCTTCTAATCACTTGCTTAATCGATTCCTAAGGGTGAATAGTAATTTTACTGTGGATTTGAACAAAATCGTTCTTTGCTATCGGTCATGTGATAGAAAAACCATTTACTTGGAGCTTCAAAAATTAATAATAATTTGGAAATATCGGGTCTTCCTTTGATTACTCGCTGAATCGATTTCTAAGGGTAAATAGTAAATGTAATGTGAATTTGAACAAAATCGTTGTTTGCTATCGGTCATCAGATAGAAGAACAATTTACTTGGACCTTAAAAAATTAATAACAATTTGGAAAGAGCGGGTCTTCCTCTGATCACTTGCTTAATCGATTCCTAAGGGTGAATAGTAAATTTAATGTGCATTTGAGCAAAATCGTTCTTTGCTATCGGTAGTTGCTATGGATAGAAAAACCATTTACTTGGAACTTCAAAAATTAATATCAATTTGGAAAGAGCGGGTCTTCCTTTGATTACTTGCTGAATGGATTTCTAAGGATAAATAGTGAATGTAATGTGAGTTTGAACAAAATCGTTCTTTACTATCGGTCATGAGATAGAAAAACTATTTACTTGAAGCTCTAAAAATTAATAACAATTTGGAAAGAGCGGGTCTTCCCCTGATTACTCGCTTAATCGATTTCTAAGGGTGAATAGTAAATTTACTGTGAATTTGAACAAAATCGTTCTTTGCTATCGGTCATGAGATAGAAAAACCATTTACTTGGACCTTAAAAAATTAATAACAATTTGGAACGAGCGGGTCTTCCTCTGATCACTTGCTCAATCGATTCCTAAGGGTGAAGAGTAAATTTACTGTGGTTTTGAACAAAATCGTTCTTTGCTATCGGTCACGGACAGAAAAACCATTTACTTGGATCTTCAAAAATTAATAACAACATGGAAAGAGCGGGTCTTCCTTTGATTAGTTGCTGAATCGATTTTTGAGGATAAATAGTGAATGTAATGTGAGTTTGAACAAAATCGTTCTTTACTATCGGTCATTAGATAGAAAAACTATTTACTAGAAGCTATAAAAATTAATAACAATTTGGAAGTAGCGGGTCTTCCTCAGATTACTTGCTTAATCCATTTCTAAGGGTGAATAGTCAATTTACTGTGAATTTGAACGAAATTGTTCTTTGCTATTGGTCATGAGATAGAAAAACCATTTACATGGACTTTAAAAAATTAATAACAATTTGCAAAGATCGGGTCTTCCTTTGATTACTTGCTGAATCGATTTCTAAGGGTAAATAGTAAATGTAATGTGAATTTGAACAAAATCGTTGTTTGCTATCGGTCATCAGATAGAAGAACAATTTACTTGGACCTTAAAAAATTAATAACAATTTGGAAAGAGCGGGTCTTCCTCTGATCACTTGCTTAATCGATTCCTAAGGGTGAATAGTAAATTTAATGTGCATTTGAGCAAAATCGTTCTTTGCTATCGGTAGTTGCTATGGATAGAAAAACCATTTACTTGGAACTTCAAAAATTAATATCAATTTGGAAAGAGCGGGTCTTCCTTTGATTACTTGCTGAATGGATTTCTAAGGATAAATAGTGAATGTAATGTGAGTTTGAACAAAATCGTTCTTTACTATCGGTCATGAGATAGAAAAACTATTTACTTGAAGCTCTAAAAATTAATAACAATTTGGAAAGAGCGGGTCTTCCCCTGATTACTCGCTTAATCGATTTCTAAGGGTGAATAGTAAATTTACTGTGAATTTGAACAAAATCGTTCTTTGCTATCGGTCATGAGATAGAAAAACCATTTACTTGGACCTTAAAAAATTAATAACAATTTGGAACGAGCGGGTCTTCCTCTGATCACTTGCTCAATCGATTCCTAAGGGTGAAGAGTAAATTTACTGTGGTTTTGAACAAAATCGTTCTTTGCTATCGGTCACGGACAGAAAAACCATTTACTTGGATCTTCAAAAATTAATAACAACATGGAAAGAGCGGGTCTTCCTTTGATTAGTTGCTGAATCGATTTTTGAGGATAAATAGTGAATGTAATGTGAGTTTGAACAAAATCGTTCTTTACTATCGGTCATTAGATAGAAAAACTATTTACTAGAAGCTATAAAAATTAATAACAATTTGGAAGTAGCGGGTCTTCCTCAGATTACTTGCTTAATCCATTTCTAAGGGTGAATAGTCAATTTACTGTGAATTTGAACGAAATTGTTCTTTGCTATTGGTCATGAGATAGAAAAACCATTTACATGGACTTTAAAAAATTAATAACAATTTGCAAAGATCGGGTCTTCCTTTGATTACTTGCTGAATCGATTTCTAAGGGTAAATAGTAAATGTAATGTGAATTTGAACAAAATCGTTCTTTGCTATCGATCATAAGATAGAAGAACAATTTACTTGGACCTTAAAAAATTAATAACAATTTGGAAAGAGCGGGTCTTCCTCTGATCACTTGCTTAATCGATTCCTAAGGGTGAATAGTAAATTTACTGTGGATTTCGACAAAATCGTTTTTTGCTATCGATCATGGATAGAAAAACCATTTACTAGGAGCTTCAAAAATTAATAACAATTCGGAAAGAGCGGGTCTTCCTCTGATCACTTGCCTTAATCGATTCCTAAGGGTGAATAATAAATTGACTGTGCATTTGAACAAAATCGTTCTTTGCTATCGGTAGTTGCTATGGATAGAAAAACCATTTACTTGGAACTTCAAAAATTAATAACAATTTGGTAAGAGCGGGTCTTCCTTTGATTACTTGCTGAATAGATTTCTAAGGATAAATAGTGAATGTAATGTGAGTTTGAACAAAATCGTTCTTTGCTATCGGTCATGAGATAAAAAAACTATTTACTTGAATCTCTAAAAATTAATAACAATTTGGAAAGAGCGGGTCTTCCCCTGATTACTTGCTTAATCGATTCCTCAGCGTGAATAGTTAATTTACTGTGAATTTGAACAAAATCGTTCTTTGCCATCGGTCATGGATAGAAAAACCATTTACTTGGAGATTCAAAAATTAATAACAATTTGGAAATAGCGTGTCTTCCTTTGATTACTTGCTGAATCAATTTCTAAGGATAAATAGTGAATGTAAAATGAGTTTGAACAAAATCGTTCTTTGCCATCGGTCATGAGATAGGAAAATTATTTACTTGAAGCTCTAAAAATTGATAACAATTTGGAAAGAGCGGGTCTTCCTCTGATTACGTGCTTAATCGATTTCTAAGGGTGAATAGTAAATTTACTGCGAATTTGAACAAAATCGTTATTTGCTATCGGTAATGAGATAGAAAAACCATTTACTTGGACCTTAAAAAATTAATAACAATTTGGAAAGAGCGGGTCTTCCTCTGATCACTTGCTTAATCGATTCCTAAGGGTGAATAGTAAATTTACTGTGGATTTGAACAAAATCGTTCTTTGCTATCGGTAGTTGCTATGGATAGAAAAACCATTTACTGGGAACTTCAAAAATTAATAACAATTTGGAAAGAGCGGGTCTTCCTCTGATTACTTGCTTAATCGATTTCTAAGGGTGAATAGTAAATTTACTGTGAATTGGAACAAAATCGTTCTTTGCTATTGGTCTTGAGATCGAAAAACCATTTACTTGGACCTTAAAAAATTAATAACAATTTGAAATGAGCGGGTCTTCTTCTAATCACTTGCTTAATCGATTCCTAAGGGTGAATAGTAATTTTACTGTGGATTTGAACAAAATCGTTCTTTGCTATCGGGCATCTGATAGAAAAACCATTTACTTGGAGCTTCAAAAATTAATAATAATTTGGAAATATCGGGTCTTCCTTTGATTACTTGCTGAATCGATTTCTAAGGGTGAAGAGTAAATTTACTGTGGTTTTGAACATAATCGTTCTTTGCTATCGGTCATGGACAGAAAAACCATTTACTTGGATCTTCAAAAATTAATAACAACATGGAAAGAGCGGGTCTTCCTTTGATTAGTTGCTGAATCGATTTTTGAGGATAAATAGTCAATGTAATGTGAGTTTGAACAAAATCGTTCTTTACTATCGGTCATGAGATAGAAAAACTATTTACTTGAAGCTATAAAAATTAATAACAATTTGGAAATAGCGGGTCTTCCTCAGATTCCTTGCTTAATCCATTTCTAAGGGTGAATAGTCAATTTACTGTGATTTTGAACGAAATCGTTCTTTGCTATTGGTCATGAGATAGAAAAACCATTTACATGGACTTTAAAAAATTAATAACAATTTGGAAAAAGCGGGTAGTAAATGTAATGTGAATTTGAACAAAATCGTTGTTTGCTATCGGTCATCAGATAGAAGAACAATTTACTTGGACCTTAAAAAATTAATAACAATTTGGAAACAGCGGGTCTTCCTCTGATCACTTGCTTAATCGATTCCTAAGGGTGAATAGTAAATTTACTGTGCATTTGAACAAAATCGTTCTTTGCTATCGGTAGTTGCTATGGATAGAAAAACCATTTACTTGGAAATCCAAAAATTAATATCAATTTGGAAAGAGCGGGTCTTCCTTTGATTACTTGCTGAATGGATTTCTAAGGATAAATAGTGAATGTAATGTGAGTTTGAACAAAATCGTTCTTTACTATCGGTCATGAGATACAAAAACTATTTACTTGAAGCTCTAAAAATTAATAACAATTTGGAAAGAGCGGGTCTTCCCCTGATTACTCGCTTAATCGATTTCTAAGGGTGAATAGTAAATTTACTGTGAATTTGAACAAAATCGTTCTTTGCTATCGGTCATGAGATAGAAAAACCATTTACTTGGACCTTAAAAAATTAATAACAATTTGGAATGAGCGGGTCTTCCTCTGATCACTTGCTCAATCGATTCCTAAGGGTGAAGAGTAAATTTACTGTGGTTTTGAACATAATCGTTCTTTGCTATCGGTCATGGACAGAAAAACCATTTACTTGGATCTTCAAAAATTAATAACAACATGGAAAGAGCGGGTCTTCCTTTGATTAGTTGCTGAATCGATTTTTGAGGATAAATAGTCAATGTAATGTGAGTTTGAACAAAATCGTTCTTTACTATCGGTCATGAGATAGAAAAACTATTTACTTGAAGCTATAAAAATTAATAACAATTTGGAAATAGCGGGTCTTCCTCAGATTCCTTGCTTAATCCATTTCTAAGGGTGAATAGTCAATTTACTGTGATTTTGAACGAAATCGTTCTTTGCTATTGGACATGAGATAGAAAAACCATTTACATGGACTTTAAAAAATTAATAACAATTTGGAAAAAGCGGGTCTTCCTCTGATTACTTGCTTAATAGATTTCTAAGGGTGAATAGTAAATTTACTGTGAATTTGAACAAAATCGTTCTTTGCTATTGGTCATGAGATAGAAAAACCATTTACTTGGACCTTCAAAAATTAATAACAATTCGGAAAGAGCGGGTCTTCCTCTGAACACTTGCTTAATCGTTTCCTAAGGGTGAACAGTAAATTAATGTGAATTTGAACAAAATCGTTCTTTGCTATCGGTCATGGATAGAAAAACCATTTACGTGGAGCTTCAAAAATGAATAACAATTTGGAAAGAGCGGGTCTTCCTTTGATCACTTGCTTAATCGATTCCTAAGGGTGAATAGTAAATTTACTGTGGATTTCAACAAAATCGTTCTTTGCTAGCGGTCATGGATAGAAAATGCATTTACTTGGAGCTTCTAAAATTAATAACAATTTGGAAAGAGCGGGTCTTCCTTTGATCACTTGCTGAATCGATTTCTGATGGTAAATAGTAAATGTAATGTGAATTTGAACAAAATCGTTCTTTGCTATCGGTCATGGATAGAAAAACCATTTACGTGGAGCTTCAAAAATGAATAACAATTTGGAAAGAGCGGGTCTTCCTTTGATCACTTGCTTAATCGATTCCTAAGGGTGAATAGTAAATTTACTGTGAATTTGAACGAAATCGTTCTTTGCTATCGGTCATGGATAAAAAAACTATTTACTTGGAGCTTCAAAAATTAATAACAATTTGGAAAGAGCGGGTCTTCCTTTGATTACTTGCTGAATGGATTTCTAAGGATAAATAGTGAATGTAATGTGAGTTTGAACAAAATCGTTCTTTACTATCGGTCATGAGATAGAAAAACTATTTACTTGAAGCTCGAAAAATTAATAACAATTTGGAAAGAGCGGGTCTTCCCCTGATTACTCGCTTAATCGATTTCTAAGGGTGAATAGTAAAATTACTGTGAATTTGAACAAAATCGTTCTTTGCTATCGGTCATGAGATAGACAAACCATTTACTTGGACCTTAAAAAATTAATAACAATTTGGAACGAGCGGGTCTTCCTCTGATCACTTGCTCAATCGATTCCTAAGGGTGAAGAGTAAATTTACTGTGGTTTTGAACAAAATCGTTCTTTGCTATCGGTCATGGACAGAAAAACCATTTACTTGGATCTTCAAAAATTAATAACAACATGGAAAGAGCGGGTCTTCCTTTGATTAGTTGCTGAATCGATTTTTGAGGATAAATAGTGAATGTAATGTGAGTTTGAACAAAATCGTTATTTACTATCGGTCATGAGATAGAAAAACCATTTACTTGGACCTTAAAAAATTAATAACAATTTGGAACGAGCGGGTCTTCCTCTGATCACTTGCTCAATCGATTCCTAAGGGTGAAGAGTAAATTTACTGTGGTTTTGAACAAAATCGTTCTTTGCTATCGGTCATGGACAGAAAAACCATTTACTTGGATCTTCAAAAATTAATAACAACATGGAAAGAGCGGGTCTTCCTTTGATTAGTTGCTGAATCGATTTTTGAGGATAAATAGTGAATGTAATGTGAATTTGAACAAAAATGTTCTTTGCTATCGGTCATGAGATAGAAAAACCATTTACTAGGAGCTTCAAAAATTAATAACAATTTGGAAAGAGCGGGTCTTCCTCTAATCACTTGCCTTAATCGATTCCTAAGGGTGAATAATAAATTGACTGTGCATTTGAACAAAATCGTTCTTTGCTATCGGTAGTTGCTATGGATAGAAAAACCATTTACTTGGAACTTCAAAAATTAATAACAATTTGGTAAGAGCGGGTCTTCCTTTGATTACTTTCTGAATAGATTTCTAAGGATAAATAGTGAATGTAATGTGAGTTTGAACAAAATCGTTCTTTGCTATCGGTCATGAGATAAAAAAACTATTTACTTGAATCTCTAAAAATTAATAACAATTCGGAAAGAGCGGGTCTTCCCCTGATTACTTGGTTAATCGATTCCTAAGCGTGAATAGTTAATTTACTGTGAATTTGAACAAAATCGTTCTTTGCCATCGGTCATGGATAGAAAAACCATTTACTTGGAGATTCAAAAATTAATAACAATTTGGAAATAGCGTGTCTTCCTTTGATTACTTGCTGAATCAATTTCTAAGGATAAATAGTGAATGTAAAATGAGTTTGAACAAAATCGTTCTTTGCCATCGGTCATGAGATAGGAAAATTATTTACTTGAAGCTCTAAAAATAAATAACAATTTGGAAAGAGCGGGTCTTCCTCTGATTACGTGCTTAATCGATTTCTAAGGGTGAATAGTAAATTTACTGCGAATTTGAACAAAATCGTTATTTGCTATCGGTAATGAGATAGAAAAACCATTTACTTGGACCTTAAAAAATTAATAACAATTTGGAAAGAGCGGGTCTTCCTCTGATCACTTGCTTAATCGATTGCTAAGGGTGAATAGTAAATTTACTGTGGATTTGAACAAAATCGTTCTTTGCTATCGGTAGTTGCTATGGATAGAAAAACCATTTACTGGGAACTTCAAAAATTAATAACAATTTGGAAAGAGCGGGTCTTCCTCTGATTACTTGCTTAATCGATTTCTAAGGGTGAATAGTAAATTTACTGTGAATTGGAACAAAATCGTTCTTTGCTATTGGTCTTGAGATCGAAAAACCATTTACTTGGACCTTAAAAAATTAATAACAATTTGGAATGAGCGGGTCTTCTTCTAATCACTTGCTTAATCGATTCCTAAGGGTGAATAGTAATTTTACTGTGGATTTGAACAAAATCGTTCTTTGCTATCGGTCATCTGATAGAAAAACCATTTACTTGGAGCTTCAAAAATTAATAATTAGTTGGAAATATCGGGTCTTCCTTTGATTACTTGCTGAATCGATTTCTAAGGGTAAATAGTAAATGTAATGTGAATTTGAACAAAATCGTTGTTTGCTATCGGTCATCAGATAGAAGAACAATTTACTTGGACCTTAAAAAATTAATAACAATTTGGAAACAGCGGGTCTTCCTCTGATCACTTGCTTAATCGATTCCTAAGGGTGAATAGTAAATTTACTGTGCATTTGAACAAAATCGTTCTTTGCTATCGGTAGTTGCTATGGATAGAAAAACCATTTACTTGGAGATTCAAAAATTAATAACAATTTGGAAATAGCGTGTCTTCCTTTGATTACTTGCTGAATCAATTTCTAAGGATAAATAGTGAATGTAAAATGAGTTTGAACAAAATCGTTCTTCGCCATCGGTCATGAGATAGGAAAATTATTTACTTGAAGCTCTAAAAATTAATAAGAATTTGGAAAGAGCGGGTCTTCCTCTGATTACGTGCTTAATCGATTTCTAAGGGTGAATAGTAAATTTACTGCGAATTTGAACAAAATCGTTATTTGCTATCGGTAATGAGATAGAAAAACCATTTACTTGGACCTTAAAAAATTAATAACAATTTGGAAAGAGCGGGTCTTCCTCTGATCACTTGCTTAATCGATTCCTAAGGGTGAATAGTAAATTTACTGTGGATTTGAACAAAATCGTTCTTTGCTATCGGTAGTTGCTATGGATAGAAAAACCATTTACTGGGAAGTTCAAAAATTAATAACAATTTGGAAAGAGCGGGTCTTCCTCTGATTACTTGCTTAATCGATTTCTAAGGGTGAATAGTAAATTTACTGTGAATTGGAACAAAATCGTTCTTTGCTATTGGTCTTGAGATCGAAAAACCATTTACTTGGACCTTAAAAAATTAATAACAATTTGGAATGAGCGGGTCTTCTTCTAATCACTTGCTTAATCGATTCCTAAGGGTGAATAGTAATTTTACTGTGGATTCGAACAAAATCGTTCTTTGCTATCGGTCATCTGATAGAAAAACCATTTACTTGGAGCTTCAAAAATTAATAATAATTTGGAAATATCGGGTCTTCCTTTGATTACTTGCTGAATCGATTTCTAAGGGTAAATAGTAAATGTAATGTGAATTAGAACAAAATCGTTGTTTGCTATCGGTCATCAGATAGAAGAACAATTTACTTGGACCTTAAAAAATTAATAACAATTTGGAAACAGCGGGTCTTCCTCTGATCACTTGCTTAATCGATTCCTAAGGGTGAATAGTAAATTTACTGTGCATTTGAACAAAATCGTTCTTTGCTATCGGTAGTTGCTATGGATAGAAAAACTATTTACTTGGAACTCCAAAAATTAATATCAATTTGGAAAGAGCGGGTCTTCCTTTGATTACTTGCTGAATGGATTTCTAAGGATAAATAGTGAATGTAATGTGAGTTTGAACAAAATCGTTCTTTACTATCGGTCATGAGATACAAAAACTATTTACTTGAAGCTCTAAAAATTAATAACAATTTGGAAAGACCGGGTCTTCCCCTGATTACTCGCTTAATCGATTTCTAAGGGTGAATAGTAAATTTACTGTGAATTTGAACAAAATCGTTCTTTGCTATCGGTCATGAGATAGAAAAACCATTTACTTGGACCTTAAAAAATTAATAACAATTTGGAACGAGCGGGTCTTCCTCTGATCACTTGCTCAATCGATTCCTAAGGGTGAAGAGTAAATTTACTGTGGTTTTGAACAAAATCGTTCTTTGCTATCGGTCATGGACAGAAAAACCATTTACTTGGATCTTCAAAAATTAATAACAACATGGAAAGAGCGGGTCTTCCTTTGATTAGTTGCTGAATCGATTTTTGAGGATAAATAGTCAATGTAATGTGAGTTTGAACAAAATCGTTCTTTACTATCGGTCATGAGATAGAAAAACTATTTACTTGAAGCTATAAAAATTAATAACAATTTGGAAATAGCGGGTGTTCCTCAGATTCCTTGCTTAATCCATTTCTAAGGGTGAATAGTCAATTTACTGTGATTTTGAACGAAATCGTTCTTTGCTATTGGTCATGAGATAGAAAAACCATTTACATGGACTTTAAAAAATTAATAACAATTTGGAAAAAGCGGGTCTTCCTCTGATTACTTGCTTAATAGATTTCTAAGGGTGAATAGTAAATTTACTGTGAATTTGAACAAAATCGTTCTTTGCTATTGGTCATGAGATAGAAAAACCATTTACTTGGACCTTCAAAAATTAATAACAATTCGGAAAGAGCGGGTCTTCCTCTGATCACTTGCTTAATCGTTTCCTAAGGGTGAACAGTAAATTAATGTGAATTTGAACAAAATCGTTCTTTGCTATCGGTCATGGATAGAAAAACCATTTACGTGGAGCTTCAAAAATGAATAACAATTTGGAAAGAGCGGGTCTTCCTTTGATCACTTGCTTAATCGATTCCTAAGGGTGAATAGTAAATTTACTGTGGATTTCAACAAAATCGTTCTTTGCTAGCGGTCATGGATAGAAAATCCATTTACTTGGAGCTTCAAAAATGAATAACAATTTGGAAAGAGCGAGTCTTCCTTTGATTACTTGCTGAATCGATTTCTAATGGTAAATAGTAAATGTAATGTGAATTTGAACAAAATCGTTCTTTGCTATCGGTCATGGACAGAAAAACCATGTACTTGGATCTTCAAAAATTAATAACAACATGGAAAGAGCGGGTCTTCCTTTGATTAGTTGCTGAATCGATTTTTGAGGATAAATAGTGAATGTAATGTGAATTTGAACAAAATTGTTCTTTGCTATCGGTCATGAGATAGAAAAACCATTTACTTGGACCTTAAAAAATTAATAACAATTTGGAACGAGCGGGTCTTCCTCTGATCACTTGCTCAATCGATTCCTAAGGGTGAAGAGTAAATTTACTGTGGTTTTGAACAAAATCGTTCTTTGCTATCGGTCATGGTCAGAAAAACCATTTACTTGGATCTTCAAAAATTAATAACATCATGGAAAGAGCGGGTCTTCCTTTGATTAGTTGCTGAATCGATTTTTGAGGATAAATAGTGAATGTAATGTGAGTTTGAACAAAATCGTTATTTACTATCGGTCATGAAATAGAAAAACTATTTACTTGAAGCTATAAAAATTAATAACAATTTGGAAAGAGCCGGTCTTCCTCTGATTACTTGCTTAATCGATTTCTAAGGGTGAATAATCAATTTACTGTGAATTTGAACGAAATCGTTCTTTGCTATTGGTCATGAGATAGAAAAACCATTTACTTGGACCTTAAAAAATTAATAACAATTTGGAAAGAGCAGGTCTTCCTCTGATCACTTGCTTAATCGATTCCTAAGGGTGAATAGTAAATTTACTGTCAATTTGAACGAAATCGTTCTTTGCTATCGGTCATGGATAAAAAAACCATTTACTTGGAGCTTCAAAAATTAATAACAATTTGGAAAGAGCGGGTCTTCCTTTGATTACTTGCTGAATGGATTTCTAAGGATAAATAGTGAATGTAATGTGAGTTTGAACAAAATCGTTCTTTACTATCGGTCATGAGATAGAAAAACTATTTACTTGAAGCTCGAAAAATTAATAACAATTTGGAAAGAGCGGGTCTTCCCCTGATTACTCGCTTAATCGATTTCTAAGGGTGAATAGTAAATTTACTGTGAATTTGAACAAAATCGTTCTTTGCTATCGGTCATGAGATAGACAAACCATTTACTTGGACCTTAAAAAATTAATAACAATTTGGAACGAGCGGGTCTCCCTCTGATCACTTGCTCAATCGATTCCTAAGGGTGAAGAGTAAATTTACTGTGGTTTTGAACGAAATCGTTCTTTGCTATCGGTCATGGACAGAAAAACCATTTACTTGGATCTTGAAAAATTAATAACAACATGGAAAGAGCGGGTCTTCGTTTGATTAGTTGCTGAATCGATTTTTGAGGATAAATAGTGAATGTAATGTGAGTTTGAACAAAATCGTTATTTACTATCGGTCATGAAATAGAAAAACTATTTACTTGAAGCTATAAAAATTAATAACAATTTGGAAATAGCGGGGCTTCCTCAGATTACTTGCTTAATCCATTTCTAAGTTTGAATAGTCAATTTACTGTGAATTTGAACGAAATCGTTCTTTGCTATTGGTCATGAGATAGAAAAACCATTTACATGGACTTTAAAAAATTAATAACAATTTGGAAAAAGCGGGTCTTCCTCTGATTACTTGCTTAATAGATTTCTAAGGGTGAATAGTAAATTTACTGTGAATTTGAACAAAATCGTTCTTTGCTATTGGTCATGAGATAGAAAAACCATTTACTTGGACCTTAAAAAATTAATAACAATTTGGAAAGAGCGGGTCTTCCTCTGATCACTTGCTTAATCGATTCCTAAGGGTGAAGAGTAAATTTACTGTGGTTTTGAACAAAATCGTTCCTTGCTATCGGTCATGGACAGAAAAACCATTTACTTGGATCTTCAAAAATTAATAACAACGTGGAAAGAGCGGGTCTTCCTTTGATTAGTTGCTGAATCGATTTTCGAGGATAAATAGTGAATGTAATGTGAATTTGAACAAAATTGTTCTTTGCTATCGGTCATGAGATAGAAAAACCATTTACTTGGACCTTAAAAAATTAATAACAATTTGGAACGAGCGGGACTTCCTCTGATCACTTGCTCAATCGATTCCTAAGGGTGAAGAGTAAATTTACTGTGGTTTTGAACATAATCGTTCTTTGCTATCGGTCATGGACAGAAAAACCATTTACTTGGATCTTCAAAAATTAATAACAACATGGAAAGAGCGGGTCTTCCTTTGATTAGTTGCTGAATCGATTTTTGAGGATAAATAGTCAATGTAATGTGAGTTTGAACAAAATCGTTCTTTACTATCGGTCATGAGATAGAAAAACTATTTACTTGAAGCTATAAAAATTAATAACAATTTGGAAATAGCGGGTCTTCCTCAGATTCCTTGCTTAATCCATTTCTAAGGGTGAATAGTCAATTTACTGTGATTTTGAACGAAATCGTTCTTTGCTATTGGTCATGAGATAGAAAAACCATTTACATGGACTTTAAAAAATTAATAACAATTTGGAAAAAGCGGGTCTTCCTCTGATTACTTGCTTAATAGATTTCTAAGGGTGAATAGTAAATTTACTGTGAATTTGAACAAAATCGTTCTTTGCTATTGGTCATGAGATAGAAAAACCATTTACTTGGACCTTCAAAAATTAATAACAATTCGGAAAGAGCGGGTCTTCCTCTGAACACTTGCTTAATCGTTTCCTAAGGGTGAACAGTAAATTAATGTGAATTTGAACAAAATCGTTCTTTGCTATCGGTCATGGATAGAAAAACCATTTACGTGGAGCTTCAAAAATGAATAACAATTTGGAAAGAGCGGGTCTTCCTTTGATCACTTGCTTAATCGATTCCTAAGGGTGAATAGTAAATTTACTGTGGATTTCAACAAAATCGTTCTTTGCTAGCGGTCATGGATAGAAAATGCATTTACTTGGAGCTTCTAAAATTAATAACAATTTGGAAAGAGCGGGTCTTCCTTTGATCACTTGCTGAATCGATTTCTGATGGTAAATAGTAAATGTAATGTGAATTTGAACAAAATCGTTCTTTGCTATCGGTCATGGATAGAAAAACCATTTACGTGGAGCTTCAAAAATGAATAACAATTTGGAAAGAGCGGGTCTTCCTTTGATCACTTGCTTAATCGATTCCTAAGGGTGAATAGTAAATTTACTGTGAATTTGAACGAAATCGTTCTTTGCTATCGGTCATGGATAAAAAAACTATTTACTTGGAGCTTCAAAAATTAATAACAATTTGGAAAGAGCGGGTCTTCCTTTGATTACTTGCTGAATGGATTTCTAAGGATAAATAGTGAATGTAATGTGAGTTTGAACAAAATCGTTCTTTACTATCGGTCATGAGATAGAAAAACTATTTACTTGAAGCTCGAAAAATTAATAACAATTTGGAAAGAGCGGGTCTTCCCCTGATTACTCGCTTAATCGATTTCTAAGGGTGAATAGTAAAATTACTGTGAATTTGAACAAAATCGTTCTTTGCTATCGGTCATGAGATAGACAAACCATTTACTTGGACCTTAAAAAATTAATAACAATTTGGAACGAGCGGGTCTTCCTCTGATCACTTGCTCAATCGATTCCTAAGGGTGAAGAGTAAATTTACTGTGGTTTTGAACAAAATCGTTCTTTGCTATCGGTCATGGACAGAAAAACCATTTACTTGGATCTTCAAAAATTAATAACAACATGGAAAGAGCGGGTCTTCCTTTGATTAGTTGCTGAATCGATTTTTGAGGATAAATAGTGAATGTAATGTGAGTTTGAACAAAATCGTTATTTACTATCGGTCATGAGATAGAAAAACCATTTACTTGGACCTTAAAAAATTAATAACAATTTGGAACGAGCGGGTCTTCCTCTGATCACTTGCTCAATCGATTCCTAAGGGTGAAGAGTAAATTTACTGTGGTTTTGAACAAAATCGTTCTTTGCTATCGGTCATGGACAGAAAAACCATTTACTTGGATCTTCAAAAATTAATAACAACATGGAAAGAGCGGGTCTTCCTTTGATTAGTTGCTGAATCGATTTTTGAGGATAAATAGTGAATGTAATGTGAATTTGAACAAAAATGTTCTTTGCTATCGGTCATGAGATAGAAAAACCATTTACTAGGAGCTTCAAAAATTAATAACAATTTGGAAAGAGCGGGTCTTCCTCTAATCACTTGCCTTAATCGATTCCTAAGGGTGAATAATAAATTGACTGTGCATTTGAACAAAATCGTTCTTTGCTATCGGTAGTTGCTATGGATAGAAAAACCATTTACTTGGAACTTCAAAAATTAATAACAATTTGGTAAGAGCGGGTCTTCCTTTGATTACTTGCTGAATAGATTTCTAAGGATAAATAGTGAATGTAATGTGAGTTTGAACAAAATCGTTCTTTGCTATCGGTCATGAGATAAAAAAACTATTTACTTGAATCTCTAAAAATTAATAACAATTTGGAAAGAGCGGGTCTTCCCCTGATTACTTGGTTAATCGATTCCTAAGCGTGAATAGTTAATTTACTGTGAATTTGAACAAAATCGTTCTTTGCCATCGGTCATGGATAGAAAAACCATTTACTTGGAGATTCAAAAATTAATAACAATTTGGAAATAGCGTGTCTTCCTTTGATTACTTGCTGAATCAATTTCTAAGGATAAATAGTGAATGTAAAATGAGTTTGAACAAAATCGTTCTTTGCCATCGGTCATGAGATAGGAAAATTATTTACTTGAAGCTCTAAAAATAAATAACAATTTGGAAAGAGCGGGTCTTCCTCTGATTACGTGCTTAATCGATTTCTAAGGGTGAATAGTAAATTTACTGCGAATTTGAACAAAATCGTTATTTGCTATCGGTAATGAGATAGAAAAACCATTTACTTGGACCTTAAAAAATTAATAACAATTTGGAAAGAGCGGGTCTTCCTCTGATCACTTGCTTAATCGATTCCTAAGGGTGAATAGTAAATTTACTGTGGATTTGAACAAAATCGTTCTTTGCTATCGGTAGTTGCTATGGATAGAAAAACCATTTACTGGGAACTTCAAAAATTAATAACAATTTGGAAAGAGCGGGTCTTCCTCTGATTACTTGCTTAATCGATTTCTAAGGGTGAATAGTAAATTTACTGTGAATTGGAACAAAATCGTTCTTTGCTATTGGTCTTGAGATCGAAAAACCATTTACTTGGACCTTAAAAAATTAATAACAATTTGGAATGAGCGGGTCTTCTTCTAATCACTTGCTTAATCGATTCCTAAGGGTGAATAGTAATTTTACTGTGGATTTGAACAAAATCGTTCTTTGCTATCGGTCATCTGATAGAAAAACCATTTACTTGGAGCTTCAAAAATTAATAATTAGTTGGAAATATCGGGTCTTCCTTTGATTACTTGCTGAATCGATTTCTAAGGGTAAATAGTAAATGTAATGTGAATTTGAACAAAATCGTTGTTTGCTATCGGTCATCAGATAGAAGAACAATTTACTTGGACCTTAAAAAATTAATAACAATTTGGAAACAGCGGGTCTTCCTCTGATCACTTGCTTAATCGATTCCTAAGGGTGAATAGTAAATTTACTGTGCATTTGAACAAAATCGTTCTTTGCTATCGGTAGTTGCTATGGATAGAAAAACCATTTACTTGGAGATTCAAAAATTAATAACAATTTGGAAATAGCGTGTCTTCCTTTGATTACTTGCTGAATCAATTTCTAAGGATAAATAGTGAATGTAAAATGAGTTTGAACAAAATCGTTCTTCGCCATCGGTCATGAGATAGGAAAATTATTTACTTGAAGCTCTAAAAATTAATAAGAATTTGGAAAGAGCGGGTCTTCCTCTGATTACGTGCTTAATCGATTTCTAAGGGTGAATAGTAAATTTACTGCGAATTTGAACAAAATCGTTATTTGCTATCGGTAATGAGATAGAAAAACCATTTACTTGGACCTTAAAAAATTAATAACAATTTGGAAAGAGCGGGTCTTCCTCTGATCACTTGCTTAATCGATTCCTAAGGGTGAATAGTAAATTTACTGTGGATTTGAACAAAATCGTTCTTTGCTATCGGTAGTTGCTATGGATAGAAAAACCATTTACTGGGAAGTTCAAAAATTAATAACAATTTGGAAAGAGCGGGTCTTCCTCTGATTACTTGCTTAATCGATTTCTAAGGGTGAATAGTAAATTTACTGTGAATTGGAACAAAATCGTTCTTTGCTATTGGTCTTGAGATCGAAAAACCATTTACTTGGACCTTAAAAAATTAATAACAATTTGGAATGAGCGGGTCTTCTTCTAATCACTTGCTTAATCGATTCCTAAGGGTGAATAGTAATTTTACTGTGGATTCGAACAAAATCGTTCTTTGCTATCGGTCATCTGATAGAAAAACCATTTACTTGGAGCTTCAAAAATTAATAATAATTTGGAAATATCGGGTCTTCCTTTGATTACTTGCTGAATCGATTTCTAAGGGTAAATAGTAAATGTAATGTGAATTAGAACAAAATCGTTGTTTGCTATCGGTCATCAGATAGAAGAACAATTTACTTGGACCTTAAAAAATTAATAACAATTTGGAAACAGCGGGTCTTCCTCTGATCACTTGCTTAATCGATTCCTAAGGGTGAATAGTAAATTTACTGTGCATTTGAACAAAATCGTTCTTTGCTATCGGTAGTTGCTATGGATAGAAAAACCATTTACTTGGAACTCCAAAAATTAATATCAATTTGGAAAGAGCGGGTCTTCCTTTGATTACTTGCTGAATGGATTTCTAAGGATAAATAGTGAATGTAATGTGAGTTTGAACAAAATCGTTCTTTACTATCGGTCATGAGATACAAAAACTATTTACTTGAAGCTCTAAAAATTAATAACAATTTGGAAAGACCGGGTCTTCCCCTGATTACTCGCTTAATCGATTTCTAAGGGTGAATAGTAAATTTACTGTGAATTTGAACAAAATCGTTCTTTGCTATCGGTCATGAGATAGAAAAACCATTTACTTGGACCTTAAAAAATTAATAACAATTTGGAACGAGCGGGTCTTCCTCTGATCACTTGCTCAATCGATTCCTAAGGGTGAAGAGTAAATTTACTGTGGTTTTGAACAAAATCGTTCTTTGCTATCGGTCATGGACAGAAAAACCATTTACTTGGATCTTCAAAAATTAATAACAACATGGAAAGAGCGGGTCTTCCTTTGATTAGTTGCTGAATCGATTTTTGAGGATAAATAGTCAATGTAATGTGAGTTTGAACAAAATCGTTCTTTACTATCGGTCATGAGATAGAAAAACTATTTACTTGAAGCTATAAAAATTAATAACAATTTGGAAATAGCGGGTGTTCCTCAGATTCCTTGCTTAATCCATTTCTAAGGGTGAATAGTCAATTTACTGTGATTTTGAACGAAATCGTTCTTTGCTATTGGTCATGAGATAGAAAAACCATTTACATGGACTTTAAAAAATTAATAACAATTTGGAAAAAGCGGGTCTTCCTCTGATTACTTGCTTAATAGATTTCTAAGGGTGAATAGTAAATTTACTGTGAATTTGAACAAAATCGTTCTTTGCTATTGGTCATGAGATAGAAAAACCATTTACTTGGACCTTCAAAAATTAATAACAATTCGGAAAGAGCGGGTCTTCCTCTGATCACTTGCTTAATCGTTTCCTAAGGGTGAACAGTAAATTAATGTGAATTTGAACAAAATCGTTCTTTGCTATCGGTCATGGATAGAAAAACCATTTACGTGGAGCTTCAAAAATGAATAACAATTTGGAAAGAGCGGGTCTTCCTTTGATCACTTGCTTAATCGATTCCTAAGGGTGAATAGTAAATTTACTGTGGATTTCAACAAAATCGTTCTTTGCTAGCGGTCATGGATAGAAAATCCATTTACTTGGAGCTTCAAAAATGAATAACAATTTGGAAAGAGCGAGTCTTCCTTTGATTACTTGCTGAATCGATTTCTAATGGTAAATAGTAAATGTAATGTGAATTTGAACAAAATCGTTCTTTGCTATCGGTCATGGACAGAAAAACCATGTACTTGGATCTTCAAAAATTAATAACAACATGGAAAGAGCGGGTCTTCCTTTGATTAGTTGCTGAATCGATTTTTGAGGATAAATAGTGAATGTAATGTGAATTTGAACAAAATTGTTCTTTGCTATCGGTCATGAGATAGAAAAACCATTTACTTGGACCTTAAAAAATTAATAACAATTTGGAACGAGCGGGTCTTCCTCTGATCACTTGCTCAATCGATTCCTAAGGGTGAAGAGTAAATTTACTGTGGTTTTGAACAAAATCGTTCTTTGCTATCGGTCATGGTCAGAAAAACCATTTACTTGGATCTTCAAAAATTAATAACATCATGGAAAGAGCGGGTCTTCCTTTGATTAGTTGCTGAATCGATTTTTGAGGATAAATAGTGAATGTAATGTGAGTTTGAACAAAATCGTTATTTACTATCGGTCATGAAATAGAAAAACTATTTACTTGAAGCTATAAAAATTAATAACAATTTGGAAAGAGCCGGTCTTCCTCTGATTACTTGCTTAATCGATTTCTAAGGGTGAATAATCAATTTACTGTGAATTTGAACGAAATCGTTCTTTGCTATTGGTCATGAGATAGAAAAACCATTTACTTGGACCTTAAAAAATTAATAACAATTTGGAAAGAGCAGGTCTTCCTCTGATCACTTGCTTAATCGATTCCTAAGGGTGAATAGTAAATTTACTGTCAATTTGAACGAAATCGTTCTTTGCTATCGGTCATGGATAAAAAAACCATTTACTTGGAGCTTCAAAAATTAATAACAATTTGGAAAGAGCGGGTCTTCCTTTGATTACTTGCTGAATGGATTTCTAAGGATAAATAGTGAATGTAATGTGAGTTTGAACAAAATCGTTCTTTACTATCGGTCATGAGATAGAAAAACTATTTACTTGAAGCTCGAAAAATTAATAACAATTTGGAAAGAGCGGGTCTTCCCCTGATTACTCGCTTAATCGATTTCTAAGGGTGAATAGTAAATTTACTGTGAATTTGAACAAAATCGTTCTTTGCTATCGGTCATGAGATAGACAAACCATTTACTTGGACCTTAAAAAATTAATAACAATTTGGAACGAGCGGGTCTCCCTCTGATCACTTGCTCAATCGATTCCTAAGGGTGAAGAGTAAATTTACTGTGGTTTTGAACGAAATCGTTCTTTGCTATCGGTCATGGACAGAAAAACCATTTACTTGGATCTTGAAAAATTAATAACAACATGGAAAGAGCGGGTCTTCGTTTGATTAGTTGCTGAATCGATTTTTGAGGATAAATAGTGAATGTAATGTGAGTTTGAACAAAATCGTTATTTACTATCGGTCATGAAATAGAAAAACTATTTACTTGAAGCTATAAAAATTAATAACAATTTGGAAATAGCGGGGCTTCCTCAGATTACTTGCTTAATCCATTTCTAAGTTTGAATAGTCAATTTACTGTGAATTTGAACGAAATCGTTCTTTGCTATTGGTCATGAGATAGAAAAACCATTTACATGGACTTTAAAAAATTAATAACAATTTGGAAAAAGCGGGTCTTCCTCTGATTACTTGCTTAATAGATTTCTAAGGGTGAATAGTAAATTTACTGTGAATTTGAACAAAATCGTTCTTTGCTATTGGTCATGAGATAGAAAAACCATTTACTTGGACCTTAAAAAATTAATAACAATTTGGAAAGAGCGGGTCTTCCTCTGATCACTTGCTTAATCGATTCCTAAGGGTGAAGAGTAAATTTACTGTGGTTTTGAACAAAATCGTTCCTTGCTATCGGTCATGGACAGAAAAACCATTTACTTGGATCTTCAAAAATTAATAACAACGTGGAAAGAGCGGGTCTTCCTTTGATTAGTTGCTGAATCGATTTTCGAGGATAAATAGTGAATGTAATGTGAATTTGAACAAAATTGTTCTTTGCTATCGGTCATGAGATAGAAAAACCATTTACTTGGACCTTAAAAAATTAATAACAATTTGGAACGAGCGGGACTTCCTCTGATCACTTGCTCAATCGATTCCTAAGGGTGAAGAGTAAATTTACTGTGGTTTTGAACAAAATCGTTCTTTGCTATAGGTCATGGACAGAAAAACCATTTACTTGGATCTTCAAAAATTAATAACAACATGGAAAGAGCGGGTCTTCCTTTGATTAGTTGCTGAATCGATTTTTGAGGATAAATAGTGAATGTAATGTGAGTTTGAACAAAATCGTTATTTACTATCGGTCATGAAATAGAAAAACTATTTACTTGAAGCTATAAAAATTAATAACAATTTGGAAATAGCGGGTCTTCCTCAGATTACTTGCTTAATCCATTTCTAAGTTTGAATAGTCAATTTACTGTGAATTTGAACGAAATCGTTCTTTGCTATCGGTCATGAGATAGAAAAACCATTTACATGGACCTTAAAAAATTAATAACAATTTGGAAAGTGCGGGTCTTCCTCTGATCACTTGCTTAATCGATTCCTAACGGTGCATAGTAAATTTACTGTGAATTTGAACAAAATCGTTCTTTGCTATCGGTCATGAGATAAAAAAAATATTTACTTGAAGCTCTAAAAATTAATGGCAATTTGCAAAGAGCGGGTCTTCCTCTGATTACTTGCTTAATCGATTTCTAAGGGTGAATAGTAAATTTACTGTGAATTTGAACAAAATCGTTCTTTGCTATTGGTCTTGAGATAGAAAAACCCTTTACTTGGACCTTAAAAAATTAATAACAATTTGGAATGAGCGGGTCTTCTTCTAATCACTTGCTTAATCGATTCCTAAGGGTGAATAGTAATTTTACTGTGGATTTGAACAAAATCGTTCTTTGCTATCGGTCATGTGATAGAAAAACCATTTACTTGGAGCTTCAAAAATTAATAATAATTTTGAAATATCGGGTCTTCCTTTGATTACTCGCTGAATCGATTTCTAAGGGTAAATAGTAAATGTAATGTGAATTTGAACAAAATCGTTGTTTGCTATCGGTCATCAGATAGAAGAACAATTTACTTGGACCTTAAAAAATTAATAACAATTTGGAAAGAGCGGGTCTTCCTCTGATCACTTGCTTAATCGATTCCTAAGGGTGAATAGTAAATTTAATGTGCATTTGAGCAAAATCGTTCTTTGCTATCGGTAGTTGCTATGGATAGAAAAACCATTTACTTGGAACTTCAAAAATTAATATCAATTTAGAAAGAGCGGGTCTTCCTTTGATTACTTGCTGAATGGATTTCTAAGGATAAATAGTGAATGTAATGTGAGTTTGAACAAAATCGTTCTTTACTATCGGTCATGAGATAGAAAAACTATTTACTTGAAGCTCTAAAAATTAATAACAATTTGGAAAGAGCGGGTCTTCCCCTGATTACTCGCTTAATCGATTTCTAAGGGTGAATAGTAAATTTACTGTGGATTTGAACAAAATCGTTCTTTGCTATCGGTCATGAGATAGAAAAACCATTTACTTGGACCTTAAAAAATTAATAACAATTTGGAACGAGCGGGTCTTCCTCTGATCACTTGCCCAATCGATTCCTAAGGGTGAAGAGTAAATTTACTGTGGTTTTGAACAAAATCGTTCTTTGCTATCGGTCATGGACAGAAAAACCATTTACTTGGATCTTCAAAAATTAATAACAACATGGAAAGAGCGGGCTTCCTTTGATTAGTTGCTGAATCGATTTTTGAGGATAAATAGTGAATGTAATGTGAGTTTGAACAAAATCGTTCTTTACTATCGGTCATTAGATAGAAAAACTATTTACTAGAAGCTATAAAAATTAATAACAATTTGGAAATAGCGGGTCTTCCTCAGATTACTTGCTTAATCCATTTCTAAGGGTGAATAGTCAATTTACTGTGAATTTGAACGAAATTGTTCTTTGCTATTGGTCATGAGATAGAAAAACCATTTACATGGACTTTAAAAAATTAATAACAATTTGCAAAGATCGGGTCTTCCTTTGATTACTTGCTGAATCGATTTCTAAGGGTAAATAGTAAATGTAATGTGAATTTGAACAAAATCGTTCTTTGCTATCGATCATAAGATAGAAGAACAATTTACTTGGACCTTAAAAAATTAATAACAATTTGGAAAGAGCGGGTCTTCCTCTGATCACTTGCTTAATCGATTCCTAAGGGTGAATAGTAAATTTACTGTGGATTTCGACAAAATCGTTTTTTGCTATCGATCATGGATAGAAAAACCATTTACTAGGAGCTTCAAAAATTAATAACAATTCGGAAAGAGCGGGTCTTCCTCTGATCACTTGCCTTAATCGATTCCTAAGGGTGAATAATAAATTGACTGTGCATTTGAACAAAATCGTTCTTTGCTATCGGTAGTTGCTATGGATAGAAAAACCAATTACTTGGAACTTCAAAAATTAATAACAATTTGGTAAGAGCGGGTCTTCCTTTGATTACTTGCTGAATAGATTTCTAAGGATAAATAGTGAATGTAATGTGAGTTTGAACAAAATCGTTCTTTGCTATCGGTCATGAGATAAAAAAACTATTTACTTGAATCTCTAAAAATTAATAACAATTTGGAAAGAGCGGGTCTTCCCCTGATTACTTGCTTAATCGACTCCTAAGCGTGAATAGTTAATTTACTGTGAATTTGAACAAAATCGTTCTTTGCCATCGGTCATGGATAGAAAAACCATTTACTTGGAGATTCAAAAATTAATAACAATTTGGAAATAGCGTGTCTTCCTTTGATTACTTGCTGAATCAATATCTAAGGATAAATAGTGAATGTAAAATGAGTTTGAACAAAATCGTTCTTTGCCATCGGTCATGAGATAGGAAAATTATTTACTTGAAGCTCTAAAAATTAATAACAATTTGGAAAGAGCGGGTCTTCCTCTGATTACGTGCTTAATCGATTTCTAAGGGTGAATAGTAAATTTACTGCCAATTTGAACAAAATCGTTATTTGCTATCGGTAATGAGATAGAAAAACCATTTACTTGGACCTTAAAAAATTAATAACAATTTGGAAAGATCGGGTCTTCCTCTGATCACTTGCTTAATCGATTCCTAAGGGTGAATAGTAAATTTACTGTGGATTTGAACAAAATCGTGCTTTGCTATCGGTAGTTGCTATGGATACAAAAACCATTTACTGGGAACTTCAAAAATTAATAACAATTTGGAAAGAGCGGGTCTTCCTCTGATTACTTGCTTAATCGATTTCTAAGGGTGAATAGTAAATTTACTGTGAATTGGAACAAAATCGTTCTTTGCTATTGGTCTTGAGATCGAAAAACCATTTACTTGGACCTTAAAAAATTAATAACAATTTGGAATGAGCGGGTCTTCTTCTAATCACTTGCTTAATCGATTCCTAAGGGTGAATAGTAATTTTACTGTGGATTTGAACAAAATCGTTCTTTGCTATCGGTCATCTGATAGAAAAACCATTTACTTGGAGCTTCAAAAATTAATAATAATTTGGAAATATCGGTTCTTCCTTTGATTACTTGCTGAATCGATTTCTAAGGGTAAATAGTAAATGTAATGTGAATTTGAACAAAATCGTTGTTTGCTATCGGTCATCAGATAGAAGAACAATTTACTTGGACCTTAAAAAATTAATAACAATTTGGAAACAGCGGGTCTTCCTCTGATCACTTGCTTAATCGATTCCTAAGGGTGAATAGTAAATTTACTGTGCATTTGAACAAAATCGTTCTTTGCTATCGATAGTTGCTATGGATAGAAAAACCATTTACTTGGAAATCCAAAAATTAATATCAATTTGGAAAGAGCGGGTCTTCCTTTGATTACTTGCTAAATGGATTTCTAAGGATAAATAGTGAATGTAATGTGAGTTTGAACAAAATCGTTCTTTACTATCGGTCATGAGATACAAAAACTATTTACTTGAAGCTCTAAAAATTAATAACAATTTGGAAAGAGCGGGTCTTCCCCTGATTACTCGCTTAATCGATTTCTAAGGGTGAATAGTAAATTTACTGTGAATTTGAACAAAATCGTTCTTTGCTATCGGTCATGAGATAGAAAAACCATTTACTTGGACCTTAAAAAATTAATAACAATTTGGAATAAGCGGGTCTTCCTCTGATCACTTGCTCAATCGATTCCTAAGGGTGAAGAGTAAATTTACTGTGGTTTTGAACAAAATCGTTCTTTGCTATCGGTCATGGACAGAAAAACCATTTACTTGGATCTTCAAAAATTAATAACAACATGGAAAGAGCGGGTCTTTCCTTTGATTAGTTGCTGAATCGATTTTTGAGGATAAATAGTCAATGTAATGTGAGTTTGAACAAAATCGTTCTTTACTATCGGTCATGAGAAAGAAAAACTATTTACTTGAAGCTATAAAAATTAATAACAATTTGGAAATAGCGGGTCTTCCTCAGATTCCTTGCTTAATCCATTTCTAAGGGTGAATAGTCAATTTACTGTGATTTTGAACGAAATCGTTCTTTGCTATTGGTCATGAGATAGAAAAACCATTTACATGGACTTTAAAAAATTAATAACAATTTCGAAAAAGCGGGTCTTCCTCTGATTACTTGCTTAATAGATTTCTAAGGGTGAACAGTAAATTAATGTGAATTTGAACAAAATCGTTCTTTGCTATCGGTCATGGATAGAAAAACCATTTACGTGGAGCTTCAAAAATGAATAACAATTTGGAAAGAGCGGGTCTTCCTTTGATCACTTGCTTAATCGATTCCTAAGGGTGAATAGTAAATTTACTGTGGATTTCAACAAAATCGTTCTTTGCTAGCGGTCATGGATAGAAAATGCATTTACTTGGAGCTTCTAAAATTAATAACAATTTGGAAAGAGCGGGTCTTCCTTTGATTACTTGCTGAATCGATTTCTGATGGTAAATAGTAAATGTAATGTGAATTTGAACAAAATCGTTCTTTGCTATCGGTCATGGACAGAAAAACCATTTACTTGTATCTTCAAAAATTAATAACAACATGGAAAGCGCGGGTCTTCCTTTGATTAGTTGCTGAATCGATTTTAGAGGATAAATAGTGAATGTAATGTGAATTTGAACAAAATTGTTCTTTGCTATCGGTCATGAGATAGAAAAACCATTTACTTGGACCTTAAAAAATTAATAACAATTTGGAACGAGCGGGTCTTCCTCTGATCACTTGCTCAATCGATTCCTAAGGGTGAAGAGTAAATTTACTGTGGTTTTGAACAAAATCGTTCTTTGCTATCGGTCATGGTCAGAAAAACCATTTACTTGGATCTTCAAAAATTAATAACATCATGGAAAGAGCGGGTCTTCCTTTGATTAGTTGCTGAATCGATTTTTGTGGATAAATAGTGAATGTAATGTGAGTTTGAACAAAATCGTTATTTACTATCGGTCATGAAATAGAAAAACTATTTACTTGAAGCTATAAAAATTAATAACAATTTGGAAAGAGCCGGTCTTCCTCTGATTACTTGCTTAATCGATTTCTAAGGGTGAATAATCAATTTACTGTGAATTTGAACGAAATCGTTCTTTGCTATTGGTCATGAGATAGAAAAACCATTTACTTGGACCTTAAAAAATTAATAACAATTTGGAAAGAGCGGGTCTTCCTCTGATCACTTGCTTAATCGATTCCTAAGGGTGAATAGTAAATTTACTGTGAATTTGAACGAAATCGTTCTTTGCTATCGGTCATGGATAAAAAAACCATTTACTTGGAGCTTCAAAAATTAATAACAATTTGGAAAGAGCGGGTCTTCCTTTGATTACTTGCTGAATGGATTTCTAAGGATAAATAGTGAATGTAATGTGAGTTTGAACAAAATCGTTCTTTACTATCGGTCATGAGATAGAAAAACTATTTACTTGAAGCTCGAAAAATTAATAACAATTTGGAAAGAGCGGGTCTTCCCCTGATTACTCGCTTAATCGGTTTCTAAGGGTGAATAGTAAATTTACTGTGAATTTGAACAAAATCGTTCTTTGCTATCGGTCATGAGATAGACAAACCATTTACTTGGACCTTAAAAAATTAATAACAATTTGGAACGAGCGGGTCTTCCTCTGATCACTTGCTCAATCGATTCCTAAGGGTGAAGAGTAAATTTACTGTGGTTTTGAACAAAATCGTTCTTTGCTATCGGTCATGGACAGAAAAACCATTTACTTGGATTTTCAAAAATTAATATCAACATGGAAAGAGCGGGTCTTCCTTTGATTAGTTGCTGAATCGATTTTTGAGGATAAATAGTGAATGTAATGTGAGTTTGAACAAAATCGTTATTTACTATCGGTCATGAGATAGAAAAACCATTTACTTGGACCTTAAAAAATTAATAACAATTTGGAACGAGCGGGTCTTCCTCTGATCACTTGCTCAATCGATTCCTAAGGGTGAAGAGTAAATTTACTGTGGTTTTGAACAAAATCGTTCTTTGCTATCGGTCATGGACAGAAAAACCATTTACTTGGATCTTCAAAAATTAATAACAACATGGAAAGAGCGGGTCTTCCTTTGATTAGTTGCTGAATCGATTTTTGAGGATAAATAGTGAATGTAATGTGAGTTTGAACAAAATCGTTGTTTGCTATCGGTCATCAGATAGAAGAACAATTTACTTGGACCTTAAAAAATTAATAACAATTTGGAAACAGCGGGTCTTCCTCTGATCACTTGCTTAATCGATTCCTAAGGGTGAATAGTAAATTTACTGTGCATTTGAACAAAATCGTTCTTTGCTATCGGTAGTTGCTATGGATAGAAAAACCATTTACTTGGAACTCCACAAATTAATATCAATTTGGAAAGAGCGGGTCTTCCTTTGATTACTTGCTAAATGGATTTCTAAGGATAAATAGTGAATGTAATGTGAGTTTGAACAAAATCGTTCTTTACTATCGGTCATGAGATACAAAAACTATTTACTTGAAGCTCTAAAAATTAATAACAATTTGGAAAGAGCGGGTCTTCCCCTGATTACTCGCTTAATCGATTTCTAAGGGTGAATAGTAAATTTACTGTGAATTTGAACAAAATCGTTCTTTGCTATCGGTCATGAGATAGAAAAACCATTTACTTGGACCTTAAAAAATTAATAACAATTTGGAATGAGCGGGTCTTCCTTTGATCACTTGCTTAATCGATTCCTAAGGGTGAATAGTAAATTTACTGTGGATTTCAACAAAATCGTTCTTTGCTAGCGGTCATGGATAGAAAATGCATTTACTTGGAGCTTCTAAAATTAATAACAATTTGGAAAGAGCGGGTCTTCCTTTGATTACTTGCTGAATCGATTTCTGATGGTAAATAGTAAATGTAATGTGAATTTGAACAAAATCGTTCTTTGCTATCGGTCATGGACAGAAAAACCATTTACTTGTATCTTCAAAAATTAATAACAACATGGAAAGCGCGGGTCTTCCTTTGATTAGTTGCTGAATCGATTTTTGAGGATAAATAGTGAATGTAATGTGAATTTGAACAAAATTGTTCTTTGCTATCGGTCATGAGATAGAAAAACCATTTACTTGGACCTTAAAAAATTAATAACAATTTGGAACGAGCGGGTCTTCCTCTGATCACTTGCTCAATCGATTCCTAAGGGTGAAGAGTAAATTTACTGTGGTTTTGAACAAAATCGTTCTTTGCTATCGGTCATGGTCAGAAAAACCATTTACTTGGATCTTCAAAAATTAATAACAACATGGAAAGAGCGGGTCTTCCTTTGATTAGTTGCTGAATCGATTTTTGAGGATAAATAGTGAATGTAATGTGAGTTTGAACAAAATCGTTGTTTGCTATCGGTCATCAGATAGAAGAACAATTTACTTGGACCTTAAAAAATTAATAACAATTTGGAAACAGCGGGTCTTCCTCTGATCACTTGCTTAATCGATTCCTAAGGGTGAATAGTAAATTTACTGTGCATTTGAACAAAATCGTTCTTTGCTATCGGTAGTTGCTATGGATAGAAAAACCATTTACTTGGAACTCCAAAAATTAATATCAATTTGGAAAGAGCGGGTCTTCCTTTGATTACTTGCTAAATGGATTTCTAAGGATAAATAGTGAATGTAATGTGAGTTTGAACAAAATCGTTCTTTACTATCGGTCATGAGATACAAAAACTATTTACTTGAAGCTCTAAAAATTAATAACAATTTGGAAAGAGCGGGTCTTCCCCTGATTACTCGCTTAATCGATTTCTAAGGGTGAATAGTAAATTTACTGTGAATTTGAACAAAATCGTTCTTTGCTATCGGTCATGAGATAGAAAAACCATTTACTTGGACCTTAAAAAATTAATAACAATTTGGAATGAGCGGGTCTTCCTCTGATCACTTGCTCAATCGATTCCTAAGGGTGAAGAGTAAATTTACTGTGGTTTTGAACAAAATCGTTCTTTGCTATCGGTCATGGACAGAAAAACCATTTACTTGGATCTTCAAAAATTAATAACAACATGGAAAGAGCGGGTCTTTCCTTTGATTAGTTGCTGAATCGATTTTTGAGGATAAATAGTCAATGTAATGTGAGTTTGAACAAAATCGTTCTTTACTATCGGTCATGAGATAGAAAAACTATTTACTTGAAGCTATAAAAATTAATAACAATTTGGAAATAGCGGGTCTTCCTCAGATTCCTTGCTTAATCCATTTCTAAGGGTGAATAGTCAATTTACTGTGATTTTGAACGAAATCGTTCTTTGCTATTGGTCATGAGATAGAAAAACCATTTACATGGACTTTAAAAAATTAATAACAATTTCGAAAAAGCGGGTCTTCCTCTGATTACTTGCTTAATAGATTTCTAAGGGTGAATAGTAAATTTACTGTGAATTTGAACAAAATCGTTCTTTGCTATTGGTCATGAGATAGAAAAACCATTTACTTGGACCTTCAAAAATTAATAACAATTCGGAAAGAGCGGGTCTTCCTCTGATCACTTGCTTAATCGTTTCCTAAGGGTGAACAGTAAATTAATGTGAATTTGAACAAAATCGTTCTTTGCTATCGGTCATGGATAGAAAAACCATTTACGTGGAGCTTCAAAAATGAATAACAATTTGGAAAGAGCGGGTCTTCCTTTGATCACTTGCTTAATCGATTCCTAAGGGTGAATAGTAAATTTACTGTGGATTTCAACAAAATCGTTCTTTGCTAGCGGTCATGGATAGAAAATGCATTTACTTGGAGCTTCTAAAATTAATAACAATTTGGAAAGAGCGGGTCTTCCTTTGATTACTTGCTGAATCGATTTCTGATGGTAAATAGTAAATGTAATGTGAATTTGAACAAAATCGTTCTTTGCTATCGGTCATGGACAGAAAAACCATTTACTTGTATCTTCAAAAATTAATAACAACATGGAAAGCGCGGGTCTTCCTTTGATTAGTTGCTGAATCGATTTTTGAGGATAAATAGTGAATGTAATGTGAATTTGAACAAAATTGTTCTTTGCTATCGGTCATGAGATAGAAAAACCATTTACTTGGACCTTAAAAAATTAATAACAATTTGGAACGAGCGGGTCTTCCTCTGATCACTTGCTCAATCGATTCCTAAGGGTGAAGAGTAAATTTACTGTGGTTTTGAACAAAATCGTTCTTTGCTATCGGTCATGGTCAGAAAAACCATTTACTTGGATCTTCAAAAATTAATAACATCATGGAAAGAGCGGGTCTTCCTTTGATTAGTTGCTGAATCGATTTTTGAGGATAAATAGTGAATGTAATGTGAGTTTGAACAAAATCGTTATTTACTATCGGTCATGAAATAGAAAAACTATTTACTTGAAGCTATAAAAATTAATAACAATTTGGAAAGAGCCGGTCTTCCTCTGATTACTTGCTTAATCGATTTCTAAGGGTGAATAATCAATTTACTGTGAATTTGAACGAAATCGTTCTTTGCTATTGGTCATGAGATAGAAAAACCATTTACTTGGACCTTAAAAAGTTAATAACAATTTGGAAAGAGCGGGTCTTCCTCTGATCACTTGCTCAATCGATTCCTAAGGGTGAAGAGTAAATTTACTGTGGTTTTGAACAAAATCGTTCTTTGCTATCGGTCATGGACAGAAAAACCATTTACTTGGATCTTCAAAAATTAATAACAACATGGAAAGAGCGGGTCTTCCTTTGATTAGTTGCTGAATCGATTTTTGAGGATAAATAGTGAATGTAATGTGAGTTTGAACAAAATCGTTATTTACTATCGGTCATGAGATAGAAAAACCATTTACTTGGACCTTAAAAAATTAATAACAATTTGGAACGAGCGGGTCTTCCTCTGATCACTTGCTCAATCGATTCCTAAGGGTGAAGAGTAAATTTACTGTGGTTTTGAACAAAATCGTTCTTTGCTATCGGTCATGGACAGAAAAACCATTTACTTGGATCTTCAAAAATTAATAACAAAATGGAAAGAGCGGGTCTTCCTTTGATTAGTTGCTGAATCGATTTTTGAGGATAAATAGTGAATGTAATGTGAATTTGAACAAAAATGTTCTTTGCTATCGGTCATGAGATAGAAAAACCATTTACTTGGACCTTAAAAAATTAATAACAATTTGGAACGAGCGGGTCTTCCTCTGATCACTTGCTCAATCGATTCCTAAGGGTGAAGAGTAAATTTACTGTGGTTTTGAACAAAATCGTTCTTTGCTATCGGTCATGGACAGAAAAACCATTTACTTGGATCTTCAAAAATTAATAACAACATGGAAAGAGCGGGTCTTCCTTTGATTAGTTGCTGAATCGATTTTTGAGGATAAATAGTGAATGTAATGTGAGTTTGAACAAAATCGTTATTTACTATCGGTCATGAAATAGAAAAACTATTTACTTGAAGCTATAAAAATTAATAACAATTTGGAAATGGCGGGTCTTCCTCAGATTACTTGCTTAATCCATTTCTAAGTTTGAATAGTTAATTTACTGTGAATTTGAACGAAATCGTTCTTTGCTATCGGTCATGAGATACAAAAACCATTTACATGGACCTTAAAAAATTAATAACAATTTGGAAAGAGCGGGTCTTCCTCTGATCACTTGCTTAATCGATTCCTAACGGTGCATAGTAAATTTACTGTGAATTTGAACAAAATCGTTCTTTGCTATCGGTCATGAGATAAAAAAAATATTTACTTGAAGCTCTAAAAATTAATAACAATTTGCAAAGAGCGGGTCTTCCTCTGATTACTTGCTTAATCGATTTCTAAGGGTGAATAGTAAATTTACTGTGAATTTGAACAAAATCGTTCTTTGCTATTGGTCTTGAGATAGAAAAACCCTTTACTTGGACCTTAAAAAATTAATAACAATTTGGAATGAGCGGGTCTTCTTCTAATCACTTGCTTAATCGATTCCTAAGGGTGAATAGTAATTTTACTGTGGATTTGAACAAAATCGTTCTTTGCTATCGGTCATGTGATAGAAAAACCATTTACTTGGAGCTTCAAAAATTAATAATAATTTGGAAATATCGGGTCTTCCTTTGATTACTCGCTGAATCGATTACTAAGGGTAAATAGTAAATGTAATGTGAATTTGAACAAAATCGTTGTTTGCTATCGGTCATCAGATAGAAGAACAATTTACTTGGACCTTAAAAAATTAATAACAATTTGGAAAGAGCGGGTCTTCCTCTGATCACTTGCTTAATCGATTCCTAAGGGTGAATAGTAAATTTAATGTGCATTTGAGCAAAATCGTTCTTTGCTATCGGTAGTTGCTATGGATAGAAAAACCATTTACTTGGAACTTCAAAAATTAATATCAATTTGGAAAGAGCGGGTCTTCCTTTGATTACTTGCTGAATGGATTTCTAAGGATAAATAGTGAATGTAATGTGAGTTTGAACAAAATCGTTCTTTACTATCGGTCATTAGATAGAAAAACTATTTACTAGAAGCTATACAAATTAATAACAATTTGGAAATAGCGGGTCTTCCTCAGATTACTTGCTTAATCCATTTCTAAGGGTGAATAGTCAATTAACTGTGAATTTGAACGAAATTGTTCTTTGCTATTGGTCATGAGATAGAAAAACCATTTACATGGACTTTAAAAAAATAATAACAATTTGCAAAGATCGGGTCTTCCTTTGATTACTTGCTGAATCGATTTCTAAGGGTAAATAGTAAATGTAATGTGAATTTGAACAAAATCGTTCTTTGCTATCGATCATAAGATAGAAGAACAATTTACTTGGACCTTAAAAAATTAATAACAATTTGGAAAGAGCGGGTCTTCCTCTGATCACTTGCTTAATCGATTCCTAAGGGTGAATAGTAAATTTACTGTGGATTTCGACAAAATCGTTTTTTGCTATCGATCATGGATAGAAAAACCATTTACTAGGAGCTTCAAAAATTAATAACAATTCGGAAAGAGCGGGTCTTCCTCTGATCACTTGCCTTAATCGATTCCTAAGGGTGAATAGTAAATTTACTGTGCATTTGAACAAAATCGTTCTTTGCTATCGGTAGTTGCTATGGATAGAAAAACCATTTACTTGGAACTTCAAAAATTAATAACAATTTGGTAAGAGCGGGTCTTCCTTTGATTACTTGCTGAATAGATTTCTAAGGATAAATAGTGAATGTAATGTGAGTTTGAACAAAATCGTTCTTTGCTATCGGTCATGAGATAAAAAAACTATTTACTTGAATCTCTAAAAATTAATAACAATTTGGAAAGAGCGGTTCTTCCCCTGATTACTTGCTTAATCGATTCCTAAGCGTGAATAGTTAATTTACTGTGAATTTGAACAAAATCGTTCTTTGCCATCGGTCATGGATAAAAAAACCATTTACTTGGAGATTCAAAAATTAATAACAATTTGGAAAGAGCGTGTCTTCCTTTGATTACTTGCTGAATCAATTTCTAAGGATAAATAGTGAATGTAAAATGAGTTTGAACAAAATCGTTCTTTGCCATCGGTCATGAGATAGGAAAATTATTTACTTGAAGCTCTAAAAATTAATAACAATTTGGAAAGAGCGGGTCTTCCTCTGATTACGTGCTTAATCGCTTTCTAAGGGTGAATAGTAAATTTACTGCGAATTTGAACAAAATCGTTATTTGCTATCGGTAATGAGATAGAAAAACCATTTACTTGGACCTTAAAAAATTAATAACAATTTGGAAAGAGCGGGTCTTCCTCTGATCACTTGCTTAATCGATTCCTAAGGGTGAATGGTAAATTTACTGTGGATTTGAACAAAATCGTTCTTTGCTATCGGTAGTTGCTATGGATAGAAAAACCATTTACTGGGAACTTCAAAAATTAATAACAATTTGGAAAGAGCGGGTCTTCCTCTGATTACTTGCTTAATCGATTTCTAAGGGTGAATAGTAAATTTACTGTGAATTGGAACAAAATCGTTCTTTGCTATTGGTCTTGAGATCGAAAAACCATTTACTTGGACCTTAAAAAATTAATAACAATTTGGAATGAGCGGGTCTTCTTCTAATCACTTGCTTAATCGATTCCTAAGGGTGAATAGTAATTTTACTGTGGATTTGAACAAAATCGTTCTTTGCTATCGGTCATCTGATAGAAAAACCATTTACTTGGAGCTTCAAAAATTAATAATAATTTGGAAATATCGGGTCTTCCTTTGATTACTTGCTGAATCGATTTCTAAGGGTAAATAGTAAATGTAATGTGAATTTGAACAAAATCGTTGTTTGCTATCGGTCATCAGATAGAAGAACAATTTACTTGGACCTTAAAAAATTAATAACAATTTGGAAACAGCGGGTCTTCCTCTGATCACTTGCTTAATCGATTCCTAAGGGTGAATAGTAAATTTACTGTGCATTTGAACAAAATCGTTCTTTGCTATCGGTAGTTGCGATGGATAGAAAAACCATTTACTTGGAACTCCAAAAATTAATATCAATTTGGAAAGAGCGGGTCTTCCTTTGATTACTTGCTGAATCGATTTCTAAGGATAAATAGTGAATGTAATGTGAGTTTGAACAAAATCGTTCTTTACTATCGGTCATGAGATACAAAAACTATTTACTTGAAGCTCTAAAAATTAAAACAATTTGGAAAGAGCGGGTCTTCCCCTGATTACTCGCTTAATCGATTTCTAAGGGTGAATAGTAAATTTACTGTGAATTTGAACAAAATCGTTCTTTGCTATCGGTCATGAGATAGAAAAACCATTTAATTGGACCTTAAAAAATTAATAACAATTTGGAACGAGCGGGTCTTCCTCTGATCACTTGCTCAATCGATTCCTAAGGGTGAAGAGTAAATTTACTGTGAATTTGAACAAAATCGTTCTTTGCTATTGGTCATGAGATAGAAAAACCATTTACTTGGACCTTCAAAAATTAATAACAATTCGGAAAGAGCGGGTCTACCTCTGATTACTTGCTTAATAGATTTCTAAGGGTGAACAGTAAATTAATGTGAATTTGAACAAAATCGTTCTTTGCTATCGGTCATGGATAGAAAAACCATTTACGTGGAGCTTCAAAAATGAATAACAATTTGGAAAGAGCGGGTCTTCCTTTGATCACTTGCTTAATCGATTTCTAAGGTTGAATAGTAAATTTACTGTGGATTTCAACAAAATCGTTCTTTGCTAGCGGTCATGGATAGAAAATCCATTTACTTGGAGCTTCAAAAATTAATAACAATTTGGAAAGAGCGGGTCTTCCTTTGATTAGTTGCTGAATCGATTTCTAATGGTAAATAGTAAATGTAATGTGAATTTGAACAAAATCGTTCTTTGCTATCGGTCATGGACAGAAAAACCATTTACTTGGACCTTAAAAAATTAATAACAATTTGGAACGAGCGGGTCTTCCTCTGATCACTTGCTCAATCGATTCCTAAGGGTGAAGAGTAAATTTACTGTGGTTTTGAACAAAATCGTTCTTTGCTATCGGTCATGGTCAGAAAAACCATTTACTTGGATCTTCAAAAATTAATAACATCATGGAAAGAGCGGGTCTTCCTTTGATTAGTTGCTGAATCGATTTTTGAGGATAAATAGTGAATGTAATGTGAGTTTGAACAAAATCGTTATTTACTATCGGTCATGAAATAGAAAAACTATTTACTTGAAGCTATAAAAATTAATAACAATTTGGAAAGAGCCGGTCTTCCTCTGATTACTTGCTTAATCGATTTCTAAGGGTGAATAATCAATTTACTGTGAATTTGAACGAAATCGTTCTTTGCTATTGGTCATGAGATAGAAAAACCATTTACTTGGACCTTAAAAAATTAATAACAATTTGGAAAGAGCGGGTCTTCCTCTGATCACTTGCTTAATCGATTCCTAAGGGTGAATAGTAAATTTACTGTGAATTTGAACGAAATCGTTCTTTGCTATCGGTCATGGATAAAAAAACCATTTACTTGGAGCTTCAAAAATTAATAACAATTTGGAAAGAGCGGGTCTTCCTTTGATTACTTGCTGAATGGATTTCTAAGGATAAATAGTGAATGTAATGTGAGTTTGAACAAAATCGTTCTTTACTATCGGTCATGAGATAGAAAAACTATTTACTTGAAGCTCGAAAAATTAATAACAATTTGGAAAGAGCGGGTCTTCCCCTGATTACTCGCTTAATCGATTTCTAAGGGTGAATAGTAAATTTACTGTGAATTTGAACAAAATCGTTCTTTGCTATCGGTCATGAGATGGACAAACCATTTACTTGGACCTTAAAAAATTAATAACAATTTGGAACGAGCGGGTCTTCCTCTGATCACTTGCTCAATCGATTCCTAAGGGTGAAGAGTAAATTTACTGTGGTTTTGAACAAAATCGTTCTTTGCTATCGGTCATGGACAGAAAAACCATTTACTTGGATCTTCAAAAATTAATAACAACATGGAAAGAGCGGGTCTTCCTTTGATTAGTTGCTGAATCGATTTTTGAGGATAAATAGTGAATGTAATGTGAATTTGAACAAAAATGTTCTTTGCTATCGGTCATGAGATAGAAAAACCATTTACTTGGACCTTAAAAAATTAATAACAATTTGGAACGAGCGGGTCTTCCTCTGATCACTTGCTCAATCGATTCCTAAGGGTGAAGAGTAAATTTACTGTGGTTTTGAACAAAATCGTTCTTTGCTATCGGTCATGGACAGAAAAACCATTTACTTGGATCTTCAAAAATTAATAACAACATGGAAAGAGCGGGTCTTCCTTTGATTAGTTGCTGAATCGATTTTTGAGAATAAATAGTGAATGTAATGTGAGTTTGAACAAAATCGTTATTTACTATCGGTCATGAAATAGAAAAACTATTTACTTGAAGCTATAAAAATTAATAACAATTTGGAAATAGCGGGTCTTCCTCAGATTACTTTCTTAATCCATTTCTAAGTTTGAATAGTCGATTTACTGTGAATTTGAACGAAATCGTTCTTTGCTATTGGTCATGAGATAGAAAAACCATTTACATGGACTTTAAAAAATTAATAACAATTTGGAAAAAGCGGGTCTTCCTTTGATTAGTTGCTGAATCGATTTTTGAGGATAAATAGTGAATGTAATGTGAATTTGAACAAAAATGTTCTTTGCTATCGGTCATGAGATAGAAAAACCATTTACTTGGACCTTAAAAAATTAATAACAATTTGGAACGAGCGGGTCTTCCTCTGATCACTTGCTCAATCGATTCCTAAGGGTGAAGAGTAAATTTACTGTGGTTTTGAACAAAATCGTTCTTTGCTATCGGTCATGGACAGAAAAACCATTTACTCGGATCTTCAAAAATTAATAACAACATGGAAAGAGCGGGTCTTCCTTTGATTAGTTGCTGAATCGATTTTTGAGGATAAATAGTGAATGTAATGTGAGTTTGAACAAAATCGTTATTTACTATCGGTCATGAAATAGAAAAACTATTTACTTGAAGCTATAAAAATTAATAACAATTTGGAAATGGCGGGTCTTCCTCAGATTACTTGCTTAATCCATTTCTAAGTTTGAATAGTCAATTTACTGTGAATTTGAACGAAATCGTTCTTTGCTATCGGTCATGAGATAGAAAAACCATTTACATGGACCTTAAAAAATTAATAACAATTTGGAAAGAGCGGGTCTTCCTCTGATCACTTGCTTAATCGATTCCTAACGGTGCATAGTAAATTTACTGTGAATTTGAACAAAATCGTTCTTTGCTATCGGTCATGAGATAAAAAAAATATTTACTTGAAGCTCTAAAAATTAATAACAATTTGCAAAGAGCGGGTCTTCCTCTGATTACTTGCTTAATCGATTTCTAAGGGTGAACAGTAAATTTACTGTGAATTTGAACAAAATCGTTCTTTGCTATTGGTCTTGAGATAGAAAAACCCTTTACTTGGACCTTAAAAAATTAATAACAATTTGGAATGAGCGGGTCTTCTTCTAATCACTTGCTTAATCGATTCCTAAGGGTGAATAGTAATTTTACAGTGGATTTGAACAAAATCGTTCTTTGCTATCGGTCATGTGATAGAAAAACCATTTACTTGGAGCTTCAAAAATTAATAATAATTTGGAAATATCGGGTCTTCCTTTGATTACTCGCTGAATCGATTTCTAAGGGTAAATAGTAAATGTAATGTGAATTTGAACAAAATCGTTGTTTGCTATCGGTCATCAGATAGAAGAACAATTTACTTGGACCTTAAAAAATTAATAACAATTTGGAAAGAGCGGGTCTTCCTCTGATCACTTGCTTAATCGATTCCTAAGGGTGAATAATAAATTTAATGTGCATTTGAGCACAATCGTTCTTTGCTATCGGTAGTTGCTATGGATAAAAAACCATTTACTTGGAACTTCAAAAATTAATATCAATTTGGAAAGAGCGGGTCTTCCTTTGATTACTTGCTGAATGGATTTCTAAGGATAAATAGTGAATGTAATGTGAGTTTGAACAAAATCGTTCTTTACTATCGGTCATTAGACAGAAAAACTATTTACTAGAAGCTATAAAAATTAATAACAATTTGGAAATAGCGGGTCTTCCTCAGATTACTTGCTTAATCCATTTCTAAGGGTGAATAGTAAATTTACTGTGAATTTGAACAAAATCGTTCTTTGCTATCGGTCATGAGATGGACAAACCATTTACTTGGAACTTAAAAAATTAATAACAATTTGGAACGAGCGGGTCTTCCTCTGATCACTTGCTCAATCGATTCCTAAGGGTGAAGAGTAAATTTACTGTGGTTTTGAACAAAATCGTTCTTTGCTATCGGTCATGGACAGAAAAACCATTTACTTGGATCTTCAAAAATTAATAACAACATGGAAAGAGAGGGTCTTCCTTTGATTAGTTGCTGAATCGATTTTTGAGGATAAATAGTGAATGTAATGTGAATTTGAACAAAAATATTCTTTGCTATCTGTCATGAGATAGAAAAACCATTTACTTGGACCTTAAAAAATTAATAACAATTTGGAACGAGCGGGTCTTCCTCTGATCACTTGCTCAATCGATTCCTAAGGGTGAAGAGTAAATTTACTGTGGTTTTGAACAAAATCGTTCTTTGCTATCGGTCATGGACAGAAAAACCATTTACTTGGATCTTCAAAAATTAATAACAACATGGAAAGAGCGGGTCTTCCTTTGATTAGTTGTTGAATCGATTTTTGAGGATAAATAGTGAATGTAATGTGAGTTTGAACAAAATCGTTATTTACTATCGGTCATGAAATAGAAAAACTATTTACTTGAAGCTATAAAAATTAATAACAATTTGGAAATGGCGGGTCTTCCTCAGATTACTTGCTTAATCCATTTCTAAGTTTGAATAGTCAATTTACTGTGAATTTGAACGAAATCGTTCTTTGCTATCGGTCATGAGATAGAAAAACCATTTACATGGACCTTAAAAAATTAATAACAATTTGGAAAGAGCGGGTCTTCCTCTGATCACTTGCTTAATCGATTCCTAACGGTGCATAGTAAATTTACTGTGAATTTGAACAAAATCGTTCTTTGCTATCGGTCATGAGATAAAAAAAATATTTACTTGAAGCTCTAAAAATTAATAACAATTTGCAAAGAGCGGGTCTTCCTCTGATTACTTGCTTAATCGATTTCTAAGGGTGAACAGTAAATTTACTGTGAATTTGAACAAAATCGTTCTTTGCTATTGGTCTTGAGATAGAAAAACCCTTTACTTGGACCTTAAAAAATTAATAACAATTTGGAATCAGCGGGTCTTCTTCTAATCACTTGCTTAATCGATTCCTAAGAGTGAATAGTAATTTTACAGTGGATTTGAACAAAATCGTTCTTTGCTATCGGTCATGTGATAGAAAAACCATTTACTTGGAGCTTCAAAAATTAATAATAATTTGGAAATATCGGGTCTTCCTTTGATTACTCGCTGAATCGATTTCTAAGGGTAAATAGTAAATGTAATGTGAATTTGAACAAAATCGTTGTTTGCTATCGGTCATCAGATAGAAGAACAATTTACTTGGACCTTAAAAAATTAATAACAATTTGGAAAGAGCGGGTCTTCCTCTGATCACTTGCTTAATCGATTCCTAAGGGTGAATAATAAATTTAATGTGCATTTGAGCAAAATCGTTCTTTGCTATCGGTAGTTGCTATGGATAAAAAACCATTTACTTGGAACTTCAAAAATTAATATCAATTTGGAAAGAGCGGGTTTTCCTTTGATTACTTGCTGAATGGATTTCTAAGGATAAATAGTGAATGTAATGTGAGTTTGAACAAAATCGTTCTTTACTATCGGTCATGAGATAGAAAAACTATTTACTTGAAGCTCTAAAAATTAATAACAATTTGGAAAGAGCGGGTCTTCCCCTGATTACTCGCTTAATCGATTTCTAAGGGTGAATAGTAAATTTACTGTGAATTTGAACAAAATCGTTCTTTGCTATCGGTCATGAGATAGAAAAACCATTTACTTGGACCTTAAAAAATTAATAACAATTTGGAACGAGCGGGCCTTCCTCTGATCACTTGCTCAATCAATTCCTAAGGGTAAAGAGTAAATTTACTGTGGTTTTGAACAAAATCGTTCTTTGCTATCGGTCATGGACAGAAAAACCATTTACTTGGATCTTCAAAAATTAATAACAACATGGAAAGAGCGGGTCTTCCTTTGATTAGTTGCTGAATCGATTTTTGAGGATAAATAGTGAATGTAATGTGAGTTTGAACAAAATCGTTCTTTACTATCGGTCATTAGACAGAAAAACTATTTACTAGAAGCTATAAAAATTAATAACAATTTGGAAATAGCGGGTCTTCCTCAGATTACTTGCTTAATCCATTTCTAAGGGTGAATAGTCAATTTACTGTGAATTTGAACGAAATTGTTCTTTGCTATTGGTCATGAGATAGAAAAACCATTTACATGGACTTTAAAAAATTAATAACAATTTGCAAAGATCGGGTCTTACTTTGATTACTTGCTGAATCGATTTCTAAGGGTAAATAGTAAATGTAATGTGAATTTGAACAAAATCGTTCTTTGCTATCGATCATAAGATAGAAGAACAATTTACTTGGACCTTAAAAAATTAATAACAATTTGGAAAGAGCGGGACTTCCTCTGATCACTTGCTTAATCGATTCCTAAGGGTGAATAGTAATTTTACTGTGGATTTGAACAAAATCGTTCTTTGCTATCGGTCATGTGATAGAAAAACCATTTACTTGGAGCTTCAAAAATTAATAATAATTTGGAAATATCGGGTCTTCCTTTGATTACTCGCTGAATCGATTTCTAAGGGTAAATAGTAAATGTAATGTGAATTTGAACAAAATCGTTGTTTGCTATCGGTCATCAGATAGAAGAACAATTTACTTGGACCTTAAAAAATTAATAACAATTTGGAAAGAGCGGGTCTTCCTCTGATCACTTGCCTTAATCGATTCCTAAGGGTGAATAGTAAATTTACTGTGCATTTGAACAAAATCGTTCTTTGCTATCGGTAGTTGCTATGGATAGAAAAACCATTTACTTGGAACTTCAAAAATTAATAACAATTTGGTAAGAGCGGGTCTTCCTTTGATTACTTGCTGAATAGATTTCTAAGGATAAATAGTGAATGTAATGTGAGTTTGAACAAAATCGTTCTTTGCTATCGGTCATGAGATAAAAAAACTATTTACTTGAATCTCTAAAAATTAATAACAATTTGGAAAGAGCGGGTCTTCCCCTGATTACTTGCTTAATCGATTCCTAAGCGTGAATAGTTAATTTACTGTTAATTTGAACAAAATCGTTCTTTGCCATCGGTCATGGATAAAAAAACCATTTACTTGGAGATTCAAAAATTAATAACAATTTGGAAAGAGCGTGTCTTCCTTTGATTACTTGCTGAATCAATTTCTAAGGATAAATCGTGAATGTAAAATGAGTTTGAACAAAATCGTTCTTTGCCATCGGTCATGAGATAGGAAAATTATTTACTTGAAGCTCTAAAAATTAATAACAATTTGGAAAGGGCGGGTCTTCCTCTGATTACGTGCTTAATCGATTTCTAAGGGTGAACAGTAAATTTACTGTGAATTTGAACAAAATCGTTCTTTGCTATTGGTCTTGAGATAGAAAAACCCTTTACTTGGACCTTAAAAAATTAATAACAATTTGGAATGAGCGGGTCTTCTGCTAATCACTTGCTTAATCGATTCCTAAGGGTGAATAGTAATTTTACAGTGGATTTGAACAAAATCGTTCTTTGCTATCGGTCATGTGATAGAAAAACCATTTACTTGGAGCTTCAAAAATTAATAATAATTTGGAAATATCGGGTCTTCCTTTGATTACTCGCTGAATCGATTTCTAAGGGTAAATAGTAAATGTAATGTGAATTTGAACAAAATCGTTGTTTGCTATCGGTCATCAGATAGAAGAACAATTTACTTGGACCTTAAAAAATTAATAACAATTTGGAAAGAGCGGGTCTTCCTCTGATCACTTGCTTAATCGATTCCTAAGGGTGAATAATAAATTTAATGTGCATTTGAGCACAATCGTTCTTTGCTATCGGTAGTTGCTATGGATAAAAAACCATTTACTTGGAACTTCAAAAATTAATATCAATTTGGAAAGAGCGGGTCTTCCTTTGATTACTTGCTGAATGGATTTCTAAGGATAAATAGTGAATGTAATGTGAGTTTGAACAAAATCGTTCTTTACTATCGGTCATTAGACAGAAAAACTATTTACTAGAAGCTATAAAAATTAATAACAATTTGGAAATAGCGGGTCTTCCTCAGATTACTTGCTTAATCCATTTCTAAGGGTGAATAGTAAATTTACTGTGAATTTGAACAAAATCGTTCTTTGCTATCGGTCATGAGATGGACAAACCATTTACTTGGAACTTAAAAAATTAATAACAATTTGGAACGAGCGGGTCTTCCTCTGATCACTTGCTCAATCGATTCCTAAGGGTGAAGAGTAAATTTACTGTGGTTTTGAACAAAATCGTTTTTTGCTATCGGTCATGGACAGAAAAACCATTTACTTGAATCTTCAAAAATTAATAACAACATGGAAAGAGAGGGTCTTCCTTTGATTAGTTGCTGAATCGATTTTTGAGGATAAATAGTGAATGTAATGTGAATTTGAACAAAAATGTTCTTTGCTATCGGTCATGAGATAGAAAAACCATTTACTTGGACCTTAAAAAATTAATAACAATTTGGAACGAGCGGGTCTTCCTCTGATCACTTGCTCAATCGATTCCTAAGGGTGAAGAGTAAATTTACTGTGGTTTTGAACAAAATCGTTCTTTGCTATCGGTCATGGACAGAAAAACCATTTACTTGAATCTTCAAAAATTAATAACACCATGGAAAGAGAGGGTCTTCCTTTGATTAGTTGCTGAATCGATTTTTGAGGATAAATAGTGAATGTAATGTGAATTTGAACAAAAATGTTCTTTGCTATCGGTCATGAGATAGAAAAACCATTTACTTGGACCTTAAAAAATTAATAACAATTTGGAACGAGCGGGTCTTCCTCTGATCACTTGCTCAATCGATTCCTAAGGGTGAAGAGTAAATTTACTGTGGTTTTGAACAAAATCGTTCTTTGCTATCGGTCATGGACAGAAAAACCATTTACTTGGATCTTCAAAAATTAATAACAACATGGAAAGAGCGGGTCTTCCTTTGATTAGTTGCTGAATCGATTTTTGAGGATAAATAGTGAATGTAATGTGAGTTTGAACAAAATCGTTATTTACTATCGGTCATGAAATAGAAAAACTATTTACTTGAAGCTATAAAAATTAATAACAATTTGGAAATGGCGGGTCTTCCTCAGATTACTTGCTTAATCCATTTCTAAGTTTGAATAGTCAATTTACTGTGAATTTGAACGAAATCGTTCTTTGCTATCGGTCATGAGATAGAAAAACCATTTACATGGACCTTAAAAAATTAATAACAATTTGGAAAGAGCGGGTCTTCCTCTGATCACTTGCTTAATCGATTCCTAACGGTGCATAGTAAATTTACTGTGAATTTGAACAAAATCGTTCTTTGCTATCGGTCATGAGATAAAAAAAATATTTACTTGAAGCTCTAAAAATTAATAACAATTTGCAAAGAGCGGGTCTTCCTCTGATTACTTGCTTAATCGATTTCTAAGGGTGAACAGTAAATTTACTGTGAATTTGAACAAAATCGTTCTTTGCTATTGGTCTTGAGATAGAAAAACCCTTTACTTGGACCTTAAAAAATTAATAACAATTTGGAATGAGCGGGTCTTCTTCTAATCACTTGCTTAATCGATTCCTAAGGGTGAATAGTAATTTTACAGTGGATTTGAACAAAATCGTTCTTTGCTATCGGTCATGTGATAGAAAAACCATTTACTTGGAGCTTCAAAAATTAATAATAATTTGGAAATATCGGGTCTTCCTTTGATTACTCGCTGAATCGATTTCTAAGGGTAAATAGTAAATGTAATGTGAATTTGAACAAAATCGTTGTTTGCTATCGGTCATCAGATAGAAGAACAATTTACTTGGACCTTAAAAAATTAATAACAATTTGGAAAGAGCGGGTCTTCCTCTGATCACTTGCTTAATCGATTCCTAAGGGTGAATAATAAATTTAATGTGCATTTGAGCACAATCGTTCTTTGCTATCGGTAGTTGCTATGGATAAAAAACCATTTACTTGGAACTTCAAAAATTAATATCAATTTGGAAAGAGCGGGTCTTCCTTTGATTACTTGCTGAATGGATTTCTAAGGATAAATAGTGAATGTAATGTGAGTTTGAACAAAATCGTTCTTTACTATCGGTCATTAGACAGAAAAACTATTTACTAGAAGCTATAAAAATTAATAACAATTTGGAAATAGCGGGTCTTCCTCAGATTACTTGCTTAATCCATTTCTAAGGGTGAATAGTAAATTTACTGTGAATTTGAACAAAATCGTTCTTTGCTATCGGTCATGAGATGGACAAACCATTTACTTGGAACTTAAAAAATTAATAACAATTTGGAACGAGCGGGTCTTCCTCTGATCACTTGCTCAATCGATTCCTAAGGGTGAAGAGTAAATTTACTGTGGTTTTGAACAAAATCGTTTTTTGCTATCGGTCATGGACAGAAAAACCATTTACTTGAATCTTCAAAAATTAATAACAACATGGAAAGAGAGGGTCTTCCTTTGATTAGTTGCTGAATCGATTTTTGAGGATAAATAGTGAATGTAATGTGAATTTGAACAAAAATGTTCTTTGCTATCGGTCATGAGATAGAAAAACCATTTACTTGGACCTTAAAAAATTAATAACAATTTGGAACGAGCGGGTCTTCCTCTGATCACTTGCTCAATCGATTCCTAAGGGTGAAGAGTAAATTTACTGTGGTTTTGAACAAAATCGTTCTTTGCTATCGGTCATGGACAGAAAAACCATTTACTTGGATCTTCAAAAATTAATAACAACATGGAAAGAGCGGGTCTTCCTTTGATTAGTTGCTGAATCGATTTTTGAGGATAAATAGTGAATGTAATGTGAGTTTGAACAAAATCGTTATTTACTATCGGTCATGAAATAGAAAAACTATTTACTTGAAGCTATAAAAATTAATAACAATTTGGAAATGGCGGGTCTTCCTCAGATTACTTGCTTAATCCATTTCTAAGTTTGAATAGTCAATTTACTGTGAATTTGAACGAAATCGTTCTTTGCTATCGGTCATGAGATAGAAAAACCATTTACATGGACCTTAAAAAATTAATAACAATTTGGAAAGAGCGGGTCTTCCTCTGATCACTTGCTTAATCGATTCCTAACGGTGCATAGTAAATTTACTGTGAATTTGAACAAAATCGTTCTTTGCTATCGGTCATGAGATAAAAAAAATATTTACTTGAAGCTCTAAAAATTAATAACAATTTGCAAAGAGCGGGTCTTCCTCTGATTACTTGCTTAATCGATTTCTAAGGGTGAACAGTAAATTTACTGTGAATTTGAACAAAATCGTTCTTTGCTATTGGTCTTGAGATAGAAAAACCCTTTACTTGGACCTTAAAAAATTAATAACAATTTGGAATGAGCGGGTCTTCTTCTAATCACTTGCTTAATCGATTCCTAAGGGTGAATAGTAATTTTACAGTGGATTTGAACAAAATCGTTCTTTGCTATCGGTCATGTGATAGAAAAACCATTTACTTGGAGCTTCAAAAATTAATAATAATTTGGAAATATCGGGTCTTCCTTTGATTACTCGCTGAATCGATTTCTAAGGGTAAATACTAAATGTAATGTGAATTTGAACAAAATCGTTGTTTGCTATCGGTCATCAGATAGAAGAACAATTTACTTGGACCTTAAAAAATTAATAACAATTTGGAAAGAGCGGGTCTTCCTCTGATCACTTGCTTAATCGATTCCTAAGGGTGAATAATAAATTTAATGTGCATTTGAGCACAATCGTTCTTTGCTATCGGTAGTTGCTATGGATAAAAAACCATTTACTTGGAACTTCAAAAATTAATATCAATTTGGAAAGAGCGGGTCTTCCTTTGATTACTTGCTGAATGGATTTCTAAGGATAAATAGTGAATGTAATGTGAGTTTGAACAAAATCGTTCTTTACTATCGGTCATTAGACAGAAAAACTATTTACTAGAAGCTATAAAAATTAATAACAATTTGGAAATAGCGGGTCTTCCTCAGATTACTTGCTTAATCCATTTCTAAGGGTGAATAGTAAATTTACTGTGAATTTGAACAAAATCGTTCTTTGCTATCGGTCATGAGATGGACAAACCATTTACTTGGAACTTAAAAAATTAATAACAATTTGGAACGAGCGGGTCTTCCTCTGATCACTTGCTCAATCGATTCCTAAGGGTGAAGAGTAAATTTACTGTGGTTTTGAACAAAATCGTTTTTTGCTATCGGTCATGGACAGAAAAACCATTTACTTGAATCTTCAAAAATTAATAACAACATGGAAAGAGAGGGTCTTCCTTTGATTAGTTGCTGAATCGATTTTTGAGGATAAATAGTGAATGTAATGTGAATTTGAACAAAAATGTTCTTTGCTATCGGTCATGAGATAGAAAAACCATTTACTTGGACCTTAAAAAATTAATAACAATTTGGAACGAGCGGGTCTTCCTCTGATCACTTGCTCAATCGATTCCTAAGGGTGAAGAGTAAATTTACTGTGGTTTTGAACAAAATCGTTCTTTGCTATCGGTCATGGACAGAAAAACCATTTACTTGGATCTTCAAAAATTAATAACAACATGGAAAGAGCGGGTCTTCCTTTGATTAGTTGCTGAATCGATTTTTGAGGATAAATAGTGAATGTAATGTGAGTTTGAACAAAATCGTTATTTACTATCGGTCATGAAATAGAAAAACTATTTACTTGAAGCTATAAAAATTAATAACAATTTGGAAATGGCGGGTCTTCCTCAGATTACTTGCTTAATCCATTTCTAAGTTTGAATAGTCAATTTACTGTGAATTTGAACGAAATCGTTCTTTGCTATCGGTCATGAGATAGAAAAACCATTTACATGGACCTTAAAAAATTAATAACAATTTGGAAAGAGCGGGTCTTCCTCTGATCACTTGCTTAATCGATTCCTAACGGTGCATAGTAAATTTACTGTGAATTTGAACAAAATCGTTCTTTGCTATCGGTCATGAGATAAAAAAAATATTTACTTGAAGCTCTAAAAATTAATAACAATTTGCAAAGAGCGGGTCTTCCTCTGATTACTTGCTTAATCGATTTCTAAGGGTGAACAGTAAATTTACTGTGAATTTGAACAAAATCGTTCTTTGCTATTGGTCTTGAGATAGAAAAACCCTTTACTTGGACCTTAAAAAATTAATAACAATTTGGAATGAGCGGGTCTTCTTCTAATCACTTGCTTAATCGATTCCTAAGGGTGAATAGTAATTTTACAGTGGATTTGAACAAAATCGTTCTTTGCTATCGGTCATGTGATAGAAAAACCATTTACTTGGAGCTTCAAAAATTAATAATAATTTGGAAATATCGGGTCTTCCTTTGATTACTCGCTGAATCGATTTCTAAGGGTAAATAGTAAATGTAATGTGAATTTGAACAAAATCGTTGTTTGCTATCGGTCATCAGATAGAAGAACAATTTACTTGGACCTTAAAAAATTAATAACAATTTGGAAAGAGCGGGTCTTCCTCTGATCACTTGCTTAATCGATTCCTAAGGGTGAATAATAAATTTAATGTGCATTTGAGCACAATCGTTCTTTGCTATCGGTAGTTGCTATGGATAAAAAACCATTTACTTGGAACTTCAAAAATTAATATCAATTTGGAAAGAGCGGGTCTTCCTTTGATTACTTGCTGAATGGATTTCTAAGGATAAATAGTGAATGTAATGTGAGTTTGAACAAAATCGTTCTTTACTATCGGTCATTAGACAGAAAAACTATTTACTAGAAGCTATAAAAATTAATAACAATTTGGAAATAGCGGGTCTTCCTCAGATTACTTGCTTAATCCATTTCTAAGGGTGAATAGTAAATTTACTGTGAATTTGAACAAAATCGTTCTTTGCTATCGGTCATGAGATGGACAAACCATTTACTTGGAACTTAAAAAATTAATAACAATTTGGAACGAGCGGGTCTTCCTCTGATCACTTGCTCAATCGATTCCTAAGGGTGAAGAGTAAATTCACTGTGGTTTTGAACAAAATCGTTTTTTGCTATCGGTCATGGACAGAAAAACCATTTACTTGGATCTTCAAAAATTAATAACAACATGGAAAGAGAGGGTCTTCCTTTGATTAGTTGCTGAATCGATTTTTGAGGATAAATAGTGAATGTAATGTGAATTTGAACAAAAATGTTCTTTGCTATCGGTCATGAGATAGAAAAACCATTTACTTGGACCTTAAAAAATTAATAACAATTTGGAACGAGCGGGTCTTCCTCTGATCACTTGCTCAATCGATTCCTAAGGGTGAAGAGTAAATTTACTGTGGTTTTGAACAAAATCGTTCTTTGCTATCGGTCATGGACAGAAAAACCATTTACTTGGATCTTCAAAAATTAATAACAACATGGAAAGAGCGGGTCTTCCTTTGATTAGTTGCTGAATCGATTTTTGAGGATAAATAGTGAATGTAATGTGAGTTTGAACAAAATCGTTATTTACTATCGGTCATGAAATAGAAAAACTATTTACTTGAAGCTATAAAAATTAATAACAATTTGGAAATGGCGGGTCTTCCTCAGATTACTTGCTTAATCCATTTCTAAGTTTGAATAGTCAATTTACTGTGAATTTGAACGAAATCGTTCTTTGCTATCGGTCATGAGATAGAAAAACCATTTACATGGACCTTAAAAAATTAATAACAATTTGGAAAGAGCGGGTCTTCCTCTGATCACTTGCTTAATCGATTCCTAACGGTGCATAGTAAATTTACTGTGAATTTGAACAAAATCGTTCTTTGCTATCGGTCATGAGATAAAAAAAATATTTACTTGAAGCTCTAAAAATTAATAACAATTTGCAAAGAGCGGGTCTTCCTCTGATTACTTGCTTAATCGATTTCTAAGGGTGAATAGTAAATTTACTGTGAATTTGAACAAAATCGTTCTTTGCTATTGGTCTTGAGATAGAAAAACCCTTTACTTGGACCTTAAAAAATTAATAACAATTTGGAATGAGCGGGTCTTCTTCTAATCACTTGCTTAATCGATTCCTAAGGGTGAATAGTAATTTTACTGTGGATTTGAACAAAATCGTTCTTTGCTATCGGTCATGTGATAGAAAAACCATTTACTTGGAGCTTCAAAAATTAATAATAATTTGGAAATATCGGGTCTTCCTTTGATTACTCGCTGAATCGATTTCTAAGGGTAAATAGTAAATGTAATGTGAATTTGAACAAAATCGTTGTTTGCTATCGGTCATCAGATAGAAGAACAATTTACTTGGACCTTAAAAAATTAATAACAATTTGGAAAGAGCGGGTCTTCCTCTGATCACTTGCTTAATCGATTCCTAAGGGTGAATAATAAATTTAATGTGCATTTGAGCAAAATCGTTCTTTGCTATCGGTAGTTGCTATGGATAAAAAACCATTTACTTGGAACTTCAAAAATTAATATCAATTTGGAAAGAGCGGGTCTTCCTTTGATTACTTGCTGAATGGATTTCTAAGGATAAATAGTGAATGTAATGTGAGTTTGAACAAAATCGTTCTTTACTATCGGTCATGAGATAGAAAAACTATTTACTTGAAGCTCTAAAAATTAATAACAATTTGGAAAGAGCGGGTCTTCCCCTGATTACTCGCTTAATCGATTTCTAAGGGTGAATAGTAAATTTACTGTGAATTTGAACAAAATCGTTCTTTGCTATCGGTCATGAGATAGAAAAACCATTTACTTGGACCTTAAAAAATTAATAACAATTTGGAACGAGCGGGTCTTCCTCTGATCACTTGCTCAATCAATTCCTAAGGGTGAAGAGTAAATTTACTGTGGTTTTGAACAAAATCATTCTTTGCTATCGGTCATGGACAGAAAAACCATTTACTTGGATCTTCAAAAATTAATAACAACATGGAAAGAGCGGGTCTTCCTTTGATTAGTTGCTGAATCGATTTTTGAGGATAAATAGTGAATGTAATGTGAGTTTGAACAAAATCGTTCTTTACTATCGGTCATTAGACAGAAAAACTATTTACTAGAAGCTATAAAAATTAATAACAATTTGGAAATAGCGGGTCTTCCTCAGATTACTTGCTTAATCCATTTCTAAGGGTGAATAGTCAATTTACTGTGAATTTGAACGAAATTGTTCTTTGCTATTGGTCATGAGATAGAAAAACCATTTACATGGACTTTAAAAAACTAATAACAATTTGCTAAGATCGGGTCTTACTTTGATTACTTGCTGAATCGATTTCTAAGGGTAAATAGTAAATGTAATGTGAATTTGAACAAAATCGTTCTTTGCTATCGATCATAAGATAGAAGAACAATTTACTTGGACCTTAAAAAATTAATAACAATTTGGAAAGAGCGGGACTTCCTCTGATCACTTGCTTAATCGATTCCTAAGGGTGAATAGTAATTTTACTGTGGATTTGAACAAAATCGTTCTTTGCTATCGGTCATGTGATAGAAAAACCATTTACTTGGAGCTTCAAAAATTAATAATAATTTGGAAATATCGGGTCTTCCTTTGATTACTCGCTGAATCGATTTCTAAGGGTAAATAGTAAATGTAATGTGAATTTGAACAAAATCGTTGTTTGCTATCGGTCATCAGATAGAAGAACAATTTACTTGGACCTTAAAAAATTAATAACAATTTGGAAAGAGCGGGTCTTCCTCTGATCACTTGCCTTAATCGATTCCTAAGGGTGAATAGTAAATTTACTGTGCATTTGAACAAAATCGTTCTTTGCTATCGGTAGTTGCTATGGATAGAAAAACCATTTACTTGGAACTTCAAAAATTAATAACAATTTGGTAAGAGCGGGTCTTCCTTTGATTACTTGCTGAATAGATTTCTAAGGATAAATAGTGAATGTAATGTGAGTTTGAACAAAATCGTTCTTTGCTATCGGTCATGAGATAAAAAAACTATTTACTTGAATCTCTAAAAATTAATAACAATTTGGAAAGAGCGGGTCTTCCCCTGATTACTTGCTTAATCGATTCCTAAGCGTGAATAGTTAATTTACTGTGAATTTGAACAAAATCGTTCTTTGCCATCGGTAATGGATAAAAAAACCATTTACTTGGAGATTCAAAAATTAATAACAATTTGGAAAGAGCGTGTCTTCCTTTGATTACTTGCTGAATCAATTTCTAAGGATAAATAGTGAATGTAAAATGAGTTTGAACAAAATCGTTCTTTGCCATCGGTCATGAGATAGGAAAATTATTTACTTGAAGTTCTAAAAATTAATAACAATTTGCAAAGAGCGGGTCTTCCTCTGATTACTTGCTTAATCGATTTCTAAGGGTGAACAGTAAATTTACTGTGAGTTTGAACAAAATCGTTATTTACTATCGGTCATGAAATAGAAAAACTATTTACTTGAAGCTATAAAAATTAATAACAATTTGGAAATGGCGGGTCTTCCTCAGATTACTTGCTTAATCCATTTCTAAGTTTGAATAGTCAATTTACTGTGAATTTGAACGAAATCGTTCTTTGCTATCGGTCATGAGATAGAAAAACCATTTACATGGACCTTAAAAAATTAATAACAATTTGGAAAGATCGGGTCTTCCTCTGATCACTTGCTTAATCGATTCCTAACGGTGCATAGTAAATTTACTGTGAATTTGAACAAAATCGTTCTTTGCTATCGGTCATGAGATAAAAAAAATATTTACTTGAAGCTCTAAAAATTAATAACAATTTGCAAAGAGCGGGTCTTCCTCTGATTACTTGCTTAATCGATTTCTAAGGGTGAACAGTAAATTTACTGTGAATTTGAACAAAATCGTTCTTTTCTATTGGTCTTGAGATAGAAAAACCCTTTACTTGGACCTTAAAAAATTAATAACAATTTGGAATGAGCGGGTCTTCTTCTAATCACTTGCTTAATCGATTCCTAAGGGTGAATAGTAATTTTACAGTGGATTTGAACAAAATCGTTCTTTGCTATCGGTCATGTGATAGAAAAACCATTTACTTGGAGCTTCAAAAATTAATAATAATTTGGAAATATCGGGTCTTCCTTTGATTACTCGCTGAATCGATTTCTAAGGGTAAATAGTAAATGTAATGTGAATTTGAACAAAATCGTTGTTTGCTATCGGTCATCAGATAGAAGAACAATTTACTTGGACCTTAAAAAATTAATAACAATTTGGAAAGAGCGGGTCTTCCTCTGATCACTTGCTTAATCGATTCCTAAGGGTGAATAATAAATTTAATGTGCATTTGAGCACAATCGTTCTTTGCTATCGGTAGTTGCTATGGATAAAAAACCATTTACTTGGAACTTCAAAAATTAATATCAATTTGGAAAGAGCGGGTCTTCCTTTGATTATTTGCTGAATGGATTTCTAAGGATAAATAGTGAATGTAATGTGAGTTTGAACAAAATCGTTCTTTACTATCGGTCATTAGACAGAAAAACTATTTACTAGAAGCTATAAAAATTAATAACAATTTGGAAAGAGCGGGTCTTCCCCTGATTACTCGCTTAATCGATTTCTAAGGGTGAATAGTAAATTTACTGTGAATTTGAACAAAATCGTTCTTTGCTATCGGTCATGAGATAGAAAAAGCATTTACTTGGACCTTAAAAAATTAATAACAATTTGGAACGAGCGGGTCTTCCTCTGATCACTTGCTCAATCAATTCCTAAGGGTGAAGAGTAAATTTACTGTGGTTTTGAACAAAATCGTTCTTTGCTATCGGTCATGGACAGAAAAACCATTTACTTGGATCTTCAAAAATTAATAACAACATGGAAAGAGCGGGTCTTCCTTTGATTAGTTGCTGAATCGATTTTTGAGGATAAATAGTGAATGTAATGTGAGTTTGAACAAAATCGTTCTTTACTATTGGTCATTAGACAGAAAAACTATTTACCAGAAGCTATAAAAATTAATAACAATTTGGAAATAGCGGGTCTTCCTCAGATTACTTGCTTAATCCATTTCTAAGGGTGAATAGTCAATTTACTGTGAATTTGAACGAAATTGTTCTTTGCTATTGGTCATGAGATAGAAAAACCATTTACATGGACTTTAAAAAATTAATAACAATTTGCAAAGATCGGGTCTTACTTTGATTACTTGCTGAATCGATTCCTAAGGGTGAATAGTAATTTTACTGTGGATTTGAACAAAATCGTTCTTTGCTATCGGTCATGTGATAGAAAAACCATTTACTTGGAGCTTCAAAAATTAATAATAAGTTAGAAATATCGGGTCTTCCTTTGATTACTCGCTGAATCGATTTCTAAGGGTAAATAGTAAATGTAATGTGAATTTGAACAAAATCGTTGTTTGCTATCGGTCATCAGATAGAAGAACAATTTACTTGGACCTTAAAAAATTAATAACAATTTGGAAAGAGCGGGTCTTCCTCTGATCACTTGCCTTAATCGATTCCTAAGGGTGAATAGTAAATTTACTGTGCATTTGAACAAAATCGTTCATTGCTATCGGTAGTTGCTATGGATAGAAAAACCATTTACTTGGAACTTCAAAAATTAATAACAATTTGGTAAGAGCGGGTCTTCCTTTGATTACTTGCTGAATAGATTTCTAAGGATAAATAGTGAATGTAATGTGAGTTTGAACAAAATGGTTCTTTGCTATCGGTCATGAGATAAAAAAACTATTTACTTGAATCTCTAAAAATTAATAACAATTTGGAAAGAGCGGGTCTTCCCCTGATTACTTGCTTAATCGATTCCTAAGCGTGAATAGTTAATTTACTGTGAATTTGAACAAAATCGTTCTTTGCCATCGGTCATGGATAAAAAAACCATTTACTTGGAGATTCAAAAATTAATAACAATTTGGAAAGAGCGTGTCTTCCTTTGATTACTTGCTGAATCAATTTCTAAGGATAAATAGTGAATGTAAAATGAGTTTGAACAAAATCGTTCTTTGCCATCGGTCATGAGATAGGAAAATTATTTACTTGAAGCTCTAAAAATTAATAACAATTTGGAAAGAGCGGGTCTTCCTCTGATTACGTGCTTAATCGATTTCTAAGGGTGAATAGTAAATTTACTGCGAATTTGAACAAAATCGTTATTTGCTATCGGTAATGAGATAGAAAAACCATTTACTTGGACCTTAAAAAATTAATAATCATTTGGAAAGAGCGGGTCTTCCTCTGATCACTTGCTTAATCGATTCCTAAGGGTGAATAGTAAATTTACTGTCAATTTGAACGAAATCGTTCTTTGCTATCGGTCATGGATAAAAAAACCATTTACTTGGAGCTTCAAAAATTAATAACAATTTGGAAAGAGCGGGTCTTCCTTTGATTACTTGCTGAATGGATTTCTAAGGATAAATAGTGAATGTAATGTGAGTTTGAACAAAATCGTTCTTTACTATCGGTCATGAGATAGAAAAACTATTTACTTGAAGCTCGAAAAATTAATAACAATTTGGAAAGAGCGGGTCTTCCCCTGATTACTCGCTTAATCGATTTCTAAGGGTGAATAGTAAATTTACTGTGAATTTGAACAAAATCGTTCTTTGCTATCGGTCATGAGATAGAAAAACCACTTACTTGGACCTTAAAAAATTAATAACAATTTGGAACGAGCGGGTCTTCCTCTGATCACTTGCTCAATCGATTCCTAAGGGTGAAGAGTAAATTTACTGTGGTTTTGAACAAAATCGTTCTTTGCTATCGGTCATGGACAGAAAAACCATTTACTTGGATATTCAAAAATTAATAACAACATGGAAAGAGCGGGTCTTCCTTTGATTAGTTGCTGAATCGATTTTTGAGGATAAATAGTCAATGTAATGTGAGTTTGAACAAAATCGTTCTTTACTATCGGTCATGAGATAGAAAAACTATTTACTTGAAGCTATAAAAATTAATAACAATTTGGAAATAGCGGGTCTTCCTCAGATTCCTTGCTTAATCCATTTCTAAGGGTGAATAGTCAATTTACTGTGATTTTGAACGAAATCGTTCTTTGCTATTGGTCATGAGATAGAAAAACCATTTACATGGACTTTAAAAAATTAATAACAATTTGGAAAAAGCGGGTCTTCCTCTGATTACTTGCTTAATAGATTTCTAAGGGTGAACAGTAAATTAATGTGAATTTGAACAAAATCGTTCTTTGCTATCGGTCATGGATAGAAAAACCATTTACGTGGAGCTTCAAAAATGAATAACAATTTGGAAAGAGCGGGTCTTCCTTTGATCACTTGCTTAATCGATTCCTAAGGGTGAATAGTAAATTTACTGTGGATTTCAACAAAATCGTTCTTTGCTAGCGGTCATGGATAGAAAATCCATTTACTTGGAGCTTCAAAAATTAATAACAATTTGGAAAGAGCGGGTCTTCCTTTGATTACTTGCTGAATCGATTTCTAATGGTAAATAGTAAATGTAATGTGAATTTGAACAAAATCGTTCTTTGCTAGCGGTCATGGATAGAAAATCCATTTACTTGGAGCTTCAAAAATTAATAACAACATGGAAAGAGCGGGTCTTCCTTTGATTAGTCGCTGAATCGATTTTTGAGGATAAATAGTGAATGTAATGTGAATTTGAACAAAAATGTTCTTTGCTATCGGTCATGAGATAGAAAAACCATTTACTTGGACCTTAAAAAATTAATAACAATTTGGAACGAGCGGGTCTTCCTCTGATCACTTGCTCAATCGATTCCTAAGGGTGAAGAGTAAATTTACTGTGGTTTTGAACAAAATCGTTCTTTGCTATCGGTCATGGACAGAAAAACCATTTACTTGGATCTTCAAAAATTAATAACAACATGGAAAGAGCGGGTCTTCCTTTGATTAGTTGCTGAATCGATTTTTGAGGATAAATAGTGAATGTAATGTGAATTTGAACAAAATTGTTCTTTGCTATCGGTCATGAGATAGAAAAACCATTTACTTGGACCTTAAAAAATTAATAACAATTTGGAACGAGCGGGTCTTCCTCTGATCACTTGCTCAATCGATTCCTAAGGGTGAAGAGTAAATTTACTGTGGTTTTGAACAAAATCGTTCTTTGCTATCGGTCATGGTCAGAAAAACCATTTACTTGGATCTTCAAAAATTAATAACATCATGGAAAGAGCGGGTCTTCCTTTGATTAGTTGCTGAATCGATTTTTGAGGATAAATAGTGAATGTAATGTGAGTTTGAACAAAATCGTTATTTACTATCGGTCATGAAATAGAAAAACTATTTACTTGAAGCTATAAAAATTAATAACAATTTGGAAAGAGCCGGTCTTCCTCTGATTACTTGCTTAATCGATTTCTAAGGGTGAATAATCAATTTACTGTGAATTTGAACGAAATCGTTCTTTGCTATTGGTCATGAGATAGAAAAACCATTTACTTGGACCTTAAAAAATTAATAACAATTTGGAAAGAGCGGGTCTTCCTCTGATCACTTGCTTAATCGATTCCTAAGGGTGAATAGTAAATTTACTGTGAATTTGAACGAAATCGTTCTTTGCTATCGGTCATGGATAAAAAAACCATTTACTTGGAGCTTCAAAAATTAATAACAATTTGGAAAGAGCGGGTCTTCCTTTGATTACTTGCTGAATGGATTTCTAAGGATAAATAGTGAATGTAATGTGAGTTTGAACAAAATCGTTCTTTACTATCGGTCATGAGATAGAAAAACTATTTACTTGAAGCTCGAAAAATTAATAACAATTTGGAAAGAGCGGGTCTTCCCCTGATTACTCGCTTAATCGATTTCTAAGGGTGAATAGTATATTTACTGTGAATTTGAACAAAATCGTTCTTTGCTATCGGTCATGAGATGGACAAACCATTTACTTGGACCTTAAAAAATTAATAACAATTTGGAACGAGCGGGTCTTCCTTTGATCACTTGCTCAATCGATTCCTAAGGGTGAAGAGTAAATTTACTGTGGTTTTGAACAAAATCGTTCTTTGCTATCGGTCATGGACAGAAAAACCATTTACTTGGATCTTCAAAAATTAATAACAACATGGAAAGAGCGGGTCTTCCTTTGATTAGTTGCTGAATCGATTTTTGAGGATAAATAGTGAATGTAATGTGAATTTGAACAAAAATGTTCTTTGCTATCGGTCATGAGATAGAAAAACCATTTACTTGGACCTTAAAAAATTAATAACAATTTGGAACGAGCGGGTCTTCCTCTGATCACTTGCTCAATCGATTCCTAAGGGTGAAGAGTAAATTTACTGTGGTTTTGAACAAAATCGTTCTTTGCTATCGGTCATGGACAGAAAAACCATTTACTTGGATCTTCAAAAATTAATAACAACATGGAAAGAGCGGGTCTTCCTTTGATTAGTTGCTGAATCGATTTTTGAGGATAAATAGTGAATGTAATGTGAGTTTGAACAAAATCGTTATTTACTATCGGTCATGAAATAGAAAAACTATTTACTTGAAGCTATAAAAATTAATAACAATTTGGAAATAGCGGGTCTTCCTCAGATTACTTTCTTAATCCATTTCTAAGTTTGAATAGTCAATTTACTGTGAATTTGAACGAAATCGTTCTTTGCTATTGGTCATGAGATAGAAAAACCATTTACATGGACTTTAAAAAATTAATAACAATTTGGAAAAAGCGGGTCTTCCTTTGATTAGTTGCTGAATCGATTTTTGAGGATAAATAGTGAATGTAATGTGAATTTGAACAAAAATGTTCTTTGCTATCGGTCATGAGATAGAAAAACCATTTACTTGGACCTTACAAAATTAATAACAATTTGGAACCAGCGGGTCTTCCTCTGATCACTTGCTCAATCGATTCCTAAGGGTGAAGAGTAAATTTACTGTGGTTTTGAACAAAATCGTTCTTTGCTATCGGTCATGGACAGAAAAACCATTTACTTGGATCTTCAAAAATTAATAACAACATGGAAAGAGCGGGTCTTCCTTTGATTAGTTGCTGAATCGATTTTTGAGGATAAATAGTGAATGTAATGTGAGTTTGAACAAAATCGTTATTTACTATCGGTCATGAAATAGAAAAACTATTTACTTGAAGCTATAAAAATTAATAACAATTTGGAAATGGCGGGTCTTCCTCAGATTACTTGCTTAATCCATTTCTAAGTTTGAATAGTCAATTTACTGTGAATTTGAACGAAATCGTTCTTTGCTATCGGTCATGAGATAGAAAAACCATTTACATGGACCTTAAAAAATTAATAACAATTTGGAATGAGCGGGTCTTCTTCTAATCACTTGCTTAATCGATTCCTAAGGGTGAATAGTAATTTTACTGTGGATTTGAACAAAATCGTTCTTTGCTATCGGTCATGTGATAGAAAAACCATTTACTTGGAGCTTCAAAAATTAATAATAATTTGGAAATATCGGGTCTTCCTTTGATTACTCGCTGAATCGATTTCTAAGGGTAAATAGTAAATGTAATGTGAATTTGAACAAAATCGTTGTTTGCTATCGGTCATCAGATAGAAGAACAATTTACTTGGACCTTAAAAAATTAATAACAATTTGGAAAGAGCGGGTCTTCCTCTGATCACTTGCTTAATCGATTCCTAAGGGTGAATAATAAATTTAATGTGCATTTGAGCACAATCGTTCTTTGCTATCGGTAGTTGCTATGGATAAAAAAACCATTTACTTGGAACTTCAAAAATTAATATCAATTTGGAAAGAGCGGGTCTTCCTTTGATTACTTGCTGAATGGATTTCTAAGGATAAATAGTGAATGTAATGTGAGTTTGAACAAAATCGTTCTTTACTATCGGTCATGAGATAGAAAAACTATTTACTTGAAGCTCTAAAAATTAATAACAATTTGGAAAGAGCGGGTCTTCCCCTGATTACTCGCTTAATCGATTTCTAAGGGTGAATAGTAAATTTACTGTGAATTTGAACAAAATCGTTCTTTGCTATCGGTCATGAGATAGAAAAACCATTTACTTGGACCTTAAAAAATTAATAACAATTTGGAACGAGCGGGTCTTCCTCTGATCACTTGCTCAATCAATTCCTAAGGGTGAAGAGTAAATTTACTGTGGTTTTGAACAAAATCGTTCTTTGCTATCGGTCATGGACAGAAAAACCATTTACTTGGATCTTCAAAAATTAATAACAACATGGAAAGAGCGGGTCTTCCTTTGATTAGTTGCTGAATCGATTTTTGAGGATAAATAGTGAATGTAATGTGAGTTTGAACAAAATCGTTCGTTACTATCGGTCATTAGACAGAAAAACTATTTACTAGAAGCTATAAAAATTAATAACAATTTGGAAATAGCGGGTCTTCCTCAGATTACTTGCTTAATCCATTTCTAAGGGTGAATAGTAAATTTACTGTGAATTTGAACAAAATCGTTCTTTGCTATCGGTCATGAGATGGACAAACCATTTACTTGGAACTTAAAAAATTAATAACAATTTGGAACGAGCGGGTCTTCCTCTGATCACTTGCTCAATCGATTCCTAAGGGTGAAGAGTAAATTTACTGTGGTTTTGAACAAAATCGTTCTTTGCTATCGGTCATGGACAGAAAAACCATTTACTTGGATCTTCAAAAATTAATAACAACATGGAAAGAGAGGGTCTTCCTTGGATTAGTTGCTGAATCGATTTTTGAGGATAAATAGTGAATGTAATGTGAATTTGAACAAAAATGTTCTTTGCTATCGGTCATGAGATAGAAAAACCATTTACTTGGACCTTAAAAAATTAATAACAATTTGGAACGAGCGGGTCTTCCTCTGATCACTTGCTCAATCGATTCCTAAGGGTGAAGAGTAAATTTACTGTGGTTTTGAACAAAATCGTTCTTTGCTATCGGTCATGGACAGAAAAACCATTTACTTGGATCTTCAAAAATTAATAACAACATGGAAAGAGCGGGTCTTCCTTTGATTAGTTGCTGAATCGATTTTTGAGGATAAATAGTGAATGTAATGTGAGTTTGAACAAAATCGTTATTTACTATCGGTCATGAAATAGAAAAACTATTTACTTGAAGCTATAAAAATTAATAACAATTTGGAAATGGCGGGTCTTCCTCAGATTACTTGCTTAATCCATTTCTAAGTTTGAATAGTCAATTTACTGTGAATTTGAACGAAATCGTTCTTTGCTATCGGTCATGAGATAGAAAAACCATTTACATGGACCTTAAAAAATTAATAACAATTTGGAAAGAGCGGGTCTTCCTCTGATCACTTGCTTAATCGATTCCTAACGGTGCATAGTAAATTTACTGTGAATTTGAACAAAATCGTTCTTTGCTATCGGTCATGAGATAAAAAAAATATTTACTTGAAGCTCTAAAAATTAATAACAATTTGCAAAGAGCGGGTCTTCCTCTGATTACTTGCTTAATCGATTTCTAAGGGTGAATAGTAAATTTACTGTGAATTTGAACAAAATCGTTCTTTGCTATTGGTCTTGAGATAGAAAAACCCTTTACTTGGACCTTAAAAAATTAATAACAATTTGGAATGAGCGGGTCTTCTTCTAATCACTTGCTTAATCGATTCCTAAGGGTGAATAGTAATTTTACTGTGGATTTGAACAAAATCGTTCTTTGCTATCGGTCATGTGATAGAAAAACCATTTACTTGGAGCTTCAAAAATTAATAATAATTTGGAAATATCGGGTCTTCCTTTGATTACTCGCTGAATCGATTTCTAAGGGTAAATAGTAAATGTAATGTGAATTTGAACAAAATCGTTGTTTGCTATCGGTCATCAGATAGAAGAACAATTTACTTGGACCTTAAAAAATTAATAACAATTTGGAAAGAGCGGGTCTTCCTCTGATCACTTGCTTAATCGATTCCTAAGGGTGAATAATAAATTTAATGTGCATTTGAGCAAAATCGTTCTTTGCTATCGGTAGTTTCTATGGATAAAAAAACCATTTACTTGGAACTTCAAAAATTAATATCAATTTGGAAAGAGCGGGTCTTCCTTTGATTACTTGCTGAATGGATTTCTAAGGATAAATAGTGAATGTAATGTGAGTTTGAACAAAATCGTTCTTTACTATCGGTCATGAGATAGAAAAACTATTTACTTGAAGCTCTAAAAATTAATAACAATTTGGAAAGAGCGCGTCTTCCCCTGATTACTCGCTTAATCGATTTCTAAGGGTGAATAGTAAATTTACTGTGAATTTGAACAAAATCGTTCTTTGCTATCGGTCATGAGATAGAAAAACCATTTACTTGGACCTTAAAAAATTAATAACAATTTGGAACGAGCGGGTCTTCCTCTGATCACTTGCTCAATCAATTCCTAAGGGTGAAGAGTAAATTTACTGTGGTTTTGAACAAAATCGTTCTTTGCTATCGGTCATGTGATAGAAAAACCATTTACTTGGAGCTTCAAAAATTAATAATAAGTTAGAAATATCGGGTCTTCCTTTGATTACTCGCTGAATCGATTTCTAAGGGTAAATAGTAAATGTAATGTGAATTTGAACAAAATCGTTGTTTGCTATCGGTCATCAGATAGAAGAACAATTTACTTGGACCTTAAAAAATTAATAACAATTTGGAAAGAGCGGGTCTTCCTCTGATCACTTGCCTTAATCGATTCCTAAGGGTGAATAGTAAATTTACTGTGCATTTGAACAAAATCGTTCATTGCTATCGGTAGTTGCTATGGATAGAAAAACCATTTACTTGGAACTTCAAAAATTAATAACAATTTGGTAAGAGCGGGTCTTCCTTTGATTACTTGCTGAATAGATTTCTAAGGATAAATAGTGAATGTAATGTGAGTTTGAACAAAACGGTTCTTTGCTATCGGTCATGAGATAAAAAAACTATTTACTTGAATCTCTAAAAATTAATAACAATTTGGAAAGAGCGGGTCTTCCCCTGATTACTTGCTTAATCGATTCCTAAGCGTGAATAGTTAATTTACTGTGAATTTGAACAAAATCGTTCTTTGCCATCGGTCATGGATAAAAAAACCATTTACTTGGAGATTCAAAAATTAATAACAATTTGGAAAGAGCGTGTCTTCCTTTGATTACTTGCTGAATCAATTTCTAAGGATAAATAGTGAATGTAAAATGAGTTTGAACAAAATCGTTCTTTGCCATCGGTCATGAGATAGGAAAATTATTTACTTGAAGCTCTAAAAATTAATAACAATTTGGAAAGAGCGGGTCTTCCTCTGATTACGTGCTTAATCGATTTCTAAGGGTGAATAGTAAATTTACTGCGAATTTGAACAAAATCGTTATTTGCTATCGGTAATGAGATAGAAAAACCATTTACTTGGACCTTAAAAAATTAATAATCATTTGGAAAGAGCGGGTCTTCCTCTGATCACTTGCTTAATCGATTCCTAAGGGTGAATAGTAAATTTACTGTCAATTTGAACGAAATCGTTCTTTGCTATCGGTCATGGATAAAAAAACCATTTACTTGGAGCTTCAAAAATTAATAACAATTTGGAAAGAGCGGGTCTTCCTTTGATTACTTGCTGAATGGATTTCTAAGGATAAATAGTGAATGTAATGTGAGTTTGAACAAAATCGTTCTTTACTATCGGTCATGAGATAGAAAAACTATTTACTTGAAGCTCGAAAAATTAATAACAATTTGGAAAGAGCGGGTCTTCCCCTGATTACTCGCTTAATCGATTTCTAAGGGTGAATAGTAAATTTACTGTGAATTTGAACAAAATCGTTCTTTGCTATCGGTCATGAGATAGAAAAACCACTTACTTGGACCTTAAAAAATTAATAACAATTTGGAACGAGCGGGTCTTCCTCTGATCACTTGCTCAATCGATTCCTAAGGGTGAAGAGTAAATTTACTGTGGTTTTGAACAAAATCGTTCTTTGCTATCGGTCATGGACAGAAAAACCATTTACTTGGATATTCAAAAATTAATAACAACATGGAAAGAGCGGGTCTTCCTTTGATTAGTTGCTGAATCGATTTTTGAGGATAAATAGTCAATGTAATGTGAGTTTGAACAAAATCGTTCTTTACTATCGGTCATGAGATAGAAAAACTATTTACTTGAAGCTCGAAAAATTAATAACAATTTGGAAAGAGCGGGTCTTCCCCTGATTACTCGCTTAATCGATTTCTAAGGGTGAATAGTAAATTTACTGTGAATTTGAACAAAATCGTTCTTTGCTATCGGTCATGAGATAGAAAAACCACTTACTTGGACCTTAAAAAATTAATAACAATTTGGAACGAGCGGGTCTTCCTCTGATCACTTGCTCAATCGATTCCTAAGGGTGAAGAGTAAATTTACTGTGGTTTTGAACGAAATCGTTCTTTGCTATTGGTCATGAGATAGAAAAACCATTTACATGGACTTTAAAAAATTAATAACAATTTGGAAAAAGCGGGTCTTCCTCTGATTACTTGCTTAATAGATTTCTAAGGGTGAACAGTAAATTAATGTGAATTTGAACAAAATCGTTCTTTGCTATCGGTCATGGATAGAAAAACCATTTACGTGGAGCTTCAAAAATGAATAACAATTTGGAAAGAGCGGGTCTTCCTTTGATCACTTGCTTAATCGATTCCTAAGGGTGAATAGTAAATTTACTGTGGATTTCAACAAAATCGTTCTTTGCTAGCGGTCATGGATAGAAAATCCATTTACTTGGAGCTTCAAAAATTAATAACAATTTGGAAAGAGCGGGTCTTCCTTTGATTACTTGCTGAATCGATTTCTAATGGTAAATAGTAAATGTAATGTGAATTTGAACAAAATCGTTCTTTGCTAGCGGTCATGGATAGAAAATCCATTTACTTGGAGCTTCAAAAATTAATAACAACATGGAAAGAGCGGGTCTTCCTTTGATTAGTCGCTGAATCGATTATTGAGGATAAATAGTGAATGTAATGTGAATTTGAACAAAAATGTTCTTTGCTATCGGTCATGAGATAGAAAAACCATTTACTTGGACCTTAAAAAATTAATAACAATTTGGAACGAGCGGGTCTTCCTCTGATCACTTGCTCAATCGATTCCTAAGGGTGAAGAGTAAATTTACTGTGGTTTTGAACAAAATCGTTCTTTGCTATCGGTCATGGACAGAAAAACCATTTACTTGGATCTTCAAAAATTAATAACAACATGGAAAGAGCGGGTCTTCCTTTGATTAGTTGCTGAATCGATTTTTGAGGATAAATAGTGAATGTAATGTGAATTTGAACAAAATTGTTCTTTGCTATCGGTCATGAGATAGAAAAACCATTTACTTGGACCTTAAAAAATTAATAACAATTTGGAACGAGCGGGTCTTCCTCTGATCACTTGCTCAATCGATTCCTAAGGGTGAAGAGTAAATTTACTGTGGTTTTGAACAAAATCGTTCTTTGCTATCGGTCATGGTCAGAAAAACCATTTACTTGGATCTTCAAAAATTAATAACATCATGGAAAGAGCGGGTCTTCCTTTGATTAGTTGCTGAATCGATTTTTGAGGATAAATAGTGAATGTAATGTGAGTTTGAACAAAATCGTTATTTACTATCGGTCATGAAATAGAAAAACTATTTACTTGAAGCTATAAAAATTAATAACAATTTGGAAAGAGCCGGTCTTCCTCTGATTACTTGCTTAATCGATTTCTAAGGGTGAATAATCAATTTACTGTGAATTTGAACGAAATCGTTCTTTGCTATTGGTCATGAGATAGAAAAACCATTTACTTGGACCTTAAAAAATTAATAACAATTTGGAAAGAGCGGGTCTTCCTCTGATCACTTGCTTAATCGATTCCTAAGGGTGAATAGTAAATTTACTGTGAATTTGAACGAAATCGTTCTTTGCTATCGGTCATGGATAAAAAAACCATTTACTTGGAGCTTCAAAAATTAATAACAATTTGGAAAGAGCGGGTCTTCCTTTGATTACTTGCTGAATGGATTTCTAAGGATAAATAGTGAATGTAATGTGAGTTTGAACAAAATCGTTCTTTACTATCGGTCATGAGATAGAAAAACTATTTACTTGAAGCTCGAAAAATTAATAACAATTTGGAAAGAGCGGGTCTTCCCCTGATTACTCGCTTAATCGATTTCTAAGGGTGAATAGTATATTTACTGTGAATTTGAACAAAATCGTTCTTTGCTATCGGTCATGAGATGGACAAACCATTTACTTGGACCTTAAAAAATTAATAACAATTTGGAACGAGCGGGTCTTCCTTTGATCACTTGCTCAATCGATTCCTAAGGGTGAAGAGTAAATTTACTGTGGTTTTGAACAAAATCGTTCTTTGCTATCGGTCATGGACAGAAAAACCATTTACTTGGATCTTCAAAAATTAATAACAACATGGAAAGAGCGGGTCTTCCTTTGATTAGTTGCTGAATCGATTTTTGAGGATAAATAGTGAATGTAATGTGAATTTGAACAAAAATGTTCTTTGCTATCGGTCATGAGATAGAAAAACCATTTACTTGGACCTTAAAAAATTAATAACAATTTGGAACGAGCGGGTCTTCCTCTGATCACTTGCTCAATCGATTCCTAAGGGTGAAGAGTAAATTTACTGTGGTTTTGAACAAAATCGTTCTTTGCTATCGGTCATGGACAGAAAAACCATTTACTTGGATCTTCAAAAATTAATAACAACATGGAAAGAGCGGGTCTTCCTTTGATTAGTTGCTGAATCGATTTTTGAGGATAAATAGTGAATGTAATGTGAGTTTGAACAAAATCGTTATTTACTATCGGTCATGAAATAGAAAAACTATTTACTTGAAGCTATAAAAATTAATAACAATTTGGAAATAGCGGGTCTTCCTCAGATTACTTTCTTAATCCATTTCTAAGTTTGAATAGTCAATTTACTGTGAATTTGAACGAAATCGTTCTTTGCTATTGGTCATGAGATAGAAAAACCATTTACATGGACTTTAAAAAATTAATAACAATTTGGAAAAAGCGGGTCTTCCTTTGATTAGTTGCTGAATCGATTTTTGAGGATAAATAGTGAATGTAATGTGAATTTGAACAAAAATGTTCTTTGCTATCGGTCATGAGATAGAAAAACCATTTACTTGGACCTTACAAAATTAATAACAATTTGGAACCAGCGGGTCTTCCTCTGATCACTTGCTCAATCGATTCCTAAGGGTGAAGAGTAAATTTACTGTGGTTTTGAACAAAATCGTTCTTTGCTATCGGTCATGGACAGAAAAACCATTTACTTGGATCTTCAAAAATTAATAACAACATGGAAAGAGCGGGTCTTCCTTTGATTAGTTGCTGAATCGATTTTTGAGGATAAATAGTGAATGTAATGTGAGTTTGAACAAAATCGTTATTTACTATCGGTCATGAAATAGAAAAACTATTTACTTGAAGCTATAAAAATTAATAACAATTTGGAAATGGCGGGTCTTCCTCAGATTACTTGCTTAATCCATTTCTAAGTTTGAATAGTCAATTTACTGTGAATTTGAACGAAATCGTTCTTTGCTATCGGTCATGAGATAGAAAAACCATTTACATGGACCTTAAAAAATTAATAACAATTTGGAATGAGCGGGTCTTCTTCTAATCACTTGCTTAATCGATTCCTAAGGGTGAATAGTAATTTTACTGTGGATTTGAACAAAATCGTTCTTTGCTATCGGTCATGTGATAGAAAAACCATTTACTTGGAGCTTCAAAAATTAATAATAATTTGGAAATATCGGGTCTTCCTTTGATTACTCGCTGAATCGATTTCTAAGGGTAAATAGTAAATGTAATGTGAATTTGAACAAAATCGTTGTTTGCTATCGGTCATCAGATAGAAGAACAATTTACTTGGACCTTAAAAAATTAATAACAATTTGGAAAGAGCGGGTCTTCCTCTGATCACTTGCTTAATCGATTCCTAAGGGTGAATAATAAATTTAATGTGCATTTGAGCACAATCGTTCTTTGCTATCGGTAGTTGCTATGGATAAAAAAACCATTTACTTGGAACTTCAAAAATTAATATCAATTTGGAAAGAGCGGGTCTTCCTTTGATTACTTGCTGAATGGATTTCTAAGGATAAATAGTGAATGTAATGTGAGTTTGAACAAAATCGTTCTTTACTATCGGTCATGAGATAGAAAAACTATTTACTTGAAGCTCTAAAAATTAATAACAATTTGGAAAGAGCGGGTCTTCCCCTGATTACTCGCTTAATCGATTTCTAAGGGTGAATAGTAAATTTACTGTGAATTTGAACAAAATCGTTCTTTGCTATCGGTCATGAGATAGAAAAACCATTTACTTGGACCTTAAAAAATTAATAACAATTTGGAACGAGCGGGTCTTCCTCTGATCACTTGCTCAATCAATTCCTAAGGGTGAAGAGTAAATTTACTGTGGTTTTGAACAAAATCGTTCTTTGCTATCGGTCATGGACAGAAAAACCATTTACTTGGATCTTCAAAAATTAATAACAACATGGAAAGAGCGGGTCTTCCTTTGATTAGTTGCTGAATCGATTTTTGAGGATAAATAGTGAATGTAATGTGAGTTTGAACAAAATCGTTCTTTACTATCGGTCATTAGACAGAAAAACTATTTACTAGAAGCTATAAAAATTAATAACAATTTGGAAATAGCGGGTCTTCCTCAGATTACTTGCTTAATCCATTTCTAAGGGTGAATAGTAAATTTACTGTGAATTTGAACAAAATCGTTCTTTGCTATCGGTCATGAGATGGACAAACCATTTACTTGGAACTTAAAAAATTAATAACAATTTGGAACGAGCGGGTCTTCCTCTGATCACTTGCTCAATCGATTCCTAAGGGTGAAGAGTAAATTTACTGTGGTTTTGAACAAAATCGTTCTTTGCTATCGGTCATGGACAGAAAAACCATTTACTTGGATCTTCAAAAATTAATAACAACATGGAAAGAGAGGGTCTTCCTTGGATTAGTTGCTGAATCGATTTTTGAGGATAAATAGTGAATGTAATGTGAATTTGAACAAAAATGTTCTTTGCTATCGGTCATGAGATAGAAAAACCATTTACTTGGACCTTAAAAAATTAATAACAATTTGGAACGAGCGGGTCTTCCTCTGATCACTTGCTCAATCGATTCCTAAGGGTGAAGAGTAAATTTACTGTGGTTTTGAACAAAATCGTTCTTTGCTATCGGTCATGGACAGAAAAACCATTTACTTGGATCTTCAAAAATTAATAACAACATGGAAAGAGCGGGTCTTCCTTTGATTAGTTGCTGAATCGATTTTTGAGGATAAATAGTGAATGTAATGTGAGTTTGAACAAAATCGTTATTTACTATCGGTCATGAAATAGAAAAACTATTTACTTGAAGCTATAAAAATTAATAACAATTTGGAAATGGCGGGTCTTCCTCAGATTACTTGCTTAATCCATTTCTAAGTTTGAATAGTCAATTTACTGTGAATTTGAACGAAATCGTTCTTTGCTATCGGTCATGAGATAGAAAAACCATTTACATGGACCTTAAAAAATTAATAACAATTTGGAAAGAGCGGGTCTTCCTCTGATCACTTGCTTAATCGATTCCTAACGGTGCATAGTAAATTTACTGTGAATTTGAACAAAATCGTTCTTTGCTATCGGTCATGAGATAAAAAAAATATTTACTTGAAGCTCTAAAAATTAATAACAATTTGCAAAGAGCGGGTCTTCCTCTGATTACTTGCTTAATCGATTTCTAAGGGTGAATAGTAAATTTACTGTGAATTTGAACAAAATCGTTCTTTGCTATTGGTCTTGAGATAGAAAAACCCTTTACTTGGACCTTAAAAAATTAATAACAATTTGGAATGAGCGGGTCTTCTTCTAATCACTTGCTTAATCGATTCCTAAGGGTGAATAGTAATTTTACTGTGGATTTGAACAAAATCGTTCTTTGCTATCGGTCATGTGATAGAAAAACCATTTACTTGGAGCTTCAAAAATTAATAATAATTTGGAAATATCGGGTCTTCCTTTGATTACTCGCTGAATCGATTTCTAAGGGTAAATAGTAAATGTAATGTGAATTTGAACAAAATCGTTGTTTGCTATCGGTCATCAGATAGAAGAACAATTTACTTGGACCTTAAAAAATTAATAACAATTTGGAAAGAGCGGGTCTTCCTCTGATCACTTGCTTAATCGATTCCTAAGGGTGAATAATAAATTTAATGTGCATTTGAGCAAAATCGTTCTTTGCTATCGGTAGTTGCTATGGATAAAAAAACCATTTACTTGGAACTTCAAAAATTAATATCAATTTGGAAAGAGCGGGTCTTCCTTTGATTACTTGCTGAATGGATTTCTAAGGATAAATAGTGAATGTAATGTGAGTTTGAACAAAATCGTTCTTTACTATCGGTCATGAGATAGAAAAACTATTTACTTGAAGCTCTAAAAATTAATAACAATTTGGAAAGAGCGCGTCTTCCCCTGATTACTCGCTTAATCGATTTCTAAGGGTGAATAGTAAATTTACTGTGAATTTGAACAAAATCGTTCTTTGCTATCGGTCATGAGATAGAAAAACCATTTACTTGGACCTTAAAAAATTAATAACAATTTGGAACGAGCGGGTCTTCCTCTGATCACTTGCTCAATCAATTCCTAAGGGTGAAGAGTAAATTTACTGTGGTTTTGAACAAAATCGTTCTTTGCTATCGGTCATGGACAGAAAAACCATTTACTTGGATCTTCAAAAATTAATAACAACATGGAAAGAGCGGGTCTTCCTTTGATTAGTTGCTGAATCGATTTTTGAGGATAAATAGTGAATGTAATGTGAGTTTGAACAAAATCGTTCTTTACTATCGGTCATTAGACAGAAAAACTATTTACTAGAAGCTATAAAAATTAATAACAATTTGGAAATAGCGGGTCTTCCTCAGATTACTTGCTTAATCCATTTCTAAGGGTGAATAGTCAATTTACTGTGAATTTGAACGAAATTGTTCTTTGCTATTGGTCATGAGATAGAAAAACCATTTACATGGACTTTAAAAAATTAATAACAATTTGCAAAGATCGGGTCTTACTTTGATTACTTGCTGAATCGATTTCTAAGGGTAAATAGTAAATGTAATGTGAATTTGAACAAAATCGTTCTTTGCTATCGATCATAAGATAGAAGAACAATTTACTTGGACCTTAAAAAATTAATAACAATTTGGAAAGAGCGGGTCTTCCTCTGATCACTTGCTTAATCGATTCCTAAGGGTGAATGGTAAATTTACTGTGGATTTGAACAAAATCGTTCTTTGCTATCGGTAGTTGCTATGGATAGAAAAACCATTTACTGGGAACTTCAAAAATTAATAACAATTTGGAAAGAGCGGGTCTTCCTCTGATTACTTGCTTAATCGATTTCTAAGGGTAAATAGTAAATTTACTGTGAATTGGAACAAAATCGTTCTTTGCTATTGGTCTTGAGATCGAAAAACCATTTACTTGGACCTTAAAAAATTAATAACAATTTGGAATGAGCGGGTCTTCTTCTAATCACTTGCTTAATCGATTCCTAAGGGTGAATAGTAATTTTACTGTGGATTTGAACAAAATCGTTCTTTGCTATCGGTCATCTGATAGAAAAACCATTTACTTGGAGCTTCAAAAATTAATAATAATTTGGAAATATCGGGTGTTCCTTTGATTACTTGCTGAATCGATTTCTAAGGGTAAATAGTAAATGTAATGTGAATTTGAACAAAATCGTTGTTTGCTATCGGTCATCAGATAGAAGAACAATTTACTTGGACCTTAAAAAATTAATAAGAATTTGGAAACAGCGGGTCTTCCTCTGATCACTTGCTTAATCGATTCCTAAGGGTGAATAGTAAATTTACTGTGCATTTGAACAAAATCGTTCTTTGCTATCGGTAGTTGCTATGGATAGAAAAACCATTTACTTGGAACTCCAAAAATTAATATCAATTTGGAAAGAGCGGGTCTTCCTTTGATTACTTGCTGAATCGATTTCTAAGGATAAATAGTGAATGTAATGTGAGTTTGAACAAAATCGTTCTTTACTATCGGTCATGAGATACAAAAACTATTTACTTGAAGCTCTAAAAATTAATAACAATTTGGAAAGAGCGGGTCTTCCCCTGATTACTCGCTTAATCGATTTCTAAGGGTGAATAGTAAATTTACTGTGAATTTGAACAAAATCGTTCTTTGCTATCGGTCATGAGATAGAAAAACCATTTAATTGGACCTTAAAAAATTAATAACAATTTGGAACGAGCGGGTCTTCCTCTGATCACTTGCTCAATCGATTCCTAAGGGTGAAGAGTAAATTTACTGTGGTTTTGAACAAAATCGTTCTTTGCTATCGGCCATGGACAGAAAAACCATTTACTTGGATCTTCAAAAATTAATAACAACATGGAAAGAGCGGGTCTTCCTTTGATTAGTTGCTGAATCGATTTTTGAGGATAAATAGTCAATGTAATGTGAGTTTGAACAAAATCGTTCTTTACTATCGGTCATGAGATAGAAAAACTATTTACTTGAAGCTATAAAAATTAATAACAATTTGGAAATAGCGGGTCTTCCTCAGATTCCTTGCTTAATCCATTTCTAAGGGTGAATAGTCAATTTACTGTGATTTTGAACGAAATCGTTATTTGCTATTGGTCATGAGATAGAAAAACCATTTACATAGACTTTAAAAAATTAATAACAATTTTGAAAAAGCGGGTCTTCCTCTGATTACTTGCTTAATAGATTTCTAAGGGTGAATAGTAAATTTACTGTGAATTTGAACAAAATCGTTCTTTGCTATTGGTCATGAGATAGAAAAACCATTTACTTGGACCTTCAAAAATTAATAACAATTCGGAAAGAGCGGGTCTTCCTCTGATTACTTGCTTAATAGATTTCTAAGGGTGAACAGTAAATTAATGTGAATTTGAACAAAATCGTTCTTTGCTATCGGTCATGGATAGAAAAACCATTTACGTGGAGCTTCAAAAATGAATAACAATTTGGAAAGAGCGGGTCTTCCTTTCATCACTTGCTTAATCGATTCCTAAGGGTGAGTAGTAAATTTACTGTGGATTTCAACAAAATCGTTCTTTGCTAGCGGTCATGGATAGAAAATCCATTTACTTGGAGCTTCAAAAATTAATAACAATTTGGAAAGAGCGGGTCTTCCTTTGATTACTTGCTGAATCGATTTCTAATGGTAAATAGTAAATGTAATGTGAATTTGAACAAAATCGTTCTTTGCTATCGGTCATGGACAGAAAAACCATTTACTTGGATCTTCAAAAATTAATAACAACATGGAAAGAGCGGGTCTTCCTTTGATTAGTTGCTGAATCGATTTTTGAGGATAAATAGTGAATGTAATGTGAATTTGAACAAAATTGTTCTTTGCTATCGGTCATGAGATAGAAAAACCATTTACTTGGACCTTAAAAAATTAATAACAATTTGGTACGAGCGGGTCTTCCTCTGATCACTTGCTCAATCGATTCCTAAGGGTGAAGAGTAAATTTACTGTGGTTTTGAACAAAATCGTTCTTTGCTATCGGTCATGGTCAGAAAAACCATTTACTTGGATCTTCAAAAATTAATAACATCATGGAAAGAGCGGGTCTTCCTTTGATTAGTTGCTGAATCGATTTTTGAGGATAAATAGTGAATGTAATGTGAGTTTGAACAAAATCGTTATTTACTATCGGTCATGAAATAGAAAAACTATTTACTTGAAGCTATAAAAATTAATAACAATTTGGAAAGAGCCGGTCTTCCTCTGATTACTTGCTTAATCGATTTCTAAGGGTGAATAATCAATTTACTGTGAATTTGAACGAAATCGTTCTTTGCTATTGGTCATGAGATAGAAAAACCATTTACTTGGACCTTAAAAAATTAATAACAATTTGGAAAGAGCGGGTCTTCCTCTGATCACTTGCTTAATCGATTCCTAAGGGTGAATAGTAAATTTACTGTGAATTTGAACGAAATCGTTCTTTGCTATCGGTCATGGATAAAAAAACCATTTACTTGGAGCTTCAAAAATTAATAACAATTTGGAAAGAGCGGGTCTTCCTTTGATTACTTGCTGAATGGATTTCTAAGGATAAATAGTGAATGTAATGTGAGTTTGAACAAAATCGTTCTTTACTATCGGTCATGAGATAGAAAAACTATTTACTTGAAGCTCGAAAAATTAATAACAATTTGGAAAGAGCGGGTCTTCCCCTGATTACTCGCTTAATCGATTTCTAAGGGTGAATAGTAAATTTACTGTGAATTTGAACAAAATCGTTCTTTGCTATCGGTCATGAGATGGACAAACCATTTACTTGGACCTTAAAAAATTAATAACAATTTGGAACGAGCGGGTCTTCCTCTGATCACTTGCTCAATCGATTCCTAAGGGTGAAGAGTAAATTTACTGTGGTTTTGAACAAAATCGTTCTTTGCTATCGGTCATGGACAGAAAATCCATTTACTTGGATCTTCAAAAATTAATAACAACATGGAAAGAGCGGGTCTTCCTTTGATTAGTTGCTGAATCGATTTTTGAGGATAAATAGTGAATGTAATGTGAATTTGAACAAAAATGTTCTTTGCTATCGGTCATGAGATAGAAAAACCATTTACTTGGACCTTAAAAAATTAATAACAATTTGGAACAAGCGGGTCTTCCTCTGATCACTTGCTCAATCGATTCCTAAGGGTGAAGAGTAAATTTACTGTGGTTTTGAACAAAATCGTTCTTTGCTATCGGTCATGGACAGAAAAACCATTTACTTGGATCTTCAAAAATTAATAACAACATGGAAAGAGCGGGTCTTCCTTTGATTAGTTGCTGAATCGATTTTTGAGAATAAATAGTGAATGTAATGTGAGTTTGAACAAAATCGTTATTTACTATCGGTCATGAAATAGAAAAACTATTTACTTGAAGCTATAAAAATTAATAACAATTTGGAAATAGCGGGTCTTCCTCAGATTACTTTCTTAATCCATTTCTAAGTTTGAATAGTCAATTTACTGTGAATTTGAACGAAATCGTTCTTTGCTATTGGTCATGAGATAGAAAAACCATTTACATGGACTTTAAAAAATTAATAACAATTTGGAAAAAGCGGGTCTTCCTTTGATTAGTTGCTGAATCGATTTTTGAGGATAAATAGTGAATGTAATGTGAATTTGAACAAAAATGTTCTTTGCTATCGGTCATGAGATAGAAAAACCATTTACTTGGACCTTAAAAAATTAATAACAATTTGGAACGAGCGGGTCTTCCTCTGATCACTTGCTCAATCGATTCCTAAGGGTGAAGAGTAAATTTACTGTGGTTTTGAACAAAATCGTTCTTTGCTATCGGTCATGGACAGAAAAACCATTTACTTGGATCTTCAAAAATTAATAACAACATGGAAAGAGCGGGTCTTCCTTTGATTAGTTGCTGAATCGATTTTTGAGGATAAATAGTGAATGTAATGTGAGTTTGAACAAAATCGTTATTTACTATCGGTCATGAAATAGAAAAACTATTTACTTGAAGCTATAAAAATTAATAACAATTTGGAAATGGCGGGTCTTCCTCAGATTACTTGCTTAATCCATTTCTAAGTTTGAATAGTCAATTTACTGTGAATTTGAACGAAATCGTTCTTTGCTATCGGTCATGAGATAGAAAAACCATTTACATGGACCTTAAAAAATTAATAACAATTTGGAAAGAGCGGGTCTTCCTCTGATCACTTGCTTAATCGATTCCTAACGGTGCATAGTAAATTTACTGTGAATTTGAACAAAATCGTTCTTTGGTATCGGTCATGAGATAAAAAAAATATTTACTTGAAGCTCTAAAAATTAATAACAATTTGCAAAGAGCGGGTCTTCCTCTGATTACTTGCTTAATCGATTTCTAAGGGTGAACAGTAAATTTACTGTGAATTTGAACAAAATCGTTCTTTGCTATTGGTCTTGAGATAGAAAAACCCTTTACTTGGACCTTAAAAAATTAATAACAATTTGGAATGAGCGGGTCTTCTTCTAATCACTTGCTTAATCGATTCCTAAGGGTGAATAGTAATTTTACAGTGGATTTGAACAAAATCGTTCTTTGCTATCGGTCATGTGATAGAAAAACCATTTACTTGGAGCTTCAAAAATTAATAATAACTTGGAAATATCGGGTCTTCCTTTGATTACTCGCTGAATCGATTTCTAAGGGTAAATAGTAAATGTAATGTGAATTTGAACAAAATCGTTGTTTGCTATCGGTCATCAGATAGAAGAACAATTTACTTGGACCTTAAAAAATTAATAACAATTTGGAAAGAGCGGGTCTTCCTCTGATCACTTGCTTAATCGATTCCTAAGGGTGAATAATAAATTTAATGTGCATTTGAGCACAATCGTTCTTTGCTATCGGTAGTTGCTATGGATAAAAAACCATTTACTTGGAACTTCAAAAATTAATATCAATTTGGAAAGAGCGGGTCTTCCTTTGATTACTTGCTGAATGGATTTCTAAGGATAAATAGTGAATGTAATGTGAGTTTGAACAAAATCGTTCTTTACTATCGGTCATTAGACAGAAAAACTATTTACTAGAAGCTATAAAAATTAATAACAATTTGGAAATAGCGGGTCTTCCTCAGATTACTTGCTTAATCCATTTCTAAGGGTGAATAGTAAATTTACTGTGAATTTGAACAAAATCGTTCTTTGCTATCGGTCATGAGATGGACAAACCATTTACTTGGAACTTAAAAAATTAATAACAATTTGGAACGAGCGGGTCTTCCTCTGATCACTTGCTCAATCGATTCCTAAGGGTGAAGAGTAAATTTACTGTGGTTTTGAACAAAATCGTTCTTTGCTATCGGTCATGGACAGAAAAACCATTTACTTGGATCTTCAAAAATTAATAACAACATGGAAAGAGAGGGTCTTCCTTTGATTAGTTGCTGAATCGATTTTTGAGGATAAATAGTGAATGTAATGTGAATTTGAACAAAAATGTTCTTTGCTATCGGTCATGAGATAGAAAAACCATTTACTTGGACCTTAAAAAATTAATAACAATTTGGAACGAGCGGGTCTTCCTCTGATCACTTGCTCAATTGATTCCTAAGGGTGAAGAGTAAATTTACTGTGGTTTTGAACAAAATCGTTCTTTGCTATCGGTCATGGACAGAAAAACCATTTACTTGGATCTTCAAAAATTAATAACAACATGGAAAGAGCGGGTCTTCCTTTGATTAGTTGCTGAATCGATTTTTGAGGATAAATAGTGAATGTAATGTGAGTTTGAACAAAATCGTTATTTACTATCGGTCATGAAATAGAAAAACTATTTACTTGAAGATATAAAAATTAATAACAATTTGGAAATGGCGGGTCTTCCTCAGATTACTTGCTTAATCCATTTCTAAGTTTGAATAGTCAATTTACTGTGAATTTGAACGAAATCGTTCTTTGCTATCGGTCATGAGATAGAAAAACCATTTACATGGACCTTAAAAAATTAATAACAATTTGGAAAGAGCGGGTCTTCCTCTGATCACTTGCTTAATCGATTCCTAACGGTGCATAGTAAATTTACTGTGAATTTGAACAAAATCGTTCTTTGCTATCGGTCATGAGATAAAAAAAATATTTACTTGAAGCTCTAAAAATTAATAACAATTTGCAAAGAGCGGGTCTTCCTCTGATTACTTGCTTAATCGATTTCTAAGGGTGAATAGTAAATTTACTGTGAATTTGAACAAAATCGTTCTTTGCTATTAATCTTGAGATAGAAAAACCCTTTACTTGGACCTTAAAAAATTAATAACAATTTGGAATGAGCGGGTCTTCTTCTAATCACTTGCTTAATCGATTCCTAAGGGTGAATAGTAATTTTACTGTGGATTTGAACAAAATCGTTCTTTGCTATCGGTCATGTGATAGAAAAACCATTCACTTGGAGCTTCAAAAATTAATAATAATTTGGAAATATCGGGTCTTCCTTTGATTACTCGCTGAATCGATTTCTAAGGGTAAATAGTAAATGTAATGTGAATTTGAACAAAATCGTTGTTTGCTATCGGTCATCAGATAGATGAACAATTTACTTGGACCTTAAAAAATTAATAACAATTTGGAAAGAGCGGGTCTTCCTCTGATCACTTGCTTAATCGATTCCTAAGGGTGAATAATAAATTTAATGTGCATTTGAGCAAAATCGTTCTTTGCTATCGGTAGTTGCTATGGATAAAAAACCATTTACTTGGAACTTCAAAAATTAATATCAATTTGGAAAGAGCGGGTCTTCCTTTGATTACTTGCTGAATGGATTTCTAAGGATAAATAGTGAATGTAATGTGAGTTTGAACAAAATCGTTCTTTACTATCGGTCATGAGATAGAAAAACTATTTACTTGAATCTCTAAAAATGAATAACAATTTGGAAAGAGCGGGTCTTCCCCTGATTACTTGCTTAATCGATTCCTAAGCGTGAATAGTTAATTTACTGTGAATTTGAACAAAATCGTTCTTTGCCATCGGTCATGGATAAAAAAACCATTTACTTGGAGATTCAAAAATTAATAACAATTTGGAAAGAGCGTGTCTTCCTTTGATTACTTGCTGAATCAATTTCTAAGGATAAATAGTGAATGTAAAATGAGTTTGAACAAAATCGTTCTTTGCCATCGGTCATGAGATAGGAAAATTATTTACTTGAAGCTCTAAAAATTAATAACAATTTGGAAAGAGCGGGTCTTCCTCTGATTACGTGCTTAATCGATTTCTAAGGGTGAATAGTAAATTTACTGCGAATTTGAACAAAATCGTTATTTGCTATCGGTAATGAGATAGAAAAACCATTTACTTGGACCTTAAAAAATTAATAATCATTTGGAAAGAGCGGGTCTTCCTCTGATCACTTGCTTAATCGATTCCTAAGGGTGAATAGTAAATTTACTGTCAATTTGAACGAAATCGTTCTTTGCTATCGGTCATGGATAAAAAAACCATTTACTTGGAGCTTCAAAAATTAATAACAATTTGGAAAGAGCGGGTCTTCCTTTGATTACTTGCTGAATGGATTTCTAAGGATAAATAGTGAATGTAATGTGAGTTTGAACAAAATCGTTCTTTACTATCGGTCATGAGATAAAAAAACTATTTACTTGAAGCTCGAAAAATTAATAACAATTTGGAAAGAGCGGGTCTTCCCCTAATTACTCGCTTAATCGATTTCTAAGGGTGAATAGTAAATTTACTGTGAATTTGAACAAAATCGTTCTTTGCTATCGGTCATGAGATAGAAAAACCATTTACTTGGACCTTAAAAAATTAATAACAATTTGGAACGAGCGGGTCTTCCTCTGATCACTTGCTCAATCGATTCCTAAGGGTGAAGAGTAAATTTACTGTGGTTTTGAACAAAATCGTTCTTTGCTATCGGTCATGGACAGAAAAACCATTTACTTGGATCTTCAAAAATTAATAACAACATGGAAAGAGCGGGTCTTCCTTTGATTAGTTGCTGAATCGATTTTTGAGGATAAATAGTCAATGTAATGTGAGTTTGAACAAAATCGTTCTTTACTATCGGTCATGAGATAGAAAAACTATTTACTTGAAGCTATAAAAATTAATAACAATTTGGAAATAGCGGGTCTTCCTCAGATTCCTTGCTTAATCCATTTCTAAGTTTGAATAGTCAATTTACTGTGAATTTGAACGAAATCGTTCTTTGCTATCGGTCATGAGATAGAAAAACCATTTACATGGACCTTAAAAAATTAATAACAATTTGGAATGAGCGGGTCTTCTTCTAATCACTTGCTTAATCGATTCCTAAGGGTGAATAGTAATTTTACTGTGGATTTGAACAAAATCGTTCTTTGCTATCGGTCATCTGATAGAAAAACCATTTACTTGGAGCTTCAAAAATTAATAATAATTTGGAAATATCGGGTCTTCCTTTGATTACTTGCTGAATCGATTTCTAAGGGTAAATAGTAAATGTAATGTGAATTTGAACAAAATCGTTGTTTGCTATCGGTCATCAGATAGAAGAACAATTTACTTGGACCTTAAAAAATTAATAACAATTTGGAAACAGCGGGTCTTCCTCTGATCACTTGCTTAATCGATTCCTAAGGGTGAATAGTAAATTTACTGTGCATTTGAACAAAATCGTTCTTTGCTATCGGTAGTTGCGATGGATAGAAAAACCATTTACTTGGAACTCCAAAAATTAATATCAATTTGGAAAGAGCGGGTCTTCCTTTGATTACTTGCTGAATCGATTTCTAAGGATAAATAGTGAATGTAATGTGAGTTTGAACAAAATCGTTCTTTACTATCGGTCATGAGATACAAAAACTATTTACTTGAAGCTCTAAAAATTAAAACAATTTGGAAAGAGCGGGTCTTCCCCTGATTACTCGCTTAATCGATTTCTAAGGGTGAATAGTAAATTTACTGTGAATTTGAACAAAATCGTTCTTTGCTATCGGTCATGAGATAGAAAAACCATTTAATTGGACCTTAAAAAATTAATAACAATTTGGAACGAGCGGGTCTTCCTCTGATCACTTGCTCAATCGATTCCTAAGGGTGAAGAGTAAATTTACTGTGAATTTGAACAAAATCGTTCTTTGCTATTGGTCATGAGATAGAAAAACCATTTACTTGGACCTTCAAAAATTAATAACAATTCGGAAAGAGCGGGTCTACCTCTGATTACTTGCTTAATAGATTTCTAAGGGTGAACAGTAAATTAATGTGAATTTGAACAAAATCGTTCTTTGCTATCGGTCATGGATAGAAAAACCATTTACGTGGAGCTTCAAAAATGAATAACAATTTGGAAAGAGCGGGTCTTCCTTTGATCACTTGCTTAATCGATTTCTAAGGTTGAATAGTAAATTTACTGTGGATTTCAACAAAATCGTTCTTTGCTAGCGGTCATGGATAGAAAATCCATTTACTTGGAGCTTCAAAAATTAATAACAATTTGGAAAGAGCGGGTCTTCCTTTGATTAGTTGCTGAATCGATTTCTAATGGTAAATAGTAAATGTAATGTGAATTTGAACAAAATCGTTCTTTGCTATCGGTCATGGACAGAAAAACCATTTACTTGGACCTTAAAAAATTAATAACAATTTGGAACGAGCGGGTCTTCCTCTGATCACTTGCTCAATCGATTCCTAAGGGTGAAGAGTAAATTTACTGTGGTTTTGAACAAAATCGTTCTTTGCTATCGGTCATGGTCAGAAAAACCATTTACTTGGATCTTCAAAAATTAATAACATCATGGAAAGAGCGGGTCTTCCTTTGATTAGTTGCTGAATCGATTTTTGAGGATAAATAGTGAATGTAATGTGAGTTTGAACAAAATCGTTATTTACTATCGGTCATGAAATAGAAAAACTATTTACTTGAAGCTATAAAAATTAATAACAATTTGGAAAGAGCCGGTCTTCCTCTGATTACTTGCTTAATCGATTTCTAAGGGTGAATAATCAATTTACTGTGAATTTGAACGAAATCGTTCTTTGCTATTGGTCATGAGATAGAAAAACCATTTACTTGGACCTTAAAAAATTAATAACAATTTGGAAAGAGCGGGTCTTCCTCTGATCACTTGCTTAATCGATTCCTAAGGGTGAATAGTAAATTTACTGTGAATTTGAACGAAATCGTTCTTTGCTATCGGTCATGGATAAAAAAACCATTTACTTGGAGCTTCAAAAATTAATAACAATTTGGAAAGAGCGGGTCTTCCTTTGATTACTTGCTGAATGGATTTCTAAGGATAAATAGTGAATGTAATGTGAGTTTGAACAAAATCGTTCTTTACTATCGGTCATGAGATAGAAAAACTATTTACTTGAAGCTCGAAAAATTAATAACAATTTGGAAAGAGCGGGTCTTCCCCTGATTACTCGCTTAATCGATTTCTAAGGGTGAATAGTAAATTTACTGTGAATTTGAACAAAATCGTTCTTTGCTATCGGTCATGAGATGGACAAACCATTTACTTGGACCTTAAAAAATTAATAACAATTTGGAACGAGCGGGTCTTCCTCTGATCACTTGCTCAATCGATTCCTAAGGGTGAAGAGTAAATTTACTGTGGTTTTGAACAAAATCGTTCTTTGCTATCGGTCATGGACAGAAAAACCATTTACTTGGATCTTCAAAAATTAATAACAACATGGAAAGAGCGGGTCTTCCTTTGATTAGTTGCTGAATCGATTTTTGAGGATAAATAGTGAATGTAATGTGAATTTGAACAAAAATGTTCTTTGCTATCGGTCATGAGATAGAAAAACCATTTACTTGGACCTTAAAAAATTAATAACAATTTGGAACGAGCGGGTCTTCCTCTGATCACTTGCTCAATCGATTCCTAAGGGTGAAGAGTAAATTTACTGTGGTTTTGAACAAAATCGTTCTTTGCTATCGGTCATGGACAGAAAAACCATTTACTTGGATCTTCAAAAATTAATAACAACATGGAAAGAGCGGGTCTTCCTTTGATTAGTTGCTGAATCGATTTTTGAGAATAAATAGTGAATGTAATGTGAGTTTGAACAAAATCGTTATTTACTATCGGTCATGAAATAGAAATACTATTTACTTGAAGCTATAAAAATTAATAACAATTTGGAAATAGCGGGTCTTCCTCAGATTACTTTCTTAATCCATTTCTAAGTTTGAATAGTCGATTTACTGTGAATTTGAACGAAATCGTTCTTTGCTATTGGTCATGAGATAGAAAAACCATTTACATGGACTTTAAAAAATTAATAACAATTTGGAAAAAGCGGGTCTTCCTTTGATTAGTTGCTGAATCGATTTTTGAGGATAAATAGTGAATGTAATGTGAATTTGAACAAAAATGTTCTTTGCTATCGGTCATGAGATAGAAAAACCATTTACTTGGACCTTAAAAAATTAATAACAATTTGGAACGAGCGGGTCTTCCTCTGATCACTTGCTCAATCGATTCCTAAGGGTGAAGAGTAAATTTACTGTGGTTTTGAACAAAATCGTTCTTTGCTATCGGTCATGGACAGAAAAACCATTTACTTGGATCTTCAAAAATTAATAACAACATGGAAAGAGCGGGTCTTCCTTTGATTAGTTGCTGAATCGATTTTTGAGGATAAATAGTGAATGTAATGTGAGTTTGAACAAAATCGTTATTTACTATCGGTCATGAAATAGAAAAACTATTTACTTGAAGCTATAAAAATTAATAACAATTTGGAAATGGCGGGTCTTCCTCAGATTACTTGCTTAATCCATTTCTAAGTTTGAATAGTCAATTTACTGTGAATTTGAACGAAATCGTTCTTTGCTATCGGTCATGAGATAGAAAAACCATTTACATGGACCTTAAAAAATTAATAACAATTTGGAAAGAGCGGGTCTTCCTCTGATCACTTGCTTAATCGATTCCTAACGGTGCATAGTAAATTTACTGTGAATTTGAACAAAATCGTTCTTTGCTATCGGTCATGAGATAAAAAAAATATTTACTTGAAGCTCTAAAAATTAATAACAATTTGCAAAGAGCGGGTCTTCCTCTGATTACTTGCTTAATCGATTTCTAAGGGTGAACAGTAAATTTACTGTGAATTTGAACAAAATCGTTCTTTGCTATTGGTCTTGAGATAGAAAAACCCTTTACTTGGACCTTAAAAAATTAATAACAATTTGGAATGAGCGGGTCTTCTTCTAATCACTTGCTTAATCGATTCCTAAGGGTGAATAGTAATTTTACAGTGGATTTGAACAAAATCGTTCTTTGCTATCGGTCATGTGATAGAAAAACCATTTACTTGGAGCTTCAAAAATTAATAATAATTTGGAAATATCGGGTCTTCCTTTGATTACTCGCTGAATCGATTTCTAAGGGTAAATAGTAAATGTAATGTGAATTTGAACAAAATCGTTGTTTGCTATCGGTCATCAGATAGAAGAACAATTTACTTGGACCTTAAAAAATTAATAACAATTTGGAAAGAGCGGGTCTTCCTCTGATCACTTGCTTAATCGATTCCTAAGGGTGAATAATAAATTTAATGTGCATTTGAGCACAATCGTTCTTTGCTATCGGTAGTTGCTATGGATAAAAAACCATTTACTTGGAACTTCAAAAATTAATATCAATTTGGAAAGAGCGGGTCTTCCTTTGATTACTTGCTGAATGGATTTCTAAGGATAAATAGTGAATGTAATGTGAGTTTGAACAAAATCGTTCTTTACTATCGGTCATTAGACAGAAAAACTATTTACTAGAAGCTATAAAAATTAATAACAATTTGGAAATAGCGGGTCTTCCTCAGATTACTTGCTTAATCCATTTCTAAGGGTGAATAGTAAATTTACTGTGAATTTGAACAAAATCGTTCTTTGCTATCGGTCATGAGATGGACAAACCATTTACTTGGAACTTAAAAAATTAATAACAATTTGGAACGAGCGGGTCTTCCTCTGATCACTTGCTCAATCGATTCCTAAGGGTGAAGAGTAAATTTACTGTGGTTTTGAACAAAATCGTTCTTTGCTATCGGTCATGGACAGAAAAACCATTTACTTGGATCTTCAAAAATTAATAACAACATGGAAAGAGAGGGTCTTCCTTTGATTAGTTGCTGAATCGATTTTTGAGGATAAATAGTGAATGTAATGTGAATTTGAACAAAAATATTCTTTGCTATCTGTCATGAGATAGAAAAACCATTTACTTGGACCTTAAAAAATTAATAACAATTTGGAACGAGCGGGTCTTCCTCTGATCACTTGCTCAATCGATTCCTAAGGGTGAAGAGTAAATTTACTGTGGTTTTGAACAAAATCGTTCTTTGCTATCGGTCATGGACAGAAAAACCATTTACTTGGATCTTCAAAAATTAATAACAACATGGAAAGAGCGGGTCTTCCTTTGATTAGTTGTTGAATCGATTTTTGAGGATAAATAGTGAATGTAATGTGAGTTTGAACAAAATCGTTATTTACTATCGGTCATGAAATAGAAAAACTATTTACTTGAAGCTATAAAAATTAATAACAATTTGGAAATGGCGGGTCTTCCTCAGATTACTTGCTTAATCCATTTCTAAGTTTGAATAGTCAATTTACTGTGAATTTGAACGAAATCGTTCTTTGCTATCGGTCATGAGATAGAAAAACCATTTACATGGACCTTAAAAAATTAATAACAATTTGGAAAGAGCGGGTCTTCCTCTGATCACTTGCTTAATCGATTCCTAACGGTGCATAGTAAATTTACTGTGAATTTGAACAAAATCGTTCTTTGCTATCGGTCATGAGATAAAAAAAATATTTACTTGAAGCTCTAAAAATTAATAACAATTTGCAAAGAGCGGGTCTTCCTCTGATTACTTGCTTAATCGATTTCTAAGGGTGAACAGTAAATTTACTGTGAATTTGAACAAAATCGTTCTTTGCTATTGGTCTTGAGATAGAAAAACCCTTTACTTGGACCTTAAAAAATTAATAACAATTTGGAATCAGCGGGTCTTCTTCTAATCACTTGCTTAATCGATTCCTAAGAGTGAATAGTAATTTTACAGTGGATTTGAACAAAATCGTTCTTTGCTATCGGTCATGTGATAGAAAAACCATTTACTTGGAGCTTCAAAAATTAATAATAATTTGGAAATATCGGGTCTTCCTTTGATTACTCGCTGAATCGATTTCTAAGGGTAAATAGTAAATGTAATGTGAATTTGAACAAAATCGTTGTTTGCTATCGGTCATCAGATAGAAGAACAATTTACTTGGACCTTAAAAAATTAATAACAATTTGGAAAGAGCGGGTCTTCCTCTGATCACTTGCTTAATCGATTCCTAAGGGTGAATAATAAATTTAATGTGCATTTGAGCAAAATCGTTCTTTGCTATCGGTAGTTGCTATGGATAAAAAACCATTTACTTGGAACTTCAAAAATTAATATCAATTTGGAAAGAGCGGGTTTTCCTTTGATTACTTGCTGAATGGATTTCTAAGGATAAATAGTGAATGTAATGTGAGTTTGAACAAAATCGTTCTTTACTATCGGTCATGAGATAGAAAAACTATTTACTTGAAGCTCTAAAAATTAATAACAATTTGGAAAGAGCGGGTCTTCCCCTGATTACTCGCTTAATCGATTTCTAAGGGTGAATAGTAAATTTACTGTGAATTTGAACAAAATCGTTCTTTGCTATCGGTCATGAGATAGAAAAACCATTTACTTGGACCTTAAAAAATTAATAACAATTTGGAACGAGCGGGCCTTCCTCTGATCACTTGCTCAATCAATTCCTAAGGGTAAAGAGTAAATTTACTGTGGTTTTGAACAAAATCGTTCTTTGCTATCGGTCATGGACAGAAAAACCATTTACTTGGATCTTCAAAAATTAATAACAACATGGAAAGAGCGGGTCTTCCTTTGATTAGTTGCTGAATCGATTTTTGAGGATAAATAGTGAATGTAATGTGAGTTTGAACAAAATCGTTCTTTACTATCGGTCATTAGACAGAAAAACTATTTACTAGAAGCTATAAAAATTAATAACAATTTGGAAATAGCGGGTCTTCCTCAGATTACTTGCTTAATCCATTTCTAAGGGTGAATAGTCAATTTACTGTGAATTTGAACGAAATTGTTCTTTGCTATTGGTCATGAGATAGAAAAACCATTTACATGGACTTTAAAAAATTAATAACAATTTGCAAAGATCGGGTCTTACTTTGATTACTTGCTGAATCGATTTCTAAGGGTAAATAGTAAATGTAATGTGAATTTGAACAAAATCGTTCTTTGCTATCGATCATAAGATAGAAGAACAATTTACTTGGACCTTAAAAAATTAATAACAATTTGGAAAGAGCGGGACTTCCTCTGATCACTTGCTTAATCGATTCCTAAGGGTGAATAGTAATTTTACTGTGGATTTGAACAAAATCGTTCTTTGCTATCGGTCATGTGATAGAAAAACCATTTACTTGGAGCTTCAAAAATTAATAATAATTTGGAAATATCGGGTCTTCCTTTGATTACTCGCTGAATCGATTTCTAAGGGTAAATAGTAAATGTAATGTGAATTTGAACAAAATCGTTGTTTGCTATCGGTCATCAGATAGAAGAACAATTTACTTGGACCTTAAAAAATTAATAACAATTTGGAAAGAGCGGGTCTTCCTCTGATCACTTGCCTTAATCGATTCCTAAGGGTGAATAGTAAATTTACTGTGCATTTGAACAAAATCGTTCTTTGCTATCGGTAGTTGCTATGGATAGAAAAACCATTTACTTGGAACTTCAAAAATTAATAACAATTTGGTAAGAGCGGGTCTTCCTTTGATTACTTGCTGAATAGATTTCTAAGGATAAATAGTGAATGTAATGTGAGTTTGAACAAAATCGTTCTTTGCTATCGGTCATGAGATAAAAAAACTATTTACTTGAATCTCTAAAAATTAATAACAATTTGGAAAGAGCGGGTCTTCCCCTGATTACTTGCTTAATCGATTCCTAAGCGTGAATAGTTAATTTACTGTTAATTTGAACAAAATCGTTCTTTGCCATCGGTCATGGATAAAAAAACCATTTACTTGGAGATTAAAAAATTAATAACAATTTGGAAAGAGCGTGTCTTCCTTTGATTACTTGCTGAATCAATTTCTAAGGATAAATCGTGAATGTAAAATGAGTTTGAACAAAATCGTTCTTTGCCATCGGTCATGAGATAGGAAAATTATTTACTTGAAGCTCTAAAAATTAATAACAATTTGGAAAGGGCGGGTCTTCCTCTGATTACGTGCTTAATCGATTTCTAAGGGTGAACAGTAAATTTACTGTGAATTTGAACAAAATCGTTCTTTGCTATTGGTCTTGAGATAGAAAAACCCTTTACTTGGACCTTAAAAAATTAATAACAATTTGGAATGAGCGGGTCTTCTGCTAATCACTTGCTTAATCGATTCCTAAGGGTGAATAGTAATTTTACAGTGGATTTGAACAAAATCGTTCTTTGCTATCGGTCATGTGATAGAAAAACCATTTACTTGGAGCTTCAAAAATTAATAATAATTTGGAAATATCGGGTCTTCCTTTGATTACTCGCTGAATCGATTTCTAAGGGTAAATAGTAAATGTAATGTGAATTTGAACAAAATCGTTGTTTGCTATCGGTCATCAGATAGAAGAACAATTTACTTGGACCTTAAAAAATTAATAACAATTTGGAAAGAGCGGGTCTTCCTCTGATCACTTGCTTAATCGATTCCTAAGGGTGAATAATAAATTTAATGTGCATTTGAGCACAATCGTTCTTTGCTATCGGTAGTTGCTATGGATAAAAAACCATTTACTTGGAACTTCAAAAATTAATATCAATTTGGAAAGAGCGGGTCTTCCTTTGATTACTTGCTGAATGGATTTCTAAGGATAAATAGTGAATGTAATGTGAGTTTGAACAAAATCGTTCTTTACTATCGGTCATTAGACAGAAAAACTATTTACTAGAAGCTATAAAAATTAATAACAATTTGGAAATAGCGGGTCTTCCTCAGATTACTTGCTTAATCCATTTCTAAGGGTGAATAGTAAATTTACTGTGAATTTGAACAAAATCGTTCTTTGCTATCGGTCATGAGATGGACAAACCATTTACTTGGAACTTAAAAAATTAATAACAATTTGGAACGAGCGGGTCTTCCTCTGATCACTTGCTCAATCGATTCCTAAGGGTGAAGAGTAAATTTACTGTGGTTTTGAACAAAATCGTTTTTTGCTATCGGTCATGGACAGAAAAACCATTTACTTGAATCTTCAAAAATTAATAACAACATGGAAAGAGAGGGTCTTCCTTTGATTAGTTGCTGAATCGATTTTTGAGGATAAATAGTGAATGTAATGTGAATTTGAACAAAAATGTTCTTTGCTATCGGTCATGAGATAGAAAAACCATTTACTTGGACCTTAAAAAATTAATAACAATTTGGAACGAGCGGGTCTTCCTCTGATCACTTGCTCAATCGATTCCTAAGGGTGAAGAGTAAATTTACTGTGGTTTTGAACAAAATCGTTCTTTGCTATCGGTCATGGACAGAAAAACCATTTACTTGAATCTTCAAAAATTAATAACACCATGGAAAGAGAGGGTCTTCCTTTGATTAGTTGCTGAATCGATTTTTGAGGATAAATAGTGAATGTAATGTGAATTTGAACAAAAATGTTCTTTGCTATCGGTCATGAGATAGAAAAACCATTTACTTGGACCTTAAAAAATTAATAACAATTTGGAACGAGCGGGTCTTCCTCTGATCACTTGCTCAATCGATTCCTAAGGGTGAAGAGTAAATTTACTGTGGTTTTGAACAAAATCGTTCTTTGCTATCGGTCATGGACAGAAAAACCATTTACTTGGATCTTCAAAAATTAATAACAACATGGAAAGAGCGGGTCTTCCTTTGATTAGTTGCTGAATCGATTTTTGAGGATAAATAGTGAATGTAATGTGAGTTTGAACAAAATCGTTATTTACTATCGGTCATGAAATAGAAAAACTATTTACTTGAAGCTATAAAAATTAATAACAATTTGGAAATGGCGGGTCTTCCTCAGATTACTTGCTTAATCCATTTCTAAGTTTGAATAGTCAATTTACTGTGAATTTGAACGAAATCGTTCTTTGCTATCGGTCATGAGATAGAAAAACCATTTACATGGACCTTAAAAAATTAATAACAATTTGGAAAGAGCGGGTCTTCCTCTGATCACTTGCTTAATCGATTCCTAACGGTGCATAGTAAATTTACTGTGAATTTGAACAAAATCGTTCTTTGCTATCGGTCATGAGATAAAAAAAATATTTACTTGAAGCTCTAAAAATTAATAACAATTTGCAAAGAGCGGGTCTTCCTCTGATTACTTGCTTAATCGATTTCTAAGGGTGAACAGTAAATTTACTGTGAATTTGAACAAAATCGTTCTTTGCTATTGGTCTTGAGATAGAAAAACCCTTTACTTGGACCTTAAAAAATTAATAACAATTTGGAATGAGCGGGTCTTCTTCTAATCACTTGCTTAATCGATTCCTAAGGGTGAATAGTAATTTTACAGTGGATTTGAACAAAATCGTTCTTTGCTATCGGTCATGTGATAGAAAAACCATTTACTTGGAGCTTCAAAAATTAATAATAATTTGGAAATATCGGGTCTTCCTTTGATTACTCGCTGAATCGATTTCTAAGGGTAAATAGTAAATGTAATGTGAATTTGAACAAAATCGTTGTTTGCTATCGGTCATCAGATAGAAGAACAATTTACTTGGACCTTAAAAAATTAATAACAATTTGGAAAGAGCGGGTCTTCCTCTGATCACTTGCTTAATCGATTCCTAAGGGTGAATAATAAATTTAATGTGCATTTGAGCACAATCGTTCTTTGCTATCGGTAGTTGCTATGGATAAAAAACCATTTACTTGGAACTTCAAAAATTAATATCAATTTGGAAAGAGCGGGTCTTCCTTTGATTACTTGCTGAATGGATTTCTAAGGATAAATAGTGAATGTAATGTGAGTTTGAACAAAATCGTTCTTTACTATCGGTCATTAGACAGAAAAACTATTTACTAGAAGCTATAAAAATTAATAACAATTTGGAAATAGCGGGTCTTCCTCAGATTACTTGCTTAATCCATTTCTAAGGGTGAATAGTAAATTTACTGTGAATTTGAACAAAATCGTTCTTTGCTATCGGTCATGAGATGGACAAACCATTTACTTGGAACTTAAAAAATTAATAACAATTTGGAACGAGCGGGTCTTCCTCTGATCACTTGCTCAATCGATTCCTAAGGGTGAAGAGTAAATTTACTGTGGTTTTGAACAAAATCGTTTTTTGCTATCGGTCATGGACAGAAAAACCATTTAGGTGAATAGTCAATTTACTGTGAATTTGAACGAAATTGTTCTTTGCTATTGGTCATGAGATAGAAAAACCATTTACATGGACTTTAAAAAACTAATAACAATTTGCTAAGATCGGGTCTTACTTTGATTACTTGCTGAATCGATTTCTAAGGGTAAATAGTAAATGTAATGTGAATTTGAACAAAATCGTTCTTTGCTATCGATCATAAGATAGAAGAACAATTTACTTGGACCTTAAAAAATTAATAACAATTTGGAAAGAGCGGGACTTCCTCTGATCACTTGCTTAATCGATTCCTAAGGGTGAATAGTAATTTTACTGTGGATTTGAACAAAATCGTTCTTTGCTATCGGTCATGTGATAGAAAAACCATTTACTTGGAGCTTCAAAAATTAATAATAATTTGGAAATATCGGGTCTTCCTTTGATTACTCGCTGAATCGATTTCTAAGGGTAAATAGTAAATGTAATGTGAATTTGAACAAAATCGTTGTTTGCTATCGGTCATCAGATAGAAGAACAATTTACTTGGACCTTAAAAAATTAATAACAATTTGGAAAGAGCGGGTCTTCCTCTGATCACTTGCCTTAATCGATTCCTAAGGGTGAATAGTAAATTTACTGTGCATTTGAACAAAATCGTTCTTTGCTATCGGTAGTTGCTATGGATAGAAAAACCATTTACTTGGAACTTCAAAAATTAATAACAATTTGGTAAGAGCGGGTCTTCCTTTGATTACTTGCTGAATAGATTTCTAAGGATAAATAGTGAATGTAATGTGAGTTTGAACAAAATCGTTCTTTGCTATCGGTCATGAGATAAAAAAACTATTTACTTGAATCTCTAAAAATTAATAACAATTTGGAAAGAGCGGGTCTTCCCCTGATTACTTGCTTAATCGATTCCTAAGCGTGAATAGTTAATTTACTGTGAATTTGAACAAAATCGTTCTTTGCCATCGGTAATGGATAAAAAAACCATTTACTTGGAGATTCAAAAATTAATAACAATTTGGAAAGAGCGTGTCTTCCTTTGATTACTTGCTGAATCAATTTCTAAGGATAAATAGTGAATGTAAAATGAGTTTGAACAAAATCGTTCTTTGCCATCGGTCATGAGATAGGAAAATTATTTACTTGAAGCTCTAAAAATTAATAACAATTTGCAAAGAGCGGGTCTTCCTCTGATTACTTGCTTAATCGATTTCTAAGGGTGAACAGTAAATTTACTGTGAGTTTGAACAAAATCGTTATTTACTATCGGTCATGAAATAGAAAAACTATTTACTTGAAGCTATAAAAATTAATAACAATTTGGAAATGGCGGGTCTTCCTCAGATTACTTGCTTAATCCATTTCTAAGTTTGAATAGTCAATTTACTGTGAATTTGAACGAAATCGTTCTTTGCTATCGGTCATGAGATAGAAAAACCATTTACATGGACCTTAAAAAATTAATAACAATTTGGAAAGATCGGGTCTTCCTCTGATCACTTGCTTAATCGATTCCTAACGGTGCATAGTAAATTTACTGTGAATTTGAACAAAATCGTTCTTTGCTATCGGTCATGAGATAAAAAAAATATTTACTTGAAGCTCTAAAAATTAATAACAATTTGCAAAGAGCGGGTCTTCCTCTGATTACTTGCTTAATCGATTTCTAAGGGTGAACAGTAAATTTACTGTGAATTTGAACAAAATCGTTCTTTTCTATTGGTCTTGAGATAGAAAAACCCTTTACTTGGACCTTAAAAAATTAATAACAATTTGGAATGAGCGGGTCTTCTTCTAATCACTTGCTTAATCGATTCCTAAGGGTGAATAGTAATTTTACAGTGGATTTGAACAAAATCGTTCTTTGCTATCGGTCATGTGATAGAAAAACCATTTACTTGGAGCTTCAAAAATTAATAATAATTTGGAAATATCGGGTCTTCCTTTGATTACTCGCTGAATCGATTTCTAAGGGTAAATAGTAAATGTAATGTGAATTTGAACAAAATCGTTGTTTGCTATCGGTCATCAGATAGAAGAACAATTTACTTGGACCTTAAAAAATTAATAACAATTTGGAAAGAGCGGGTCTTCCTCTGATCACTTGCTTAATCGATTCCTAAGGGTGAATAATAAATTTAATGTGCATTTGAGCACAATCGTTCTTTGCTATCGGTAGTTGCTATGGATAAAAAACCATTTACTTGGAACTTCAAAAATTAATATCAATTTGGAAAGAGCGGGTCTTCCTTTGATTATTTGCTGAATGGATTTCTAAGGATAAATAGTGAATGTAATGTGAGTTTGAACAAAATCGTTCTTTACTATCGGTCATTAGACAGAAAAACTATTTACTAGAAGCTATAAAAATTAATAACAATTTGGAAAGAGCGGGTCTTCCCCTGATTACTCGCTTAATCGATTTCTAAGGGTGAATAGTAAATTTACTGTGAATTTGAACAAAATCGTTCTTTGCTATCGGTCATGAGATAGAAAAAGCATTTACTTGGACCTTAAAAAATTAATAACAATTTGGAACGAGCGGGTCTTCCTCTGATCACTTGCTCAATCAATTCCTAAGGGTGAAGAGTAAATTTACTGTGGTTTTGAACAAAATCGTTCTTTGCTATCGGTCATGGACAGAAAAACCATTTACTTGGATCTTCAAAAATTAATAACAACATGGAAAGAGCGGGTCTTCCTTTGATTAGTTGCTGAATCGATTTTTGAGGATAAATAGTGAATGTAATGTGAGTTTGAACAAAATCGTTCTTTACTATTGGTCATTAGACAGAAAAACTATTTACCAGAAGCTATAAAAATTAATAACAATTTGGAAATAGCGGGTCTTCCTCAGATTACTTGCTTAATCCATTTCTAAGGGTGAATAGTCAATTTACTGTGAATTTGAACGAAATTGTTCTTTGCTATTGGTCATGAGATAGAAAAACCATTTACATGGACTTTAAAAAATTAATAACAATTTGCAAAGATCGGGTCTTACTTTGATTACTTGCTGAATCGATTCCTAAGGGTGAATAGTAATTTTACTGTGGATTTGAACAAAATCGTTCTTTGCTATCGGTCATGTGATAGAAAAACCATTTACTTGGAGCTTCAAAAATTAATAATAAGTTAGAAATATCGGGTCTTCCTTTGATTACTCGCTGAATCGATTTCTAAGGGTAAATAGTAAATGTAATGTGAATTTGAACAAAATCGTTGTTTGCTATCGGTCATCAGATAGAAGAACAATTTACTTGGACCTTAAAAAATTAATAACAATTTGGAAAGAGCGGGTCTTCCTCTGATCACTTGCCTTAATCGATTCCTAAGGGTGAATAGTAAATTTACTGTGCATTTGAACAAAATCGTTCATTGCTATCGGTAGTTGCTATGGATAGAAAAACCATTTACTTGGAACTTCAAAAATTAATAACAATTTGGTAAGAGCGGGTCTTCCTTTGATTACTTGCTGAATAGATTTCTAAGGATAAATAGTGAATGTAATGTGAGTTTGAACAAAATGGTTCTTTGCTATCGGTCATGAGATAAAAAAACTATTTACTTGAATCTCTAAAAATTAATAACAATTTGGAAAGAGCGGGTCTTCCCCTGATTACTTGCTTAATCGATTCCTAAGCGTGAATAGTTAATTTACTGTGAATTTGAACAAAATCGTTCTTTGCCATCGGTCATGGATAAAAAAACCATTTACTTGGAGATTCAAAAATTAATAACAATTTGGAAAGAGCGTGTCTTCCTTTGATTACTTGCTGAATCAATTTCTAAGGATAAATAGTGAATGTAAAATGAGTTTGAACAAAATCGTTCTTTGCCATCGGTCATGAGATAGGAAAATTATTTACTTGAAGCTCTAAAAATTAATAACAATTTGGAAAGAGCGGGTCTTCCTCTGATTACGTGCTTAATCGATTTCTAAGGGTGAATAGTAAATTTACTGCGAATTTGAACAAAATCGTTATTTGCTATCGGTAATGAGATAGAAAAACCATTTACTTGGACCTTAAAAAATTAATAATCATTTGGAAAGAGCGGGTCTTCCTCTGATCACTTGCTTAATCGATTCCTAAGGGTGAATAGTAAATTTACTGTCAATTTGAACGAAATCGTTCTTTGCTATCGGTCATGGATAAAAAAACCATTTACTTGGAGCTTCAAAAATTAATAACAATTTGGAAAGAGCGGGTCTTCCTTTGATTACTTGCTGAATGGATTTCTAAGGATAAATAGTGAATGTAATGTGAGTTTGAACAAAATCGTTCTTTACTATCGGTCATGAGATAGAAAAACTATTTACTTGAAGCTCGAAAAATTAATAACAATTTGGAAAGAGCGGGTCTTCCCCTGATTACTCGCTTAATCGATTTCTAAGGGTGAATAGTAAATTTACTGTGAATTTGAACAAAATCGTTCTTTGCTATCGGTCATGAGATAGAAAAACCACTTACTTGGACCTTAAAAAATTAATAACAATTTGGAACGAGCGGGTCTTCCTCTGATCACTTGCTCAATCGATTCCTAAGGGTGAAGAGTAAATTTACTGTGGTTTTGAACAAAATCGTTCTTTGCTATCGGTCATGGACAGAAAAACCATTTACTTGGATATTCAAAAATTAATAACAACATGGAAAGAGCGGGTCTTCCTTTGATTAGTTGCTGAATCGATTTTTGAGGATAAATAGTCAATGTAATGTGAGTTTGAACAAAATCGTTCTTTACTATCGGTCATGAGATAGAAAAACTATTTACTTGAAGCTATAAAAATTAATAACAATTTGGAAATAGCGGGTCTTCCTCAGATTCCTTGCTTAATCCATTTCTAAGGGTGAATAGTCAATTTACTGTGATTTTGAACGAAATCGTTCTTTGCTATTGGTCATGAGATAGAAAAACCATTTACATGGACTTTAAAAAATTAATAACAATTTGGAAAAAGCGGGTCTTCCTCTGATTACTTGCTTAATAGATTTCTAAGGGTGAACAGTAAATTAATGTGAATTTGAACAAAATCGTTCTTTGCTATCGGTCATGGATAGAAAAACCATTTACGTGGAGCTTCAAAAATGAATAACAATTTGGAAAGAGCGGGTCTTCCTTTGATCACTTGCTTAATCGATTCCTAAGGGTGAATAGTAAATTTACTGTGGATTTCAACAAAATCGTTCTTTGCTAGCGGTCATGGATAGAAAATCCATTTACTTGGAGCTTCAAAAATTAATAACAATTTGGAAAGAGCGGGTCTTCCTTTGATTACTTGCTGAATCGATTTCTAATGGTAAATAGTAAATGTAATGTGAATTTGAACAAAATCGTTCTTTGCTAGCGGTCATGGATAGAAAATCCATTTACTTGGAGCTTCAAAAATTAATAACAACATGGAAAGAGCGGGTCTTCCTTTGATTAGTCGCTGAATCGATTTTTGAGGATAAATAGTGAATGTAATGTGAATTTGAACAAAAATGTTCTTTGCTATCGGTCATGAGATAGAAAAACCATTTACTTGGACCTTAAAAAATTAATAACAATTTGGAACGAGCGGGTCTTCCTCTGATCACTTGCTCAATCGATTCCTAAGGGTGAAGAGTAAATTTACTGTGGTTTTGAACAAAATCGTTCTTTGCTATCGGTCATGGACAGAAAAACCATTTACTTGGATCTTCAAAAATTAATAACAACATGGAAAGAGCGGGTCTTCCTTTGATTAGTTGCTGAATCGATTTTTGAGGATAAATAGTGAATGTAATGTGAATTTGAACAAAATTGTTCTTTGCTATCGGTCATGAGATAGAAAAACCATTTACTTGGACCTTAAAAAATTAATAACAATTTGGAACGAGCGGGTCTTCCTCTGATCACTTGCTCAATCGATTCCTAAGGGTGAAGAGTAAATTTACTGTGGTTTTGAACAAAATCGTTCTTTGCTATCGGTCATGGTCAGAAAAACCATTTACTTGGATCTTCAAAAATTAATAACATCATGGAAAGAGCGGGTCTTCCTTTGATTAGTTGCTGAATCGATTTTTGAGGATAAATAGTGAATGTAATGTGAGTTTGAACAAAATCGTTATTTACTATCGGTCATGAAATAGAAAAACTATTTACTTGAAGCTATAAAAATTAATAACAATTTGGAAAGAGCCGGTCTTCCTCTGATTACTTGCTTAATCGATTTCTAAGGGTGAATAATCAATTTACTGTGAATTTGAACGAAATCGTTCTTTGCTATTGGTCATGAGATAGAAAAACCATTTACTTGGACCTTAAAAAATTAATAACAATTTGGAAAGAGCGGGTCTTCCTCTGATCACTTGCTTAATCGATTCCTAAGGGTGAATAGTAAATTTACTGTGAATTTGAACGAAATCGTTCTTTGCTATCGGTCATGGATAAAAAAACCATTTACTTGGAGCTTCAAAAATTAATAACAATTTGGAAAGAGCGGGTCTTCCTTTGATTACTTGCTGAATGGATTTCTAAGGATAAATAGTGAATGTAATGTGAGTTTGAACAAAATCGTTCTTTACTATCGGTCATGAGATAGAAAAACTATTTACTTGAAGCTCGAAAAATTAATAACAATTTGGAAAGAGCGGGTCTTCCCCTGATTACTCGCTTAATCGATTTCTAAGGGTGAATAGTATATTTACTGTGAATTTGAACAAAATCGTTCTTTGCTATCGGTCATGAGATGGACAAACCATTTACTTGGACCTTAAAAAATTAATAACAATTTGGAACGAGCGGGTCTTCCTTTGATCACTTGCTCAATCGATTCCTAAGGGTGAAGAGTAAATTTACTGTGGTTTTGAACAAAATCGTTCTTTGCTATCGGTCATGGACAGAAAAACCATTTACTTGGATCTTCAAAAATTAATAACAACATGGAAAGAGCGGGTCTTCCTTTGATTAGTTGCTGAATCGATTTTTGAGGATAAATAGTGAATGTAATGTGAATTTGAACAAAAATGTTCTTTGCTATCGGTCATGAGATAGAAAAACCATTTACTTGGACCTTAAAAAATTAATAACAATTTGGAACGAGCGGGTCTTCCTCTGATCACTTGCTCAATCGATTCCTAAGGGTGAAGAGTAAATTTACTGTGGTTTTGAACAAAATCGTTCTTTGCTATCGGTCATGGACAGAAAAACCATTTACTTGGATCTTCAAAAATTAATAACAACATGGAAAGAGCGGGTCTTCCTTTGATTAGTTGCTGAATCGATTTTTGAGGATAAATAGTGAATGTAATGTGAGTTTGAACAAAATCGTTATTTACTATCGGTCATGAAATAGAAAAACTATTTACTTGAAGCTATAAAAATTAATAACAATTTGGAAATAGCGGGTCTTCCTCAGATTACTTTCTTAATCCATTTCTAAGTTTGAATAGTCAATTTACTGTGAATTTGAACGAAATCGTTCTTTGCTATTGGTCATGAGATAGAAAAACCATTTACATGGACTTTAAAAAATTAATAACAATTTGGAAAAAGCGGGTCTTCCTTTGATTAGTTGCTGAATCGATTTTTGAGGATAAATAGTGAATGTAATGTGAATTTGAACAAAAATGTTCTTTGCTATCGGTCATGAGATAGAAAAACCATTTACTTGGACCTTACAAAATTAATAACAATTTGGAACCAGCGGGTCTTCCTCTGATCACTTGCTCAATCGATTCCTAAGGGTGAAGAGTAAATTTACTGTGGTTTTGAACAAAATCGTTCTTTGCTATCGGTCATGGACAGAAAAACCATTTACTTGGATCTTCAAAAATTAATAACAACATGGAAAGAGCGGGTCTTCCTTTGATTAGTTGCTGAATCGATTTTTGAGGATAAATAGTGAATGTAATGTGAGTTTGAACAAAATCGTTATTTACTATCGGTCATGAAATAGAAAAACTATTTACTTGAAGCTATAAAAATTAATAACAATTTGGAAATGGCGGGTCTTCCTCAGATTACTTGCTTAATCCATTTCTAAGTTTGAATAGTCAATTTACTGTGAATTTGAACGAAATCGTTCTTTGCTATCGGTCATGAGATAGAAAAACCATTTACATGGACCTTAAAAAATTAATAACAATTTGGAATGAGCGGGTCTTCTTCTAATCACTTGCTTAATCGATTCCTAAGGGTGAATAGTAATTTTACTGTGGATTTGAACAAAATCGTTCTTTGCTATCGGTCATGTGATAGAAAAACCATTTACTTGGAGCTTCAAAAATTAATAATAATTTGGAAATATCGGGTCTTCCTTTGATTACTCGCTGAATCGATTTCTAAGGGTAAATAGTAAATGTAATGTGAATTTGAACAAAATCGTTGTTTGCTATCGGTCATCAGATAGAAGAACAATTTACTTGGACCTTAAAAAATTAATAACAATTTGGAAAGAGCGGGTCTTCCTCTGATCACTTGCTTAATCGATTCCTAAGGGTGAATAATAAATTTAATGTGCATTTGAGCACAATCGTTCTTTGCTATCGGTAGTTGCTATGGATAAAAAAACCATTTACTTGGAACTTCAAAAATTAATATCAATTTGGAAAGAGCGGGTCTTCCTTTGATTACTTGCTGAATGGATTTCTAAGGATAAATAGTGAATGTAATGTGAGTTTGAACAAAATCGTTCTTTACTATCGGTCATGAGATAGAAAAACTATTTACTTGAAGCTCTAAAAATTAATAACAATTTGGAAAGAGCGGGTCTTCCCCTGATTACTCGCTTAATCGATTTCTAAGGGTGAATAGTAAATTTACTGTGAATTTGAACAAAATCGTTCTTTGCTATCGGTCATGAGATAGAAAAACCATTTACTTGGACCTTAAAAAATTAATAACAATTTGGAACGAGCGGGTCTTCCTCTGATCACTTGCTCAATCAATTCCTAAGGGTGAAGAGTAAATTTACTGTGGTTTTGAACAAAATCGTTCTTTGCTATCGGTCATGGACAGAAAAACCATTTACTTGGATCTTCAAAAATTAATAACAACATGGAAAGAGCGGGTCTTCCTTTGATTAGTTGCTGAATCGATTTTTGAGGATAAATAGTGAATGTAATGTGAGTTTGAACAAAATCGTTCGTTACTATCGGTCATTAGACAGAAAAACTATTTACTAGAAGCTATAAAAATTAATAACAATTTGGAAATAGCGGGTCTTCCTCAGATTACTTGCTTAATCCATTTCTAAGGGTGAATAGTAAATTTACTGTGAATTTGAACAAAATCGTTCTTTGCTATCGGTCATGAGATGGACAAACCATTTACTTGGAACTTAAAAAATTAATAACAATTTGGAACGAGCGGGTCTTCCTCTGATCACTTGCTCAATCGATTCCTAAGGGTGAAGAGTAAATTTACTGTGGTTTTGAACAAAATCGTTCTTTGCTATCGGTCATGGACAGAAAAACCATTTACTTGGATCTTCAAAAATTAATAACAACATGGAAAGAGAGGGTCTTCCTTGGATTAGTTGCTGAATCGATTTTTGAGGATAAATAGTGAATGTAATGTGAATTTGAACAAAAATGTTCTTTGCTATCGGTCATGAGATAGAAAAACCATTTACTTGGACCTTAAAAAATTAATAACAATTTGGAACGAGCGGGTCTTCCTCTGATCACTTGCTCAATCGATTCCTAAGGGTGAAGAGTAAATTTACTGTGGTTTTGAACAAAATCGTTCTTTGCTATCGGTCATGGACAGAAAAACCATTTACTTGGATCTTCAAAAATTAATAACAACATGGAAAGAGCGGGTCTTCCTTTGATTAGTTGCTGAATCGATTTTTGAGGATAAATAGTGAATGTAATGTGAGTTTGAACAAAATCGTTATTTACTATCGGTCATGAAATAGAAAAACTATTTACTTGAAGCTATAAAAATTAATAACAATTTGGAAATGGCGGGTCTTCCTCAGATTACTTGCTTAATCCATTTCTAAGTTTGAATAGTCAATTTACTGTGAATTTGAACGAAATCGTTCTTTGCTATCGGTCATGAGATAGAAAAACCATTTACATGGACCTTAAAAAATTAATAACAATTTGGAAAGAGCGGGTCTTCCTCTGATCACTTGCTTAATCGATTCCTAACGGTGCATAGTAAATTTACTGTGAATTTGAACAAAATCGTTCTTTGCTATCGGTCATGAGATAAAAAAAATATTTACTTGAAGCTCTAAAAATTAATAACAATTTGCAAAGAGCGGGTCTTCCTCTGATTACTTGCTTAATCGATTTCTAAGGGTGAATAGTAAATTTACTGTGAATTTGAACAAAATCGTTCTTTGCTATTGGTCTTGAGATAGAAAAACCCTTTACTTGGACCTTAAAAAATTAATAACAATTTGGAATGAGCGGGTCTTCTTCTAATCACTTGCTTAATCGATTCCTAAGGGTGAATAGTAATTTTACTGTGGATTTGAACAAAATCGTTCTTTGCTATCGGTCATGTGATAGAAAAACCATTTACTTGGAGCTTCAAAAATTAATAATAATTTGGAAATATCGGGTCTTCCTTTGATTACTCGCTGAATCGATTTCTAAGGGTAAATAGTAAATGTAATGTGAATTTGAACAAAATCGTTGTTTGCTATCGGTCATCAGATAGAAGAACAATTTACTTGGACCTTAAAAAATTAATAAAAATTTGGAAAGAGCGGGTCTTCCTCTGATCACTTGCTTAATCGATTCCTAAGGGTGAATAATAAATTTAATGTGCATTTGAGCAAAATCGTTCTTTGCTATCGGTAGTTGCTATGGATAAAAAAACCATTTACTTGGAACTTCAAAAATTAATATCAATTTGGAAAGAGCGGGTCTTCCTTTGATTACTTGCTGAATGGATTTCTAAGGATAAATAGTGAATGTAATGTGAGTTTGAACAAAATCGTTCTTTACTATCGGTCATGAGATAGAAAAACTATTTACTTGAAGCTCTAAAAATTAATAACAATTTGGAAAGAGCGCGTCTTCCCCTGATTACTCGCTTAATCGATTTCTAAGGGTGAATAGTAAATTTACTGTGAATTTGAACAAAATCGTTCTTTGCTATCGGTCATGAGATAGAAAAACCATTTACTTGGACCTTAAAAAATTAATAACAATTTGGAACGAGCGGGTCTTCCTCTGATCACTTGCTCAATCAATTCCTAAGGGTGAAGAGTAAATTTACTGTGGTTTTGAACAAAATCGTTCTTTGCTATCGGTCATGTGATAGAAAAACCATTTACTTGGAGCTTCAAAAATTAATAATAAGTTAGAAATATCGGGTCTTCCTTTGATTACTCGCTGAATCGATTTCTAAGGGTAAATAGTAAATGTAATGTGAATTTGAACAAAATCGTTGTTTGCTATCGGTCATCAGATAGAAGAACAATTTACTTGGACCTTAAAAAATTAATAACAATTTGGAAAGAGCGGGTCTTCCTCTGATCACTTGCCTTAATCGATTCCTAAGGGTGAATAGTAAATTTACTGTGCATTTGAACAAAATCGTTCATTGCTATCGGTAGTTGCTATGGATAGAAAAACCATTTACTTGGAACTTCAAAAATTAATAACAATTTGGTAAGAGCGGGTCTTCCTTTGATTACTTGCTGAATAGATTTCTAAGGATAAATAGTGAATGTAATGTGAGTTTGAACAAAACGGTTCTTTGCTATCGGTCATGAGATAAAAAAACTATTTACTTGAATCTCTAAAAATTAATAACAATTTGGAAAGAGCGGGTCTTCCCCTGATTACTTGCTTAATCGATTCCTAAGCGTGAATAGTTAATTTACTGTGAATTTGAACAAAATCGTTCTTTGCCATCGGTCATGGATAAAAAAACCATTTACTTGGAGATTCAAAAATTAATAACAATTTGGAAAGAGCGTGTCTTCCTTTGATTACTTGCTGAATCAATTTCTAAGGATAAATAGTGAATGTAAAATGAGTTTGAACAAAATCGTTCTTTGCCATCGGTCATGAGATAGGAAAATTATTTACTTGAAGCTCTAAAAATTAATAACAATTTGGAAAGAGCGGGTCTTCCTCTGATTACGTGCTTAATCGATTTCTAAGGGTGAATAGTAAATTTACTGCGAATTTGAACAAAATCGTTATTTGCTATCGGTAATGAGATAGAAAAACCATTTACTTGGACCTTAAAAAATTAATAATCATTTGGAAAGAGCGGGTCTTCCTCTGATCACTTGCTTAATCGATTCCTAAGGGTGAATAGTAAATTTACTGTCAATTTGAACGAAATCGTTCTTTGCTATCGGTCATGGATAAAAAAACCATTTACTTGGAGCTTCAAAAATTAATAACAATTTGGAAAGAGCGGGTCTTCCTTTGATTACTTGCTGAATGGATTTCTAAGGATAAATAGTGAATGTAATGTGAGTTTGAACAAAATCGTTCTTTACTATCGGTCATGAGATAGAAAAACTATTTACTTGAAGCTCGAAAAATTAATAACAATTTGGAAAGAGCGGGTCTTCCCCTGATTACTCGCTTAATCGATTTCTAAGGGTGAATAGTAAATTTACTGTGAATTTGAACAAAATCGTTCTTTGCTATCGGTCATGAGATAGAAAAACCACTTACTTGGACCTTAAAAAATTAATAACAATTTGGAACGAGCGGGTCTTCCTCTGATCACTTGCTCAATCGATTCCTAAGGGTGAAGAGTAAATTTACTGTGGTTTTGAACAAAATCGTTCTTTGCTATCGGTCATGGACAGAAAAACCATTTACTTGGATATTCAAAAATTAATAACAACATGGAAAGAGCGGGTCTTCCTTTGATTAGTTGCTGAATCGATTTTTGAGGATAAATAGTCAATGTAATGTGAGTTTGAACAAAATCGTTCTTTACTATCGGTCATGAGATAGAAAAACTATTTACTTGAAGCTATAAAAATTAATAACAATTTGGAAATAGCGGGTCTTCCTCAGATTCCTTGCTTAATCCATTTCTAAGGGTGAATAGTCAATTTACTGTGATTTTGAACGAAATCGTTCTTTGCTATTGGTCATGAGATAGAAAAACCATTTACATGGACTTTAAAAAATTAATAACAATTTGAAAAAAGCGGGTCTTCCTCTGATTACTTGCTTAATAGATTTCTAAGGGTGAACAGTAAATTAATGTGAATTTGAACAAAATCGTTCTTTGCTATCGGTCATGGATAGAAAAACCATTTACGTGGAGCTTCAAAAATGAATAACAATTTGGAAAGAGCGGGTCTTCCTTTGATCACTCGCTTAATCGATTCCTAAGGGTGAATAGTAAATTTACTGTGGATTTCAACAAAATCGTTCTTTGCTAGCGGTCATGGATAGAAAATCCATTTACTTGGAGCTTCAAAAATTAATAACAATTTGGAAAGAGCGGGTCTTCCTTTGATTACTTGCTGAATCGATTTCTAATGGTAAATAGTAAATGTAATGTGAATTTGAACAAAATCGTTCTTTGCTAGCGGTCATGGATAGAAAATCCATTTACTTGGAGCTTCAAAAATTAATAACAACATGGAAAGAGCGGGTCTTCCTTTGATTAGTCGCTGAATCGATTTTTGAGGATAAATAGTGAATGTAATGTGAATTTGAACAAAAATGTTCTTTGCTATCGGTCATGAGATAGAAAAACCATTTACTTGGACCTTAAAAAATTAATAACAATTTGGAACGAGCGGGTCTTCCTCTGATCACTTGCTCAATCGATTCCTAAGGGTGAAGAGTAAATTTACTGTGGTTTTGAACAAAATCGTTCTTTGCTATCGGTCATGGACAGAAAAACCATTTACTTGGATCTTCAAAAATTAATAACAACATGGAAAGAGCGGGTCTTCCTTTGATTAGTTGCTGAATCGATTTTTGAGGATAAATAGTGAATGTAATGTGAATTTGAACAAAATTGTTCTTTGCTATCGGTCATGAGATAGAAAAACCATTTACTTGGACCTTAAAAAATTAATAACAATTTGGAACGAGCGGGTCTTCCTCTGATCACTTGCTCAATCGATTCCTAAGGGTGAAGAGTAAATTTACTGTGGTTTTGAACAAAATCGTTCTTTGCTATCGGTCATGGTCAGAAAAACCATTTACTTGGATCTTCAAAAATTAATAACATCATGGAAAGAGCGGGTCTTCCTTTGATTAGTTGCTGAATCGATTTTTGAGGATAAATAGTGAATGTAATGTGAGTTTGAACAAAATCGTTATTTACTATCGGTCATGAAATAGAAAAACTATTTACTTGAAGCTATAAAAATTAATAACAATTTGGAAAGAGCCGGTCTTCCTCTGATTACTTGCTTAATCGATTTCTAAGGGTGAATAATCAATTTACTGTGAATTTGAACGAAATCGTTCTTTGCTATTGGTCATGAGATAGAAAAACCATTTACTTGGACCTTAAAAAATTAATAACAATTTGGAAAGAGCGGGTCTTCCTCTGATCACTTGCTTAATCGATTCCTAAGGGTGAATAGTAAATTTACTGTGAATTTGAACGAAATCGTTCTTTGCTATCGGTCATGGATAAAAAAACCATTTACTTGGAGCTTCAAAAATTAATAACAATTTGGAAAGAGCGGGTCTTCCTTTGATTACTTGCTGAATGGATTTCTAAGGATAAATAGTGAATGTAATGTGAGTTTGAACAAAATCGTTCTTTACTATCGGTCATGAGATAGAAAAACTATTTACTTGAAGCTCGAAAAATTAATAACAATTTGGAAAGAGCGGGTCTTCCCCTGATTACTCGCTTAATCGATTTCTAAGGGTGAATAGTATATTTACTGTGAATTTGAACAAAATCGTTCTTTGCTATCGGTCATGAGATGGACAAACCATTTACTTGGACCTTAAAAAATTAATAACAATTTGGAACGAGCGGGTCTTCCTTTGATCACTTGCTCAATCGATTCCTAAGGGTGAAGAGTAAATTTACTGTGGTTTTGAACAAAATCGTTCTTTGCTATCGGTCATGGACAGAAAAACCATTTACTTGGATCTTCAAAAATTAATAACAACATGGAAAGAGCGGGTCTTCCTTTGATTAGTTGCTGAATCGATTTTTGAGGATAAATAGTGAATGTAATGTGAATTTGAACAAAAATGTTCTTTGCTATCGGTCATGAGATAGAAAAACCATTTACTTGGACCTTAAAAAATTAATAACAATTTGGAACGAGCGGGTCTTCCTCTGATCACTTGCTCAATCGATTCCTAAGGGTGAAGAGTAAATTTACTGTGGTTTTGAACAAAATCGTTCTTTGCTATCGGTCATGGACAGAAAAACCATTTACTTGGATCTTCAAAAATTAATAACAACATGGAAAGAGCGGGTCTTCCTTTGATTAGTTGCTGAATCGATTTTTGAGGATAAATAGTGAATGTAATGTGAGTTTGAACAAAATCGTTATTTACTATCGGTCATGAAATAGAAAAACTATTTACTTGAAGCTATAAAAATTAATAACAATTTGGAAATAGCGGGTCTTCCTCAGATTACTTTCTTAATCCATTTCTAAGTTTGAATAGTCAATTTACTGTGAATTTGAACGAAATCGTTCTTTGCTATTGGTCATGAGATAGAAAAACCATTTACATGGACTTTAAAAAATTAATAACAATTTGGAAAAAGCGGGTCTTCCTTTGATTAGTTGCTGAATCGATTTTTGAGGATAAATAGTGAATGTAATGTGAATTTGAACAAAAATGTTCTTTGCTATCGGTCATGAGATAGAAAAACCATTTACTTGGACCTTACAAAATTAATAACAATTTGGAACCAGCGGGTCTTCCTCTGATCACTTGCTCAATCGATTCCTAAGGGTGAAGAGTAAATTTACTGTGGTTTTGAACAAAATCGTTCTTTGCTATCGGTCATGGACAGAAAAACCATTTACTTGGATCTTCAAAAATTAATAACAACATGGAAAGAGCGGGTCTTCCTTTGATTAGTTGCTGAATCGATTTTTGAGGATAAATAGTGAATGTAATGTGAGTTTGAACAAAATCGTTATTTACTATCGGTCATGAAATAGAAAAACTATTTACTTGAAGCTATAAAAATTAATAACAATTTGGAAATGGCGGGTCTTCCTCAGATTACTTGCTTAATCCATTTCTAAGTTTGAATAGTCAATTTACTGTGAATTTGAACGAAATCGTTCTTTGCTATCGGTCATGAGATAGAAAAACCATTTACATGGACCTTAAAAAATTAATAACAATTTGGAATGAGCGGGTCTTCTTCTAATCACTTGCTTAATCGATTCCTAAGGGTGAATAGTAATTTTACTGTGGATTTGAACAAAATCGTTCTTTGCTATCGGTCATGTGATAGAAAAACCATTTACTTGGAGCTTCAAAAATTAATAATAATTTGGAAATATCGGGTCTTCCTTTGATTACTCGCTGAATCGATTTCTAAGGGTAAATAGTAAATGTAATGTGAATTTGAACAAAATCGTTGTTTGCTATCGGTCATCAGATAGAAGAACAATTTACTTGGACCTTAAAAAATTAATAACAATTTGGAAAGAGCGGGTCTTCCTCTGATCACTTGCTTAATCGATTCCTAAGGGTGAATAATAAATTTAATGTGCATTTGAGCACAATCGTTCTTTGCTATCGGTAGTTGCTATGGATAAAAAAACCATTTACTTGGAACTTCAAAAATTAATATCAATTTGGAAAGAGCGGGTCTTCCTTTGATTACTTGCTGAATGGATTTCTAAGGATAAATAGTGAATGTAATGTGAGTTTGAACAAAATCGTTCTTTACTATCGGTCATGAGATAGAAAAACTATTTACTTGAAGCTCTAAAAATTAATAACAATTTGGAAAGAGCGGGTCTTCCCCTGATTACTCGCTTAATCGATTTCTAAGGGTGAATAGTAAATTTACTGTGAATTTGAACAAAATCGTTCTTTGCTATCGGTCATGAGATAGAAAAACCATTTACTTGGACCTTAAAAAATTAATAACAATTTGGAACGAGCGGGTCTTCCTCTGATCACTTGCTCAATCAATTCCTAAGGGTGAAGAGTAAATTTACTGTGGTTTTGAACAAAATCGTTCTTTGCTATCGGTCATGGACAGAAAAACCATTTACTTGGATCTTCAAAAATTAATAACAACATGGAAAGAGCGGGTCTTCCTTTGATTAGTTGCTGAATCGATTTTTGAGGATAAATAGTGAATGTAATGTGAGTTTGAACAAAATCGTTCTTTACTATCGGTCATTAGACAGAAAAACTATTTACTAGAAGCTATAAAAATTAATAACAATTTGGAAATAGCGGGTCTTCCTCAGATTACTTGCTTAATCCATTTCTAAGGGTGAATAGTAAATTTACTGTGAATTTGAACAAAATCGTTCTTTGCTATCGGTCATGAGATGGACAAACCATTTACTTGGAACTTAAAAAATTAATAACAATTTGGAACGAGCGGGTCTTCCTCTGATCACTTGCTCAATCGATTCCTAAGGGTGAAGAGTAAATTTACTGTGGTTTTGAACAAAATCGTTCTTTGCTATCGGTCATGGACAGAAAAACCATTTACTTGGATCTTCAAAAATTAATAACAACATGGAAAGAGAGGGTCTTCCTTGGATTAGTTGCTGAATCGATTTTTGAGGATAAATAGTGAATGTAATGTGAATTTGAACAAAAATGTTCTTTGCTATCGGTCATGAGATAGAAAAACCATTTACTTGGACCTTAAAAAATTAATAACAATTTGGAACGAGCGGGTCTTCCTCTGATCACTTGCTCAATCGATTCCTAAGGGTGAAGAGTAAATTTACTGTGGTTTTGAACAAAATCGTTCTTTGCTATCGGTCATGGACAGAAAAACCATTTACTTGGATCTTCAAAAATTAATAACAACATGGAAAGAGCGGGTCTTCCTTTGATTAGTTGCTGAATCGATTTTTGAGGATAAATAGTGAATGTAATGTGAGTTTGAACAAAATCGTTATTTACTATCGGTCATGAAATAGAAAAACTATTTACTTGAAGCTATAAAAATTAATAACAATTTGGAAATGGCGGGTCTTCCTCAGATTACTTGCTTAATCCATTTCTAAGTTTGAATAGTCAATTTACTGTGAATTTGAACGAAATCGTTCTTTGCTATCGGTCATGAGATAGAAAAACCATTTACATGGACCTTAAAAAATTAATAACAATTTGGAAAGAGCGGGTCTTCCTCTGATCACTTGCTTAATCGATTCCTAACGGTGCATAGTAAATTTACTGTGAATTTGAACAAAATCGTTCTTTGCTATCGGTCATGAGATAAAAAAAATATTTACTTGAAGCTCTAAAAATTAATAACAATTTGCAAAGAGCGGGTCTTCCTCTGATTACTTGCTTAATCGATTTCTAAGGGTGAATAGTAAATTTACTGTGAATTTGAACAAAATCGTTCTTTGCTATTGGTCTTGAGATAGAAAAACCCTTTACTTGGACCTTAAAAAATTAATAACAATTTGGAATGAGCGGGTCTTCTTCTAATCACTTGCTTAATCGATTCCTAAGGGTGAATAGTAATTTCCCTGTGGATTTGAACAAAATCGTTCTTTGCTATCGGTCATGTGATAGAAAAACCATTTACTTGGAGCTTCAAAAATTAATAATAATTTGGAAATATCGGGTCTTCCTTTGATTACTCGCTGAATCGATTTCTAAGGGTAAATAGTAAATGTAATGTGAATTTGAACAAAATCGTTGTTTGCTATCGGTCATCAGATAGAAGAACAATTTACTTGGACCTTAAAAAATTAATAACAATTTGGAAAGAGCGGGTCTTCCTCTGATCACTTGCTTAATCGATTCCTAAGGGTGAATAATAAATTTAATGTGCATTTGAGCAAAATCGTTCTTTGCTATCGGTAGTTGCTATGGATAAAAAAACCATTTACTTGGAACTTCAAAAATTAATATCAATTTGGAAAGAGCGGGTCTTCCTTTGATTACTTGCTGAATGGATTTCTAAGGATAAATAGTGAATGTAATGTGAGTTTGAACAAAATCGTTCTTTACTATCGGTCATGAGATAGAAAAACTATTTACTTGAAGCTCTAAAAATTAATAACAATTTGGAAAGAGCGCGTCTTCCCCTGATTACTCGCTTAATCGATTTCTAAGGGTGAATAGTAAATTTACTGTGAATTTGAACAAAATCGTTCTTTGCTATCGGTCATGAGATAGAAAAACCATTTACTTGGACCTTAAAAAATTAATAACAATTTGGAACGAGCGGGTCTTCCTCTGATCACTTGCTCAATCAATTCCTAAGGGTGAAGAGTAAATTTACTGTGGTTTTGAACAAAATCGTTCTTTGCTATCGGTCATGGACAGAAAAACCATTTACTTGGATCTTCAAAAATTAATAACAACATGGAAAGAGCGGGTCTTCCTTTGATTAGTTGCTGAATCGATTTTTGAGGATAAATAGTGAATGTAATGTGAGTTTGAACAAAATCGTTCTTTACTATCGGTCATTAGACAGAAAAACTATTTACTAGAAGCTATAAAAATTAATAACAATTTGGAAATAGCGGGTCTTCCTCAGATTACTTGCTTAATCCATTTCTAAGGGTGAATAGTCAATTTACTGTGAATTTGAACGAAATTGTTCTTTGCTATTGGTCATGAGATAGAAAAACCATTTACATGGACTTTAAAAAATTAATAACAATTTGCAAAGATCGGGTCTTACTTTGATTACTTGCTGAATCGATTTCTAAGGGTAAATAGTAAATGTAATGTGAATTTGAACAAAATCGTTCTTTGCTATCGATCATAAGATAGAAGAACAATTTACTTGGACCTTAAAAAATTAATAACAATTTGGAAAGAGCGGGTCTTCCTCTGATCACTTGCTTAATCGATTCCTAAGGGTGAATGGTAAATTTACTGTGGATTTGAACAAAATCGTTCTTTGCTATCGGTAGTTGCTATGGATAGAAAAACCATTTACTGGGAACTTCAAAAATTAATAACAATTTGGAAAGAGCGGGTCTTCCTCTGATTACTTGCTTAATCGATTTCTAAGGGTAAATAGTAAATTTACTGTGAATTGGAACAAAATCGTTCTTTGCTATTGGTCTTGAGATCGAAAAACCATTTACTTGGACCTTAAAAAATTAATAACAATTTGGAATGAGCGGGTCTTCTTCTAATCACTTGCTTAATCGATTCCTAAGGGTGAATAGTAATTTTACTGTGGATTTGAACAAAATCGTTCTTTGCTATCGGTCATCTGATAGAAAAACCATTTACTTGGAGCTTCAAAAATTAATAATAATTTGGAAATATCGGGTGTTCCTTTGATTACTTGCTGAATCGATTTCTAAGGGTAAATAGTAAATGTAATGTGAATTTGAACAAAATCGTTGTTTGCTATCGGTCATCAGATAGAAGAACAATTTACTTGGACCTTAAAAAATTAATAAGAATTTGGAAACAGCGGGTCTTCCTCTGATCACTTGCTTAATCGATTCCTAAGGGTGAATAGTAAATTTACTGTGCATTTGAACAAAATCGTTCTTTGCTATCGGTAGTTGCTATGGATAGAAAAACCATTTACTTGGAACTCCAAAAATTAATATCAATTTGGAAAGAGCGGGTCTTCCTTTGATTACTTGCTGAATCGATTTCTAAGGATAAATAGTGAATGTAATGTGAGTTTGAACAAAATCGTTCTTTACTATCGGTCATGAGATACAAAAACTATTTACTTGAAGCTCTAAAAATTAATAACAATTTGGAAAGAGCGGGTCTTCCCCTGATTACTCGCTTAATCGATTTCTAAGGGTGAATAGTAAATTTACTGTGAATTTGAACAAAATCGTTCTTTGCTATCGGTCATGAGATAGAAAAACCATTTAATTGGACCTTAAAAAATTAATAACAATTTGGAACGAGCGGGTCTTCCTCTGATCACTTGCTCAATCGATTCCTAAGGGTGAAGAGTAAATTTACTGTGGTTTTGAACAAAATCGTTCTTTGCTATCGGCCATGGACAGAAAAACCATTTACTTGGATCTTCAAAAATTAATAACAACATGGAAAGAGCGGGTCTTCCTTTGATTAGTTGCTGAATCGATTTTTGAGGATAAATAGTCAATGTAATGTGAGTTTGAACAAAATCGTTCTTTACTATCGGTCATGAGATAGAAAAACTATTTACTTGAAGCTATAAAAATTAATAACAATTTGGAAATAGCGGGTCTTCCTCAGATTCCTTGCTTAATCCATTTCTAAGGGTGAATAGTCAATTTACTGTGATTTTGAACGAAATCGTTATTTGCTATTGGTCATGAGATAGAAAAACCATTTACATAGACTTTAAAAAATTAATAACAATTTTGAAAAAGCGGGTCTTCCTCTGATTACTTGCTTAATAGATTTCTAAGGGTGAATAGTAAATTTACTGTGAATTTGAACAAAATCGTTCTTTGCTATTGGTCATGAGATAGAAAAACCATTTACTTGGACCTTCAAAAATTAATAACAATTCGGAAAGAGCGGGTCTTCCTCTGATTACTTGCTTAATAGATTTCTAAGGGTGAACAGTAAATTAATGTGAATTTGAACAAAATCGTTCTTTGCTATCGGTCATGGATAGAAAAACCATTTACGTGGAGCTTCAAAAATGAATAACAATTTGGAAAGAGCGGGTCTTCCTTTCATCACTTGCTTAATCGATTCCTAAGGGTGAGTAGTAAATTTACTGTGGATTTCAACAAAATCGTTCTTTGCTAGCGGTCATGGATAGAAAATCCATTTACTTGGAGCTTCAAAAATTAATAACAATTTGGAAAGAGCGGGTCTTCCTTTGATTACTTGCTGAATCGATTTCTAATGGTAAATAGTAAATGTAATGTGAATTTGAACAAAATCGTTCTTTGCTATCGGTCATGGACAGAAAAACCATTTACTTGGATCTTCAAAAATTAATAACAACATGGAAAGAGCGGGTCTTCCTTTGATTAGTTGCTGAATCGATTTTTGAGGATAAATAGTGAATGTAATGTGAATTTGAACAAAATTGTTCTTTGCTATCGGTCATGAGATAGAAAAACCATTTACTTGGACCTTAAAAAATTAATAACAATTTGGTACGAGCGGGTCTTCCTCTGATCACTTGCTCAATCGATTCCTAAGGGTGAAGAGTAAATTTACTGTGGTTTTGAACAAAATCGTTCTTTGCTATCGGTCATGGTCAGAAAAACCATTTACTTGGATCTTCAAAAATTAATAACATCATGGAAAGAGCGGGTCTTCCTTTGATTAGTTGCTGAATCGATTTTTGAGGATAAATAGTGAATGTAATGTGAGTTTGAACAAAATCGTTATTTACTATCGGTCATGAAATAGAAAAACTATTTACTTGAAGCTATAAAAATTAATAACAATTTGGAAAGAGCCGGTCTTCCTCTGATTACTTGCTTAATCGATTTCTAAGGGTGAATAATCAATTTACTGTGAATTTGAACGAAATCGTTCTTTGCTATTGGTCATGAGATAGAAAAACCATTTACTTGGACCTTAAAAAATTAATAACAATTTGGAAAGAGCGGGTCTTCCTCTGATCACTTGCTTAATCGATTCCTAAGGGTGAATAGTAAATTTACTGTGAATTTGAACGAAATCGTTCTTTGCTATCGGTCATGGATAAAAAAACCATTTACTTGGAGCTTCAAAAATTAATAACAATTTGGAAAGAGCGGGTCTTCCTTTGATTACTTGCTGAATGGATTTCTAAGGATAAATAGTGAATGTAATGTGAGTTTGAACAAAATCGTTCTTTACTATCGGTCATGAGATAGAAAAACTATTTACTTGAAGCTCGAAAAATTAATAACAATTTGGAAAGAGCGGGTCTTCCCCTGATTACTCGCTTAATCGATTTCTAAGGGTGAATAGTAAATTTACTGTGAATTTGAACAAAATCGTTCTTTGCTATCGGTCATGAGATGGACAAACCATTTACTTGGACCTTAAAAAATTAATAACAATTTGGAACGAGCGGGTCTTCCTCTGATCACTTGCTCAATCGATTCCTAAGGGTGAAGAGTAAATTTACTGTGGTTTTGAACAAAATCGTTCTTTGCTATCGGTCATGGACAGAAAATCCATTTACTTGGATCTTCAAAAATTAATAACAACATGGAAAGAGCGGGTCTTCCTTTGATTAGTTGCTGAATCGATTTTTGAGGATAAATAGTGAATGTAATGTGAATTTGAACAAAAATGTTCTTTGCTATCGGTCATGAGATAGAAAAACCATTTACTTGGACCTTAAAAAATTAATAACAATTTGGAACAAGCGGGTCTTCCTCTGATCACTTGCTCAATCGATTCCTAAGGGTGAAGAGTAAATTTACTGTGGTTTTGAACAAAATCGTTCTTTGCTATCGGTCATGGACAGAAAAACCATTTACTTGGATCTTCAAAAATTAATAACAACATGGAAAGAGCGGGTCTTCCTTTGATTAGTTGCTGAATCGATTTTTGAGAATAAATAGTGAATGTAATGTGAGTTTGAACAAAATCGTTATTTACTATCGGTCATGAAATAGAAAAACTATTTACTTGAAGCTATAAAAATTAATAACAATTTGGAAATAGCGGGTCTTCCTCAGATTACTTTCTTAATCCATTTCTAAGTTTGAATAGTCAATTTACTGTGAATTTGAACGAAATCGTTCTTTGCTATTGGTCATGAGATAGAAAAACCATTTACATGGACTTTAAAAAATTAATAACAATTTGGAAAAAGCGGGTCTTCCTTTGATTAGTTGCTGAATCGATTTTTGAGGATAAATAGTGAATGTAATGTGAATTTGAACAAAAATGTTCTTTGCTATCGGTCATGAGATAGAAAAACCATTTACTTGGACCTTAAAAAATTAATAACAATTTGGAACGAGCGGGTCTTCCTCTGATCACTTGCTCAATCGATTCCTAAGGGTGAAGAGTAAATTTACTGTGGTTTTGAACAAAATCGTTCTTTGCTATCGGTCATGGACAGAAAAACCATTTACTTGGATCTTCAAAAATTAATAACAACATGGAAAGAGCGGGTCTTCCTTTGATTAGTTGCTGAATCGATTTTTGAGGATAAATAGTGAATGTAATGTTAGTTTGAACAAAATCGTTATTTACTATCGGTCATGAAATAGAAAAACTATTTACTTGAAGCTATAAAAATTAATAACAATTTGGAAATGGCGGGTCTTCCTCAGATTACTTGCTTAATCCATTTCTAAGTTTGAATAGTCAATTTACTGTGAATTTGAACGAAATCGTTCTTTGCTATCGGTCATGAGATAGAAAAACCATTTACATGGACCTTAAAAAATTAATAACAATTTGGAAAGAGCGGGTCTTCCTCTGATCACTTGCTTAATCGATTCCTAACGGTGCATAGTAAATTTACTGTGAATTTGAACAAAATCGTTCTTTGGTATCGGTCATGAGATAAAAAAAATATTTACTTGAAGCTCTAAAAATTAATAACAATTTGCAAAGAGCGGGTCTTCCTCTGATTACTTGCTTAATCGATTTCTAAGGGTGAACAGTAAATTTACTGTGAATTTGAACAAAATCGTTCTTTGCTATTGGTCTTGAGATAGAAAAACCCTTTACTTGGACCTTAAAAAATTAATAACAATTTGGAATGAGCGGGTCTTCTTCTAATCACTTGCTTAATCGATTCCTAAGGGTGAATAGTAATTTTACAGTGGATTTGAACAAAATCGTTCTTTGCTATCGGTCATGTGATAGAAAAACCATTTACTTGGAGCTTCAAAAATTAATAATAACTTGGAAATATCGGGTCTTCCTTTGATTACTCGCTGAATCGATTTCTAAGGGTAAATAGTAAATGTAATGTGAATTTGAACAAAATCGTTGTTTGCTATCGGTCATCAGATAGAAGAACAATTTACTTGGACCTTAAAAAATTAATAACAATTTGGAAAGAGCGGGTCTTCCTCTGATCACTTGCTTAATCGATTCCTAAGGGTGAATAATAAATTTAATGTGCATTTGAGCACAATCGTTCTTTGCTATCGGTAGTTGCTATGGATAAAAAACCATTTACTTGGAACTTCAAAAATTAATATCAATTTGGAAAGAGCGGGTCTTCCTTTGATTACTTGCTGAATGGATTTCTAAGGATAAATAGTGAATGTAATGTGAGTTTGAACAAAATCGTTCTTTACTATCGGTCATTAGACAGAAAAACTATTTACTAGAAGCTATAAAAATTAATAACAATTTGGAAATAGCGGGTCTTCCTCAGATTACTTGCTTAATCCATTTCTAAGGGTGAATAGTAAATTTACTGTGAATTTGAACAAAATCGTTCTTTGCTATCGGTCATGAGATGGACAAACCATTTACTTGGAACTTAAAAAATTAATAACAATTTGGAACGAGCGGGTCTTCCTCTGATCACTTGCTCAATCGATTCCTAAGGGTGAAGAGTAAATTTACTGTGGTTTTGAACAAAATCGTTCTTTGCTATCGGTCATGGACAGAAAAACCATTTACTTGGATCTTCAAAAATTAATAACAACATGGAAAGAGAGGGTCTTCCTTTGATTAGTTGCTGAATCGATTTTTGAGGATAAATAGTGAATGTAATGTGAATTTGAACAAAAATGTTCTTTGCTATCGGTCATGAGATAGAAAAACCATTTACTTGGACCTTAAAAAATTAATAACAATTTGGAACGAGCGGGTCTTCCTCTGATCACTTGCTCAATTGATTCCTAAGGGTGAAGAGTAAATTTACTGTGGTTTTGAACAAAATCGTTCTTTGCTATCGGTCATGGACAGAAAAACCATTTACTTGGATCTTCAAAAATTAATAACAACATGGAAAGAGCGGGTCTTCCTTTGATTAGTTGCTGAATCGATTTTTGAGGATAAATAGTGAATGTAATGTGAGTTTGAACAAAATCGTTATTTACTATCGGTCATGAAATAGAAAAACTATTTACTTGAAGATATAAAAATTAATAACAATTTGGAAATGGCGGGTCTTCCTCAGATTACTTGCTTAATCCATTTCTAAGTTTGAATAGTCAATTTACTGTGAATTTGAACGAAATCGTTCTTTGCTATCGGTCATGAGATAGAAAAACCATTTACATGGACCTTAAAAAATTAATAACAATTTGGAAAGAGCGGGTCTTCCTCTGATCACTTGCTTAATCGATTCCTAACGGTGCATAGTAAATTTACTGTGAATTTGAACAAAATCGTTCTTTGCTATCGGTCATGAGATAAAAAAAATATTTACTTGAAGCTCTAAAAATTAATAACAATTTGCAAAGAGCGGGTCTTCCTCTGATTACTTGCTTAATCGATTTCTAAGGGTGAATAGTAAATTTACTGTGAATTTGAACAAAATCGTTCTTTGCTATTAATCTTGAGATAGAAAAACCCTTTACTTGGACCTTAAAAAATTAATAACAATTTGGAATGAGCGGGTCTTCTTCTAATCACTTGCTTAATCGATTCCTAAGGGTGAATAGTAATTTTACTGTGGATTTGAACAAAATCGTTCTTTGCTATCGGTCATGTGATAGAAAAACCATTCACTTGGAGCTTCAAAAATTAATAATAATTTGGAAATATCGGGTCTTCCTTTGATTACTCGCTGAATCGATTTCTAAGGGTAAATAGTAAATGTAATGTGAATTTGAACAAAATCGTTGTTTGCTATCGGTCATCAGATAGATGAACAATTTACTTGGACCTTAAAAAATTAATAACAATTTGGAAAGAGCGGGTCTTCCTCTGATCACTTGCTTAATCGATTCCTAAGGGTGAATAATAAATTTAATGTGCATTTGAGCAAAATCGTTCTTTGCTATCGGTAGTTGCTATGGATAAAAAACCATTTACTTGGAACTTCAAAAATTAATATCAATTTGGAAAGAGCGGGTCTTCCTTTGATTACTTGCTGAATGGATTTCTAAGGATAAATAGTGAATGTAATGTGAGTTTGAACAAAATCGTTCTTTACTATCGGTCATGAGATAGAAAAACTATTTACTTGAATCTCTAAAAATGAATAACAATTTGGAAAGAGCGGGTCTTCCCCTGATTACTTGCTTAATCGATTCCTAAGCGTGAATAGTTAATTTACTGTGAATTTGAACAAAATCGTTCTTTGCCATCGGTCATGGATAAAAAAACCATTTACTTGGAGATTCAAAAATTAATAACAATTTGGAAAGAGCGTGTCTTCCTTTGATTACTTGCTGAATCAATTTCTAAGGATAAATAGTGAATGTAAAATGAGTTTGAACAAAATCGTTCTTTGCCATCGGTCATGAGATAGGAAAATTATTTACTTGAAGCTCTAAAAATTAATAACAATTTGGAAAGAGCGGGTCTTCCTCTGATTACGTGCTTAATCGATTTCTAAGGGTGAATAGTAAATTTACTGCGAATTTGAACAAAATCGTTATTTGCTATCGGTAATGAGATAGAAAAACCATTTACTTGGACCTTAAAAAATTAATAATCATTTGGAAAGAGCGGGTCTTCCTCTGATCACTTGCTTAATCGATTCCTAAGGGTGAATAGTAAATTTACTGTCAATTTGAACGAAATCGTTCTTTGCTATCGGTCATGGATAAAAAAACCATTTACTTGGAGCTTCAAAAATTAATAACAATTTGGAAAGAGCGGGTCTTCCTTTGATTACTTGCTGAATGGATTTCTAAGGATAAATAGTGAATGTAATGTGAGTTTGAACAAAATCGTTCTTTACTATCGGTCATGAAATAGAAAAACTATTTACTTGAAGCTATAAAAATTAATAACAATTTGGAAATGGCGGGTCTTCCTCAGATTACTTGCTTAATCCATTTCTAAGTTTGAATAGTCAATTTACTGTGAATTTGAACGAAATCGTTCTTTGCTATCGGTCATGAGATAGAAAAACCATTTACATGGACCTTAAAAAATTAATAACAATTTGGAAAGAGCGGGTCTTCCTCTGATCACTTGCTTAATCGATTCCTAAGGGTGAAGAGTAAATTTACTGTGGTTTTGAACAAAATCGTTCTTTGCTATCGGTCATGGACAGAAAAACCATTTACTTGGATCTTCAAAAATTAATAACAACATGGAAAGAGCGGGTCTTCCTTTGATTAGTTGCTGAATCGATTTTTGAGGATAAATAGTCAATGTAATGTGAGTTTGAACAAAATCGTTCTTTACTATCGGTCATGAGATAGAAAAACTATTTACTTGAAGCTATAAAAATTAATAACAATTTGGAAATAGCGGGTCTTCCTCAGATTCCTTGCTTAATCCATTTCTAAGGGTGAATAGTCAATTTACTGTGATTTTGAACGAAATCGTTCTTTGCTATTGGTCATGAGATAGAAAAACCATTTACATGGACTTTAAAAAATTAATAACAATTTGGAAAAAGCGGGTCTTCCTCTGATTACTTGCTTAATAGATTTCTAAGGGTGAATAGTAAATTTACTGTGAATTTGAACAAAATCGTTCTTTGCTATTGGTCATGAGATAGAAAAACCATTTACTTGGACCTTCAAAAATTAATAACAATTCGGAAAGAGCGGGTCTTCCTCTGATTACTTGCTTAATAGATTTCTAAGGGTGAACAGTAAATTAATGTGAATTTGAACAAAATCGTTCTTTGCTATCGGTCATGGATAGAAAAACCATTTACGTGGAGCTTCAAAAATGAATAACAATTTGGAAAGAGCGGGTCTTCCTTTGATCACTTGCTTAATCGATTCCTAAGGGTGAATAGTAAATTTACTGTGGATTTCAACAAAATCGTTCTTTGCTAGCGGTCATGGATAGAAAATCCATTTACTTGGAGCTTCAAAAATTAATAACAATTTGGAAAGAGCGGGTCTTCCTTTGATTACTTGCTGAATCGATTTCTAATGGTAAATAGTAAATGTAATGTGAATTTGAACAAAATCGTTCTTTGCTGTCGGTCATGGACAGAAAAACCATTTACTTGGATCTTCAAAAATTAATAACAACATGGAAAGAGCGGGTCTTCCTTTGATTAGTTGCTGAATCGATTTTTGAGGATAAATAGTGAATGTAATGTGAATTTGAACAAAATTGTTCTTTGCTATCGGTCATGAGATAGAAAAACCATTTACTTGGACCTTAAAAAATTAATAACAATTTGGAACGAGCGGGTCTTCCTCTGATCACTTGCTCAATCGATTCCTAAGGGTGAAGAGTAAATTTACTGTGGTTTTGAACAAAATCGTTCTTTGCTATCGGTCATGGTCAGAAAAACCATTTATTGGATCTTCAAAAATTAATAACATCATGGAAAGAGCGGGTCTTCCTTTGATTAGTTGCTGAATCGATTTTTGAGGATAAATAGTGAATGTAATGTGAGTTTGAACAAAATCGTTATTTACTATCGGTCATGAAATAGAAAAACTATTTACTTGAAGCTATAAAAATTAATAACAATTTGGAAAGAGCCGGTCTTCCTCTGATTACTTGCTTAATCGATTTCTAAGGGTGAATAATCAATTTACTATGAATTTGAACGAAATCGTTCTTTGCTATTGGTCATGAGATAGAAAAACCATTTACTTGGACCTTAAAAAATTAATAACAATTTGGAAAGAGCGGGTCTTCCTCTGATCACTTGCTTAATCGATTCCTAAGGGTGAATAGTAAATTTACTGTGAATTTGAACGAAATCGTTCTTTGCTATCGGTCATGGATAAAAAAACCATTTACTTGGAGCTTCAAAAATTAATAACAATTTGGAAAGAGCGGGTCTTCCTTTGATTACTTGCTGAATGGATTTCTAAGCATAAATAGTGAATGTAATGTGAGTTTGAACAAAATCGTTCTTTACTATCGGTCATGAGATAGAAAAACTATTTACTTGAAGCTCGAAAAATTAATAACAATTTGGAAAGAGCGGGTCTTCCCCTGATTACTCGCTTAATCGATTTCTAAGGGTGATCAGTAAATTTACTGTGAATTTGAACAAAATCGTTCTTTGCTATCGGTCATGGACAGAAAAACCATTTACTTGGATCTTCAAAAATTAATAACAACATGGAAAGAGCGGGTCTTCCTTTGATTAGTTGCTGAATCGATTTTTGAGGATAAATAGTGAATGTAATGTGAATTTGAACAAAAATGTTCTTTGCTATCGGTCATGAGATAGAAAAACCATTTACTTGGACCTTAAAAAATTAATAACAATTTGGAACGAGCGGGTCTTCCTCTGATCACTTGCTCAATCGATTCCTAAGGGTGAAGAGTAAATTTACTGTGGTTTTGAACAAAATCGTTCTTTGCTATCGGTCATGGACAGAAAAACCATTTACTTGGATCTTCAAAAATTAATAACAACATGGAAAGAGCGGGTCTTCCTTTGATTAGTTGCTGAATCGATTTTTGAGGATAAATAGTGAATGTAATGTGAGTTTGAACAAAATCGTTATTTACTATCGGTCATGAAATAGAAAAACTATTTACTTGAAGCTATAAAAATTAATAACAATTTGGAAATAGCGGGTCTTCCTCAGATTACTTTCTTAATCCATTTCTAAGTTTGAATAGTCAATTTACTGTGAATTTGAACGAAATCGTTCTTTGCTATTGGTCATGAGATAGAAAAACCATTTACATGGACTTTAAAAAATTAATAACAATTTGGAAAAAGCGGGTCTTCCTTTGATTAGTTGCTGAATCGATTTTTGAGGATAAATAGTGAATGTAATGTGAATTTGAACAAAAATGTTCTTTGCTATCGGTCATGAGATAGAAAAACCATTTACTTGGACCTTAAAAAATTAATAACAATTTGGAACGAGCGGGTCTTCCTCTGATCACTTGCTCAATCGATTCCTAAGGGTGAAGAGTAAATTTACTGTGGTTTTGAACAAAATCGTTCTTTGCTATCGGTCATGGACAGAAAAACCATTTACTTGGATCTTCAAAAATTAATAACAACATGGAAAGAGCGGGTCTTCCTTTGATTAGTTGCTGAATCGATTTTTGAGGATAAATAGTGAATGTAATGTGAGTTTGAACAAAATCGTTATTTACTATCGGTCATGAAATAGAAAAACTATTTACTTGAAGCTATAAAAATTAATAACAATTTGGAAATGGCGGGTCTTCCTCAGATTACTTGCTTAATCCATTTCTAAGTTTGAATAGTCAATTTACTGTGAATTTGAACGAAATCGTTCTTTGCTATCGGTCATGAGATAGAAAAACCATTTACATGGACCTTAAAAAATTAATAACAATTTGGAAAGAGCGGGTCTTCCTCTGATCACTTGCTTAATCGATTCCTAACGGTGCATAGTAAATTTACTGTGAATTTGAACAAAATCGTTCTTTGCTATCGGTCATGAGATAAAAAAAATATTTACTTGAAGCTCTAAAAATTAATAACAATTTGCAAAGAGCGGGTCTTCCTCTGATTACTTGCTTAATCGATTTCTAAGGGTGAATAGTAAATTTACTGTGAATTTGAACAAAATCGTTCTTTGCTATTGGTCTTGAGATAGAAAAACCCTTTACTTGGACCTTAAAAAATTAATAACAATTTGGAATGAGCGGGTCTTCTTCTAATCACTTGCTTAATCGATTCCTAAGGGTGAATAGTAATTTTACTGTGGATTTGAACAAAATCGTTCTTTGCTATCGGTCATGTGATAGAAAAACCATTTACTTGGAGCTTCAAAAATTAATAATAATTTGGAAATATCGGGTCTTCCTTTGATTACTCGCTGAATCGATTTCTAAGGGTAAATAGTAAATGTAATGTGAATTTGAACAAAATCGTTGTTTGCTATCGGTCATCAGATAGAAGAACAATTTACTTGGACCTTAAAAAATTAATAACAATTTGGAAAGAGCGGGTCTTCCTCTGATCACTTGCTTAATCGATTCCTAAGGGTGAATAATAAATTTAATGTGCATTTGAGCAAAATCGTTCTTTGCTATCGGTAGTTGCTATGGATAAAAAACCATTTACTTGGAACTTCAAAAATTAATATCAATTTGGAAAGAGCGGGTCTTCCTTTGATTACTTGCTGAATCGATTTCTAAGGATAAATAGTGAATGTAATGTGAGTTTGAACAAAATCGTTCTTTACTATCGGTCATGAGATAGAAAAACTATTTACTTGAAGCTCTAAAAATTAATAACAATTTGGAAAGAGCGGGTCTTCCCCTGATTACTCGCTTAATCGATTTCTAAGGGTGAATAGTAAATTTACTGTGAATTTGAACAAAATCGTTCTTTGCTATCGGTCATGAGATAGAAAAACCATTTAATTGGACCTTAAAAAATTAATAACAATTTGGAACGAGCGGGTCTTCCTCTGATCACTTGCTCAATCGATTCCTAAGGGTGAAGAGTAAATTTACTGTGGTTTTGAACAAAATCGTTCTTTGCTATCGGCCATGGACAGAAAAACCATTTACTTGGATCTTCAAAAATTAATAACAACATGGAAAGAGCGGGTCTTCCTTTGATTAGTTGCTGAATCGATTTTTGAGGATAAATAGTCAATGTAATGTGAGTTTGAACAAAATCGTTCTTTACTATCGGTCATGAGATAGAAAAACTATTTACTTGAAGCTATAAAAATTAATAACAATTTGGAAATAGCGGGTCTTCCTCAGATTCCTTGCTTAATCCATTTCTAAGGGTGAATAGTCAATTTACTGTGATTTTGAACGAAATCGTTATTTGCTATTGGTCATGAGATAGAAAAAACATTTACATAGACTTTAAAAAATTAATAACAATTTTGAAAAAGCGGGTCTTCCTCTGATTACTTGCTTAATAGATTTCTAAGGGTGAATAGTAAATTTACTGTGAATTTGAACAAAATCGTTCTTTGCTATTGGTCATGAGATAGAAAAACCATTTACTTGGACCTTCAAAAATTAATAACAATTCGGAAAGAGCGGGTCTTCCTCTGATTACTTGCTTAATAGATTTCTAAGGGTGAACAGTAAATTAATGTGAATTTGAACAAAATCGTTCTTTGCTATCGGTCATGGATAGAAAAACCATTTACGTGGAGCTTCAAAAATGAATAACAATTTGGAAAGAGCGGGTCTTCCTTTCATCACTTGCTTAATCGATTCCTAAGGGTGAGTAGTAAATTTACTGTGGATTTCAACAAAATCGTTCTTTGCTAGCGGTCATGGATAGAAAATCCATTTACTTGGAGCTTCAAAAATTAATAACAATTTGGAAAGAGCGGGTCTTCCTTTGATTACTTGCTGAATCGATTTCTAATGGTAAATAGTAAATGTAATGTGAATTTGAACAAAATCGTTCTTTGCTATCGGTCATGGACAGAAAAACCATTTACTTGGATCTTCAAAAATTAATAACAACATGGAAAGAGCGGGTCTTCCTTTGATTAGTTGCTGAATCGATTTTTGAGGATAAATAGTGAATGTAATGTGAATTTGAACAAAATTGTTCTTTGCTATCGGTCATGAGATAGAAAAACCATTTACTTGGACCTTAAAAAATTAATAACAATTTGGTACGAGCGGGTCTTCCTCTGATCACTTGCTCAATCGATTCCTAAGGGTGAAGAGTAAATTTACTGTGGTTTTGAACAAAATCGTTCTTTGCTATCGGTCATGGTCAGAAAAACCATTTACTTGGATCTTCAAAAATTAATAACATCATGGAAAGAGCGGGTCTTCCTTTGATTAGTTGCTGAATCGATTTTTGAGGATAAATAGTGAATGTAATGTGAGTTTGAACAAAATCGTTATTTACTATCGGTCATGAAATAGAAAAACTATTTACTTGAAGCTATAAAAATTAATAACAATTTGGAAAGAGCCGGTCTTCCTCTGATTACTTGCTTAATCGATTTCTAAGGGTGAATAATCAATTTACTGTGAATTTGAACGAAATCGTTCTTTGCTATTGGTCATGAGATAGAAAAACCATTTACTTGGACCTTAAAAAATTAATAACAATTTGGAAAGAGCGGGTCTTCCTCTGATCACTTGCTTAATCGATTCCTAAGGGTGAATAGTAAATTTACTGTGAATTTGAACGAAATCGTTCTTTGCTATCGGTCATGGATAAAAAAACCATTTACTTGGAGCTTCAAAAATTAATAACAATTTGGAAAGAGCGGGTCTTCCTTTGATTACTTGCTGAATGGATTTCTAAGGATAAATAGTGAATGTAATGTGAGTTTGAACAAAATCGTTCTTTACTATCGGTCATGAGATAGAAAAACTATTTACTTGAAGCTCGAAAAATTAATAACAATTTGGAAAGAGCGGGTCTTCCCCTGATTACTCGCTTAATCGATTTCTAAGGGTGAATAGTAAATTTACTGTGAATTTGAACAAAATCGTTCTTTGCTATCGGTCATGAGATGGACAAACCATTTACTTGGACCTTAAAAAATTAATAACAATTTGGAACGAGCGGGTCTTCCTCTGATCACTTGCTCAATCGATTCCTAAGGGTGAAGAGTAAATTTACTGTGGTTTTGAACAAAATCGTTCTTTGCTATCGGTCATGGACAGAAAAACCATTTACTTGGATCTTCAAAAATTAATAACAACATGGAAAGAGCGGGTCTTCCTTTGATTAGTTGCTGAATCGATTTTTGAGGATAAATAGTGAATGTAATGTGAATTTGAACAAAAATGTTCTTTGCTATCGGTCATGAGATAGAAAAACCATTTACTTGGACCTTAAAAAATTAATAACAATTTGGAACAAGCGGGTCTTCCTCTGATCACTTGCTCAATCGATTCCTAAGGGTGAAGAGTAAATTTACTGTGGTTTTGAACAAAATCGTTCTTTGCTATCGGTCATGGACAGAAAAACCATTTACTTGGATCTTCAAAAATTAATAACAACATGGAAAGAGCGGGTCTTCCTTTGATTAGTTGCTGAATCGATTTTTGAGAATAAATAGTGAATGTAATGTGAGTTTGAACAAAATCGTTATTTACTATCGGTCATGAAATAGAAAAACTATTTACTTGAAGCTATAAAAATTAATAACAATTTGGAAATAGCGGGTCTTCCTCAGATTACTTTCTTAATCCATTTCTAAGTTTGAATAGTCAATTTACTGTGAATTTGAACGAAATCGTTCTTTGCTATTGGTCATGAGATAGAAAAACCATTTACATGGACTTTAAAAAATTAATAACAATTTGGAAAAAGCGGGTCTTCCTTTGATTAGTTGCTGAATCGATTTTTGAGGATAAATAGTGAATGTAATGTGAATTTGAACAAAAATGTTCTTTGCTATCGGTCATGAGATAGAAAAACCATTTACTTGGACCTTAAAAAATTAATAACAATTTGGAACGAGCGGGTCTTCCTCTGATCACTTGCTCAATCGATTCCTAAGGGTGAAGAGTAAATTTACTGTGGTTTTGAACAAAATCGTTCTTTGCTATCGGTCATGGACAGAAAAACCATTTACTTGGATCTTCAAAAATTAATAACAACATGGAAAGAGCGGGTCTTCCTTTGATTAGTTGCTGAATCGATTTTTGAGGATAAATAGTGAATGTAATGTGAGTTTGAACAAAATCGTTATTTACTATCGGTCATGAAATAGAAAAACTATTTACTTGAAGCTATAAAAATTAATAACAATTTGGAAATGGCGGGTCTTCCTCAGATTACTTGCTTAATCCATTTCTAAGTTTGAATAGTCAATTTACTGTGAATTTGAACGAAATCGTTCTTTGCTATCGGTCATGAGATAGAAAAACCATTTACATGGACCTTAAAAAATTAATAACAATTTGGAAAGAGCGGGTCTTCCTCTGATCACTTGCTTAATCGATTCCTAACGGTGCATAGTAAATTTACTGTGAATTTGAACAAAATCGTTCTTTGGTATCGGTCATGAGATAAAAAAAATATTTACTTGAAGCTCTAAAAATTAATAACAATTTGCAAAGAGCGGGTCTTCCTCTGATTACTTGCTTAATCGATTTCTAAGGGTGAACAGTAAATTTACTGTGAATTTGAACAAAATCGTTCTTTGCTATTGGTCTTGAGATAGAAAAACCCTTTACTTGGACCTTAAAAAATTAATAACAATTTGGAATGAGCGGGTCTTCTTCTAATCACTTGCTTAATCGATTCCTAAGGGTGAATAGTAATTTTACAGTGGATTTGAACAAAATCGTTCTTTGCTATCGGTCATGTGATAGAAAAACCATTTACTTGGAGCTTCAAAAATTAATAATAACTTGGAAATATCGGGTCTTCCTTTGATTACTCGCTGAATCGATTTCTAAGGGTAAATAGTAAATGTAATGTGAATTTGAACAAAATCGTTGTTTGCTATCGGTCATCAGATAGAAGAACAATTTACTTGGACCTTAAAAAATTAATAACAATTTGGAAAGAGCGGGTCTTCCTCTGATCACTTGCTTAATCGATTCCTAAGGGTGAATAATAAATTTAATGTGCATTTGAGCACAATCGTTCTTTGCTATCGGTAGTTGCTATGGATAAAAAACCATTTACTTGGAACTTCAAAAATTAATATCAATTTGGAAAGAGCGGGTCTTCCTTTGATTACTTGCTGAATGGATTTCTAAGGATAAATAGTGAATGTAATGTGAGTTTGAACAAAATCGTTCTTTACTATCGGTCATTAGACAGAAAAACTATTTACTAGAAGCTATAAAAATTAATAACAATTTGGAAATAGCGGGTCTTCCTCAGATTACTTGCTTAATCCATTTCTAAGGGTGAATAGTAAATTTACTGTGAATTTGAACAAAATCGTTCTTTGCTATCGGTCATGAGATGGACAAACCATTTACTTGGAACTTAAAAAATTAATAACAATTTGGAACGAGCGGGTCTTCCTCTGATCACTTGCTCAATCGATTCCTAAGGGTGAAGAGTAAATTTACTGTGGTTTTGAACAAAATCGTTCTTTGCTATCGGTCATGGACAGAAAAACCATTTACTTGGATCTTCAAAAATTAATAACAACATGGAAAGAGAGGGTCTTCCTTTGATTAGTTGCTGAATCGATTTTTGAGGATAAATAGTGAATGTAATGTGAATTTGAACAAAAATGTTCTTTGCTATCGGTCATGAGATAGAAAAACCATTTACTTGGACCTTAAAAAATTAATAACAATTTGGAACGAGCGGGTCTTCCTCTGATCACTTGCTCAATCGATTCCTAAGGGTGAAGAGTAAATTTACTGTGGTTTTGAACAAAATCGTTCTTTGCTATCGGTCATGGACAGAAAAACCATTTACTTGGATCTTCAAAAATTAATAACAACATGGAAAGAGCGGGTCTTCCTTTGATTAGTTGCTGAATCGATTTTTGAGGATAAATAGTGAATGTAATGTGAGTTTGAACAAAATCGTTATTTACTATCGGTCATGAAATAGAAAAACTATTTACTTGAAGATATAAAAATTAATAACAATTTGGAAATGGCGGGTCTTCCTCAGATTACTTGCTTAATCCATTTCTAAGTTTGAATAGTCAATTTACTGTGAATTTGAACGAAATCGTTCTTTGCTATCGGTCATGAGATAGAAAAACCATTTACATGGACCTTAAAAAATTAATAACAATTTGGAAAGAGCGGGTCTTCCTCTGATCACTTGCTTAATCGATTCCTAACGGTGCATAGTAAATTTACTGTGAATTTGAACAAAATCGTTCTTTGCTATCGGTCATGAGATAAAAAAAATATTTACTTGAAGCTCTAAAAATTAATAACAATTTGCAAAGAGCGGGTCTTCCTCTGATTACTTGCTTAATCGATTTCTAAGGGTGAATAGTAAATTTACTGTGAATTTGAACAAAATCGTTCTTTGCTATTAATCTTGAGATAGAAAAACCCTTTACTTGGACCTTAAAAAATTAATAACAATTTGGAATGAGCGGGTCTTCTTCTAATCACTTGCTTAATCGATTCCTAAGGGTGAATAGTAATTTTACTGTGGATTTGAACAAAATCGTTCTTTGCTATCGGTCATGTGATAGAAAAACCATTCACTTGGAGCTTCAAAAATTAATAATAATTTGGAAATATCGGGTCTTCCTTTGATTACTCGCTGAATCGATTTCTAAGGGTAAATAGTAAATGTAATGTGAATTTGAACAAAATCGTTGTTTGCTATCGGTCATCAGATAGATGAACAATTTACTTGGACCTTAAAAAATTAATAACAATTTGGAAAGAGCGGGTCTTCCTCTGATCACTTGCTTAATCGATTCCTAAGGGTGAATAATAAATTTAATGTGCATTTGAGCAAAATCGTTCTTTGCTATCGGTAGTTGCTATGGATAAAAAACCATTTACTTGGAACTTCAAAAATTAATATCAATTTGGAAAGAGCGGGTCTTCCTTTGATTACTTGCTGAATGGATTTCTAAGGATAAATAGTGAATGTAATGTGAGTTTGAACAAAATCGTTCTTTACTATCGGTCATGAGATAGAAAAACTATTTACTTGAATCTCTAAAAATGAATAACAATTTGGAAAGAGCGGGTCTTCCCCTGATTACTTGCTTAATCGATTCCTAAGCGTGAATAGTTAATTTACTGTGAATTTGAACAAAATCGTTCTTTGCCATCGGTCATGGATAAAAAAACCATTTACTTGGAGATTCAAAAATTAATAACAATTTGGAAAGAGCGTGTCTTCCTTTGATTACTTGCTGAATCAATTTCTAAGGATAAATAGTGAATGTAAAATGAGTTTGAACAAAATCGTTCTTTGCCATCGGTCATGAGATAGGAAAATTATTTACTTGAAGCTCTAAAAATTAATAACAATTTGGAAAGAGCGGGTCTTCCTCTGATTACGTGCTTAATCGATTTCTAAGGGTGAATAGTAAATTTACTGCGAATTTGAACAAAATCGTTATTTGCTATCGGTAATGAGATAGAAAAACCATTTACTTGGACCTTAAAAAATTAATAATCATTTGGAAAGAGCGGGTCTTCCTCTGATCACTTGCTTAATCGATTCCTAAGGGTGAATAGTAAATTTACTGTCAATTTGAACGAAATCGTTCTTTGCTATCGGTCATGGATAAAAAAACCATTTACTTGGAGCTTCAAAAATTAATAACAATTTGGAAAGAGCGGGTCTTCCTTTGATTACTTGCTGAATGGATTTCTAAGGATAAATAGTGAATGTAATGTGAGTTTGAACAAAATCGTTCTTTACTATCGGTCATGAGATAAAAAAACTATTTACTTGAAGCTCGAAAAATTAATAACAATTTGGAAAGAGCGGGTCTTCCCCTAATTACTCGCTTAATCGATTTCTAAGGGTGAATAGTAAATTTACTGTGAATTTGAACAAAATCGTTCTTTGCTATCGGTCATGAGATAGAAAAACCATTTACTTGGACCTTAAAAAATTAATAACAATTTGGAACGAGCGGGTCTTCCTCTGATCACTTGCTCAATCGATTCCTAAGGGTGAAGAGTAAATTTACTGTGGTTTTGAACAAAATCGTTCTTTGCTATCGGTCATGGACAGAAAAACCATTTACTTGGATCTTCAAAAATTAATAACAACATGGAAAGAGCGGGTCTTCCTTTGATTAGTTGCTGAATCGATTTTTGAGGATAAATAGTCAATGTAATGTGAGTTTGAACAAAATCGTTCTTTACTATCGGTCATGAGATAGAAAAACTATTTACTTGAAGCTATAAAAATTAATAACAATTTGGAAATAGCGGGTCTTCCTCAGATTCCTTGCTTAATCCATTTCTAAGGGTGAATAGTCAATTTACTGTGATTTTGAACGAAATCGTTCTTTGCTATTGGTCATGAGATAGAAAAACCATTTACATGGACTTTAAAAAATTAATAACAATTTGGAAAAAGCGGGTCTTCCTCTGATTACTTGCTTAATAGATTTCTAAGGGTGAATAGTAAATTTACTGTGAATTTGAACAAAATCGTTCTTTGCTATTGGTCATGAGATAGAAAAACCATTTACTTGGACCTTCAAAAATTAATAACAATTCGGAAAGAGCGGGTCTTCCTCTGATTACTTGCTTAATAGATTTCTAAGGGTGAACAGTAAATTAATGTGAATTTGAACAAAATCGTTCTTTGCTATCGGTCATGGATAGAAAAACCATTTACGTGGAGCTTCAAAAATGAATAACAATTTGGAAAGAGCGGGTCTTCCTTTGATCACTTGCTTAATCGATTCCTAAGGGTGAATAGTAAATTTACTGTGGATTTCAACAAAATCGTTCTTTGCTAGCGGTCATGGATAGAAAATCCATTTACTTGGAGCTTCAAAAATTAATAACAATTTGGAAAGAGCGGGTCTTCCTTTGATTACTTGCTGAATCGATTTCTAATGGTAAATAGTAAATGTAATGTGAATTTGAACAAAATCGTTCTTTGCTGTCGGTCATGGACAGAAAAACCATTTACTTGGATCTTCAAAAATTAATAACAACATGGAAAGAGCGGGTCTTCCTTTGATTAGTTGCTGAATCGATTTTTGAGGATAAATAGTGAATGTAATGTGAATTTGAACAAAATTGTTCTTTGCTATCGGTCATGAGATAGAAAAACCATTTACTTGGACCTTAAAAAATTAATAACAATTTGGAACGAGCGGGTCTTCCTCTGATCACTTGCTCAATCGATTCCTAAGGGTGAAGAGTAAATTTACTGTGGTTTTGAACAAAATCGTTCTTTGCTATCGGTCATGGTCAGAAAAACCATTTATTGGATCTTCAAAAATTAATAACATCATGGAAAGAGCGGGTCTTCCTTTGATTAGTTGCTGAATCGATTTTTGAGGATAAATAGTGAATGTAATGTGAGTTTGAACAAAATCGTTATTTACTATCGGTCATGAAATAGAAAAACTATTTACTTGAAGCTATAAAAATTAATAACAATTTGGAAAGAGCCGGTCTTCCTCTGATTACTTGCTTAATCGATTTCTAAGGGTGAATAATCAATTTACTATGAATTTGAACGAAATCGTTCTTTGCTATTGGTCATGAGATAGAAAAACCATTTACTTGGACCTTAAAAAATTAATAACAATTTGGAAAGAGCGGGTCTTCCTCTGATCACTTGCTTAATCGATTCCTAAGGGTGAATAGTAAATTTACTGTGAATTTGAACGAAATCGTTCTTTGCTATCGGTCATGGATAAAAAAACCATTTACTTGGAGCTTCAAAAATTAATAACAATTTGGAAAGAGCGGGTCTTCCTTTGATTACTTGCTGAATGGATTTCTAAGCATAAATAGTGAATGTAATGTGAGTTTGAACAAAATCGTTCTTTACTATCGGTCATGAGATAGAAAAACTATTTACTTGAAGCTCGAAAAATTAATAACAATTTGGAAAGAGCGGGTCTTCCCCTGATTACTCGCTTAATCGATTTCTAAGGGTGATCAGTAAATTTACTGTGAATTTGAACAAAATCGTTCTTTGCTATCGGTCATGGACAGAAAAACCATTTACTTGGATCTTCAAAAATTAATAACAACATGGAAAGAGCGGGTCTTCCTTTGATTAGTTGCTGAATCGATTTTTGAGGATAAATAGTGAATGTAATGTGAATTTGAACAAAAATGTTCTTTGCTATCGGACATGAGATAGAAAAACCATTTACTTGGACCTTAAAAAATTAATAACAATTTGGAACGAGCGGGTCTTCCTCTGATCACTTGCTCAATCGATTCCTAAGGGTGAAGAGTAAATTTACTGTGGTTTTGAACAAAATCGTTCTTTGCTATCGGTCATGGACAGAAAAACCATTTACTTGGATCTTCAAAAATTAATAACAACATGGAAAGAGCGGATCTTCCTTTGATTAGTTGCTGAATCGATTTTTGAGGATAAATAGTGAATGTAATGTGAGTTTGAACAAAATCGTTATTTACTATCGGTCATGAAATAGAAAAACTATTTACTTGAAGCTATAAAAATTAATAACAATTTGGAAATAGCGGGTCTTCCTCAGATTACTTTCTTAATCCATTTCTAAGTTTGAATAGTCAATTTACTGTGAATTTGAACGAAATCGTTCTTTGCTATTGGTCATGAGATAGAAAAACCATTTACATGGACTTTAAAAAATTAATAACAATTTGGAAAAAGCGGGTCTTCCTTTGATTAGTTGCTGAATCGATTTTTGAGGATAAATAGTGAATGTAATGTGAATTTGAACAAAAATGTTCTTTGCTATCGGTCATGAGATAGAAAAACCATTTACTTGGACCTTAAAAAATTAATAACAATTTGGAACGAGCGGGTCTTCCTCTGATCACTTGCTCAATCGATTCCTAAGGGTGAAGAGTAAATTTACTGTGGTTTTGAACAAAATCGTTCTTTGCTATCGGTCATGGACAGAAAAACCATTTACTTGGATCTTCAAAAATTAATAACAACATGGAAAGAGCGGGTCTTCCTTTGATTAGTTGCTGAATCGATTTTTGAGGATAAATAGTGAATGTAATGTGAGTTTGAACAAAATCGTTATTTACTATCGGTCATGAAATAGAAAAACTATTTACTTGAAGCTATAAAAATTAATAACAATTTGGAAATGGCGGGTCTTCCTCAGATTACTTGCTTAATCCATTTCTAAGTTTGAATAGTCAATTTACTGTGAATTTGAACGAAATCGTTCTTTGCTATCGGTCATGAGATAGAAAAACCATTTACATGGACCTTAAAAAATTAATAACAATTTGGAAAGAGCGGGTCTTCCTCTGATCACTTGCTTAATCGATTCCTAACGGTGCATAGTAAATTTACTGTGAATTTGAACAAAATCGTTCTTTGCTATCGGTCATGAGATAAAAAAAATATTTACTTGAAGCTCTAAAAATTAATAACAATTTGCAAAGAGCGGGTCTTCCTCTGATTACTTGCTTAATCGATTTCTAAGGGTGAATAGTAAATTTACTGTGAATTTGAACAAAATCGTTCTTTGCTATTGGTCTTGAGATAGAAAAACCCTTTACTTGGACCTTAAAAAATTAATAACAATTTGGAATGAGCGGGTCTTCTTCTAATCACTTGCTTAATCGATTCCTAAGGGTGAATAGTAATTTTACTGTGGATTTGAACAAAATCGTTCTTTGCTATCGGTCATGTGATAGAAAAACCATTTACTTGGAGCTTCAAAAATTAATAATAATTTGGAAATATCGGGTCTTCCTTTGATTACTCGCTGAATCGATTTCTAAGGGTAAATAGTAAATGTAATGTGAATTTGAACAAAATCGTTGTTTGCTATCGGTCATCAGATAGAAGAACAATTTACTTGGACCTTAAAAAATTAATAACAATTTGGAAAGAGCGGGTCTTCCTCTGATCACTTGCTTAATCGATTCCTAAGGGTGAATAATAAATTTAATGTGCATTTGAGCAAAATCGTTCTTTGCTATCGGTAGTTGCTATGGATAAAAAACCATTTACTTGGAACTTCAAAAATTAATATCAATTTGGAAAGAGCGGGTCTTCCTTTGATTACTTGCTGAATGGATTTCTAAGGATAAATAGTGAATGTAATGTGAGTTTGAACAAAATCGTTCTTTACTATCGGTCATGAGATAGAAAAACTATTTACTTGAAGCTCTAAAAATTAATAACAATTTGGAAAGAGCGGGTCTTCCCCTGATTACTCGCTTAATCGATTTCTAAGGGTGAATAGTAAATTTACTGTGAATTTGAACAAAATCGTTCTTTGCTATCGGTCATGAGATAGAAAAACCATTTACTTGGACCTTAAAAAATTAATAACAATTTGGAACGAGCGGGTCTTCCTCTGATCACTTGCTCAATCAATTCCTAAGGGTGAAGAGTAAATTTACTGTGGTTTTGAACAAAATCGTTCTTTGCTATCGGTCATGGACAGAAAAACCATTTACTTGGATCTTCAAAAATTAATAACAACATGGAAAGAGCGGGTCTTCCTTTGATTAGTTGCTGAATCGATTTTTGAGGATAAATAGTGAATGTAATGTGAGTTTGAACAAAATCGTTCTTTACTATCGGTCATTAGACAGAAAAACTATTTACTAGAAGCTATAAAAATTAATAACAATTTGGAAATAGCGGGTCTTCCTCAGATTACTTGCTTAATCCATTTCTAAGGGTGAATAGTCAATTTACTGTGAATTTGAACGAAATTGTTCTTTGCTATTGGTCATGAGATAGAAAAACCATTTACATGGACTTTAAAAAATTAATAACAATTTGCAAAGATCGGGTCTTACTTTGATTACTTGCTGAATCGATTTCTAAGGATAAATAGTAAATGTAATGTGAATTTGAACAAAATCGTTCTTTGCTATCGATCATAAGATAGAAGAACAATTTACTTGGACCTTAAAAAATTAATAACAATTTGGAAAGAGCGGGACTTCCTCTGATCACTTGCTTAATCGATTCCTAAGGGTGAATAGTAATTTTACTGTGGATTTGAACAAAATCGTTCTTTGCTATCGGTCATGTGATAGAAAAACCATTTACTTGGAGCTTCAAAAATTAATAATAATTTGGAAATATCGGGTCTTCCTTTGATTACTCGCTGAATCGATTTCTAAGGGTAAATAGTAAATGTAATGTGAATTTGAACAAAATCGTTGTTTGCTATCGGTCATCAGATAGAAGAACAATTTACTTGGACCTTAAAAAATTAATAACAATTTGGAAAGAGCGGGTCTTCCTCTGATCACTTGCCTTAATCGATTCCTAAGGGTGAATAGTAAATTTACTGTGCATTTGAACAAAATCGTTCTTTGCTATCGGTAGTTGCTATGGATAGAAAAACCATTTACTTGGAACTTCAAAAATTAATAACAATTTGGTAAGAGCGGGTCTTCCTTTGATTACTTGCTGAATAGATTTCTAAGGATAAATAGTGAATGTAATGTGAGTTTGAACAAAATCGTTCTTTGCTATCGGTCATGAGATAAAAAAACTATTTACTTGAATCTCTAAAAATTAATAACAATTTGGAAAGAGCGGGTCTTCCCCTGATTACTTGCTTAATCGATTCCTAAGCGTGAATAGTTAATTTACTGTGAATTTGAACAAAATCGTTCTTTGCCATCGGTCACGGATAAAAAAACCATTTACTTGGAGATTCAAAAATTAATAACAATTTGGAAAGAGCGTGTCTTCCTTTGATTACTTGCTGAATCAATTTCTAAGGATAAATAGTGAATGTAAAATGAGTTTGAACAAAATCGTTCTTTGCCATCGGTCATGAGATAGGAAAATTATTTACTTGAAGCTCTAAAAATTAATAACAATTTGGAAATGGCGGGTCTTCCTCAGATTACTTGCTTAATCCATTTCTAAGTTTGAATAGTCAATTTACTGTGAATTTGAACGAAATCGTTCTTTGCTATCGGTCATGAGATAGAAAAACCATTTACATGGACCTTAAAAAATTAATAACAATTTGGAAAGAGCGGGTCTTCCTCTGATCACTTGCTTAATCGATTCCTAACGGTGCATAGTAAATTTACTGTGAATTTGAACAAAATCGTTCTTTGCTATCGGTCATGAGATAAAAAAAATATTTACTTGAAGCTCTAAAAATTAATAACAATTTGCAAAGAGCGGGTCTTCCTCTGATTACTTGCTTAATCGATTTCTAAGGGTGAACAGTAAATTTACTGTGAATTTGAACAAAATCGTTCTTTGCTATTGGTCTTGAGATAGAAAAACCCTTTACTTGGACCTTAAAAAATTAATAACAATTTGGAAAGAGCGGGTCTTCCTCTGATCACTTGCTTAATCGATTCCTAAGGGTGAATAATAAATTTAATGTGCATTTGAGCACAATCGTTCTTTGCTATCGGTAGTTGCTATGGATAAAAAACCATTTACTTGGAACTTCAAAAATTAATATCAATTTGGAAAGAGCGGGTCTTCCTTTGATTACTTGCTGAATGGATTTCTAAGGATAAATAGTGAATGTAATGTGAGTTTGAACAAAATCGTTCTTTACTATCGGTCATTAGACAGAAAAACTATTTACTAGAAGCTATAAAAATTAATAACAATTTGGAAATAGCGGGTCTTCCTCAGATTACTTGCTTAATCCATTTCTAAGGGTGAATAGTAAATTTACTGTGAATTTGAACAAAATCGTTCTTTGCTATCGGTCATGAGATGGACAAACCATTTACTTGGAACTTAAAAAATTAATAACAATTTGGAACGAGCGGGTCTTCCTCTGATCACTTGCTCAATCGATTCCTAAGGGTGAAGAGTAAATTTACTGTGGTTTTGAACAAAATCGTTCTTTGCTATCGGTCATGGACAGAAAAACCATTTACTTGGATCTTCAAAAATTAATAACAACATGGAAAGAGAGGGTCTTCCTTTGATTAGTTGCTGAATCGATTTTTGAGGATAAATAGTGAATGTAATGTGAATTTGAACAAAAATGTTCTTTGCTATCTGTCATGAGATAGAAAAACCATTTACTTGGACCTTAAAAAATTAATAACAATTTGGAACGAGCGGGTCTTCCTCTGATCACTTGCTCAATCGATTCCTAAGGGTGAAGAGTAAATTTACTGTGGTTTTGAACAAAATCGTTCTTTGCTATCGGTCATGGACAGAAAAACCATTTACTTGGATCTTCAAAAATTAATAACAACATGGAAAGAGCGGGTCTTCCTTTGATTAGTTGTTGAATCGATTTTTGAGGATAAATAGTGAATGTAATGTGAGTTTGAACAAAATCGTTATTTACTATCGGTCATGAAATAGAAAAACTATTTACTTGAAGCTATAAAAATTAATAACAATTTGGAAATGGCGGGTCTTCCTCAGATTACTTGCTTAATCCATTTCTAAGTTTGAATAGTCAATTTACTGTGAATTTGAACGAAATCGTTCTTTGCTATCGGTCATGAGATAGAAAAACCATTTACATGGACCTTAAAAAATTAATAACAATTTGGAAAGAGCGGGTCTTCCTCTGATCACTTGCTTAATCGATTCCTAACGGTGCATAGTAAATTTACTGTGAATTTGAACAAAATCGTTCTTTGCTATCGGTCATGAGATAAAAAAAATATTTACTTGAAGCTCTAAAAATTAATAACAATTTGCAAAGAGCGGGTCTTCCTCTGATTACTTGCTTAATCGATTTCTAAGGGTGAACAGTAAATTTACTGTGAATTTGAACAAAATCGTTCTTTGCTATTGGTCTTGAGATAGAAAAACCCTTTACTTGGACCTTAAAAAATTAATAACAATTTGGAATCAGCGGGTCTTCTTCTAATCACTTGCTTAATCGATTCCTAAGGGTGAATAGTAATTTTACAGTGGATTTGAACAAAATCGTTCTTTGCTATCGGTCATGTGATAGAAAAACCATTTACTTGGAGCTTCAAAAATTAATAATAATTTGGAAATATCGGGTCTTCCTTTGATTACTCGCTGAATCGATTTCTAAGGGTAAATAGTAAATGTAATGTGAATTTGAACAAAATCGTTGTTTGCTATCGGTCATCAGATAGAAGAACAATTTACTTGGACCTTAAAAAATTAATAACAATTTGGAAAGAGCGGGTCTTCCTCTGATCACTTGCTTAATCGATTCCTAAGGGTGAATAATAAATTTAATGTGCATTTGAGCAAAATCGTTCTTTGCTATCGGTAGTTGCTATGGATAAAAAACCATTTACTTGGAACTTCAAAAATTAATATCAATTTGGAAAGAGCGGGTCTTCCTTTGATTACTTGCTGAATGGATTTCTAAGGATAAATAGTGAATGTAATGTGAGTTTGAACAAAATCGTTCTTTACTATCGGTCATGAGATAGAAAAACTATTTACTTGAAGCTCTAAAAATTAATAACAATTTGGAAAGAGCGGGTCTTCCCCTGATTACTCGCTTAATCGATTTCTAAGGGTGAATAGTAAATTTACTGTGAATTTGAACAAAATCGTTCTTTGCTATCGGTCATGAGATAGAAAAACCATTTACTTGGACCTTAAAAAATTAATAACAATTTGGAACGAGCGGGTCTTCCTCTGATCACTTGCTCAATCAATTCCTAAGGGTGAAGAGTAAATTTACTGTGGTTTTGAACAAAATCGTTCTTTGCTATCGGTCATGGACAGAAAAACCATTTACTTGGATCTTCAAAAATTAATAACAACATGGAAAGAGCGGGTCTTCCTTTGATTAGTTGCTGAATCGATTTTTGAGGATAAATAGTGAATGTAATGTGAGTTTGAACAAAATCGTTCTTTACTATCGGTCATTAGACAGAAAAACTATTTACTAGAAGCTATAAAAATTAATAACAATTTGGAAATAGCGGGTCTTCCTCAGATTACTTGCTTAATCCATTTCTAAGGGTGAATAGTCAATTTACTGTGAATTTGAACGAAATTGTTCTTTGCTATTGTTCATGAGATAGAAAAACCATTTACATGGACTTTAAAAAATTAATAACAATTTGCAAAGATCGGGTCTTACTTTGATTACTTGCTGAATCGATTTCTAAGGGTAAATAGTAAATGTAATGTGAATTTGAACAAAATCGTTCTTTGCTATCGATCATAAGATAGAAGAACAATTTACTTGGACCTTAAAAAATTAATAACAATTTGGAAAGAGCGGGACTTCCTCTGATCACTTGCTTAATCGATTCCTAAGGGTGAATAGTAATTTTACTGTGGATTTGAACAAAATCGTTCTTTGCTATCGGTCATGTGATAGAAAAACCATTTACTTGGAGCTTCAAAAATTAATAATAATTTGGAAATATCGGGTCTTCCTTTGATTACTCGCTGAATCGATTTCTAAGGGTAAATAGTAAATGTAATGTGAATTTGAACAAAATCGTTGTTTGCTATCGGTCATCAGATAGAAGAACAATTTACTTGGACCTTAAAAAATTAATAACAATTTGGAAAGAGCGGGTCTTCCTCTGATCACTTGCCTTAATCGATTCCTAAGGGTGAATAGTAAATTTACTGTGCATTTGAACAAAATCGTTCTTTGCTATCGGTAGTTGCTATGGATAGAAAAACCATTTACTTGGAACTTCAAAAATTAATAACAATTTGGTAAGAGCGGGTCTTCCTTTGATTACTTGCTGAATAGATTTCTAAGGATAAATAGTGAATGTAATGTGAGTTTGAACAAAATCGTTCTTTGCTATCGGTCATGAGATAAAAAAACTATTTACTTGAATCTCTAAAAATTAATAACAATTTGGAAAGAGCGGGTCTTCCCCTGATTACTTGCTTAATCGATTCCTAAGCGTGAATAGTTAATTTACTGTGAATTTGAACAAAATCGTTCTTTGCCATCGGTCATGGATAAAAAAACCATTTACTTGGAGATTCAAAAATTAATAACAATTTGGAAAGAGCGTGTCTTCCTTTGATTACTTGCTGAATCAATTTCTAAGGATAAATAGTGAATGTAAAATGAGTTTGAACAAAATCGTTCTTTGCCATCGGTCATGAGATAGGAAAATTATTTACTTGAAGCTCTAAAAATTAATAACAATTTGGAAAGAGCGGGTCTTCCTCTGATTACGTGCTTAATCGATTTCTAAGGGTGAATAGTAAATTTACTGCGAATTTGAACAAAATCGTTATTTGCTATCGGTAATGAGATAGAAAAACCATTTACTTGGACCTTAAAAAATTAATAATCATTTGGAAAGAGCGGGTCTTCCTCTGATCACTTGCTTAATCGATTCCTAAGGGTGAATAGTAAATTTACTGTCAATTTGAACGAAATCGTTCTTTGCTATCGGTCATGGATAAAAAAACCATTTACTTGGAGCTTCAAAAATTAATAACAATTTGGAAAGAGCGGGTCTTCCTTTGATTACTTGCTGAATGGATTTCTAAGGATAAATAGTGAATGTAATGTGAGTTTGAACAAAATCGTTCTTTACTATCGGTCATGAGATAGAAAAACTATTTACTTGAAGCTCGAAAAATTAATAACAATTTGGAAAGAGCGGGTCTTCCCCTGATTACTCGCTTAATCGATTTCTAAGGGTGAATAGTAAATTTACTGTGAATTTGAACAAAATCGTTCTTTGCTATCGGTCATGAGATGGACAAACCATTTACTTGGACCTTAAAAAATTAATAACAATTTGGAACGAGCGGGTCTTCCTCTGATCACTTGCTCAATCGATTCCTAAGGGTGATGAGTAAATTTACTGTGGTTTTGAACAAAATCGTTCTTTGCTATCGGTCATGGACAGAAAAACCATTTACTTGGATCTTCAAAAATTAATAACAACATGGAAAGAGCGGGTCTTCCTTTGATTAGTTGCTGAATCGATTTTTGAGGATAAATAGTGAATGTAATGTGAATTTGAACAAAAATGTTCTTTGCTATCGGTCATGAGATAGAAAAACCATTTACTTGGACCTTAAAAAATTAATAACAATTTGGAACGAGCGGGTCTTCCTCTGATCACTTGCTCAATCGATTCCTAAGGGTGAAGAGTAAATTTACTGTGGTTTTGAACAAAATCGTTCTTTGCTATCGGTCATGGACAGAAAAACCATTTACTTGGATCTTCAAAAATTAATAACAACATGGAAAGAGCGGGTCTTCCTTTGATTAGTTGCTGAATCGATTTTTGAGAATAAATAGTGAATGTAATGTGAGTTTGAACAAAATCGTTATTTACTATCGGTCATGAAATAGAAAAACTATTTACTTGAAGCTATAAAAATTAATAACAATTTGGAAATGGCGGGTCTTCCTCAGATTACTTGCTTAATCCATTTCTAAGTTTGAATAGTCAATTTACTGTGAATTTGAACGAAATCGTTCTTTGCTATCGGTCATGAGATAGAAAAACCATTTACATGGACCTTAAAAAATTAATAACAATTTGGAAAGAGCGGGTCTTCCTCTGATCACTTGCTTAATCGATTCCTAACGGTGCATAGTAAATTTACTGTGAATTTGAACAAAATCGTTCTTTGCTATCGGTCATGAGATAAAAAAAATATTTACTTGAAGCTCTAAAAATTAATAACAATTTGCAAAGAGCGGGTCTTCCTCTGATTACTTGCTTAATCGATTTCTAAGGGTGAATAGTAAATTTACTGTGAATTTGAACAAAATCGTTCTTTGCTATTGGTCTTGAGATAGAAAAACCCTTTACTTGGACCTTAAAAAATTAATAACAATTTGGAATGAGCGGGTCTTCTTCTAATCACTTGCTTAATCGATTCCTAAGGGTGAATAGTAATTTTACTGTGGATTTGAACAAAATCGTTCTTTGCTATCGGTCATGTGATAGAAAAACCATTTACTTGGAGCTTCAAAAATTAATAATAATTTGGAAATATCGGGTCTTCCTTTGATTACTCGCTGAATCGATTTCTAAGGGTAAATAGTAAATGTAATGTGAATTTGAACAAAATCGTTGTTTGCTATCGGTCATCAGATAGAAGAACAATTTACTTGGACCTTAAAAAATTAATAACAATTTGGAAAGAGCGGGTCTTCCTCTGATCACTTGCTTAATCGATTCCTAAGGGTGAATAATAAATTTAATGTGCATTTGAGCAAAATCGTTCTTTGCTATCGGTAGTTGCTATGGATAAAAAACCATTTACTTGGAACTTCAAAAATTAATATCAATTTGGAAAGAGCGGGTCTTCCTTTGATTACTTGCTGAATGGATTTCTAAGGATAAATAGTGAATGTAATGTGAGTTTGAACAAAATCGTTCTTTACTATCGGTCATGAGATAGAAAAACTATTTACTTGAAGCTCTAAAAATTAATAACAATTTGGAAAGAGCGGGTCTTCCCCTGATTACTCGCTTAATCGATTTCTAAGGGTGAATAGTAAATTTACTGTGAATTTGAACAAAATCGTTCTTTGCTATCGGTCATGAGATAGAAAAACCATTTACTTGGACCTTAAAAAATTAATAACAATTTGGAACGAGCGGGTCTTCCTCTGATCACTTGCTCAATCAATTCCTAAGGGTGAAGAGTAAATTTACTGTGGTTTTGAACAAAATCGTTCTTTGCTATCGGTCATGGACAGAAAAACCATTTACTTGGATCTTCAAAAATTAATAACAACATGGAAAGAGCGGGTCTTCCTTTGATTAGTTGCTGAATCGATTTTTGAGGATAAATAGTGAATGTAATGTGAGTTTGAACAAAATCGTTCTTTACTATCGGTCATTAGACAGAAAAACTATTTACTAGAAGCTATAAAAATTAATAACAATTTGGAAATAGCGGGTCTTCCTCAGATTACTTGCTTAATCCATTTCTAAGGGTGAATAGTCAATTTACTGTGAATTTGAACGAAATTGTTCTTTGCTATTGGTCATGAGATAGAAAAACCATTTACATGGACTTTAAAAAATTAATAACAATTTGCAAAGATCGGGTCTTACTTTGATTACTTGCTGAATCGATTTCTAAGGGTAAATAGTAAATGTAATGTGAATTTGAACAAAATCGTTCTTTGCTATCGATCATAAGATAGAAGAACAATTTACTTGGACCTTAAAAAATTAATAACAATTTGGAAAGAGCGGGACTTCCTCTGATCACTTGCTTAATCGATTCCTAAGGGTGAATAGTAATTTTACTGTGGATTTGAACAAAATCGTTCTTTGCTATCGGTCATGTGATAGAAAAACCATTTACTTGGAGCTTCAAAAATTAATAATAATTTGGAAATATCGGGTCTTCCTTTGATTACTCGCTGAATCGATTTCTAAGGGTAAATAGTAAATGTAATGTGAATTTGAACAAAATCGTTGTTTGCTATCGGTCATCAGATAGAAGAACAATTTACTTGGACCTTAAAAAATTAATAACAATTTGGAAAGAGCGGGTCTTCCTCTGATCACTTGCCTTAATCGATTCCTAAGGGTGAATAGTAAATTTACTGTGCATTTGAACAAAATCGTTCTTTGCTATCGGTAGTTGCTATGGATAGAAAAACCATTTACTTGGAACTTCAAAAATTAATAACAATTTGGTAAGAGCGGGTCTTCCTTTGATTACTTGCTGAATAGATTTCTAAGGATAAATAGTGAATGTAATGTGAGTTTGAACAAAATCGTTCTTTGCTATCGGTCATGAGATAAAAAAACTATTTACTTGAATCTCTAAAAATTAATAACAATTTGGAAAGAGCGGGTCTTCCCCTGATTACTTGCTTAATCGATTCCTAAGCGTGAATAGTTAATTTACTGTGAATTTGAACAAAATCGTTCTTTGCCATCGGTCATGGATAAAAAAACCATTTACTTGGAGATTCAAAAATTAATAACAATTTGGAAAGAGCGTGTCTTCCTTTGATTACTTGCTGAATCAATTTCTAAGGATAAATAGTGAATGTAAAATGAGTTTGAACAAAATCGTTCTTTGCCATCGGTCATGAGATAGGAAAATTATTTACTTGAAGCTCTAAAAATTAATAACAATTTGCAAAGAGCGGGTCTTCCTCTGATTACTTGCTTAATCGATTTCTAAGGGTGAACAGTAAATTTACTGTGAGTTTGAACAAAATCGTTATTTACTATCGGTCATGAAATAGAAAAACTATTTACTTGAAGCTATAAAAATTAATAACAATTTGGAAATGGCGGGTCTTCCTCAGATTACTTGCTTAATCCATTTCTAAGTTTGAATAGTCAATTTACTGTGAATTTGAACGAAATCGTTCTTTGCTATCGGTCATGAGATAGAAAAACCATTTACATGGACCTTAAAAAATTAATAACAATTTGGAAAGAGCGGGTCTTCCTCTGATCACTTGCTTAATCGATTCCTAACGGTGCATAGTAAATTTACTGTGAATTTGAACAAAATCGTTCTTTGCTATCGGTCATGAGATAAAAAAAATATTTACTTGAAGCTCTAAAAATTAATAACAATTTGCAAAGAGCGGGTCTTCCTCTGATTACTTGCTTAATCGATTTCTAAGGGTGAACAGTAAATTTACTGTGAATTTGAACAAAATCGTTCTTTTCTATTGGTCTTGAGATAGAAAAACCCTTTACTTGGACCTTAAAAAATTAATAACAATTTGGAATGAGCGGGTCTTCTTCTAATCACTTGCTTAATCGATTCCTAAGGGTGAATAGTAATTTTACAGTGGATTTGAACAAAATCGTTCTTTGCTATCGGTCATGTGATAGAAAAACCATTTACTTGGAGCTTCAAAAATTAATAATAATTTGGAAATATCGGGTCTTCCTTTGATTACTCGCTGAATCGATTTCTAAGGGTAAATAGTAAATGTAATGTGAATTTGAACAAAATCGTTGTTTGCTATCGGTCATCAGATAGAAGAACAATTTACTTGGACCTTAAAAAATTAATAACAATTTGGAAAGAGCGGGTCTTCCTCTGATCACTTGCTTAATCGATTCCTAAGGGTGAATAATAAATTTAATGTGCATTTGAGCACAATCGTTCTTTGCTATCGGTAGTTGCTATGGATAAAAAACCATTTACTTGGAACTTCAAAAATTAATATCAATTTGGAAAGAGCGGGTCTTCCTTTGATTATTTGCTGAATGGATTTCTAAGGATAAATAGTGAATGTAATGTGAGTTTGAACAAAATCGTTCTTTACTATCGGTCATTAGACAGAAAAACTATTTACTAGAAGCTATAAAAATTAATAACAATTTGGAAATAGCGGGTCTTCCTCAGATTACTTGCTTAATCCATTTCTAAGGGTGAATAGTAAATTTACTGTGAATTTGAACAAAATCGTTCTTTGCTATCGGTCATGAGATGGACAAACCATTTACTTGGAACTTAAAAAATTAATAACAATTTGGAACGAGCGGGTTTTCCTCTGATCACTTGCTCAATCGATTCCTAAGGGTGAAGAGTAAATTTACTGTGGTTTTGAACAAAATCGTTCTTTGCTATCGGTCATGGACAGAAAAACCATTTACTTGGATCTTCAAAAATTAATAACAACATGGAAAGAGAGGGTCTTCCTTTGATTAGTTGCTGAATCGATTTTTGAGGATAAATAGTGAATGTAATGTGAATTTGAACAAAAATGTTCTTTGCTATCGGTCATGAGATAGAAAAACCATTTACTTGGACCTTAAAAAATTAATAACAATTTGGAACGAGCGGGTCTTCCTCTGATCACTTGCTCAATCGATTCCTAAGGGTGAAGAGTAAATTTACTGTGGTTTTGAACAAAATCGTTCTTTGCTATCGGTCATGGACAGAAAAACCATTTACTTGGATCTTCAAAAATTAATAACAACATGGAAAGAGCGGGTCTTCCTTTGATTAGTTGCTGAATCGATTTTTGAGGATAAATAGTGAATGTAATGTGAGTTTGAACAAAATCGTTATTTACTATCGGTCATGAAATAGAAAAACTATTTACTTGAAGCTATAAAAATTAATAACAATTTGGAAATGGCGGGTCTTCCTCAGATTACTTGCTTAATCCATTTCTAAGTTTGAATAGTCAATTTACTGTGAATTTGAACGAAATCGTTCTTTGCTATCGGTCATGAGATAGAAAAACCATTTACATGGACCTTAAAAAATTAATAACAATTTGGAAAGAGCGGGTCTTCCTCTGATCACTTGCTTAATCGATTCCTAACGGTGCATAGTAAATTTACTGTGAATTTGAACAAAATCGTTCTTTGCTATCGGTCATGAGATAAAAAAAATATTTACTTGAAGCTCTAAAAATTAATAACAATTTGCAAAGAGCGGGTCTTCCTCTGATTACTTGCTTAATCGATTTCTAAGGGTGAATAGTAAATTTACTGTGAATTTGAACAAAATCGTTCTTTGCTATTGGTTTTGAGATAGAAAAACCCTTTACTTGGACCTTAAAAAATTAATAACAATTTGGAATGAGCGGGTCTTCTTCTAATCACTTGCTTAATCGATTCCTAAGGGTGAAGAGTAAATTTACTGTGGTTTTGAACAAAATCGTTCTTTGCTATCGGTCATGGACAGAAAAACCATTTACTTGGATCTTCAAAAATTAATAACAACATGGAAAGAGCGGGTCTTCCTTTGATTAGTTGCTGAATCGATTTTTGAGGATAAATAGTGAATGTAATGTGAGTTTGAACAAAATCGTTCTTTACTATCGGTCATTAGACAGAAAAACTATTTACTAGAAGCTATAAAAATTAATAACAATTTGGAAATAGCGGGTCTTCCTCAGATTACTTGCTTAATCCATTTCTAAGGGTGAATAGTCAATTTACTGTGAATTTGAACGAAATTGTTCTTTGCTATTGGTCATGAGATAGAAAAACCATTTACATGGACTTTAAAAAATTAATAACAATTTGCAAAGATCGGGTCTTACTTTGATTACTTGCTGAATCGATTCCTAAGGGTGAATAGTAATTTTACTGTGGATTTGAACAAAATCGTTCTTTGCTATCGGTCATGTGATAGAAAAACCATTTACTTGGGGCTTCAAAAATTAATAATAAGTTGGAAATATCGGGTCTTCCTTTGATTACTCGCTGAATCGATTTCTAAGGGTAAATAGTAAATGTAATGTGAATTTGAACAAAATCGTTGTTTGCTATCGGTCATCAGATAGAAGAACAATTTACTTGGACCTTAAAAAATTAATAACAATTTGGAAAGAGCGGGTCTTCCTCTGATCACTTGCCTTAATCGATTCCTAAGGGTGAATAGTAAATTTACTGTGCATTTGAACAAAATCGTTCATTGCTATCGGTAGTTGCTATGGATAGAAAAACCATTTACTTGGAACTTCAAAAATTAATAACAATTTGGTAAGAGCGGGTCTTCCTTTGATTACTTGCTGAATAGATTTCTAAGGATAAATAGTGAATGTAATGTGAGTTTGAACAAAATCGTTCTTTGCTATCGGTCATGAGATAAAAAAACTATTTACTTGAATCTCTAAAAATTAATAACAATTTGGAAAGAGCGGGTCTTCCCCTGATTACTTGCTTAATCGATTCCTAAGCGTGAATAGTTAATTTACTGTGAATTTGAACAAAATCGTTCTTTGCCATCGGTCATGGATAAAAAAACCATTTACTTGGAGATTCAAAAATTAATTTCAATTTGGAAAGAGCGTGTCTTCCTTTGATTACTTGCTGAATCAATTTCTAAGGATAAATAGTGAATGTAAAATGAGTTTGAACAAAATCGTTCTTTGCCATCGGTCATGAGATAGGAAAATTATTTACTTGAAGCTCTAAAAATTAATAACAATTTGGAAAGAGCGGGTCTTCCTCTGATTACGTGCTTAATCGATTTCTAAGGGTGAATAGTAAATTTACTGCGAATTTGAACAAAATCGTTATTTGCTATCGGTAATGAGATAGAAAAACCATTTACTTGGACCTTAAAAAATTAATAATCATTTGGAAAGAGCGGGTCTTCCTCTGATCACTTGCTTAATCGATTCCTAAGGGTGAATAGTAAATTTACTGTCAATTTGAACGAAATCGTTCTTTGCTATCGGTCATGGATAAAAAAACCATTTACTTGGAGCTTCAAAAATTAATAACAATTTGGAAAGAGCGGGTCTTCCTTTGATTACTTGCTGAATGGATTTCTAAGGATAAATAGTGAATGTAATGTGAGTTTGAACAAAATCGTTCTTTGCCATCGGTCATGAGATAGGAAAATTATTTACTTGAAGCTCTAAAAATTAATAACAATTTGGAAAGAGCGGGTCTTCCTCTGATTACTTGCTTAATAGATTTCTAAGGGTGAACAGTAAATTAATGTGAATTTGAACAAAATCGTTCTTTGCTATCGGTCATGGATAGAAAAACCATTTACGTGGAGCTTCAAAAATGAATAACAATTTGGAAAGAGCGGGTCTTCCTTTGATCACTTGCTTAATCGATTCCTAAGGGTGAATAGTAAATTTACTGTGGATTTCAACAAAATCGTTCTTTGCTAGCGGTCATGGATAGAAAATCCATTTACTTGGAGCTTCAAAAATTAATAACAATTTGGAAAGAGCGGGTCTTCCTTTGATTACTTGCTGAATCGATTTCTAATGGTAAATAGTAAATGTAATGTGAATTTGAACAAAATCGTTCTTTGCTAGCGGTCATGGATAGAAAATCCATTTACTTGGAGCTTCAAAAATTAATAACAACATGGAAAGAGCGGGTCTTCCTTTGATTAGTTGCTGAATCGATTTTTGAGGATAAATAGTGAATGTAATGTGAATTTGAACAAAAATGTTCTTTGCTATCGGTCATGAGATAGAAAAACCATTTACTTGGACCTTAAAAAATTAATAACAATTTGGAACGAGCGGGTCTTCCTCTGATCACTTGCTCAATCGATTCCTAAGGGTGAAGAGTAAATTTACTGTTGTTTTGAACAAAATCGTTCTTTGCTATCGGTCATGGACAGAAAAACCATTTACTTGGATCTTCAAAAATTAATAACAACATGGAAAGAGCGGGTCTTCCTTTGATTAGTTGCTGAATCGATTTTTGAGGATAAATAGTGAATGTAATGTGAATTTGAACAAAATTGTTCTTTGCTATCGGTCATGAGATAGAAAAACCATTTACTTGGACCTTAAAAAATTAATAACAATTTGGAACGAGCGGGTCTTCCTCTGATCACTTGCTCAATCGATTCCTAAGGGTGAAGAGTAAATTTACTGTGGTTTTGAACAAAATCGTTCTTTGCTATCGGTCATGGTCAGAAAAACCATTTACTTGGATCTTCAAAAATTAATAACATCATGGAAAGAGCGGGTCTTCCTTTGATTAGTTGCTGAATCGATTTTTGAGGATAAATAGTGAATGTAATGTGAGTTTGAACAAAATCGTTATTTACTATCGGTCATGAAATAGAAAAACTATTTACTTGAAGCTATAAAAATTAATAACAATTTGGAAAGAGCCGGTCTTCCTCTGATTACTTGCTTAATCGATTTCTAAGGGTGAATAATCAATTTACTGTGAATTTGAACGAAATCGTTCTTTGCTATTGGTCATGAGATAGAAAAACCATTTACTTGGACCTTAAAAAATTAATAACAATTTGGAAAGAGCGGGTCTTCCTCTGATCACTTGCTTAATCGATTCCTAAGGGTGAATAGTAAATTTACTGTGAATTTGAACGAAATCGTTCTTTGCTATCGGTCATGGATAAAAAAACCATTTACTTGGAGCTTCAAAAATTAATAACAATTTGGAAAGAGCGGGTCTTCCTTTGATTACTTGCTGAATGGATTTCTAAGGATAAATAGTGAATGTAATGTGAGTTTGAACAAAATCGTTCTTTACTATCGGTCATGAGATAGAAAAACTATTTACTTGAAGCTCGAAAAATTAATAACAATTTGGAAAGAGCGGGTCTTCCCCTGATTACTCGCTTAATCGATTTCTAAGGGTGAATAGTAAATTTACTGTGAATTTGAACAAAATCGTTCTTTGCTATCGGTCATGAGATGGACAAACCATTTACTTGGACCTTAAAAAATTAATAACAATTTGGAACGAGCGGGTCTTCCTTTGATCACTTGCTCAATCGATTCCTAAGGGTGAAGAGTAAATTTACTGTGGTTTTGAACAAAATCGTTCTTTGCTATCGGTCATGGACAGAAAAACCATTTACTTGGATCTTCAAAAATTAATAACAACATGGAAAGAGCGGGTCTTCCTTTGATTAGTTGCTGAATCGATTTTTGAGGATAAATAGTGAATGTAATGTGAATTTGAACAAAAATGTTCTTTGCTATCGGTCATGAGATAGAAAAACCATTTACTTGGACCTTAAAAAATTAATAACAATTTGGAACGAGCGGGTCTTCCTCTGATCACTTGCTCAATCGATTCCTAAGGGTGAAGAGTAAATTTACTGTGGTTTTGAACAAAATCGTTCTTTGCTATCGGTCATGGACAGAAAAACCATTTACTTGGATCTTCAAAAATTAATAACAACATGGAAAGAGCGGGTCTTCCTTTGATTAGTTGCTGAATCGATTTTTGAGGATAAATAGTGAATGTAATGTGAGTTTGAACAAAATCGTTATTTACTATCGGTCATGAAATAGAAAAACTATTTACTTGAAGCTATAAAAATTAATAACAATTTGGAAATAGCGGGTCTTCCTCAGATTACTTTCTTAATCCATTTCTAAGTTTGAATAGTCAATTTACTGTGAATTTGAACGAAATCGTTCTTTGCTATTGGTCATGAGATAGAAAAACCATTTACATGGACTTTAAAAAATTAATAACAATTTGGAAAAAGCGGGTCTTCCTTTGATTAGTTGCTGAATCGATTTTTGAGGATAAATAGTGAATGTAATGTGAATTTGAACAAAAATGTTCTTTGCTATCGGTCATGAGATAGAAAAACCATTTACTTGGACCTTACAAAATTAATAACAATTTGGAACCAGCGGGTCTTCCTCTGATCACTTGCTCAATCGATTCCTAAGGGTGAAGAGTAAATTTACTGTGGTTTTGAACAAAATCGTTCTTTGCTATCGGTCATGGACAGAAAAACCATTTACTTGGATCTTCAAAAATTAATAACAACATGGAAAGAGCGGGTCTTCCTTTGATTAGTTGCTGAATCGATTTTTGAGGATAAATAGTGAATGTAATGTGAGTTTGAACAAAATCGTTATTTACTATCGGTCATGAAATAGAAAAACTATTTACTTGAAGCTATAAAAATTAATAACAATTTGGAAATGGCGGGTCTTCCTCAGATTACTTGCTTAATCCATTTCTAAGTTTGAATAGTCAATTTACTGTGAATTTGAACGAAATCGTTCTTTGCTATCGGTCATGAGATAGAAAAACCATTTACATGGACCTTAAAAAATTAATAACAATTTGGAATGAGCGGGTCTTCTTCTAATCACTTGCTTAATCGATTCCTAAGGGTGAATAGTAATTTTACTGTGGATTTGAACAAAATCGTTCTTTGCTATCGGTCATGTGATAGAAAAACCATTTACTTGGAGCTTCAAAAATTAATAATAATTTGGAAATATCGGGTCTTCCTTTGATTACTCGCTGAATCGATTTCTAAGGGTAAATAGTAAATGTAATGTGAATTTGAACAAAATCGTTGTTTGCTATCGGTCATCAGATAGAAGAACAATTTACTTGGACCTTAAAAAATTAATAACAATTTGGAAAGAGCGGGTCTTCCTCTGATCACTTGCTTAATCGATTCCTAAGGGTGAATAATAAATTTAATGTGCATTTGAGCACAATCGTTCTTTGCTATCGGTAGTTGCTATGGATAAAAAAACCATTTACTTGGAACTTCAAAAATTAATATCAATTTGGAAAGAGCGGGTCTTCCTTTGATTACTTGCTGAATGGATTTCTAAGGATAAATAGTGAATGTAATGTGAGTTTGAACAAAATCGTTCTTTACTATCGGTCATGAGATAGAAAAACTATTTACTTGAAGCTCTAAAAATTAATAACAATTTGGAAAGAGCGGGTCTTCCCCTGATTACTCGCTTAATCGATTTCTAAGGGTGAATAGTAAATTTACTGTGAATTTGAACAAAATCGTTCTTTGCTATCGGTCATGAGATAGAAAAACCATTTACTTGGACCTTAAAAAATTAATAACAATTTGGAACGAGCGGGTCTTCCTCTGATCACTTGCTCAATCAATTCCTAAGGGTGAAGAGTAAATTTACTGTGGTTTTGAACAAAATCGTTCTTTGCTATCGGTCATGGACAGAAAAACCATTTACTTGGATCTTCAAAAATTAATAACAACATGGAAAGAGCGGGTCTTCCTTTGATTAGTTGCTGAATCGATTTTTGAGGATAAATAGTGAATGTAATGTGAGTTTGAACAAAATCGTTCTTTACTATCGGTCATTAGACAGAAAAACTATTTACTAGAAGCTATAAAAATTAATAACAATTTGGAAATAGCGGGTCTTCCTCAGATTACTTGCTTAATCCATTTCTAAGGGTGAATAGTAAATTTACTGTGAATTTGAACAAAATCGTTCTTTGCTATCGGTCATGAGATGGACAAACCATTTACTTGGAACTTAAAAAATTAATAACAATTTGGAACGAGCGGGTCTTCCTCTGATCACTTGCTCAATCGATTCCTAAGGGTGAAGAGTAAATTTACTGTGGTTTTGAACAAAATCGTTCTTTGCTATCGGTCATGGACAGAAAAACCATTTACTTGGATCTTCAAAAATTAATAACAACATGGAAAGAGAGGGTCTTCCTTTGATTAGTTGCTGAATCGATTTTTGAGGATAAATAGTGAATGTAATGTGAATTTGAACAAAAATGTTCTTTGCTATCGGTCATGAGATAGAAAAACCATTTACTTGGACCTTAAAAAATTAATAACAATTTGGAACGAGCGGGTCTTCCTCTGATCACTTGCTCAATCGATTCCTAAGGGTGAAGAGTAAATTTACTGTGGTTTTGAACAAAATCGTTCTTTGCTATCGGCCATGGACAGAAAAACCATTTACTTGGATCTTCAAAAATTAATAACAACATGGAAAGAGCGGGTCTTCCTTTGATTAGTTGCTGAATCGATTTTTGAGGATAAATAGTCAATGTAATGTGAGTTTGATCAAAATCGTTCTTTACTATCGGTCATGAGATAGAAAAACTATTTACTTGAAGCTATAAAAATTAATAACAATTTGGAAATAGCGGGTCTTCCTCAGATTCCTTGCTTAATCCATTTCTAAGGGTGAATAGTCAATTTACTGTGATTTTGAACGAAATCGTTCTTTGCTATTGGTCATGAGATAGAAAAACCATTTACATGGACTTTAAAAAATTAATAACAATTTTGAAAAAGCGGGTCTTCCTCTGATTACTTGCTTAATAGATTTCTAAGGGTGAATAGTAAATTTACTGTGAATTTGAACAAAATCGTTCTTTGCTATTGGTCATGAGATAGAAAAACCATTTACTTGGACCTTCAAAAATTAATAACAATTCGGAAAGAGCGGGTCTTCCTCTGATTACTTGCTTAATAGATTTCTAAGGGTGAACAGTAAATTAATGTGAATTTGAACAAAATCGTTCTTTGCTATCGGTCATGGATAGAAAAACCATTTACGTGGAGCTTCAAAAATGAATAACAATTTGGAAAGAGCGGGTCTTCCTTTCATCACTTGCTTAATCGATTCCTAAGGGTGAGTAGTAAATTTACTGTGGATTTCAACAAAATCGTTCTTTGCTAGCGGTCATGGATAGAAAATCCATTTACTTGGAGCTTCAAAAATTAATAACAATTTGGAAAGAGCGGGTCTTCCTTTGATTACTTGCTGAATCGATTTCTAATGGTAAATAGTAAATGTAATGTGAATTTGAACAAAATCGTTCTTTGCTATCGGTCATGGACAGAAAAACCATTTACTTGGATCTTCAAAAATTAATAACAACATGGAAAGAGCGGGTCTTCCTTTGATTAGTTGCTGAATCGATTTTTGAGGATAAATAGTGAATGTAATGTGAATTTGAACAAAATTGTTCTTTGCTATCGGTCATGAGATAGAAAAACCATTTACTTGGACCTTAAAAAATTAATAACAATTTGGTACGAGCGGGTCTTCCTCTGATCACTTGCTCAATCGATTCCTAAGGGTGAAGAGTAAATTTACTGTGGTTTTGAACAAAATCGTTCTTTGCTATCGGTCATGGTCAGAAAAACCATTTACTTGGATCTTCAAAAATTAATAACATCATGGAAAGAGCGGGTCTTCCTTTGATTAGTTGCTGAATCGATTTTTGAGGATAAATAGTGAATGTAATGTGAGTTTGAACAAAATCGTTATTTACTATCGGTCATGAAATAGAAAAACTATTTACTTGAAGCTATAAAAATTAATAACAATTTGGAAAGAGCCGGTCTTCCTCTGATTACTTGCTTAATCGATTTCTAAGGGTGAATAATCAATTTACTGTGAATTTGAACGAAATCGTTCTTTGCTATTGGTCATGAGATAGAAAAACCATTTACTTGGACCTTAAAAAATTAATAACAATTTGGAAAGAGCGGGTCTTCCTCTGATCACTTGCTTAATCGATTCCTAAGGGTGAATAGTAAATTTACTGTGAATTTGAACGAAATCGTTCTTTGCTATCGGTCATGGATAAAAAAACCATTTACTTGGAGCTTCAAAAATTAATAACAATTTGGAAAGAGCGGGTCTTCCTTTGATTACTTGCTGAATGGATTTCTAAGGATAAATAGTGAATGTAATGTGAGTTTGAACAAAATCGTTCTTTACTATCGGTCATGAGATAGAAAAACTATTTACTTGAAGCTCGAAAAATTAATAACAATTTGGAAAGAGCGGGTCTTCCCCTGATTACTCGCTTAATCGATTTCTAAGGGTGAATAGTAAATTTACTGTGAATTTGAACAAAATCGTTCTTTGCTATCGGTCATGAGATGGACAAACCATTTACTTGGACCTTAAAAAATTAATAACAATTTGGAACGAGCGGGACTTCCTCTGATCACTTGCTCAATCGATTCCTAAGGGTGAAGAGTAAATTTACTGTGGTTTTGAACAAAATCGTTCTTTGCTATCGGTCATGGACAGAAAAACCATTTACTTGGATCTTCAAAAATTAATAACAACATGGAAAGAGCGGGTCTTCCTTTGATTAGTTGCTGAATCGATTTTTGAGGATAAATAGTGAATGTAATGTGAATTTGAACAAAAATGTTCTTTGCTATCGGTCATGAGATAGAAAAACCATTTACTTGGACCTTAAAAAATTAATAACAATTTGGAACAAGCGGGTCTTCCTCTGATCACTTGCTCAATCGATTCCTAAGGGTGAAGAGTAAATTTACTGTGGTTTTGAACAAAATCGTTCTTTGCTATCGGTCATGGACAGAAAAACCATTTACTTGGATCTTCAAAAATTAATAACAACATGGAAAGAGCGGGTCTTCCTTTGATTAGTTGCTGAATCGATTTTTGAGGATAAATAGTGAATGTAATGTGAGTTTGAACAAAATCGTTATTTACTATCGGTCATGAAATAAAAAAACTATTTACTTGAAGCTATAAAAATTAATAACAATTTGGAAATGGCGGGTCTTCCTCATATTACTTGCTTAATCCATTTCTAAGTTTGAATAGTCAATTTACTGTGAATTTGAACGAAATCGTTCTTTGCTATCGGTCATGAGATAGAAAAACCATTTACATGGACCTTAAAAAATTAATAACAATTTGGAAAGAGCGGGTCTTCCTCTGATCACTTGCTTAATCGATTCCTAACGGTGCATAGTAAATTTACTGTGAATTTGAACAAAATCGTTCTTTGGTATCGGTCATGAGATAAAAAAAATATTTACTTGAAGCTCTAAAAATTAATAACAATTTGCAAAGAGCGGGTCTTCCTCTGATTACTTGCTTAATCGATTTCTAAGGGTGAACAGTAAATTTACTGTGAATTTGAACAAAATCGTTCTTTGCTATTGGTCTTGAGATAGAAAAACCCTTTACTTGGACCTTAAAAAATTAATAACAATTTGGAATGAGCGGGTCTTCTTCTAATCACTTGCTTAATCGATTCCTAAGGGTGAATAGTAATTTTACAGTGGATTTGAACAAAATCGTTCTTTGCTATCGGTCATGTGATAGAAAAACCATTTACTTGGAGCTTCAAAAATTAATAATAATTTGGAAATATCGGGTCTTCCTTTGATTACTCGCTGAATCGATTTCTAAGGGTAAATAGTAAATGTAATGTGAATTTGAACAAAATCGTTGTTTGCTATCGGTCATCAGATAGAAGAACAATTTACTTGGACCTTAAAAAATTAATAACAATTTGGAAAGAGCGGGTCTTCCTCTGATCACTTGCTTAATCGATTCCTAAGGGTGAATAATAAATTTAATGTGCATTTGAGCACAATCGTTCTTTGCTATCGGTAGTTGCTATGGATAAAAAACCATTTACTTGGAACTTCAAAAATTAATATCAATTTGGAAAGAGCGGGTCTTCCTTTGATTACTTGCTGAATGGATTTCTAAGGATAAATAGTGAATGTAATGTGAGTTTGAACAAAATCGTTCTTTACTATCGGTCATTAGACAGAAAAACTATTTACTAGAAGCTATAAAAATTAATAACAATTTGGAAATAGCGGGTCTTCCTCAGATTACTTGCTTAATCCATTTCTAAGGGTGAATAGTAAATTTACTGTGAATTTGAACAAAATCGTTCTTTGCTATCGGTCATGAGATGGACAAACCATTTACTTGGAACTTAAAAAATTAATAACAATTTGGAACGAGCGGGTCTTCCTCTGATCACTTGCTCAATCGATTCCTAAGGGTGAAGAGTAAATTTACTGTGGTTTTGAACAAAATCGTTCTTTGCTATCGGTCATGGACAGAAAAACCATTTACTTGAATCTTCAAAAATTAATAACAACATGGAAAGAGAGGGTCTTCCTTTGATTAGTTGCTGAATCGATTTTTGAGGATAAATAGTGAATGTAATGTGAATTTGAACAAAAATGTTCTTTGCTATCGGTCATGAGATAGAAAAACCATTTACTTGGACCTTAAAAAATTAATAACAATTTGGAACGAGCGGGTCTTCCTCTGATCACTTGCTCAATCGATTCCTAAGGGTGAAGAGTAAATTTACTGTGGTTTTGAACAAAATCGTTCTTTGCTATCGGTCATGGACAGAAAAACCATTTACTTGGATCTTCAAAAATTAATAACAACATGGAAAGAGCGGGTCTTCCTTTGATTAGTTGCTGAATCGATTTTTGAGGATAAATAGTGAATGTAATGTGAGTTTGAACAAAATCGTTATTTACTATCGGTCATGAAATAGAAAAACTATTTACTTGAAGATATAAAAATTAATAACAATTTGGAAATGGCGGGTCTTCCTCAGATTACTTGCTTAATCCATTTCTAAGTTTGAATAGTCAATTTACTGTGAATTTGAACGAAATCGTTCTTTGCTATCGGTCATGAGATAGAAAAACCATTTACATGGACCTTAAAAAATTAATAACAATTTGGAAAGAGCGGGTCTTCCTCTGATCACTTGCTTAATCGATTCCTAACGGTGCATAGTAAATTTACTGTGAATTTGAACAAAATCGTTCTTTGCTATCGGTCATGAGATAAAAAAAATATTTACTTGAAGCTCTAAAAATTAATAACAATTTGCAAAGAGCGGGTCTTCCTCTGATTACTTGCTTAATCGATTTCTAAGGGTGAATAGTAAATTTACTGTGAATTTGAACAAAATCGTTCTTTGCTATTAATCTTGAGATAGAAAAACCCTTTACTTGGACCTTAAAAAATTAATAACAATTTGGAATGAGCGGGTCTTCTTCTAATCACTTGCTTAATCGATTCCTAAGGGTGAATAGTAATTTTACTGTGGATTTGAACAAAATCGTTCTTTGCTATCGGTCATGTGATAGAAAAACCATTCACTTGGAGCTTCAAAAATTAATAATAATTTGGAAATATCGGGTCTTCCTTTGATTACTCGCTGAATCGATTTCTAAGGGTAAATAGTAAATGTAATGTGAATTTGAACAAAATCGTTGTTTGCTATCGGTCATCAGATAGAAGAACAATTTACTTGGACCTTAAAAAATTAATAACAATTTGGAAAGAGCGGGTCTTCCTCTGATCACTTGCTTAATCGATTCCTAAGGGTGAATAATAAATTTAATGTGCATTTGAGCAAAATCGTTCTTTGCTATCGGTAGTTGCTATGGATAAAAAACCATTTACTTGGAACTTCAAAAATTAATATCAATTTGGAAAGAGCGGGTCTTCCTTTGATTACTTGCTGAATGGATTTCTAAGGATAAATAGTGAATGTAATGTGAGTTTGAACAAAATCGTTCTTTACTATCGGTCATGAGATAGAAAAACTATTTACTTGAAGCTCTAAAAATTAATAACAATTTGGAAAGAGCGGGTCTTCCCCTGATTACTCGCTTAATCGATTTCTAAGGGTGAATAGTAAATTTACTGTGAATTTGAACAAAATCGTTCTTTGCTATCGGTCATGAGATAGAAAAACCATTTACTTGGACCTTAAAAAATTAATAACAATTTGGAACGAGCGGGTCTTCCTCTGGTCACTTGCTCAATCAATTCCTAAGGGTGAAGAGTAAATTTACTGTGGTTTTGAACAAAATCGTTCTTTGCTATCGGTAATGGACAGAAAAACCATTTACTTGGATCTTCAAAAATTAATAACAACATGGAAAGAGCGGGTCTTCCTTTGATTAGTTGCTGAATCGATTTTTGAGGATAAATAGTGAATGTAATGTGAGTTTGAACAAAATCGTTCTTTACTATCGGTCATTAGACAGAAAAACTATTTACTAGAAGCTATAAAAATTAATAACAATTTGGAAATAGCGGGTCTTCCTCAGATTACTTGCTTAATCCATTTCTAAGGGTGAATAGTCAATTTACTGTGAATTTGAACGAAATTGTTCTTTGCTATTGGTCATGAGATAGAAAAACCATTTACATGGACTTTAAAAAATTAATAACAATTTGCAAAGATCGGGTCTTACTTTGATTACTTGCTGAATCGATTTCTAAGGGTAAATAGTAAATGTAATGTGAATTTGAACAAAATCGTTCTTTGCTATCGATCATAAGATAGAAGAACAATTAACTTGGACCTTAAAAAATTAATAACAATTTGGAAAGAGCGGGACTTCCTCTGATCACTTGCTTAATCGATTCCTAAGGGTGAATAGTAATTTTACTGTGGATTTGAACAAAATCGTTCTTTGCTATCGGTCATGTGATAGAAAAACCATTTACTTGGAGCTTCAAAAATTAATAATAATTTGGAAATATCGGGTCTTCCTTTGATTACTCGCTGAATCGATTTCTAAGGGTAAATAGTAAATGTAATGTGAATTTGAACAAAATCGTTGTTTGCTATCGGTCATCAGATAGAAGAACAATTTACTTGGACCTTAAAAAATTAATAACAATTTGGAAAGAGCGGGTCTTCCTCTGATCACTTGCCTTAATCGATTCCTAAGGGTGAATAGTAAATTTACTGTGCATTTGAACAAAATCGTTCTTTGCTATCGGTAGTTGCTATGGATAGAAAAACCATTTACTTGGAACTTCAAAAATTAATAACAATTTGGTAAGAGCGGGTCTTCCTTTGATTACTTGCTGAATAGATTTCTAAGGATAAATAGTGAATGTAATGTGAGTTTGAACAAAATCGTTCTTTGCTATCGGTCATGAGATAAAAAAACTATTTACTTGAATCTCTAAAAATGAATAACAATTTGGAAAGAGCGGGTCTTCCCCTGATTACTTGCTTAATCGATTCCTAAGCGTGAATAGTTAATTTACTGTGAATTTGAACAAAATCGTTCTTTGCCATCGGTCATGGATAAAAAAACCATTTACTTGGAGATTCAAAAATTAATAACAATTTGGAAAGAGCGTGTCTTCCTTTGATTACTTGCTGAATCAATTTCTAAGGATAAATAGTGAATGTAAAATGAGTTTGAACAAAATCGTTCTTTGCCATCGGTCATGAGATAGGAAAATTATTTACTTGAAGCTCTAAAAATTAATAACAATTTGGAAAGAGCGGGTCTTCCTCTGATTACGTGCTTAATCGATTTCTAAGGGTGAATAGTAAAATTACTGCGAATTTGAACAAAATCGTTATTTGCTATCGGTAATGAGATAGAAAAACCATTTACTTGGACCTTAAAAAATTAATAATCATTTGGAAAGAGCGGGTCTTCCTCTGATCACTTGGTTAATCGATTCCTAAGGGTGAATAGTAAATTTACTGTCAATTTGAACGAAATCGTTCTTTGCTATCGGTCATGGATAAAAAAACCATTTACTTGGAGCTTCAAAAATTAATAACAATTTGGAAAGAGCGGGTCTTCCTTTGATTACTTGCTGAATGGATTTCTAAGGATAAATAGTGAATGTAATGTGAGTTTGAACAAAATCGTTCTTTACTATCGGTCATGAGATAAAAAAACTATTTACTTGAAGCTCGAAAAATTAATAACAATTTGGAAAGAGCGGGTCTTCCCCTAATTACTCGCTTAATCGATTTCTAAGGGTGAATAGTAAATTTACTGTGAATTTGAACAAAATCGTTCTTTGCTATCGGTCATGAGATAGAAAAACCATTTACTTGGACCTTAAAAAATTAATAACAATTTGGAACGAGCGGGTCTTCCTCTGATCACTTGCTCAATCGATTCCTAAGGGTGAAGAGTAAATTTACTGTGGTTTTGAACAAAATCGTTCTTTGCTATCGGTCATGGACAGAAAAACCATTTACTTGGATCTTCAAAAATTAATAACAACATGGAAAGAGCGGGTCTTCCTTTGATTAGTTGCTGAATCGATTTTTGAGGATAAATAGTCAATGTAATGTGAGTTTGAACAAAATCGTTCTTTACTATCGGTCATGAGATAGAAAAACTATTTACTTGAAGCTATAAAAATTAATAACAATTTGGAAATAGCGGGTCTTCCTCAGATTCCTTGCTTAATCCATTTCTAAGGGTGAATAGTCAATTTACTGTGATTTTGAACGAAATCGTTCTTTGCTATTGGTCATGAGATAGAAAAACCATTTACATGGACTTTAAAAAATTAATAACAATTTGGAAAAAGCGGGTCTTCCTCTGATTACTTGCTTAATAGATTTCTAAGGGTGAATAGTAAATTTACTGTGAATTTGAACAAAATCGTTCTTTGCTATTGGTCATGAGATAGAAAAACCATTTACTTGGACCTTCAAAAATTAATAACAATTCGGAAAAAGCGGGTCTTCCTCTGATTACTTGCTTAATAGATTTCTAAGGGTGAACAGTAAATTAATGTGAATTTGAACAAAATCGTTCTTTGCTATCGGTCATGGATAGAAAAACCATTTACGTGGAGCTTCAAAAATGAATAACAATTTGGAAAGAGCGGGTCTTCCTTTGATCACTTGCTTAATCGATTCCTAAGGGTGAATAGTAAATTTACTGTGGATTTCAACAAAATCGTTCTTTGCTAGCGGTCATGGATAGAAAATCCATTTACTTGGAGCTTCAAAAATTAATAACAATTTGGAAAGAGCGGGTCTTCCTTTGATTACTTGCTGAATCGATTTCTAATGGTAAATAGTAAATGTAATGTGAATTTGAACAAAATCGTTCTTTGCTGTCGGTCATGGACAGAAAAACCATTTACTTGGATCTTCAAAAATTAATAACAACATGGAAAGAGCGGGTCTTCCTTTGATTACTTGCTGAATGGATTTCTATCGATAAACAGTGAATGTAATGTGAGTTTGAACAAAATCGTTCTTTACTATCGGTCATGAGATAGAAAAACTATTTACTTGAAGCTCGAAAAATTAATAACAATTTGGAAAGAGCGGGTCTTCCCCTGATTACTCGCTTAATCGATTTCTAAGGGTGAATAGTAAATTTACTGTGAATTTGAACAAAATCGTTCTTTGCTATCGGTCATGAGATAGACAAACCATTTACTTGGACCTTAACAAATTAATAACAATTTGGAACGAGCGGGTCTTCCTCTGATCACTTGCTCAATCGATTCCTAAGGGTGAAGAGTAAATTTACTGTGGTTCTGAACAAAATCGTTCTTTGCTATCCGTCATGGACAGAAAAACCATTTACTTGGATCTTCAAAAATGAATAACAACATGGAAAGAGCGGGTCTTCCTTTGATTAGTTGCTGAATCGATTTTTGAGGATAAATAGTGAATGTAATGTGAATTTGAACAAAAATGTTCTTTGCTATCGGTCATGAGATAGAAAAACCATTTACTTGGACCTTAAAAAATTAATAACAATTTGGAACGAGCGGGTCTTCCTCTGATCACTTGCTCAATCGATTCCTAAGGGTGAAGAGTAAATTTACTGTGGTTTTGAACAAAATCGTTCTTTGCTATCGGTCATGGTCAGAAAAACCATTTATTGGATCTTCAAAAATTAATAACATCATGGAAAGAGCGGGTCTTCCTTTGATTAGTTGCTGAATCGATTTTTGAGGATAAATAGTGAATGTAATGTGAGTTTGAACAAAATCGTTATTTACTATCGGTCATGAAATAGAAAAACTATTTACTTGAAGCTATAAAAATTAATAACAATTTGGAAAGAGCCGGTCTTCCTCTGATTACTTGCTTAATCGATTTCTAAGGGTGAATAATCAATTTACTGTGAATTTGAACGAAATCGTTCTTTGCTATTGGTCATGAGATAGAAAAACCATTTACTTGGACCTTAAAAAATTAATAACAATTTGGAAAGAGCGGGTCTTCCTCTGATCACTTGCTTAATCGATTCCTAAGGGTGAATAGTAAATTTACTGTGAATTTGAACGAAATCGTTCTTTGCTATCGGTCATGGATAAAAAAACCATTTACTTGGAGCTTCAAAAATTAATAACAATTTGGAAAGAGCGGGTCTTCCTTTGATTACTTGCTGAATGGATTTCTAAGGATAAATAGTGAATGTAATGTGAGTTTGAACAAAATCGTTCTTTACTATCGGTCATGAGATAGAAAAACTATTTACTTGAAGCTCGAAAAATTAATAACAATTTGGAAAGAGCGGGTCTTCCCCTGATTACTCGCTTAATCGATTTCTAAGGGTGATCAGTAAATTTACTGTGAATTTGAACAAAATCGTTCTTTGCTATCGGTCATGGACAGAAAAACCATTTACTTGGATCTTCAAAAATTAATAACAACATGGAAAGAGCGGGTCTTCCTTTGATTAGTTGCTGAATCGATTTTTGAGGATAAATAGTGAATGTAATGTGAATTTGAACAAAAATGTTCTTTGCTATCGGTCATGAGATAGAAAAACCATTTACTTGGACCTTAAAAAATTAATAACAATTTGGAACGAGCGGGTCTTCCTCTGATCACTTGCTCAATCGATTCCTAAGGGTGAAGAGTAAATTTACTGTGGTTTTGAACAAAATCGTTCTTTGCTATCGGTCATGGACAGAAAAACCATTTACTTGGATCTTCAAAAATTAATAACAACATGGAAAGAGCGGGTCTTCCTTTGATTAGTTGCTGAATCGATTTTTGAGGATAAATAGTGAATGTAATGTGAGTTTGAACAAAATCGTTATTTACTATCGGTCATGAAATAGAAAAACTATTTACTTGAAGCTATAAAAATTAATAACAATTTGGAAAGAGCCGGTCTTCCTCTGATTACTTGCTTAATCGATTTCTAAGGGTGAATAGTAAAATTACTGCGAATTTGAACAAAATCGTTATTTGCTATCGGTAATGAGATAGAAAAACCATTTACTTGGACCTTAAAAAATTAATAATCATTTGGAAAGAGCGGGTCTTCCTCTGATCACTTGGTTAATCGATTCCTAAGGGTGAATAGTAAATTTACTGTCAATTTGAACGAAATCGTTCTTTGCTATCGGTCATGGATAAAAAAACCATTTACTTGGAGCTTCAAAAATTAATAACAATTTGGAAAGAGCGGGTCTTCCTTTGATTACTTGCTGAATGGATTTCTAAGGATAAATAGTGAATGTAATGTGAGTTTGAACAAAATCGTTCTTTACTATCGGTCATGAGATAAAAAAACTATTTACTTGAAGCTCGAAAAATTAATAACAATTTGGAAAGAGCGGGTCTTCCCCTAATTACTCGCTTAATCGATTTCTAAGGGTGAATAGTAAATTTACTGTGAATTTGAACAAAATCGTTCTTTGCTATCGGTCATGAGATAGAAAAACCATTTACTTGGACCTTAAAAAATTAATAACAATTTGGAACGAGCGGGTCTTCCTCTGATCACTTGCTCAATCGATTCCTAAGGGTGAAGAGTAAATTTACTGTGGTTTTGAACAAAATCGTTCTTTGCTATCGGTCATGGACAGAAAAACCATTTACTTGGATCTTCAAAAATTAATAACAACATGGAAAGAGCGGGTCTTCCTTTGATTAGTTGCTGAATCGATTTTTGAGGATAAATAGTCAATGTAATGTGAGTTTGAACAAAATCGTTCTTTACTATCGGTCATGAGATAGAAAAACTATTTACTTGAAGCTATAAAAATTAATAACAATTTGGAAATAGCGGGTCTTCCTCAGATTCCTTGCTTAATCCATTTCTAAGGGTGAATAGTCAATTTACTGTGATTTTGAACGAAATCGTTCTTTGCTATTGGTCATGAGATAGAAAAACCATTTACATGGACTTTAAAAAATTAATAACAATTTGGAAAAAGCGGGTCTTCCTCTGATTACTTGCTTAATAGATTTCTAAGGGTGAATAGTAAATTTACTGTGAATTTGAACAAAATCGTTCTTTGCTATTGGTCATGAGATAGAAAAACCATTTACTTGGACCTTCAAAAATTAATAACAATTCGGAAAAAGCGGGTCTTCCTCTGATTACTTGCTTAATAGATTTCTAAGGGTGAACAGTAAATTAATGTGAATTTGAACAAAATCGTTCTTTGCTATCGGTCATGGATAGAAAAACCATTTACGTGGAGCTTCAAAAATGAATAACAATTTGGAAAGAGCGGGTCTTCCTTTGATCACTTGCTTAATCGATTCCTAAGGGTGAATAGTAAATTTACTGTGGATTTCAACAAAATCGTTCTTTGCTAGCGGTCATGGATAGAAAATCCATTTACTTGGAGCTTCAAAAATTAATAACAATTTGGAAAGAGCGGGTCTTCCTTTGATTACTTGCTGAATCGATTTCTAATGGTAAATAGTAAATGTAATGTGAATTTGAACAAAATCGTTCTTTGCTGTCGGTCATGGACAGAAAAACCATTTACTTGGATCTTCAAAAATTAATAACAACATGGAAAGAGCGGGTCTTCCTTTGATTACTTGCTGAATGGATTTCTATCGATAAACAGTGAATGTAATGTGAGTTTGAACAAAATCGTTCTTTACTATCGGTCATGAGATAGAAAAACTATTTACTTGAAGCTCGAAAAATTAATAACAATTTGGAAAGAGCGGGTCTTCCCCTGATTACTCGCTTAATCGATTTCTAAGGGTGAATAGTAAATTTACTGTGAATTTGAACAAAATCGTTCTTTGCTATCGGTCATGAGATAGACAAACCATTTACTTGGACCTTAACAAATTAATAACAATTTGGAACGAGCGGGTCTTCCTCTGATCACTTGCTCAATCGATTCCTAAGGGTGAAGAGTAAATTTACTGTGGTTCTGAACAAAATCGTTCTTTGCTATCCGTCATGGACAGAAAAACCATTTACTTGGATCTTCAAAAATGAATAACAACATGGAAAGAGCGGGTCTTCCTTTGATTAGTTGCTGAATCGATTTTTGAGGATAAATAGTGAATGTAATGTGAATTTGAACAAAAATGTTCTTTGCTATCGGTCATGAGATAGAAAAACCATTTACTTGGACCTTAAAAAATTAATAACAATTTGGAACGAGCGGGTCTTCCTCTGATCACTTGCTCAATCGATTCCTAAGGGTGAAGAGTAAATTTACTGTGGTTTTGAACAAAATCGTTCTTTGCTATCGGTCATGGTCAGAAAAACCATTTATTGGATCTTCAAAAATTAATAACATCATGGAAAGAGCGGGTCTTCCTTTGATTAGTTGCTGAATCGATTTTTGAGGATAAATAGTGAATGTAATGTGAGTTTGAACAAAATCGTTATTTACTATCGGTCATGAAATAGAAAAACTATTTACTTGAAGCTATAAAAATTAATAACAATTTGGAAAGAGCCGGTCTTCCTCTGATTACTTGCTTAATCGATTTCTAAGGGTGAATAATCAATTTACTGTGAATTTGAACGAAATCGTTCTTTGCTATTGGTCATGAGATAGAAAAACCATTTACTTGGACCTTAAAAAATTAATAACAATTTGGAAAGAGCGGGTCTTCCTCTGATCACTTGCTTAATCGATTCCTAAGGGTGAATAGTAAATTTACTGTGAATTTGAACGAAATCGTTCTTTGCTATCGGTCATGGATAAAAAAACCATTTACTTGGAGCTTCAAAAATTAATAACAATTTGGAAAGAGCGGGTCTTCCTTTGATTACTTGCTGAATGGATTTCTAAGGATAAATAGTGAATGTAATGTGAGTTTGAACAAAATCGTTCTTTACTATCGGTCATGAGATAGAAAAACTATTTACTTGAAGCTCGAAAAATTAATAACAATTTGGAAAGAGCGGGTCTTCCCCTGATTACTCGCTTAATCGATTTCTAAGGGTGATCAGTAAATTTACTGTGAATTTGAACAAAATCGTTCTTTGCTATCGGTCATGGACAGAAAAACCATTTACTTGGATCTTCAAAAATTAATAACAACATGGAAAGAGCGGGTCTTCCTTTGATTAGTTGCTGAATCGATTTTTGAGGATAAATAGTGAATGTAATGTGAATTTGAACAAAAATGTTCTTTGCTATCGGTCATGAGATAGAAAAACCATTTACTTGGACCTTAAAAAATTAATAACAATTTGGAACGAGCGGGTCTTCCTCTGATCACTTGCTCAATCGATTCCTAAGGGTGAAGAGTAAATTTACTGTGGTTTTGAACAAAATCGTTCTTTGCTATCGGTCATGGACAGAAAAACCATTTACTTGGATCTTCAAAAATTAATAACAACATGGAAAGAGCGGGTCTTCCTTTGATTAGTTGCTGAATCGATTTTTGAGGATAAATAGTGAATGTAATGTGAGTTTGAACAAAATCGTTATTTACTATCGGTCATGAAATAGAAAAACTATTTACTTGAAGCTATAAAAATTAATAAGAATTTGGAAATAGCGGGTCTTCCTCAGATTACTTTCTTAATCCATTTCTAAGTTTGAATAGTCAATTTACTGTGAATTTGAACGAAATCGTTCTTTGCTATTGGTCATGAGATAGAAAAACCATTTACATGGACTTTAAAAAATTAATAACAATTTGGAAAAAGCGGGTCTTCCTTTGATTAGTTGCTGAATCGATTTTTGAGGATAAATAGTGAATGTAATGTGAATTTGAACAAAAATGTTCTTTGCTATCGGTCATGAGATAGAAAAACCATTTACTTGGACCTTAAAAAATTAATAACAATTTGGAACGAGCGGGTCTTCCTCTGATCACTTGCTCAATCGATTCCTAAGGGTGAAGAGTAAATTTACTGTGGTTTTGAACAAAATCGTTCTTTGCTATCGGTCATGGACAGAAAAACCATTTACTTGGATCTTCAAAAATTAATAACAACATGGAAAGAGCGGGTCTTCCTTTGATTAGTTGCTGAATCGATTTTTGAGGATAAATAGTGAATGTAATGTGAGTTTGAACAAAATCGTTATTTACTATCGGTCATGAAATAGAAAAACTATTTACTTGAAGCTATAAAAATTAATAACAATTTGGAAATGGCGGGTCTTCCTCAGATTACTTGCTTAATCCATTTCTAAGTTTGAATAGTCAATTTACTGTGAATTTGAACGAAATCGTTCTTTGCTATCGGTCATGAGATAGAAAAACCATTTACATGGACCTTAAAAAATTAATAACAATTTGGAAAGAGCGGGTCTTCCTCTGATCACTTGCTTAATCGATTCCTAACGGTGCATAGTAAATTTACTGTGAATTTGAACAAAATCGTTCTTTGCTATCGGTCATGAGATAAAAAAAATATTTACTTGAAGCTCTAAAAATTAATAACAATTTGCAAAGAGCGGGTCTTCCTCTGATTACTTGCTTAATCGATTTCTAAGGGTGAATAGTAAATTTACTGTGAATTTGAACAAAATCGTTCTTTGCTATTAATCTTGAGATAGAAAAACCCTTTACTTGGACCTTAAAAAATTAATAACAATTTGGAATGAGCGGGTCTTCTTCTAATCACTTGCTTAATCGATTCCTAAGGGTGAATAGTAATTTTACTGTGGATTTGAACAAAATCGTTCTTTGCTATCGGTCATGTGATAGAAAAACCATTCACTTGGAGCTTCAAAAATTAATAATAATTTGGAAATATCGGGTCTTCCTTTGATTACTCGCTGAATCGATTTCTAAGGGTAAATAGTAAATGTAATGTGAATTTGAACAAAATCGTTGTTTGCTATCGGTCATCAGATAGAAGAACAATTTACTTGGACCTTAAAAAATTAATAACAATTTGGAAAGAGCGGGTCTTCCTCTGATCACTTGCTTAATCGATTCCTAAGGGTGAATAATAAATTTAATGTGCATTTGAGCAAAATCGTTCTTTGCTATCGGTAGTTGCTATGGATAAAAAACCATTTACTTGGAACTTCAAAAATTAATATCAATTTGGAAAGAGCGGGTCTTCCTTTGATTACTTGCTGAATGGATTTCTAAGGATAAATAGTGAATGTAATGTGAGTTTGAACAAAATCGTTCTTTACTATCGGTCATGAGATAGAAAAACTATTTACTTGAAGCTCTAAAAATTAATAACAATTTGGAAAGAGCGGGTCTTCCCCTGATTACTCGCTTAATCGATTTCTAAGGGTGAATAGTAAATTTACTGTGAATTTGAACAAAATCGTTCTTTGCTATCGGTCATGAGATAGAAAAACCATTTACTTGGACCTTAAAAAATTAATAACAATTTGGAACGAGCGGGTCTTCCTCTGATCACTTGCTCAATCGATTCCTAAGGGTGAAGAGTAAATTTACTGTGAATTTGAACAAAATCGTTCTTTGCTATCGGTCATGGACAGAAAAACCATTTACTTGGATCTTCAAAAATTAATAACAACATGGAAAGAGCGGGTCTTCCTTTGATTAGTTGCTGAATCGATTTTTGAGGATAAATAGTGAATGTAATGTGAGTTTGAACAAAATCGTTCTTTACTATCGGTCATTAGACAGAAAAACTATTTACTAGAAGCTATAAAAATTAATAACAATTTGGAAATAGCGGGTCTTCCTCAGATTACTTGCTTAATCCATTTCTAAGGGTGAATAGTCAATTTACTGTGAATTTGAACGAAATTGTTCTTTGCTATTGGTCATGAGATAGAAAAACCATTTACATGGACTTTAAAAAATTAATAACAATTTGCAAAGATCGGGTCTTACTTTGATTACTTGCTGAATCGATTTCTAAGGGTAAATAGTAAATGTAATGTGAATTTGAACAAAATCGTTCTTTGCTATCGATCATAAGATAGAAGAACAATTTACTTGGACCTTAAAAAATTAATAACAATTTGGAAAGAGCGGGACTTCCTCTGATCACTTGCTTAATCGATTCCTAAGGGTGAATAGTAATTTTACTGTGGATTTGAACAAAATCGTTCTTTGCTATCGGTCATGTGATAGAAAAACCATTTACTTGGAGCTTCAAAAATTAATAATAATTTGGAAATATCGGGTCTTCCTTTGATTACTCGCTGAATCGATTTCTAAGGGTAAATAGTAAATGTAATGTGAATTTGAACAAAATCGTTGTTTGCTATCGGTCATCAGATAGAAGAACAATTTACTTGGACCTTAAAAAATTAATAACAATTTGGAAAGAGCGGGTCTTCCTCTGATCACTTGCCTTAATCGATTCCTAAGGGTGAATAGTAAATTTACTGTGCATTTGAACAAAATCGTTCTATGCTATCGGTAGTTGCTATGGATAGAAAAACCATTTACTTGGAACTTCAAAAATTAATAACAATTTGGTAAGAGCGGGTCTTCCTTTGATTACTTGCTGAATAGATTTCTAAGGATAAATAGTGAATGTAATGTGAGTTTGAACAAAATCGTTCTTTGCTATCGGTCATGAGATAAAAAAACTATTTACTTGAATCTCTAAAAATGAATAACAATTTGGAAAGAGCGGGTCTTCCCCTGATTACTTGCTTAATCGATTCCTAAGCGTGAATAGTTAATTTACTGTGAATTTGAACAAAATCGTTCTTTGCCATCGGTCATGGATAAAAAAACCATTTACTTGGAGATTCAAAAATTAATAACAATTTGGAAAGAGCGTGTCTTCCTTTGATTACTTGCTGAATCAATTTCTAAGGATAAATAGTGAATGTAAAATGAGTTTGAACAAAATCGTTCTTTGCCATCGGTCATGAGATAGGAAAATTATTTACTTGAAGCTCTAAAAATTAATAACAATTTGGAAAGAGCGCGTCTTCCTCTGATTACGTGCTTAATCGATTTCTAAGGGTGAATAGTAAATTTACTGCGAATTTGAACAAAATCGTTATTTGCTATCGGTAATGAGATAGAAAAACCATTTACTTGGACCTTAAAAAATTAATAATCATTTGGAAAGAGCGGGTCTTCCTCTGATCACTTGCTTAATCGATTCCTAAGGGTGAATAGTAAATTTACTGTCAATTTGAACGAAATCGTTCTTTGCTATCGGTCATGGATAAAAAAACCATTTACTTGGAGCTTCAAAAATTAATAACAATTTGGAAAGAGCGGGTCTTCCTTTGATTACTTGCTGAATGGATTTCTAAGGATAAATAGTGAATGTAATGTGAGTTTGAACAAAATCGTTCTTTACTATCGGTCATGAGATAAAAAAACTATTTACTTGAAGCTCGAAAAATTAATAACAATTTGGAAAGAGCGGGTCTTCTCCTAATTACTCGCTTAATCGATTTATAAGGGTGAATAGTAAATTTACTGTGAATTTGAACAAAATCGTTCTTTGCTATCGGTCATGAGATAGAAAAACCATTTACTTGGACCTTAAAAAATTAATAACAATTTGGAACGAGCGGGTCTTCCTCTGATCACTTGCTCAATCGATTCCTAAGGGTGAAGAGTAAATTTACTGTGGTTTTGAACAAAATCGTTATTTGCTATCGGTCATGGACAGAAAAACCATTTACTTGGATCTTCAAAAATTAATAACAACATGGAAAGAGCGGGTCTTCCTTTGATTAGTTGCTGAATCGATTTTTGAGGATAAATAGTCAATGTAATGTGAGTTTGAACAAAATCGTTCTTCACTATCGGTCATGAGATAGAAAAACTATTTACTTGAAGCTATAAAAATTAATAACAATTTGGAAATAGCGGGTCTTCCTCAGATTCCTTGCTTAATCCATTTCTAAGGGTGAATAGTCAATTTACTGTGATTTTGAACGAAATCGTTCTTTGCTATTGGTCATGAGATAGAAAAACCATTTACATGGACTTTAAAAAATTAATATCAATTTGGAAAAAGCGGGTCTTCCTCTGATTACTTGCTTAATAGATTTCTAAGGGTGAATAGTAAATTTACTGTGATTTTGAACGAAATCGTTCTTTGCTATTGGTCATGAGATAGAAAAACCATCTACATGGACTTTAAAAAATTAATATCAATTTGGAAAAAGCGGGTTTTCCTCTGATTACTTGCTTAATAGATTTCTAAGGGTGAATAGTAAATTTACTGTGAATTTGAACAAAATCGTTCTTTGCTATTGGTCATGAGATAGAAAAACCATTTACTTGGACCTTCAAAAATTAATAACAATTCGGAAAGAGCGGGTCTTCCTCTGATTACTTGCTTAATAGATTTCTAAGGGTGAACAGTAAATTAATGTGAATTTGAACAAAATCGTTCTTTGCTATCGGTCATGGATAGAAAAACCATTTACGTGGAGCTTCAAAAATGAATAACAATTTGGAAAGAGCGGGTCTTCCTTTGATTACTTGCTGAATGGATTTCTAAGGATAAATAGTGAATGTAATGTGAGTTTGAACAAAATCGTTCTTTACTATCGGTCATGAGATAGAAAAACTATTTACTTGAAGCTCGAAAAATTAATAACAATTTGGAAAGAGCGGGTCTTCCCCTGATTACTCGCTTAATCGATTTCTAAGGGTGATCAGTAAATTTACTGTGAATTTGAACAAAATCGTTCTTTGCTATCGGTCATGGACAGAAAAACCATTTACTTGGATCTTCAAAAATTAATAACAACATGGAAAGAGCGGGTCTTCCTTTGATTAGTTGCTGAATCGATTTTTGAGGATAAATAGTGAATGTAATGTGAATTTGAACAAAAATGTTCTTTGCTATCGGTCATGAGATAGAAAAACCATTTACTTGGACCTTAAAAAATTAATAACAATTTGGAACGAGCGGGTCTTCCTCTGATCACTTGCTCAATCGATTCCTAAGGGTGAAGAGTAAATTTACTGTGGTTTTGAACAAAATCGTTCTTTGCTATCGGTCATGGACAGAAAAACCATTTACTTGGATCTTCAAAAATTAATAACAACATGGAAAGAGCGGGTCTTCCTTTGATTAGTTGCTGAATCGATTTTTGAGGATAAATAGTGAATGTAATGTGAGTTTGAACAAAATCGTTATTTACTATCGGTCATGAAATAGAAAAACTATTTACTTGAAGCTATAAAAATTAATAACAATTTGGAAAGAGCCGGTCTTCCTCTGATTACTTGCTTAATCGATTTCTAAGGGTGAATAGTAAAATTACTGCGAATTTGAACAAAATCGTTATTTGCTATCGGTAATGAGATAGAAAAACCATTTACTTGGACCTTAAAAAATTAATAATCATTTGGAAAGAGCGGGTCTTCCTCTGATCACTTGGTTAATCGATTCCTAAGGGTGAATAGTAAATTTACTGTCAATTTGAACGAAATCGTTCTTTGCTATCGGTCATGGATAAAAAAACCATTTACTTGGAGCTTCAAAAATTAATAACAATTTGGAAAGAGCGGGTCTTCCTTTGATTACTTGCTGAATGGATTTCTAAGGATAAATAGTGAATGTAATGTGAGTTTGAACAAAATCGTTCTTTACTATCGGTCATGAGATAAAAAAACTATTTACTTGAAGCTCGAAAAATTAATAACAATTTGGAAAGAGCGGGTCTTCCCCTAATTACTCGCTTAATCGATTTCTAAGGGTGAATAGTAAATTTACTGTGAATTTGAACAAAATCGTTCTTTGCTATCGGTCATGAGATAGAAAAACCATTTACTTGGACCTTAAAAAATTAATAACAATTTGGAACGAGCGGGTCTTCCTCTGATCACTTGCTCAATCGATTCCTAAGGGTGAAGAGTAAATTTACTGTGGTTTTGAACAAAATCGTTCTTTGCTATCGGTCATGGACAGAAAAACCATTTACTTGGATCTTCAAAAATTAATAACAACATGGAAAGAGCGGGTCTTCCTTTGATTAGTTGCTGAATCGATTTTTGAGGATAAATAGTCAATGTAATGTGAGTTTGAACAAAATCGTTCTTTACTATCGGTCATGAGATAGAAAAACTATTTACTTGAAGCTATAAAAATTAATAACAATTTGGAAATAGCGGGTCTTCCTCAGATTCCTTGCTTAATCCATTTCTAAGGGTGAATAGTCAATTTACTGTGATTTTGAACGAAATCGTTCTTTGCTATTGGTCATGAGATAGAAAAACCATTTACATGGACTTTAAAAAATTAATAACAATTTGGAAAAAGCGGGTCTTCCTCTGATTACTTGCTTAATAGATTTCTAAGGGTGAATAGTAAATTTACTGTGAATTTGAACAAAATCGTTCTTTGCTATTGGTCATGAGATAGAAAAACCATTTACTTGGACCTTCAAAAATTAATAACAATTCGGAAAAAGCGGGTCTTCCTCTGATTACTTGCTTAATAGATTTCTAAGGGTGAACAGTAAATTAATGTGAATTTGAACAAAATCGTTCTTTGCTATCGGTCATGGATAGAAAAACCATTTACGTGGAGCTTCAAAAATGAATAACAATTTGGAAAGAGCGGGTCTTCCTTTGATCACTTGCTTAATCGATTCCTAAGGGTGAATAGTAAATTTACTGTGGATTTCAACAAAATCGTTCTTTGCTAGCGGTCATGGATAGAAAATCCATTTACTTGGAGCTTCAAAAATTAATAACAATTTGGAAAGAGCGGGTCTTCCTTTGATTACTTGCTGAATCGATTTCTAATGGTAAATAGTAAATGTAATGTGAATTTGAACAAAATCGTTCTTTGCTGTCGGTCATGGACAGAAAAACCATTTACTTGGATCTTCAAAAATTAATAACAACATGGAAAGAGCGGGTCTTCCTTTGATTACTTGCTGAATGGATTTCTATCGATAAACAGTGAATGTAATGTGAGTTTGAACAAAATCGTTCTTTACTATCGGTCATGAGATAGAAAAACTATTTACTTGAAGCTCGAAAAATTAATAACAATTTGGAAAGAGCGGGTCTTCCCCTGATTACTCGCTTAATCGATTTCTAAGGGTGAATAGTAAATTTACTGTGAATTTGAACAAAATCGTTCTTTGCTATCGGTCATGAGATAGACAAACCATTTACTTGGACCTTAACAAATTAATAACAATTTGGAACGAGCGGGTCTTCCTCTGATCACTTGCTCAATCGATTCCTAAGGGTGAAGAGTAAATTTACTGTGGTTCTGAACAAAATCGTTCTTTGCTATCCGTCATGGACAGAAAAACCATTTACTTGGATCTTCAAAAATGAATAACAACATGGAAAGAGCGGGTCTTCCTTTGATTAGTTGCTGAATCGATTTTTGAGGATAAATAGTGAATGTAATGTGAATTTGAACAAAAATGTTCTTTGCTATCGGTCATGAGATAGAAAAACCATTTACTTGGACCTTAAAAAATTAATAACAATTTGGAACGAGCGGGTCTTCCTCTGATCACTTGCTCAATCGATTCCTAAGGGTGAAGAGTAAATTTACTGTGGTTTTGAACAAAATCGTTCTTTGCTATCGGTCATGGTCAGAAAAACCATTTATTGGATCTTCAAAAATTAATAACATCATGGAAAGAGCGGGTCTTCCTTTGATTAGTTGCTGAATCGATTTTTGAGGATAAATAGTGAATGTAATGTGAGTTTGAACAAAATCGTTATTTACTATCGGTCATGAAATAGAAAAACTATTTACTTGAAGCTATAAAAATTAATAACAATTTGGAAAGAGCCGGTCTTCCTCTGATTACTTGCTTAATCGATTTCTAAGGGTGAATAATCAATTTACTGTGAATTTGAACGAAATCGTTCTTTGCTATTGGTCATGAGATAGAAAAACCATTTACTTGGACCTTAAAAAATTAATAACAATTTGGAAAGAGCGGGTCTTCCTCTGATCACTTGCTTAATCGATTCCTAAGGGTGAATAGTAAATTTACTGTGAATTTGAACGAAATCGTTCTTTGATATCGGTCATGGATAAAAAAACCATTTACTTGGAGCTTCAAAAATTAATAACAATTTGGAAAGAGCGGGTCTTCCTTTGATTACTTGCTGAATGGATTTCTAAGGATAAATAGTGAATGTAATGTGAGTTTGAACAAAATCGTTCTTTACTATCGGTCATGAGATAGAAAAACTATTTACTTGAAGCTCGAAAAATTAATAACAATTTGGAAAGAGCGGGTCTTCCCCTGATTACTCGCTTAATCGATTTCTAAGGGTGATCAGTAAATTTACTGTGAATTTGAACAAAATCGTTCTTTGCTATCGGTCATGGACAGAAAAACCATTTACTTGGATCTTCAAAAATTAATAACAACATGGAAAGAGCGGGTCTTCCTTTGATTAGTTGCTGAATCGATTTTTGAGGATAAATAGTGAATGTAATGTGAATTTGAACAAAAATGTTCTTTGCTATCGGTCATGAGATAGAAAAACCATTTACTTGGACCTTAAAAAATTAATAACAATTTGGAACGAGCGGGTCTTCCTCTGATCACTTGCTCAATCGATTCCTAAGGGTGAAGAGTAAATTTACTGTGGTTTTGAACAAAATCGTTCTTTGCTATCGGTCATGGACAGAAAAACCATTTACTTGGATCTTCAAAAATTAATAACAACATGGAAAGAGCGGGTCTTCCTTTGATTAGTTGCTGAATCGATTTTTGAGGATAAATAGTGAATGTAATGTGAGTTTGAACAAAATCGTTATTTACTATCGGTCATGAAATAGAAAAACTATTTACTTGAAGCTATAAAAATTAATAAGAATTTGGAAATAGCGGGTCTTCCTCAGATTACTTTCTTAATCCATTTCTAAGTTTGAATAGTCAATTTACTGTGAATTTGAACGAAATCGTTCTTTGCTATTGGTCATGAGATAGAAAAACCATTTACATGGACTTTAAAAAATTAATAACAATTTGGAAAAAGCGGGTCTTCCTTTGATTAGTTGCTGAATCGATTTTTGAGGATAAATAGTGAATGTAATGTGAATTTGAACAAAAATGTTCTTTGCTATCGGTCATGAGATAGAAAAACCATTTACTTGGACCTTAAAAAATTAATAACAATTTGGAACGAGCGGGTCTTCCTCTGATCACTTGCTCAATCGATTCCTAAGGGTGAAGAGTAAATTTACTGTGGTTTTGAACAAAATCGTTCTTTGCTATCGGTCATGGACAGAAAAACCATTTACTTGGATCTTCAAAAATTAATAACAACATGGAAAGAGCGGGTCTTCCTTTGATTAGTTGCTGAATCGATTTTTGAGGATAAATAGTGAATGTAATGTGAGTTTGAACAAAATCGTTATTTACTATCGGTCATGAAATAGAAAAACTATTTACTTGAAGCTATAAAAATTAATAACAATTTGGAAATGGCGGGTCTTCCTCAGATTACTTGCTTAATCCATTTCTAAGTTTGAATAGTCAATTTACTGTGAATTTGAACGAAATCGTTCTTTGCTATCGGTCATGAGATAGAAAAACCATTTACATGGACCTTAAAAAATTAATAACAATTTGGAAAGAGCGGGTCTTCCTCTGATCACTTGCTTAATCGATTCCTAACGGTGCATAGTAAATTTACTGTGAATTTGAACAAAATCGTTCTTTGCTATCGGTCATGAGATAAAAAAAATATTTACTTGAAGCTCTAAAAATTAATAACAATTTGCAAAGAGCGGGTCTTCCTCTGATTACTTGCTTAATCGATTTCTAAGGGTGAATAGTAAATTTACTGTGAATTTGAACAAAATCGTTCTTTGCTATTAATCTTGAGATAGAAAAACCCTTTACTTGGACCTTAAAAAATTAATAACAATTTGGAATGAGCGGGTCTTCTTCTAATCACTTGCTTAATCGATTCCTAAGGGTGAATAGTAATTTTACTGTGGATTTGAACAAAATCGTTCTTTGCTATCGGTCATGTGATAGAAAAACCATTCACTTGGAGCTTCAAAAATTAATAATAATTTGGAAATATCGGGTCTTCCTTTGATTACTCGCTGAATCGATTTCTAAGGGTAAATAGTAAATGTAATGTGAATTTGAACAAAATCGTTGTTTGCTATCGGTCATCAGATAGAAGAACAATTTACTTGGACCTTAAAAAATTAATAACAATTTGGAAAGAGCGGGTCTTCCTCTGATCACTTGCTTAATCGATTCCTAAGGGTGAATAATAAATTTAATGTGCATTTGAGCAAAATCGTTCTTTGCTATCGGTAGTTGCTATGGATAAAAAACCATTTACTTGGAACTTCAAAAATTAATATCAATTTGGAAAGAGCGGGTCTTCCTTTGATTACTTGCTGAATGGATTTCTAAGGATAAATAGTGAATGTAATGTGAGTTTGAACAAAATCGTTCTTTACTATCGGTCATGAGATAGAAAAACTATTTACTTGAAGCTCTAAAAATTAATAACAATTTGGAAAGAGCGGGTCTTCCCCTGATTACTCGCTTAATCGATTTCTAAGGGTGAATAGTAAATTTACTGTGAATTTGAACAAAATCGTTCTTTGCTATCGGTCATGAGATAGAAAAACCATTTACTTGGACCTTAAAAAATTAATAACAATTTGGAACGAGCGGGTCTTCCTCTGATCACTTGCTCAATCGATTCCTAAGGGTGAAGAGTAAATTTACTGTGAATTTGAACAAAATCGTTCTTTGCTATCGGTCATGGACAGAAAAACCATTTACTTGGATCTTCAAAAATTAATAACAACATGGAAAGAGCGGGTCTTCCTTTGATTAGTTGCTGAATCGATTTTTGAGGATAAATAGTGAATGTAATGTGAGTTTGAACAAAATCGTTCTTTACTATCGGTCATTAGACAGAAAAACTATTTACTAGAAGCTATAAAAATTAATAACAATTTGGAAATAGCGGGTCTTCCTCAGATTACTTGCTTAATCCATTTCTAAGGGTGAATAGTCAATTTACTGTGAATTTGAACGAAATTGTTCTTTGCTATTGGTCATGAGATAGAAAAACCATTTACATGGACTTTAAAAAATTAATAACAATTTGCAAAGATCGGGTCTTACTTTGATTACTTGCTGAATCGATTTCTAAGGGTAAATAGTAAATGTAATGTGAATTTGAACAAAATCGTTCTTTGCTATCGATCATAAGATAGAAGAACAATTTACTTGGACCTTAAAAAATTAATAACAATTTGGAAAGAGCGGGACTTCCTCTGATCACTTGCTTAATCGATTCCTAAGGGTGAATAGTAATTTTACTGTGGATTTGAACAAAATCGTTCTTTGCTATCGGTCATGTGATAGAAAAACCATTTACTTGGAGCTTCAAAAATTAATAATAATTTGGAAATATCGGGTCTTCCTTTGATTACTCGCTGAATCGATTTCTAAGGGTAAATAGTAAATGTAATGTGAATTTGAACAAAATCGTTGTTTGCTATCGGTCATCAGATAGAAGAACAATTTACTTGGACCTTAAAAAATTAATAACAATTTGGAAAGAGCGGGTCTTCCTCTGATCACTTGCCTTAATCGATTCCTAAGGGTGAATAGTAAATTTACTGTGCATTTGAACAAAATCGTTCTATGCTATCGGTAGTTGCTATGGATAGAAAAACCATTTACTTGGAACTTCAAAAATTAATAACAATTTGGTAAGAGCGGGTCTTCCTTTGATTACTTGCTGAATAGATTTCTAAGGATAAATAGTGAATGTAATGTGAGTTTGAACAAAATCGTTCTTTGCTATCGGTCATGAGATAAAAAAACTATTTACTTGAATCTCTAAAAATGAATAACAATTTGGAAAGAGCGGGTCTTCCCCTGATTACTTGCTTAATCGATTCCTAAGCGTGAATAGTTAATTTACTGTGAATTTGAACAAAATCGTTCTTTGCCATCGGTCATGGATAAAAAAACCATTTACTTGGAGATTCAAAAATTAATAACAATTTGGAAAGAGCGTGTCTTCCTTTGATTACTTGCTGAATCAATTTCTAAGGATAAATAGTGAATGTAAAATGAGTTTGAACAAAATCGTTCTTTGCCATCGGTCATGAGATAGGAAAATTATTTACTTGAAGCTCTAAAAATTAATAACAATTTGGAAAGAGCGCGTCTTCCTCTGATTACGTGCTTAATCGATTTCTAAGGGTGAATAGTAAATTTACTGCGAATTTGAACAAAATCGTTATTTGCTATCGGTAATGAGATAGAAAAACCATTTACTTGGACCTTAAAAAATTAATAATCATTTGGAAAGAGCGGGTCTTCCTCTGATCACTTGCTTAATCGATTCCTAAGGGTGAATAGTAAATTTACTGTCAATTTGAACGAAATCGTTCTTTGCTATCGGTCATGGATAAAAAAACCATTTACTTGGAGCTTCAAAAATTAATAACAATTTGGAAAGAGCGGGTCTTCCTTTGATTACTTGCTGAATGGATTTCTAAGGATAAATAGTGAATGTAATGTGAGTTTGAACAAAATCGTTCTTTACTATCGGTCATGAGATAAAAAAACTATTTACTTGAAGCTCGAAAAATTAATAACAATTTGGAAAGAGCGGGTCTTCTCCTAATTACTCGCTTAATCGATTTATAAGGGTGAATAGTAAATTTACTGTGAATTTGAACAAAATCGTTCTTTGCTATCGGTCATGAGATAGAAAAACCATTTACTTGGACCTTAAAAAATTAATAACAATTTGGAACGAGCGGGTCTTCCTCTGATCACTTGCTCAATCGATTCCTAAGGGTGAAGAGTAAATTTACTGTGGTTTTGAACAAAATCGTTATTTGCTATCGGTCATGGACAGAAAAACCATTTACTTGGATCTTCAAAAATTAATAACAACATGGAAAGAGCGGGTCTTCCTTTGATTAGTTGCTGAATCGATTTTTGAGGATAAATAGTCAATGTAATGTGAGTTTGAACAAAATCGTTCTTCACTATCGGTCATGAGATAGAAAAACTATTTACTTGAAGCTATAAAAATTAATAACAATTTGGAAATAGCGGGTCTTCCTCAGATTCCTTGCTTAATCCATTTCTAAGGGTGAATAGTCAATTTACTGTGATTTTGAACGAAATCGTTCTTTGCTATTGGTCATGAGATAGAAAAACCATTTACATGGACTTTAAAAAATTAATATCAATTTGGAAAAAGCGGGTCTTCCTCTGATTACTTGCTTAATAGATTTCTAAGGGTGAATAGTAAATTTACTGTGATTTTGAACGAAATCGTTCTTTGCTATTGGTCATGAGATAGAAAAACCATCTACATGGACTTTAAAAAATTAATATCAATTTGGAAAAAGCGGGTTTTCCTCTGATTACTTGCTTAATAGATTTCTAAGGGTGAATAGTAAATTTACTGTGAATTTGAACAAAATCGTTCTTTGCTATTGGTCATGAGATAGAAAAACCATTTACTTGGACCTTCAAAAATTAATAACAATTCGGAAAGAGCGGGTCTTCCTCTGATTACTTGCTTAATAGATTTCTAAGGGTGAACAGTAAATTAATGTGAATTTGAACAAAATCGTTCTTTGCTATCGGTCATGGATAGAAAAACCATTTACGTGGAGCTTCAAAAATGAATAACAATTTGGAAAGAGCGGGTCTTCCTTTAATCACTTGCTTAATCGATTCCTAAGGGTGAATAGTAAATTTACTGTGGATTTCAACAAAATCGTTCTTTGCTAGCGGTCATGGATAGAAAATCCATTTACTTGGAGCTTCAAAAATTAATAACAATTTGGAAAGAGCGGGTCTTCCTTTGATTACTTGCTGAATCGATTTCTAATGGTAAATAGTAAATGTAATGTGAATTTGAACAAAATCGTTCTTTGCTATCGGTCATGGACAGAAAAACCATTTACTTGGATCTTCAAAAATTAATAACAACATGGAAAGAGCGGGTCTTCCTTTGATTAGTTGCTGAATCGATTTTTGAGGATAAATAGTGAATGTAATGTGAATTTGAACAAAATTGTTCTTTGCTATCGGTCATGAGATAGAAAAACCATTTACTTGGACCTTAAAAAATTAATAACAATTTGGAACGAGCGGGTCTTCCTCTGATCACTTGCTCAATCGATTCCTAAGGGTGAAGAGTAAATTTACTGTGGTTTTGAACAAAATCGTTCTTTGCTATCGGTCATGGTCAGAAAAACCATTTACTTGGATCTTCAAAAATTAATAACATCATGGAAAGAGCGGGTCTTCCTTTGATTAGTTGCTGAATCGATTTTTGAGGATAAATAGTGAATGTAATGTGAGTTTGAACAAAATCGTTGTTTACTATCGGTCATGAAATAGAAAAACCATTTACTTGGACCTTAAAAAATTAATAACAATTTGGAACGAGCGGGTCTTCCTCTGATCACTTGCTCAATCGATTCCTAAGGGTGAAGAGTAAATTTACTGTGGTTTTGAACAAAATCGTTCTTTGCGATCGGTCATGGACAGAAAAACCATTTACTTGGATCTTCAAAAATTAATAACAACATGGAAAGAGCGGGTCTTCCTTTGATTAGTTGCTGAATCGATTTTTGAGGATAAATAGTGAATGTAATGTGAATTTGAACAAAAATGTTCTTTGCTATCGGTCATGAGATAGAAAAACCATTTACTTGGACCTTAAAAAATTAATAACAATTTGGAACGAGCGGGTCTTCCTCTGATCACTTGCCTTAATCGATTCCTAAGGGTGAATAGTAAATTTACTGTGCATTTGAACAAAATCGTTCTTTGCTATCGGTAGTTGCTATGGATAGAAAAACCATTTACTTGGAACTTCAAAAATTAATAACAATTTGGTAAGAGCGGGTCTTCCTTTGATTACTTGCTGAATAGATTTCTAAGGATAAATAGTGAATGTAATGTGAGTTTGAACAAAATCGTTCTTTGCTATCGGTCATGAGATAAAAAAACTATTTACTTGAATCTCTAAAAATTAATAACAATTTGGAAAGTGCGGGTCTTCCCCTGATTACTTGCTTAATCGATTCCTAAGCGTGAATAGTTAATTTACTGTGAATTTGAACAAAATCGTTCTTTGCCATCGGTCATGGATAAAAAAACGATTTACTTGGAGATTCAAAAATTAATAACAATTTGGAAAGAGCGTGTCTTCCTTTGATTACTTGCTGAATCAATTTCTAAGGATAAATAGTGAATGTAAAATGAGTTTGAACAAAATCGTTCTTTGCCATCGGTCATGAGATAGGAAAATTATTTACTTGAAGCTCTAAAAATTAATAACAATTTGGAAAGAGCGGGTCTTCCTCTGATTACGTGCTTAATCGATTTCTAAGGGTGAATAGTAAATTTACTGCGAATTTGAACAAAATCGTTATTTGCTATCGGTAATGAGATAGAAAAACCATTTACTTGGACCTTAAAAAATTAATAATCATTTGGAAAGAGCGGGTCTTCCTCTGATCACTTGCTTAATCGATTCCTAAGGGTGAATAGTAAATTTACTGTCAATTTGAACGAAATCGTTCTTTGCTATCGGTCATGGATAAAAAAACCATTTACTTGGAGCTTCAAAAATTAATAACAATTTGGAAAGAGCGGGTCTTCCTTTGATTACTTGCTGAATGGATTTCTAAGGATAAATAGTGAATGTAATGTGAGTTTGAACAAAATCGTTCTCTACTATCGGTCATGAGATAGAAAAACTATTTACTTGAAGCTCGAAAAATTAATAACAATTTGGAAAGAGCGGGTCTTCCCCTGATTACTCGCTTAATCGATTTCTAAGGGTGAATAGTAAATTTACTGTGAATTTGAACAAAATCGTTCTTTGCTATCGGTCATGAGATAGACAAACCATTTACTTGGACCTTAAAAAATTAATAACAATTTGGAACGAGCGGGTCTTCCTCTGATCACTTGCTCAATCGATTCCTAAGGGTGAAGAGTAAATTTACTGTGGTTTTGAACAAAATCGTTCTTTGCTATCGGTCATGGACAGAAAAACCATTTACTTGGATCTTCAAAAATGAATAACAACATGGAAAGAGCGGGTCTTCCTTTGATTAGTTGCTGAATCGATTTTTGAGGATAAAAAGTGAATGTAATGTGAATTTGAACAAAAATGTTCTTTGCTATCGGTCATGAGATAGAAAAACCATTTACTTGGACCTTAAAAAATTAATAACAATTTGGAACGAGCGGGTCTTCCTCTGATCACTTGCTCAATCGATTCCTAAGGGTGAAGAGTAAATTTACTGTGGTTTTGAACAAAATCGTTCTTTGCTATCGCTCATGGACAGAAAAACCATTTACTTGGATCTTCAAAAATTAATAACAACATGGAAAGAGCGGGTCTTCCTTTGATTAGTTGCTGAATCGATTTTTGAGGATAAATAGTGAATGTAATGTGAGTTTGAACAAAATCGTTATTTACTATCGGTCATGAAATAGAAAAACTATTTACTTGAAGCTATAAAAATTAATAACAATTTGGAAATAGCGGGTCTTCCTCAGATTACTTGCTTAATCCATTTCTAAGTTTGAATAGTCAATTTACTGTGAATTTGAACGAAATCGTTCTTTGCTATCGGTCATGAGATAGAAAAACCATTTACATGGACCTTAAAAAATTAATAACAATTTGGAAAGAGCGGGTCTTCCTCTGATCACTTGCTTAATCGATTCCTAACGGTGCATAGTAAATTTACTGTGAATTTGAACAAAATCGTTCTTTGCTATCGGTCATGAGATAAAAAAAATATTTACTTGAAGCTCTAAAAATTAATAACAATTTGCAAAGAGCGGGTCTTCCTCTGATTACTTGCTTAATCGATTTCTAAGGGTGAACAGTAAATTTACTGTGAATTTGACCAAAATCGTTCTTTGCTATTGGTCTTGAGATAGAAAAACCCTTTACTTGGACCTTAAAAAATTAATAACAATTTGGAATGAGCGGGTCTTCTTCTAATCACTTGCTTAATCGATTCCTAAGGGTGAATAGTAATTTTACTGTGGATTTGAACAAAATCGTTCTTTGCTATCGGTCATGTGATAGAAAAACCATTTACTTGGAGCTTCAAAAATTAATAATAATTTGGAAATATCGGGTCTTCCTTTGATTACTCGCTGAATCGATTTCTAAGGGTAAATAGTAAATGTAATGTGAATTTGAACAAAATCGTTGTTTGCTATCGGTCATCAGATAGAAGAACAATTTACTTGGACCTTAAAAAATTAATAACAATTTGGAAAGAGCGGGTCTTCCTCTGATCACTTGCTTAATCGATTCCTAAGGGTGAATAATAAATTTAATGTGCATTTGAGCAAAATCGTTCTTTGCTATCGGTAGTTGCTATGGATAAAAAAACCATTTACTTGGAACTTCAAAAATTAATATCAATTTGGAAAGAGCGGGTCTTCCTTTGATTACTTGCTGAATGGATTTCTAAGGATAAATAGTGAATGTAATGTGAGTTTGAACAAAATCGTTCTTTACTATCGGTCATGAGATAGAAAAACTATTTACTTGAAGCTCTAAAAATTAATAACAATTTGGAAAGAGCGGGTCTTCCCCTGATTACTCGCTTAATCGATTTCTAAGGGTGAATAGTAAATTTACTGTGAATTTGAACAAAATCGTTCTTTGCTATCGGTCATGAGATAGAAAAACCATTTACTTGGACCTTAAAAAATTAATAACAATTTGGAACGAGCGGGTCTTCCTCTGATCACTTGCTCAATCAATTCCTAAAGGTGAAGAGTAAATTTACTGTGGTTTTGAACAAAATCGTTCTTTGCTATCGGTCATGGACAGAAAAACCATTTACTTGGATCTTCAAAAATTAATAACAACATGGAAAGAGCGGGTCTTCCTTTGATTAGTTGCTGAATCGATTTTTGAGGATAAATAGTGAATGTAATGTGAGTTTGAACAAAATCGTTCTTTACTATCGGTCATTAGACAGAAAAACTATTTACTAGAAGCTATAAAAATTAATAACAATTTGGAAATAGCGGGTCTTCCTCAGATTACTTGCTTAATCCATTTCTAAGGGTGAATAGTCAATTTACTGTGAATTTGAACGAAATTGTTCTTTGCTATTGGTCATGAGATAGAAAAACCATTTACATGGACTTTAAAAAATTAATAACAATTTGCAAAGATCGGGTCTTACTTTGATTACTTGCTGAATCGATTTCTAAGGGTAAATAGTAAATGTAATGTGAATTTGAACAAAATCGTTCTTTGCTATCGATCATAAGATAGAAGAACAATTTACTTGGACCTTAAAAAATTAATAACAATTTGGAAAGAGCGGGTCTTCCTCTGATCACTTGCTTAATCGATTCCTAAGGCTGAATAGTAATTTTACTGTGGATTTGAACAAAATCGTTCTTTGCTATCGGTCATGTGATAGAAAAACCATTTACTTGGAGCTTCAAAAATTAATAATAATTTGGAAATATCGGGTCTTCCTTTGATTACTCGCTGAATCGATTTCTAAGGGTAAATAGTAAATGTAATGTGAATTTGAACAAAATCGTTGTTTGCTATCGGTCATCAGATAGAAGAACAATTTACTTGGACCTTAAAAAATTAATAACAATTTGGAAAGAGCGGGTCTTCCTCTGATCACTTGCCTTAATCGATTCCTAAGGGTGAATAGTAAATTTACTGTGCATTTGAACAAAATCGTTCTTTGCTATCGGTAGTTGCTATGGATAGAAAAACCATTTACTTGGAACTTAAAAAATTAATAACAATTTGGTAAGAGCGGGTCTTCCTTTGATTACTTGCTGAATAGATTTCTAAGGATAAATAGTGAATGTAATGTGAGTTTGAACAAAATCGTTCTTTGCTATCGGTCATGAGATAAAAAAACTATTTACTTGAATCTCTAAAAATTAATAACAATTTGGAAAGAGCGGGTCTTCCCCTGATTACTTGCTTAATCGATTCCTAAGCGTGAATAGTTAATTTACTGTGAATTTGAACAAAATCGTTCTTTGCCATCGGTCATGGATAAAAAAACCATTTACTTGGAGATTCAAAAATTAATAACAATTTGGAAAGAGCGTGTCTTCCTTTGATTACTTGCTGAATCAATTTCTAAGGATAAATAGTGAATGTAAAATGAGTTTGAACAAAATCGTTCTTTGCCATCGGTCATGAGATAGGAAAATTATTTACTTGAAGCTCTAAAAATTAATAACAATTTGGAAAGAGCGGGTCTTCCTCTGATTACGTGCTTAATCGATTTCTAAGGGTGAATAGTAAATTTACTGCGAATTTGAACAAAATCGTTATTTGCTATCGGTAATGAGATAGAAAAACCATTTACTTGGACCCTAAAAAATTAATAATCATTTGGAAAGAGCGGCCCTTCCTCTGATCACTTGCTTAATCGATTCCTAAGGGTGAATAGTAAATTTACTGTCAATTTGAACGAAATCGTTCTTTGCTATCGGTCATGGATAAAAAAACCATTTACTTGGAGCTTCAAAAATTAATAACAATTTGGAAAGAGCGGGTCTTCCTTTGATTACTTGCTGAATGGATTTCTAAGGATAAATAGTGAATGTAATGTGAGTTTGAACAAAATCGTTCTTTACTATCGGTCATGAGATAGAAAAACTATTTACTTGAAGCTCGAAAAATTAATAACAATTTGGAAAGAGCGGGTCTTCCCCTGATTACTCGCTTAATCGATTTCTAAGGGTGAATAGTAAATTTACTGTGAATTTGAACAAAATCGTTCTTTGCTATCGGTCATGAGATAGACAAACCATTTACTTGGACCTTAAAAAATTAATAACAATTTGGAACGAGCGGGTCTTCCTCTGATCACTTGCTCAATCGATTCCTAAGGGTGAAGAGTATATTTACTGTGGTTTTGAACAAAATCGTTCTTTGCTATCGGTCATGGACAGAAAAACCATTTACTTGGATCTTCAAAAATGAATAACAACATGGAAAGAGCGGGTCTTCCTTTGATTAGTTGCTGAATCGATTTTTGAGGATAAATAGTGAATGTAATGTGAATTTGAACAAAAATGTTCTTTGCTATCGGTCATGAGATAGAAAAACCATTTACTTGGACCTTAAAAAATTAATAACAATTTGGAACGAGCGGGTCTTCCTCTGATCACTTGCTCAATCGATTCCTAAGGGTGAAGAGTAAATTTACTGTGGTTTTGAACAAAATCGTTCTTTGCTATCGGTCATGGACAGAAAAACCATTTACTTGGATCTTCAAAAATTAATAACAACATGGAAAGAGCGGGTCTTCCTTTGATTAGTTGCTGAATCGATTTTTGAGGATAAATAGTGAATGTAATGTGAGTTTGAACAAAATCGTTATTTACTATCGGTCATGAAATAGAAAAACTATTTACTTGAAGCTATAAAAATTAATAACAATTTGGAAATAGCGGGGCTTCCTCAGATTACTTGCTTAATCCATTTCTAATTTTGAATAGTCAATTTACTGTGAATTTGAACGAAATCGTTCTTTGCTATTGGTCATGAGATAGAAAAACCATTTACATGGACTTTAAAAAATTAATAACAATTTGGAAAAAGCGGGTCTTCCTCTGATTACTTGCTTAATAGATTTCTAGGGGTGAATAGTAAATTTACTGTGAATTTGAACAAAATCGTTCTTTGCTATTGGTCATGAGATAGAAAAACCATTTACTTGGACCTTAAAAAATTAATAACAATTTGGAAAGAGCGGGTCTTCCTATGATCACTTGCTTAATCGATTCCTAAGGGTGAAGAGTAAATTTACTGTGGTTTTGAACAAAATCGTTCCTTGCTATCGGTCATGGACAGAAAAACCATTTACGTGGATCTTCAAAAATTAATAACAACATGGAAAGAGCGGGTCTTCCTTTGATTAGTTGCTGAATCGATTTTTGAGGATAAATAGTGAATGTAATGTGAATTTGAACAAAATTGTTCTTTGCTATCGGTCATGAGATAGAAAAACCATTTACTTGGACCTTAAAAAATTAATAACAATTTGGAACGAGCGGGTCTTCCTCTGATCACTTGCTCAATCGATTCCTAAGGGTGAAGAGTAAATTTACTGTGGTTTTGAACAAAATCGTTCTTTGCTATCGGTCATGGACAGAAAAACCATTTACTTGGATCTTCAAAAATTAATAACAACATGGAAAGAGCGGGTCTTCCTTTGATTAGTTGCTGAATCGATTTTTGAGAATAAATAGTGAATGTAATGTGAGTTTGAACAAAATCGTTATTTACTATCGGTCATGAAATAGAAAAACTATTTACTTGAAGCTATAAAAATTAAGAACAATTTGGAAATAGCGGGTCTTCCTCAGATTACTTGCTTAATCCATTTCTAAGTTTGAATAGTCAATTTACTGTGAATTTGAACGAAATCGTTCTTTGCTATCGGTCATGAGATAGAAAAACCATTTACATGGACCTTAAAAAATTAATAACAATTTGGAAAGAGCGGGTCTTCCTCTGATCACTTGCTTAATCGATTCCTAACGGTGCATAGTAAATTTACTGTGAATTTGAACAAAATCGTTCTTTGCTATCGGTCATGAGATAAAAAAAATATTTACTTGAAGCTCTAAAAATTAATAACAATTTGCAAAGAGCGGGTCTTCCTCTGATTACTTGCTTAATCGATTTCTAAGGGTGAATAGTAAATTTACTGTGAATTTGAACAAAATCGTTCTTTGCTATTGGTCTTGAGATAGAAAAACCCTTTACTTGGACCTTAAAAAATTAATAACAATTTGGAATGAGCGGGTCTTCTTCTAATCACTTGCTTAATCGATTCCTAAGGGTGAATAGTAATTTTACTGTGGATTTGAACAAAATCGTTCTTTGCTATCGGTCATGTGATAGAAAAACCATTTACTTGGAGCTTCAAAAATTAATAATAATTTGGAAATATCGGGTCTTCCTTTGATTACTCGCTGAATCGATTTCTAAGGGTAAATAGTAAATGTAATGTGAATTTGAACAAAATCGTTGTTTGCTATCGGTCATCAGATAGAAGAACAATTTACATGGACCTTAAAAAATTAATAACAATTTGGAAAGAGCGGGTCTTCCTCTGATCACTTGCTTAATCGATTCCTAAGGGTGAATAGTAAATTTAATGTGCATTTGAGCAAAATCGTTCTTTGCTATCGGTAGTTGCTATGGATAGAAAAACCATTTACTTGGAACTTCAAAAATTAATATCAATTTGGAAAGAGCGGGTCTTCCTTTGATTACTTGCTGAATGGATTTCTAAGGATAAAAAGTGAATGTAATGTGAGTTTGAACAAAATCGTTCTTTACTATCGGTCATGAGATAGAAAAACTATTTACTTGAAGCTCTAAAAATTAATAACAATTTGGAAAGAGCGGGTCTTCCCCTGATTACTCGCTTAATCGATTTCTAAGGGTGAATAGTAAATTTACTGTGAATTTGAACAAAATCGTTCTTTGCTATCGGTCATGGACAGAAAAACCATTTACTTGGATCTTCAAAAATTAATAACAACATGGAAAGAGCGGGTCTTCCTTTGATTAGTTGCTGAATCGATTTTTGAGGATAAATACTGAATGTAATGTGAATTTCAACAAAATCGTTCTTTGCTATCGATCATAAGATAGAAGAACAATTTACTTGGACCTTAAAAAATTAATAACAATTTGGAAAGAGCGGGTCTTCCTCTGATCACTTGCTTAATCGATTCCTAAGGGTGAATAGTAAATTTACTGTGGATTTCGACAAAATCGTTTTTTGCTATCGATCATGGATAGAAAAACCATTTACTAGGAGCTTCAAAAATTAATAACAATTCGGAAAGAGCGGGTCTTCCTCCGATCACTTGCCTTAATCGATTCCTAAGGGTGAATAATAAATTTACTGTGCATTTGAACAAAATCGTTCTTTGCTATCGGTAGTTGCTATGGATAGAAAGACCATTTACTTGGAACTTCAAAAATTAATAACAATTTGGTAAGAGCGGGTCTTCCTTTGATTACTTGCTGAATAGATTTCTAAGGATAAATAGTGAATGTAATGTGAGTTTGAACAAAATCGTTCTTTGCTATCGGTCATGAGATAAAAAAACTATTTACTTGAATCTATAAAAATTAATAACAATTTGGAAAGAGCGGGTCTTCCCCTGATTACTTGCTTAATCGATTCCTAAGCGTGAATAGTTAATTTACTGTGAATTTGAACAAAATCGTTCTTTGCCATCGGTCATGGATAGAAAAACCATTTACTTGGAGATTCAAAAATTAATAACAATTTGGAAATAGCGTGTCTTCCTTTGATTACTTGCTGAATCAATTTCTAAGGATAAATAGTGAATGTAAAATGAGTTTGAACAAAATCGTTCTTTGCCATCGGTCATGAGATAGGAAAATTATTTACTTGAAGCTCTAAAAATTAATAACAATTTGGAAAGAGCGGGTCTTCCTCTGATTACGTGCTTAATCGATTTCTAAGGGTGAATAGTAAATTTACTGCGAATTTGAACAAAATCGTTATTTGATATCGGTAATGAGATAGAAAAACCATTTACTTGGACCTTAAAAAATTAATAACAATTTGGAAAGAGCGGGTCTTCCTCTGATCACTTGCTTAATCGATTCCTAAGGGTGAATAGTAAATTTACTGTGGATTTGAACAAAATCGTTCTTTGCTATCGGTAGTTGCTATGGATAGAAAAACCATTTACTGGGAAATTCAAAAATTAATAACAATTTGGAAAGAGCGGGTCTTCCTCTGATTACTTGCTTAATCGATTTCTAAGGGTGAATAGTAAATTTACTGTGAATTGGAACAAAATCGTTCTTTGCTATTGGTCTTGAGATCTAAAAACCATTTACTTGGACCTTAAAAAAATAATAACAATTTGGAATGAGCGGGTCTTCTTCTAATCACTTGCTTAATCGATTCCTAAGGGTGAATAGTAATTTTACTGTGGATTTGAACAAAATCGTTCTTTGTTATCGGTCATCTGATAGAAAAACCATTTACTTGGAGCTTCAAAAATTAATAATAATTTGGAAATATCGGGTCTTCCTTTGATTACTCGCTGAATCGATTTCTAAGGGTAAATAGTAAATGTAATGTGAATTTGAACAAAATCGTTGTTTGCTATCGGTCATCAGATAGAAGAACAATTTACTTGGACCTTAAAAAATTAATAACAATTTGGAAAGAGCGGGTCTTCCTCTGATCACTTGCTTAATCGATTCCTAAGGGTGAATAATAAATTTAATGTGCATTTGAGCACAATCGTTCTTTGCTATCGGTAGTTGCTATGGATAAAAAAACCATTTACTTGGAACTTCAAAAATTAATATCAATTTGGAAAGAGCGGGTCTTCCTTTGATTACTTGCTGAATGGATTTCTAAGGATAAATAGTGAATGTAATGTGAGTTTGAACAAAATCGTTCTTTACTATCGGTCATGAGATAGAAAAACTATTTACTTGAAGCTCTAAAAATTAATAAGAATTTGGAAAGAGCGGGTCTTCCCCTGATTACTCGCTTAATCGATTTCTAAGGGTGAATAGTAAATTTACTGTGAATTTGAACAAAATCGTTCTTTGCTATCGGTCATGAGATAGAAAAACCATTTACTTGGACCTTAAAAAATTAATAACAATTTGGAACGAGCGGGTCTTCCTCTGATCACTTGCTCAATCAATTCCTAAGGGTGAAGAGTAAATTTACTGTGGTTTTGAACAAAATCGTTCTTTGCTATCGTTCATGGACAGAAAAACCATTTACTTGGATCTTCAAAAATTAATAACAACATGGAAAGAGCGGGTCTTCCTTTGATTAGTTGCTGAATCGATTTTTGAGGATAAATAGTGAATGTAATGTGAATTTGAACAAAAATGTTCTTTGCTATCGGTCATGAGATAGAAAAACCATTTACTTGGACCTTAAAAAATTAATAACAATTTGGAACGAGCGGGTCTTCCTCTGATCACTTGCTCAATCGATTCCTAAGGGTGAAGAGTAAATTTACTGTGGTTTTGAACAAAATCGTTCTTTGCTATCGGTCATGGACAGAAAAACCATTTACTTGGATCTTCAAAAATTAATAACAACATGGAAAGAGCGGGTCTTCCTTTGATTAGTTGCTGAATCGATTTTTGAGGATAAATAGTGAATGTAATGTGAGTTTGAACAAAATCGTTCTTTACTATCGGTCATTAGACAGAAAAACTATTTACTAGAAGCTATAAAAATTAATAACAATTTGGAAATAGCGGGTCTTCCTCAGATTACTTGCTTAATCCATTTCTAAGTTTGAATAGTCAATTTACTGTGAATTTGAACGAAATCGTTCTTTGCTATCGGTCATGAGATAGAAAAACCATTTACATGGACCTTAAAAAATTAATAACAATTTGGAAAGAGCGGGTCTTCCTCTGATCACTTGCTTAATCGATTCCTAAGGGTGAATAGTAAATTTACTGTGGATTTGAACAAAATCGTTCTTTGCTATCGGTAGTTGCTATGGATAGAAAAACCATTTACTGGGAAATTCAAAAATTAATAACAATTTGGAAAGAGCGGGTCTTCCTCTGATTACTTGCTTAATCGATTTCTAAGGGTGAATAGTAAATTTACTGTGAATTGGAACAAAATCGTTCTTTGCTATTGGTCTTGAGATCTAAAAACCATTTACTTGGACCTTAAAAAAATAATAACAATTTGGAATGAGCGGGTCTTCTTCTAATCACTTGCTTAATCGATTCCTAAGGGTGAATAGTAATTTTACTGTGGATTTGAACAAAATCGTTCTTTGTTATCGGTCATCTGATAGAAAAACCATTTACTTGGAGCTTCAAAAATTAATAATAATTTGGAAATATCGGGTCTTCCTTTGATTACTCGCTGAATCGATTTCTAAGGGTAAATAGTAAATGTAATGTGAATTTGAACAAAATCGTTGTTTGCTATCGGTCATCAGATAGAAGAACAATTTACTTGGACCTTAAAAAATTAATAACAATTTGGAAAGAGCGGGTCTTCCTCTGATCACTTGCTTAATCGATTCCTAAGGGTGAATAATAAATTTAATGTGCATTTGAGCACAATCGTTCTTTGCTATCGGTAGTTGCTATGGATAAAAAAACCATTTACTTGGAACTTCAAAAATTAATATCAATTTGGAAAGAGCGGGTCTTCCTTTGATTACTTGCTGAATGGATTTCTAAGGATAAATAGTGAATGTAATGTGAGTTTGAACAAAATCGTTCTTTACTATCGGTCATGAGATAGAAAAACTATTTACTTGAAGCTCTAAAAATTAATAACAATTTGGAAAGAGCGGGTCTTCCCCTGATTACTCGCTTAATCGATTTCTAAGGGTGAATAGTAAATTTACTGTGAATTTGAACAAAATCGTTCTTTGCTATCGGTCATGAGATAGAAAAACCATTTACTTGGACCTTAAAAAATTAATAACAATTTGGAACGAGCGGGTCTTCCTCTGATCACTTGCTCAATCAATTCCTAAAGGTGAAGAGTAAATTTACTGTGGTTTTGAACAAAATCGTTCTTTGCTATCGGTCATGGACAGAAAAACCATTTACTTGGATCTTCAAAAATTAATAACAACATGGAAAGAGCGGGTCTTCCTTTGATTAGTTGCTGAATCGATTTTTGAGGATAAATAGTGAATGTAATGTGAGTTTGAACAAAATCGTTCTTTACTATCGGTCATTAGACAGAAAAACTATTTACTAGAAGCTATAAAAATTAATAACAATTTGGAAATAGCGGGTCTTCCTCAGATTACTTGCTTAATCCATTTCTAAGGGTGAATAGTCAATTTACTGTGAATTTGAACGAAATTGTTCTTTGCTATTGGTCATGAGATAGAAAAACCATTTACATGGACTTTAAAAAATTAATAACAATTTGCAAAGATCGGGTCTTACTTTGATTACTTGCTGAATCGATTTCTAAGGGTAAATAGTAAATGTAATGTGAATTTGAACAAAATCGTTCTTTGCTATCGATCATAAGATAGAAGAACAATTTACTTGGACCTTAAAAAATTAATAACAATTTGGAAAGAGCGGGTCTTCCTCTGATCACTTGCTTAATCGATTCCTAAGGCTGAATAGTAATTTTACTGTGGATTTGAACAAAATCGTTCTTTGCTATCGGTCATGTGATAGAAAAACCATTTACTTGGAGCTTCAAAAATTAATAATAATTTGGAAATATCGGGTCTTCCTTTGATTACTCGCTGAATCGATTTCTAAGGGTAAATAGTAAATGTAATGTGAATTTGAACAAAATCGTTGTTTGCTATCGGTCATCAGATAGAAGAACAATTTACTTGGACCTTAAAAAATTAATAACAATTTGGAAAGAGCGGGTCTTCCTCTGATCACTTGCCTTAATCGATTCCTAAGGGTGAATAGTAAATTTACTGTGCATTTGAACAAAATCGTTCTTTGCTATCGGTAGTTGCTATGGATAGAAAAACCATTTACTTGGAACTTAAAAAATTAATAACAATTTGGTAAGAGCGGGTCTTCCTTTGATTACTTGCTGAATAGATTTCTAAGGATAAATAGTGAATGTAATGTGAGTTTGAACAAAATCGTTCTTTGCTATCGGTCATGAGATAAAAAAACTATTTACTTGAATCTCTAAAAATTAATAACAATTTGGAAAGAGCGGGTCTTCCCCTGATTACTTGCTTAATCGATTCCTAAGCGTGAATAGTTAATTTACTGTGAATTTGAACAAAATCGTTCTTTGCCATCGGTCATGGATAAAAAAACCATTTACTTGGAGATTCAAAAATTAATAACAATTTGGAAAGAGCGTGTCTTCCTTTGATTACTTGCTGAATCAATTTCTAAGGATAAATAGTGAATGTAAAATGAGTTTGAACAAAATCGTTCTTTGCCATCGGTCATGAGATAGGAAAATTATTTACTTGAAGCTCTAAAAATTAATAACAATTTGGAAAGAGCGGGTCTTCCTCTGATTACGTGCTTAATCGATTTCTAAGGGTGAATAGTAAATTTACTGCGAATTTGAACAAAATCGTTATTTGCTATCGGTAATGAGATAGAAAAACCATTTACTTGGACCCTAAAAAATTAATAATCATTTGGAAAGAGCGGCCCTTCCTCTGATCACTTGCTTAATCGATTCCTAAGGGTGAATAGTAAATTTACTGTCAATTTGAACGAAATCGTTCTTTGCTATCGGTCATGGATAAAAAAACCATTTACTTGGAGCTTCAAAAATTAATAACAATTTGGAAAGAGCGGGTCTTCCTTTGATTACTTGCTGAATGGATTTCTAAGGATAAATAGTGAATGTAATGTGAGTTTGAACAAAATCGTTCTTTACTATCGGTCATGAGATAGAAAAACTATTTACTTGAAGCTCGAAAAATTAATAACAATTTGGAAAGAGCGGGTCTTCCCCTGATTACTCGCTTAATCGATTTCTAAGGGTGAATAGTAAATTTACTGTGAATTTGAACAAAATCGTTCTTTGCTATCGGTCATGAGATAGACAAACCATTTACTTGGACCTTAAAAAATTAATAACAATTTGGAACGAGCGGGTCTTCCTCTGATCACTTGCTCAATCGATTCCTAAGGGTGAAGAGTAAATTTACTGTGGTTTTGAACAAAATCGTTCCTTGCTATCGGTCATGGACAGAAAAACCATTTACGTGGATCTTCAAAAATTAATAACAACATGGAAAGAGCGGGTCTTCCTTTGATTAGTTGCTGAATCGATTTTTGAGGATAAATAGTGAATGTAATGTGAATTTGAACAAAATTGTTCTTTGCTATCGGTCATGAGATAGAAAAACCATTTACTTGGACCTTAAAAAATTAATAACAATTTGGAACGAGCGGGTCTTCCTCTGATCACTTGCTCAATCGATTCCTAAGGGTGAAGAGTAAATTTACTGTGGTTTTGAACAAAATCGTTCTTTGCTATCGGTCATGGACAGAAAAACCATTTACTTGGATCTTCAAAAATTAATAACAACATGGAAAGAGCGGGTCTTCCTTTGATTAGTTGCTGAATCGATTTTTGAGAATAAATAGTGAATGTAATGTGAGTTTGAACAAAATCGTTATTTACTATCGGTCATGAAATAGAAAAACTATTTACTTGAAGCTATAAAAATTAAGAACAATTTGGAAATAGCGGGTCTTCCTCAGATTACTTGCTTAATCCATTTCTAAGTTTGAATAGTCAATTTACTGTGAATTTGAACGAAATCGTTCTTTGCTATCGGTCATGAGATAGAAAAACCATTTACATGGACCTTAAAAAATTAATAACAATTTGGAAAGAGCGGGTCTTCCTCTGATCACTTGCTTAATCGATTTCTAACGGTGCATAGTAAATTTACTGTGAATTTGAACAAAATCGTTCTTTGCTATCGGTCATGAGATAAAAAAAATATTTACTTGAAGCTCTAAAAATTAATAACAATTTGCAAAGAGCGGGTCTTCCTCTGATTACTTGCTTAATCGATTTCTAAGGGTGAATAGTAAATTTACTGTGAATTTGAACAAAATCGTTCTTTGCTATTGGTCTTGAGATAGAAAAACCCTTTACGTGGACCTTAAAAAATTAATAACAATTTGGAATGAGCGGGTCTTCTTCTAATCACTTGCTTAATCGATTCCTAAGGGTGAATAGTAATTTTACTGTGGATTTGAACAAAATCGTTCTTTGCTATCGGTCATGTGATAGAAAAACCATTTACTTGGAGCTTCAAAAATTAATAATAATTTGGAAATATCGGGTCTTCCTTTGATTACTCGCTGAATCGATTTCTAAGGGTAAATAGTAAATGTAATGTGAATTTGAACAAAATCGTTGTTTGCTATCGGTCATCAGATAGAAGAACAATTTACATGGACCTTAAAAAATTAATAACAATTTGGAAAGAGCGGGTCTTCCTCTGATCACTTGCTTAATCGATTCCTAAGGGTGAATAGTAAATTTAATGTGCATTTGAGCAAAATCGTTCTTTGCTATCGGTAGTTGCTATGGATAGAAAAACCATTTACTTGGAACTTCAAAAATTAATATCAATTTGGAAAGAGCGGGTCTTCCTTTGATTACTTGCTGAATGGATTTCTAAGGATAAAAAGTGAATGTAATGTGAGTTTGAACAAAATCGTTCTTTACTATCGGTCATGAGATAGAAAAACTATTTACTTGAAGCTCTAAAAATTAATAACAATTTGGAAAGAGCGGGTCTTCCCCTGATTACTCGCTTAATCGATTTCTAAGGGTGAATAGTAAATTTACTGTGAATTTGAACAAAATCGTTCTTTGCTATCGGTCATGGACAGAAAAACCATTTACTTGGATCTTCAAAAATTAATAACAACATGGAAAGAGCGGGTCTTCCTTTGATTAGTTGCTGAATCGATTTTTGAGGATAAATACTGAATGTAATGTGAATTTCAACAAAATCGTTCTTTGCTATCGATCATAAGATAGAAGAACAATTTACTTGGACCTTAAAAAATTAATAACAATTTGGAAAGAGCGGGTCTTCCTCTGATCACTTGCTTAATCGATTCCTAAGGGTGAATAGTAAATTTACTGTGGATTTCGACAAAATCGTTTTTTGCTATCGATCATGGATAGAAAAACCATTTACTAGGAGCTTCAAAAATTAATAACAATTCGGAAAGAGCGGGTCTTCCTCCGATCACTTGCCTTAATCGATTCCTAAGGGTGAATAATAAATTTACTGTGCATTTGAACAAAATCGTTCTTTGCTATCGGTAGTTGCTATGGATAGAAAAACCATTTACTTGGAACTTCAAAAATTAATAACAATTTGGTAAGAGCGGGTCTTCCTTTGATTACTTGCTGAATAGATTTCTAAGGATAAATAGTGAATGTAATGTGAGTTTGAACAAAATCGTTCTTTGCTATCGGTCATGAGATAAAAAAACTATTTACTTGAATCTATAAAAATTAATAACAATTTGGAAAGAGCGGGTCTTCCCCTGATTACTTGCTTAATCGATTCCTAAGCGTGAATAGTTAATTTACTGTGAATTTGAACAAAATCGTTCTTTGCCATCGGTCATGGATAGAAAAACCATTTACTTGGAGATTCAAAAATTAATAACAATTTGGAAATAGCGTGTCTTCCTTTGATTACTTGCTGAATCAATTTCTAAGGATAAATAGTGAATGTAAAATGAGTTTGAACAAAATCGTTCTTTGCCATCGGTCATGAGATAGGAAAATTATTTACTTGAAGCTCTAAAAATTAATAACAATTTGGAAAGAGCGGGTCTTCCTCTGATTACGTGCTTAATCGATTTCTAAGGGTGAATAGTAAATTTACTGCGAATTTGAACAAAATCGTTATTTGATATCGGTAATGAGATAGAAAAACCATTTACTTGGACCTTAAAAAATTAATAACAATTTGGAAAGAGCGGGTCTTCCTCTGATCACTTGCTTAATCGATTCCTAAGGGTGAATAGTAAATTTACTGTGGATTTGAACAAAATCGTTCTTTGCTATCGGTAGTTGCTATGGATAGAAAAACCATTTACTGGGAAATTCAAAAATTAATAACAATTTGGAAAGAGCGGGTCTTCCTCTGATTACTTGCTTAATCGATTTCTAAGGGTGAATAGTAAATTTACTGTGAATTGGAACAAAATCGTTCTTTGCTATTGGTCTTGAGATCTAAAAACCATTTACTTGGACCTTAAAAAAATAATAACAATTTGGAATGAGCGGGTCTTCTTCTAATCACTTGCTTAATCGATTCCTAAGGGTGAATAGTAATTTTACTGTGGATTTGAACAAAATCGTTCTTTGTTATCGGTCATCTGATAGAAAAACCATTTACTTGGAGCTTCAAAAATTAATAATAATTTGGAAATATCGGGTCTTCCTTTGATTACTCGCTGAATCGATTTCTAAGGGTAAATAGTAAATGTAATGTGAATTTGAACAAAATCGTTGTTTGCTATCGGTCATCAGATAGAAGAACAATTTACTTGGACCTTAAAAAATTAATAACAATTTGGAAAGAGCGGGTCTTCCTCTGATCACTTGCTTAATCGATTCCTAAGGGTGAATAATAAATTTAATGTGCATTTGAGCACAATCGTTCTTTGCTATCGGTAGTTGCTATGGATAAAAAAACCATTTACTTGGAACTTCAAAAATTAATATCAATTTGGAAAGAGCGGGTCTTCCTTTGATTACTTGCTGAATGGATTTCTAAGGATAAATAGTGAATGTAATGTGAGTTTGAACAAAATCGTTCTTTACTATCGGTCATGAGATAGAAAAACTATTTACTTGAAGCTCTAAAAATTAATAAGAATTTGGAAAGAGCGGGTCTTCCCCTGATTACTCGCTTAATCGATTTCTAAGGGTGAATAGTAAATTTACTGTGAATTTGAACAAAATCGTTCTTTGCTATCGGTCATGAGATAGAAAAACCATTTACTTGGACCTTAAAAAATTAATAACAATTTGGAACGAGCGGGTCTTCCTCTGATCACTTGCTCAATCAATTCCTAAGGGTGAAGAGTAAATTTACTGTGGTTTTGAACAAAATCGTTCTTTGCTATCGGTCATGGACAGAAAAACCATTTACTTGGATCTTCAAAAATTAATAACAACATGGAAAGAGCGGGTCTTCCTTTGATTAGTTGCTGAATCGATTTTTGAGGATAAATAGTGAATGTAATGTGAATTTGAACAAAAATGTTCTTTGCTATCGGTCATGAGATAGAAAAACCATTTACTTCGACCTTAAAAAATTAATAACAATTTGGAACGAGCGGGTCTTCCTCTGATCACTTGCTCAATCGATTCCTAAGGGTGAAGAGTAAATTTACTGTGGTTTTGAACAAAATCGTTCTTTGCTATCGGTCATGGACAGAAAAACCATTTACTTGGATCTTCAAAAATTAATAACAACATGGAAAGAGCGGGTCTTCCTTTGATTAGTTGCTGAATCGATTTTTGAGGATAAATAGTGAATGTAATGTGAGTTTGAACAAAATCGTTCTTTACTATCGGTCATTAGACAGAAAAACTATTTACTAGAAGCTATAAAAATTAATAACAATTTGGAAATAGCGGGTCTTCCTCAGATTACTTGCTTAATCCATTTCTAAGTTTGAATAGTCAATTTACTGTGAATTTGAACGAAATCGTTCTTTGCTATCGGTCATGAGATAGAAAAACCATTTACATGGACCTTAAAAAATTAATAACAATTTGGAAAGAGCGGGTCTTCCTCTGATCACTTGCTTAATCGATTCCTAAGGGTGAATAGTAAATTTACTGTGGATTTGAACAAAATCGTTCTTTGCTATCGGTAGTTGCTATGGATAGAAAAACCATTTACTGGGAAATTCAAAAATTAATAACAATTTGGAAAGAGCGGGTCTTCCTCTGATTACTTGCTTAATCGATTTCTAAGGGTGAATAGTAAATTTACTGTGAATTGGAACAAAATCGTTCTTTGCTATTGGTCTTGAGATCTAAAAACCATTTACTTGGACCTTAAAAAAATAATAACAATTTGGAATGAGCGGGTCTTCTTCTAATCACTTGCTTAATCGATTCCTAAGGGTGAATAGTAATTTTACTGTGGATTTGAACAAAATCGTTCTTTGTTATCGGTCATCTGATAGAAAAACCATTTACTTGGAGCTTCAAAAATTAATAATAATTTGGAAATATCGGGTCTTCCTTTGATTACTCGCTGAATCGATTTCTAAGGGTAAATAGTAAATGTAATGTGAATTTGAACAAAATCGTTGTTTGCTATCGGTCATCAGATAGAAGAACAATTTACTTGGACCTTAAAAAATTAATAACAATTTGGAAAGAGCGGGTCTTCCTCTGATCACTTGCTTAATCGATTCCTAAGGGTGAATAATAAATTTAATGTGCATTTGAGCACAATCGTTCTTTGCTATCGGTAGTTGCTATGGATAAAAAAACCATTTACTTGGAACTTCAAAAATTAATATCAATTTGGAAAGAGCGGGTCTTCCTTTGATTACTTGCTGAATGGATTTCTAAGGATAAATAGTGAATGTAATGTGAGTTTGAACAAAATCGTTCTTTACTATCGGTCATGAGATAGAAAAACTATTTACTTGAAGCTCTAAAAATTAATAACAATTTGGAAAGAGCGGGTCTTCCCCTGATTACTCGCTTAATCGATTTCTAAGGGTGAATAGTAAATTTACTGTGAATTTGAACAAAATCGTTCTTTGCTATCGGTCATGAGATAGAAAAACCATTTACTTGGACCTTAAAAAATTAATAACAATTTGGAACGAGCGGGTCTTCCTCTGATCACTTGCTCAATCAATTCCTAAGGGTGAAGAGTAAATTTACTGTGGTTTTGAACAAAATCGTTCTTTGCTATCGGTCATGGACAGAAAAACCATTTACTTGGATCTTCAAAAATTAATAACAACATGGAAAGAGCGGGTCTTCCTTTGATTAGTTGCTGAATCGATTTTTGAGGATAAATAGTGAATGTAATGTGAGTTTGAACAAAATCGTTCTTTACTATCGGTCATTAGACAGAAAAACTATTTACTAGAAGCTATAAAAATTAATAACAATTTGGAAATAGCGGGTCTTCCTCAGATTACTTACTTAATCCATTTCTAAGGGTGAATAGTAAATTTACTGTGAATTTGAACAAAATCGTTCTTTGCTATCGGTCATGAGATGGACAAACCATTTACTTGGAACTTAAAAAATTAATAACAATTTGGAACGAGCGGGTCTTCCTCTGATCACTTGCTCAATCGATTCCTAAGGGTGAAGAGTAAATTTACTGTGGTTTTGAACAAAATCGTTCTTTGCTATCGGTCATGGACAGAAAAACCATTTACTTGGATCTTCAAAAATTAATAACAACATGGAAAGAGAGGGTCTTCCTTTGATTAGTTGCTGAATCGATTTTTGAGGATAAATAGTGAATGTAATGTGAATTTGAACAAAAATGTTCTTTGCTATCGGTCATGAGATAGAAAAACCATTTACTTGGACCTTAAAAAATTAATAACAATTTGGAACGAGCGGGTCTTCCTCTGATCACTTGCTCAATCGATTCCTAAGGGTGAAGAGTAAATTTACTGTGGTTTTGAACAAAATCGTTCTTTGCTATCGGTCATGGACAGAAAAACCATTTACTTGGATCTTCAAAAATTAATAACAACATGGAAAGAGCGGGTCTTCCTTTGATTAGTTGCTGAATCGATTTTTGAGGATAAATAGTGAATGTAATGTGAGTTTGAACAAAATCGTTCTTTACTATCGGTCATTAGACAGAAAAACTATTTACTAGAAGGTATAAAAATTAATAACAATTTGGAAATAGCGGGTCTTCCTCAGATTACTTGCTTAATCCATTTCTAAGTTTGAATAGTCAATTTACTGTGAATTTGAACGAAATCGTTCTTTGCTATCGGTCATGAGATAGAAAAACCATTTACATGGACCTTAAAAAATTAATAACAATTTGGAAAGAGCGGGTCTTCCTCTGATCACTTGCTTAATCGATTCCTAACGGTGCATAGTAAATTTACTGTGAATTTGAACAAAATCGTTCTTTGCTATCGGTCATGAGATAAAAAAAATATTTACTTGAAGCTCTAAAAATTAATAACAATTTGCAAAGAGCGGGTCTTCCTCTGATTACTTGCTTAATCGATTTCTAAGGGTGAATAGTAAATTTACTGTGAATTTGAACAAAATCGTTCTTTGCTATTGGTCTTGAGATATAAAAACCCTTTACTTGGACCTTAAAAAATTAATAACAATTTGGAATGAGCGGGTCTTCTTCTAATCACTTGCTTAATCGATTCCTAAGGGTGAATAGTAATTTTACTGTGGATTTGAACAAAATCGTTCTTTGCTATCGGTCATGTGATAGAAAAACCATTTACTTGGAGCTTCAAAAATTAATAATAATTTGGAAATATCGGGTCTTCCTTTGATTACTCGCTGAATCGATTTCTAAGGGTAAATAGTAAATGTAATGTGAATTTGAACAAAATCGTTGTTTGCTATCGGTCATCAGATAGAAGAACAATTTACTTGGACCTTAAAAAATTAATAACAATTTGGAAAGAGCGGGTCTTCCTCTGATCACTTGCTTAATCGATTCCTAAGGGTGAATAATAAATTTAATGTGCATTTGAGCAAAATCGTTCTTTGCTATCGGTAGTTGCTATGGATAAAAAAACCATTTACTTGGAACTTCAAAAATTAATATCAATTTGGAAAGAGCGGGTCTTCCTTTGATTACTTGCTGAATAGATTTCTAAGGATAAATAGTGAATGTAATGTGAGTTTGAACAAAATCGTTCTTTACTATCGGTCATGAGATAGAAAAACTATTTACTTGAAGCTCTAAAAATTAATAACAATTTGGAAAGAGCGGGTCTTCCCCTGATTACTCGCTTAATCGATTTCTAAGGGTGAATAGTAAATTTACTGTGAATTTGAACAAAATCGTTCTTTGCTATCGGTCATGAGATAGAAAAACCATTTACTTGGACCTTAAAAAATTAATAACAATTTGGAACGAGCGGGTCTTCCTCTGATCACTTGCTCAATCAATTCCTAAGGGTGAAGAGTAAATTTACTGTGGTTTTGAACAAAATCGTTCTTTGCTATCGGTCATGGACAGAAAAACCATTTACTTGGATCTTCAAAAATTAATAACAACATGGAAAGAGCGGGTCTTCCTTTGATTAGTTGCTGAATCGATTTTTGAGGATAAATAGTGAATGTAATGTGAGTTTGAACAAAATCGTTCTTTACTATCGGTCATTAGACAGAAAAACTATTTACTAGAAGCTATAAAAATTAATAACAATTTGGAAATAGCGGGTCTTCCTCAGATTACTTGCTTAATCCATTTCTAAGGGTGAATAGTCAATTTACTGTGAATTTGAACGAAATTGTTCTTTGCTATTGGTCATGAGATAGAAAAACCATTTACATGGACTTTAAAAAATTAATAACAATTTGCAAAGATCGGGTCTTACTTTGATTACTTGCTGAATCGATTTCTAAGGGTAAATAGTAAATGTAATGTGAATTTGAACAAAATCGTTCTTTGCTATCGATCATAAGATAGAAGAACAATTTACTTGGACCTTAAAAAATTAATAACAATTTGGAAAGAGCGGGTCTTCCTCTGATCACTTGCTTAATCGATTCCTAAGGGTGAATAGTAATTTTACTGTGGATTTGAACAAAATCGTTCTTTGCTATCGGTCATGTGATAGAAAAACCATTTACTTGGAGATTCAAAAATTAATAATAATTTGGAAATATCGGGTCTTCCTTTGATTACTCGCTGAATCGATTTCTAAGGGTAAATAGTAAATGTAATGTGAATTTGAACAAAATCGTTGTTTGCTATCGGTCATCAGATAGAAGAACAATTTACTTGGACCTTAAAAAATTAATAACAATTTGGAAAGAGCGGGTCTTCCTCTGATCACTTGCCTTAATCGATTCCTAAGGGTGAATAGTAAATTTACTGTGCATTTGAACAAAATCGTTCTTTGCTATCGGTAGTTGCTATGGATAGAAAAACCATTTACTTGGAACTTCAAAAATTAATAACAATTTGGTAAGAGCGGGTCTTCCTTTGATTACTTGCTGAATAGATTTCTAAGGATAAATAGTGAATGTAATGTGAGTTTGAACAAAATCGTTCTTTGCTATCGGTCATGAGATAAAAAAACTATTTACTTGAATCTCTAAAAATTAATAACAATTTGGAAAGAGCGGGTCTTCCCCTGATTACTTGCTTAATCGATTCCTAAGCGTGAATAGTTAATTTACTGTGAATTTGAACAAAATCGTTCTTTGCCATCGGTCATGGATAAAAAAACCATTTACTTGGAGATTCAAAAATTAATAACAATTTGGAAAGAGCGTGTCTTCCTTTGATTACTTGCTGAATCAATTTCTAAGGATAAATAGTGAATGTAAAATGAGTTTGAACAAAATCGTTCTTTGCCATCGGTCATGAGATAGGAAAATTATTTACTTGAAGCTCTAAAAATTAATAACAATTTGGAAAGAGCGGGTCTTCCTCTGATTACGTGCTTAATCGATTTCTAAGGGTGAATAGTAAATTTACTGCGAATTTGAACAAAATCGTTATTTGCTATCGGTAATGAGATAGAAAAACCATTTACTTGGACCTTAAAAAATTAATAATCATTTGGAAAGAGCGGGTCTTCCTCTGATCACTTGCTTAATCGATTCCTAAGGGTGAATAGTAAATTTACTGTCAATTTGAACGAAATCGTTCTTTGCTATCGGTCATGGATAAAAAAACCATTTACTTGGAGCTTCAAAAATTAATAACAATTTGGAAAGAGCGGGTCTTCCTTTGATTACTTGCTGAATGGATTTCTAAGGATAAATAGTGAATGTAATGTGAGTTTGAACAAAATCGTTCTTTACTATCGGTCATGAGATAGAAAAACTATTTACTTGAAGCTCGAAAAATTAATAACAATTTGGAAAGAGCGGGTCTTCCCGTGATACTCGCTTAATCGATTTCTAAGGGTGAATAGTAAATTTACTGTGAATTTGAACAAAATCGTTCTTTGCTATCGGTCATGAGATAGACAAACCATTTACTTGGACCTTAAAAAATTAATAACAATTTGGAACGAGCGGGTCTTCCTCTGATCACTTGCTCAATCGATTCCTAAGGGTGAAGAGTAAATTTACTGTGGTTTTGAACAAAATCGTTCTTTGCTATCGGTCATGGACAGAAAAACCATTTACTTGGATCTTCAAAAATGAATAACAACATGGAAAGAGCGGGTCTTCCTTTGATTAGTTGCTGAATCGATTTTTGAGGATAAATAGTGAATGTAATGTGAATTTGAACAAAAATGTTCTTTGCTATCGGTCATGAGATAGAAAAACCATTTAGTTGGACCTTAAAAAATTAATAACAATTTGGAACGAGCGGGTCTTCCTCTGATCACTTGCTCAATCGATTCCTAAGGGTGAAGAGTAAATTTACTGTGGTTTTGAACAAAATCGTTCTTTGCTATCGGTCATGGACAGAAAAACCATTTACTTGGATCTTCAAAAATTAATAACAACATGGAAAGAGCGGGTCTTCCTTTGATTAGTTGCTGAATCGATTTTTGAGGATAAATAGTGAATGTAATGTGAGTTTGAACAAAATCGTTATTTACTATCGGTCATGAAATAGAAAAACTATTTACTTGAAGCTATAAAAATTAATAACAATTTGGAAATAGCGGGGCTTCCTCAGATTACTTGCTTAATCCATTTCTAATTTTGAATAGTCAATTTACTGTGAATTTGAACGAAATCGTTCTTTGCTATTGGTCATGAGATAGAAAAACCATTTACATGGACTTTAAAAAATTAATAACAATTTGGAAAAAGCGGGTCTTCCTCTGATTACTTGTTTAATAGATTTCTAAGGGTGAATAGTAAATTTACTGTGAATTTGAACAAAATCGTTCTTTGCTATTGGTCATGAGATAGAAAAACCATTTACTTGGACCTTAAAAAATTAATAACAATTTGGAAAGAGCGGGTCTTCCTCTGATCACTTGCTTAATCGATTCCTAAGGGTGAAGAGTAAATTTACTGTGGTTTTGAACAAAATCGTTCCTTGCTATCGGTCATGGACAGAAAAACCATTTACGTGGATCTTCAAAAATTAATAACAACATGGAAAGAGCGGGTCTTCCTTTGATTAGTTGCTGAATCGATTTTTGAGGATAAATAGTGAATGTAATGTGAATTTGAACAAAATTGTTCTTTGCTATCGGTCATGAGATAGAAAAACCATTTACTTGGACCTTAAAAAATTAATAACAATTTGGAACGAGCGGGTCTTCCTCTGATCACTTGCTCAATCGATTCCTAAGGGTGAAGAGTAAATTTACTGTGGTTTTGAACAAAATCGTTCTTTGCTATCGGTCATGGACAGAAAAACCATTTACTTGGATCTTCAAAAATTAATAACAACATGGAAAGAGCGGGTCTTCCTTTGATTAGTTGCTGAATCGATTTTTGAGGATAAATAGTGAATGTAATGTGAGTTTGAACAAAATCGTTATTTACTATCGGTCATGAAATAGAAAAACTATTTACTTGAAGCTATAAAAATTAATAACAATTTGGAAATAGCGGGTCTTCCTCAGATTACTTGCTTAATCCATTTCTAAGTTTGAATAGTCAATTTACTGTGAATTTGAACGAAATCGTTCTTTGCTATCGGTCTTGAGATAGAAAAACCATTTACATGGACCTTAAAAAATTAATAACAATTTGGAAAGAGCGGGTCTTCCTCTGATCACTTGCTTAATCGATTCCTAACGGTGCATAGTAAATTTACTGTGAATTTGAACAAAATCGTTCTTTGCTATCGGTCATGAGATAAAAAAAATATTTACTTGAAGCTCTAAAAATTAATAACAATTTGCAAAGAGCGGGTCTTCCTCTGATTACTTGCTTAATCGATTTCTAAGGGTGAATAGTAAATTTACTGTGAATTGGAACAAAATCGTTCTTTGCTATTGGTCTTGAGATCGAAAAACCATTTACTTGGACCTTAAAAAAATAATAACAATTTGGAATTAGCGGGTCTTCTTCTAATCACTTGCTTAATCGATTCCTAAGGGTGAATAGTAATTTTAATGTGCATTTGAGCAAAATCGTTGTTTGCTATCGGTCATCAGATAGAAGAACAATTTACATGGACCTTAAAAAATTAATAACAATTTGGAAAGAGCGGGTCTTCCTCTGATCACTTGCTTAATCGATTCCTAAGGGTGAATAGTAATAATTTGGAAATATCGGGTCTTCCTTTGATTACTCGCTGAATCGATTTCTAAGGGTAAATAGTAAATGTAATGTGAATTTGAACAAAATCGTTGTTTGCTATCGGTCATCAGATAGAAGAACAATTTACATGGACCTTAAAAAATTAATAACAATTTGGAAAGAGCGGGTCTTCCTCTGATCACTTGCTTAATCGATTCCTAAGGGTGAATAGTAAATTTAATGTGCATTTGAGCAAAATCGTTCTTTGCTATCGGTAGTTGCTATGGATAGAAAAACCATTTACTTGGAACTTCAAAAATTAATATCAATTTGGAAAGAGCGGGTCTTCCTTTGATTACTTGCTGAATGGATTTCTAAGGATAAATAGTGAATGTAATGTGAGTTTGAACAAAATCGTTCTTTACTATCGGTCATGAGATAGAAAAACTATTTACTTGAAGCTCTAAAAATTAATAACAATTTGGAAAGAGCGGGTCTTCCCCTGATTACTCGCTTAATCGATTTCTAAGGGTGAATAGTAAATTTACTGTGAATTTGAACAAAATCGTTCTTTGCTATCGGTCATGGACAGAAAAACCATTTACTTGGATCTTCAAAAATTAATAACAACATGGAAAGAGCGGGTCTTCCTTTGATTAGTTGCTGAATCGATTTTTGAGGATAAATACTGAATGTAATGTGAATTTGAACGAAATTGTTCTTTGCTATTGGTCATGAGATAGAAAAACCATTTACATGGACTTTAAAAAATTAATAACAATTTGCAAAGATCGGGTCTTCCTTTCATTACTTGCTGAATCGATTTCTACGGGTAAATAGTAAATGTAATGTGAATTTCAACAAAATCGTTCTTTGCTATCGATCATAAGATAGAAGAACAATTTACTTGGACCTTAAAAAATTAATAACAATTTGGAAAGAGCGGGTCTTCCTCTGATCACTTGCTTAATCGATTCCTAAGGGTGAATAGTAAATTTACTGTGGATTTCGACAAAATCGTTTTTTGCTATCGATCATGGATAGAAAAACCATTTACTAGGAGCTTCAAAAATTAATAACAATTCGGAAAGAGCGGGTCTTCCTCCGATCACTTGCCTTAATCGATTCCTAAGGGTGAATAATAAATTTACTGTGCATTTGAACAAAATCGTTCTTTGCTATCGATCATAAGATAGAAGAACAATTTACATGGACCTTAAAAAATTAATAACAATTTGGAAAGAGCGGGTCTTCCTCTGATCACTTGCTTAATCGATTCCTAAGGGTGAATAGTAATAATTTGGAAATATCGGGTCTTCCTTTGATTACTCGCTGAATCGATTTCTAAGGGTAAATAGTAAATGTAATGTGAATTTGAACAAAATCGTTGTTTGCTATCGGTCATCAGATAGAAGAACAATTTACATGGACCTTAAAAAATTAATAACAATTTGGAACGAGCGGGTCTTCCTCTGATCACTTGCTCAATCGATTCCTAAGGGTGAAGAGTAAATTTACTGTGGTTTTGAACAAAATCGTTCTTTGCTATCGGTCATGGACAGAAAAACCATTTACTTGGATCTTCAAAAATGAATAACAACATGGAAAGAGCGGGTCTTCCTTTGATTAGTTGCTGAATCGATTTTTGAGGATAAAAAGTGAATGTAATGTGAATTTGAACAAAAATGTTCTTTGCTATCGGTCATGAGATAGAAAAACCATTTACTTGGACCTTAAAAAATTAATAACAATTTGGAACGAGCGGGTCTTCCTCTGATCACTTGCTCAATCGATTCCTAAGGGTGAAGAGTAAATTTACTGTGGTTTTGAACAAAATCGTTCTTTGCTATCGGTCATGGACAGAAAAACCATTTACTTGGATCTTCAAAAATTAATAACAACATGGAAAGAGCGGGTCTTCCTTTGATTAGTTGCTGAATCGATTTTTGAGGATAAATAGTGAATGTAATGTGAGTTTGAACAAAATCGTTCTTTACTATCGGTCATTAGACAGAAAAACTATTTACTAGAAGCTATAAAAATTAATAACAATTTGGAAATAGCGGGTCTTCCTCAGATTACTTGCTTAATCCATTTCTAAGGGTGAATAGTCAATTTACTGTGAATTTGAACGAAATTGTTCTTTGCTATTGGTCATGAGATAGAAAAACCATTTACATGGACTTTAAAAAATTAATAACAATTTGCAAAGATCGGGTCTTACTTTGATTACTTGCTGAATCGATTTCTAAGGGTAAATAGTAAATGTAATGTGAATTTGAACAAAATCGTTCTTTGCTATCGATCATAAGATAGAAGAACAATTTACTTGGACCTTAAAAAATTAATAACAATTTGGAAAGAGCGGGTCTTCCTCTGATCACTTGCTTAATCGATTCCTAAGGGTGAATAGTAATTTTACTGTGGATTTGAACAAAATCGTTCTTTGCTATCGGTCATGTGATAGAAAAACCATTTACTTGGAGCTTCAAAAATTAATAATAATTTGGAAATATCGGGTCTTCCTTTGATTACTCGCTGAATCGATTTCTAAGGGTAAATAGTAAATGTAATGTGAATTTGAACAAAATCGTTGTTTGCTATCGGTCATCAGATAGAAGAACAATTTACTTGGACCTTAAAAAATTAATAACAATTTGGAAAGAGCGGGTCTTCCTCTGATCACTTGCCTTAATCGATTCCTAAGGGTGAATAGTAAATTTACTGTGCATTTGAACAAAATCGTTCTTTGCTATCGGTAGTTGCTATGGATAGAAAAACCATTTACTTGGAACTTCAAAAATTAATAACAATTTGGTAAGAGCGGGTCTTCCTTTGATTACTTGCTGAATAGATTTCTAAGGATAAATAGTGAATGTAATGTGAGTTTGAACAAAATCGTTCTTTGCTATCGGTCATGAGATAAAAAAACTATTTACTTGAATCTCTAAAAATTAATAACAATTTGGAAAGAGCGGGTCTTCCCCTGATTACTTGCTTAATCGATTCCTAAGCGTGAATAGTTAATTTTCTGTGAATTTGAACAAAATCGTTCTTTGCCATCGGTCATGGATAAAAAAACCATTTACTTGGAGATTCAAAAATTAATAACAATTTGGAAAGAGCGTGTCTTCCTTTGATTACTTGCTGAATCAATTTCTAAGGATAAATAGTGAATGTAAAATGAGTTTGAACAAAATCGTTCTTTGCCATCGGTCATGAGATAGGAAAATTATTTACTTGAAGCTCTAAAAATTAATAACAATTTGGAAAGAGCGGGTCTTCCTCTGATTACGTGCTTAATCGATTTCTAAGGGTGAATAGTAAATTTACTGCGAATTTGAACAAAATCGTTATTTGCTATCGGTAATGAGATAGAAAAACCATTTACTTGGACCCTAAAAAATTAATAATCATTTGGAAAGAGCGGCCCTTCCTCTGATCACTTGCTTAATCGATTCCTAAGGGTGAATAGTAAATTTACTGTCAATTTGAACGAAATCGTTCTTTGCTATCGGTCATGGATAAAAAAACCATTTACTTGGAGCTTCAAAAATTAATAACAATTTGGAAAGAGCGGGTCTTCCTTTGATTACTTGCTGAATGGATTTCTAAGGATAAATAGTGAATGTAATGTGAGATTGAACAAAATCGTTCTTTACTATCGGTCATGAGATAGAAAAACTATTTACTTGAAGCTCGAAAAATTAATAACAATTTGGAAAGAGCGGGTCTTCCCCTGATTACTCGCTTAATCGATTTCTAAGGGTGAATAGTAAATTTACTGTGAATTTGAACAAAATCGTTCTTTGCTATCGGTCATGAGATAGACAAACCATTTACTTGGACCTTAAAAAATTAATAACAATTTGGAACGAGCGGGTCTTCCTCTGATCACTTGCTCAATCGATTCCTAAGGGTGAAGAGTAAATTTACTGTGGTTTTGAACAAAATCGTTCTTTGCTATCGGTCATGGACAGAAAAACCATTTACTTGGATCTTCAAAAATGAATAACAACATGGAAAGAGCGGGTCTTCCTTTGATTAGTTGCTGAATCGATTTTTGAGGATAAATAGTGAATGTAATGTGAATTTGAACAAAAATGTTCTTTGCTATCGGTCATGAGATAGAAAAACCATTTACTTGGACCTTCAAAAATTAATAACAATTTGGAACGAGCGGGTCTTCCTCTGATCACTTGCTCAATCGATTCCTAAGGGTGAAGAGTAAATTTACTGTGGTTTTGAACAAAATCGTTCTTTGCTATCGGTCATGGACAGAAAAACCATTTACTTGGATCTTCAAAAATTAATAACAACATGGAAAGAGCGGGTCTTCCTTTGATTAGTTGCTGAATCGATTTTTGAGGATAAATAGTGAATGTAATGTGAGTTTGAACAAAATCGTTATTTACTATCGGTCATGAAATAGAAAAACTATTTACTTGAAGCTATAAAAATTAATAACAATTTGGAAATAGCGGGGCTTCCTCAGATTACTTGCTTAATCCATTTCTAATTTTGAATAGTCAATTTACTGTGAATTTGAACGAAATCGTTCTTTGCTATTGGTCATGAGATAGAAAAACCATTTACATGGACTTTAAAAAATTAATAACAATTTGGAAAAAGCGGGTCTTCCTCTGATTACTTGCTTAATAGATTTCTAGGGGTGAATAGTAAATTTACTGTGAATTTGAACAAAATCGTTCTTTGCTATTGGTCATGAGATAGAAAAACCATTTACTTGGACCTTAAAAAATTAATAACAATTTGGAAAGAGCGGGTCTTCCTCTGATCACTTGCTTAATCGATTCCTAAGGGTGAAGAGTAAATTTACTGTGGTTTTGAACAAAATCGTTCCTTGCTATCGGTCATGGACAGAAAAACCATTTACGTGGATCTTCAAAAATTAATAACAACATGGAAAGAGCGGGTCTTCCTTTGATTAGTTGCTGAATCGATTTTTGAGGATAAATAGTGAATGTAATGTGAATTTGAACAAAATTGTTCTTTGCTATCGGTCATGAGATAGAAAAACCATTTACTTGGACCTTAAAAAATTAATAACAATTTGGAACGAGCGGGTCTTCCTCTGATCACTTGCTCAATCGATTCCTAAGGGTGAAGAGTAAATTTACTGTGGTTTTGAACAAAATCGTTCTTTGCTATCGGTCATGGACAGAAAAACCATTTACTTGGATCTTCAAAAATTAATAACAACATGGAAAGAGCGGGTCTTCCTTTGATTAGTTGCTGAATCGATTTTTGAGGATAAATAGTGAATGTAATGTGAGTTTGAACAAAATCGTTATTTACTATCGGTCATGAAATAGAAAAACTATTTACTTGAAGCTATAAAAATTAAGAACAATTTGGAAATAGCGGGTCTTCCTCAGATTACTTGCTTAATCCATTTCTAAGTTTGAATAGTCAATTTACTGTGAATTTGAACGAAATCGTTCTTTGCTATCGGTCATGAGATAGAAAAACCATTTACATGGACCTTAAAAAATTAATAACAATTTGGAAAGAGCGGGTCTTCCTCTGATCACTTGCTTAATCGATTCCTAACGGTGCATAGTAAATTTACTGTGAATTTGAACAAAATCGTTCTTTGCTATCGGTCATGAGATAAAAAAAATATTTACTTGAAGCTCTAAAAATTAATAACAATTTGCAAAGAGCGGGTCTTCCTCTGATTACTTGCTTAATCGATTTCTAACGGTGAATAGTAAATTTACTGTGAATTTGAACAAAATCGTTCTTTGCTATTGGTCTTGAGATAGAAAAACCCTTTACTTGGACCTTAAAAAATTAATAACAATTTGGAATGAGCGGGTCTTCTTCTAATCACTTGCTTAATCGATTCCTAAGGGTGAATAGTAATTTTACTGTGGATTTGAACAAAATCGTTCTTTGCTATCGGTCATGTGATAGAAAAACCATTTACTTGGAGCTTCAAAAATTAATAATAATTTGGAAATATCGGGTCTTCCTTTGATTACTCGCTGAATCGATTTCTAAGGGTAAATAGTAAATGTAATGTGAATTTGAACAAAATCGTTGTTTGCTATCGGTCATCAGATAGAAGAACAATTTACATGGACCTTAAAAAATTAATAACAATTTGGAAAGAGCGGGTCTTCCTCTGATCACTTGCTTAATCGATTCCTAAGGGTGAATAGTAAATTTAATGTGCATTTGAGCAAAATCGTTCTTTGCTATCGGTAGTTGCTATGGATAGAAAAACCATTTACTTGGAACTTCAAAAATTAATATCAATTTGGAAAGAGCGGGTCTTCCTTTGATTACTTGCTGAATGGATTTCTAAGGATAAAAAGTGAATGTAATGTGAGTTTGAACAAAATCGTTCTTTACTATCGGTCATGAGATAGAAAAACTATTTACTTGAAGCTCTAAAAATTAATAACAATTTGGAAAGAGCGGGTCTTCCCCTGATTACTCGCTTAATCGATTTCTAAGGGTGAATAGTAAATTTACTGTGAATTTGAACAAAATCGTTCTTTGCTATCGGTCATGGACAGAAAAACCATTTACTTGGATCTTCAAAAATTAATAACAACATGGAAAGAGCGGGTCTTCCTTTGATTAGTTGCTGAATCGATTTTTGAGGATAAATACTGAATGTAATGTGAATTTCAACAAAATCGTTCTTTGCTATCGATCATAAGATAGAAGAACAATTTACTTGGACCTTAAAAAATTAATAACAATTTGGAAAGAGCGGGTCTTCCTCTGATCACTTGCTTAATCGATTCCTAAGGGTGAATAGTAAATTTACTGTGGATTTCGACAAAATCGTTTGTTGCTATCGATCATGGATAGAAAAACCATTTACTAGGAGCTTCAAAAATTAATAACAATTCGGAAAGAGCGGGTCTTCCTCCGATCACTTGCCTTAATCGATTCCTAAGGGTGAATAATAAATTTACTGTGCATTTGAACAAAATCGTTCTTTGCTATCGGTAGTTGCTATGGATAGAAAAACCATTTACTTGGAACTTCAAAAATTAATAACAATTTGGTAAGAGCGGGTCTTCCTTTGATTACTTGCTGAATAGATTTCTAAGGATAAATAGTGAATGTAATGTGAGTTTGAACAAAATCGTTCTTTGCTATCGGTCATGAGATAAAAAAACTATTTACTTGAATCTATAAAAATTAATAACAATTTGGAAAGAGCGGGTCTTCCCCTGATTACTTGCTTAATCGATTCCTAAGCGTGAATAGTTAATTTACTGTGAATTTGAACAAAATCGTTCTTTGCCATCGGTCATGGATAGAAAAACCATTTACTTGGAGATTCAAAAATTAATAACAATTTGGAAATAGCGTGTCTTCCTTTGATTACTTGCTGAATCAATTTCTAAGGATAAATAGTGAATGTAAAATGAGTTTGAACAAAATCGTTCTTTGCCATCGGTCATGAGATAGGAAAATTATTTACTTGAAGCTCTAAAAATTAATAACAATTTGGAAAGAGCGGGTCTTCCTCTGATTACGTGCTTAATCGATTTCTAAGGGTGAATAGTAAATTTACTGCGAATTTGAACAAAATCGTTATTTGATATCGGTAATGAGATAGAAAAACCATTTACTTGGACCTTAAAAAATTAATAACAATTTGGAAAGAGCGGGTCTTCCTCTGATCACTTGCTTAATCGATTCCTAAGGGTGAATAGTAAATTTACTGTGGATTTGAACAAAATCGTTCTTTGCTATCGGTAGTTGCTATGGATAGAAAAACCATTTACTGGGAAATTCAAAAATTAATAACAATTTGGAAAGAGCGGGTCTTCCTCTGATTACTTGCTTAATCGATTTCTAAGGGTGAATAGTAAATTTACTGTGAATTGGAACAAAATCGTTCTTTGCTATTGGTCTTGAGATCTAAAAACCATTTACTTGGACCTTAAAAAAATAATAACAATTTGGAATGAGCGGGTCTTCTTCTAATCACTTGCTTAATCGATTCCTAAGGGTGAATAGTAATTTTACTGTGGATTTGAACAAAATCGTTCTTTGTTATCGGTCATCTGATAGAAAAACCATTTACTTGGAGCTTCAAAAATTAATAATAATTTGGAAATATCGGGTCTTCCTTTGATTACTCGCTGAATCGATTTCTAAGGGTAAATAGTAAATGTAATGTGAATTTGAACAAAATCGTTGTTTGCTATCGGTCATCAGATAGAAGAACAATTTACTTGGACCTTAAAAAATTAATAACAATTTGGAAAGAGCGGGTCTTCCTCTGATCACTTGCTTAATCGATTCCTAAGGGTGAATAATAAATTTAATGTGCATTTGAGCACAATCGTTCTTTGCTATCGGTAGTTGCTATGGATAAAAAAACCATTTACTTGGAACTTCAAAAATTAATATCAATTTGGAAAGAGCGGGTCTTCCTTTGATTACTTGCTGAATGGATTTCTAAGGATAAATAGTGAATGTAATGTGAGTTTGAACAAAATCGTTCTTTACTATCGGTCATGAGATAGAAAAACTATTTACTTGAAGCTCTAAAAATTAATAACAATTTGGAAAGAGCGGGTCTTCCCCTGATTACTCGCTTAATCGATTTCTAAGGGTGAATAGTAAATTTACTGTGAATTTGAACAAAATCGTTCTTTGCTATCGGTCATGAGATAGAAAAACCATTTACTTGGACCTTAAAAAATTAATAACAATTTGGAACGAGCGGGTCTTCCTCTGATCACTTGCTCAATCAATTCCTAAGGGTGAAGAGTAAATTTACTGTGGTTTTGAACAAAATCGTTCTTTGCTATCGGTCATGGACAGAAAAACCATTTACTTGGATCTTCAAAAATTAATAACAACATGGAAAGAGCGGGTCTTCCTTTGATTAGTTGCTGAATCGATTTTTGAGGATAAATAGTGAATGTAATGTGAGTTTGAACAAAATCGTTCTTTACTATCGGTCATTAGACAGAAAAACTATTTACTAGAAGCTATAAAAATTAATAACAATTTGGAAATAGCGGGTCTTCCTCAGATTACTTGCTTAATCCATTTCTAAGGGTGAATAGTAAATTTACTGTGAATTTGAACAAAATCGTTCTTTGCTATCGGTCATGAGATGGACAAACCATTTACTTGGAACTTAAAAAATTAATAACAATTTGGAACGAGCGGGTCTTCCTCTGATCACTTGCTCAATCGATTCCTAAGGGTGAAGAGTAAATTTACTGTGGTTTTGAACAAAATCGTTCTTTGCTATCGGTCATGGACAGAAAAACCATTTACTTGGATCTTCAAAAATTAATAACAACATGGAAAGAGAGGGTCTTCCTTTGATTAGTTGCTGAATCGATTTTTGAGGATAAATAGTGAATGTAATGTGAATTTGAACAAAAATGTTCTTTGCTATCGGTCATGAGATAGAAAAACCATTTACTTGGACCTTAAAAAATTAATAACAATTTGGAACGAGCGGGTCTTCCTCTGATCACTTGCTCAATCGATTCCTAAGGGTAAAGAGTAAATTTACTGTGGTTTTGAACAAAATCGTTCTTTGCTATCGGTCATGGACAGAAAAACCATTTACTTGGATCTTCAAAAATTAATAACAACATGGAAAGAGCGGGTCTTCCTTTGATTAGTTGCTGAATCGATTTTTGAGGATAAATAGTGAATGTAATGTGAGTTTGAACAAAATCGTTCTTTACTATCGGTCATTAGACAGAAAAACTATTTACTAGAAGCTATAAAAATTAATAACAATTTGGAAATAGCGGGTCTTCCTCAGATTACTTGCTTAATCCATTTCTAAGTTTGAATAGTCAATTTACTGTGAATTTGAACGAAATCGTTCTTTGCTATCGGTCATGAGATAGAAAAACCATTTACATGGACCTTAAAAAATTAATAACAATTTGGAAAGAGCGGGTCTTCCTCTGATCACTTGCTTAATCGATTCCTAAGGGTGAATAGTAAATTTACTGTGGATTTGAACAAAATCGTTCTTTGCTATCGGTAGTTGCTATGGATAGAAAAACCATTTACTGGGAAATTCAAAAATTAATAACAATTTGGAAAGAGCGGGTCTTCCTCTGATTACTTGCTTAATCGATTTCTAAGGGTGAATAGTAAATTTACTGTGAATTGGAACAAAATCGTTCTTTGCTATTGGTCTTGAGATCTAAAAACCATTTACTTGGACCTTAAAAAAATAATAACAATTTGGAATGAGCGGGTCTTCTTCTAATCACTTGCTTAATCGATTCCTAAGGGTGAATAGTAATTTTACTGTGGATTTGAACAAAATCGTTCTTTGTTATCGGTCATCTGATAGAAAAACCATTTACTTGGAGCTTCAAAAATTAATAATAATTTGGAAATATCGGGTCTTCCTTTGATTACTCGCTGAATCGATTTCTAAGGGTAAATAGTAAATGTAATGTGAATTTGAACAAAATCGTTGTTTGCTATCGGTCATCAGATAGAAGAACAATTTACTTGGACCTTAAAAAATTAATAACAATTTGGAAAGAGCGGGTCTTCCTCTGATCACTTGCTTAATCGATTCCTAAGGGTGAATAATAAATTTAATGTGCATTTGAGCACAATCGTTCTTTGCTATCGGTAGTTGCTATGGATAAAAAAACCATTTACTTGGAACTTCAAAAATTAATATCAATTTGGAAAGAGCGGGTCTTCCTTTGATTACTTGCTGAATGGATTTCTAAGGATAAATAGTGAATGTAATGTGAGTTTGAACAAAATCGTTCTTTACTATCGGTCATGAGATAGAAAAACTATTTACTTGAAGCTCTAAAAATTAATAACAATTTGGAAAGAGCGGGTCTTCCCCTGATTACTCGCTTAATCGATTTCTAAGGGTGAATAGTAAATTTACTGTGAATTTGAACAAAATCGTTCTTTGCTATCGGTCATGAGATAGAAAAACCATTTACTTGGACCTTAAAAAATTAATAACAATTTGGAACGAGCGGGTCTTCCTCTGATCACTTGCTCAATCAATTCCTAAGGGTGAAGAGTAAATTTACTGTGGTTTTGAACAAAATCGTTCTTTGCTATCGGTCATGGACAGAAAAACCATTTACTTGGATCTTCAAAAATTAATAACAACATGGAAAGAGCGGGTCTTCCTTTGATTAGTTGCTGAATCGATTTTTGAGGATAAATAGTGAATGTAATGTGAGTTTGAACAAAATCGTTCTTTACTATCGGTCATTAGACAGAAAAACTATTTACTAGAAGCTATAAAAATTAATAACAATTTGGAAATAGCGGGTCTTCCTCAGATTACTTGCTTAATCCATTTCTAAGGGTGAATAGTCAATTTACTGTGAATTTGAACGAAATTGTTCTTTGCTATTGGTCATGAGATAGAAAAACCATTTACATGGACTTTAAAAAATTAATAACAATTTGCAAAGATCGGGTCTTACTTTGATTACTTGCTGAATCGATTTCTAAGGGTAAATAGTAAATGTAATGTGAATTTGAACAAAATCGTTCTTTGCTATCGATCATAAGATAGAAGAACAATTTACTTGGACGTTAAAAAATTAATAACAATTTGGAAAGAGCGGGTCTTCCTCTGATCACTTGCTTAATCGATTCCTAAGGGTGAATAGTAATTTTACTGTGGATTTGAACAAAATCGTTCTTTGCTATCGGTCATGTGATAGAAAAACCATTTACTTGGAGCTTCAAAAATTAATAATAATTTGGAAATATCGGGTCTTCCTTTGATTACTCGCTGAATCGATTTCTAAGGGTAAATAGTAAATGTAATGTGAATTTGAACAAAATCGTTGTTTGCTATCGGTCATCAGATAGAAGAACAATTTACTTGGACCTTAAAAAATTAATAACAATTTGGAAAGAGCGGGTCTTCCTCTGATCACTTGCCTTAATCGATTCCTAAGGGTGAATAGTAAATTTACTGTGCATTTGAACAAAATCGTTCTTTGCTATCGGTAGTTGCTATGGATAGAAAAACCATTTACTTGGAACTTCAAAAATTAATAACAATTTGGTAAGAGCGGGTCTTCCTTTGATTACTTGCTGAATAGATTTCTAAGGATAAATAGTGAATGTAATGTGAGTTTGAACAAAATCGTTCTTTGCTATCGGTCATGAGATAAAAAACTATTTACTTGAATCTCTAAAAATTAATAACAATTTGGAAAGAGCGGGTCTTCCCCTGATTACTTGCTTAATCGATTCCTAAGCGTGAATAGTTAATTTACTGTGAATTTGAACAAAATCGTTCTTTGCCATCGGTCATGGATAAAAAAACCATTTACTTGGAGATTCAAAAATTAATAACAATTTGGAAAGAGCGTGTCTTCCTTTGATTACTTGCTGAATCAATTTCTAAGGATAAATAGTGAATGTAAAATGAGTTTGAACAAAATCGTTCTTTGCCATCGGTCATGAGATAGGAAAATTATTTACTTGAAGCTCTAAAAATTAATAACAATTTGGAAAGAGCGGGTCTTCCTCTGATTACGTGCTTAATCGATTTCTAAGGGTGAATAGTAAATTTACTGCGAATTTGAACAAAATCGTTATTTGCTATCGGTAATGAGATAGAAAAACCATTTACTTGGACCTTAAAAAATTAATAATCATTTGGAAAGAGCGGGTCTTCCTCTGATCACTTGCTTAATCGATTCCTAAGGGTGAATAGTAAATTTACTGTCAATTTGAACGAAATCGTTCTTTGCTATCGGTCATGGATAAAAAAACCATTTACTTGGAGCTTCAAAAATTAATAACAATTTGGAAAGAGCGGGTCTTCCTTTGATTACTTGCTGAATGGATTTCTAAGGATAAATAGTGAATGTAATGTGAGTTTGAACAAAATCGTTCTTTACTATCGGTCATGAGATAGAAAAACTATTTACTTGAAGCTCGAAAAATTAATAACAATTTGGAAAGAGCGGGTCTTCCCGTGATTACTCGCTTAATCGATTTCTAAGGGTGAATAGTAAATTTACTGTGAATTTGAACAAAATCGTTCTTTGCTATCGGTCATGAGATAGACAAACCATTTACTTGGACCTTAAAAAATTAATAACAATTTGGAACGAGCGGGTCTTCCTCTGATCACTTGCTCAATCGATTCCTAAGGGTGAAGAGTAAATTTACTGTGGTTTTGAACAAAATCGTTCTTTGCTATCGGTCATGGACAGAAAAACCATTTACTTGGATCTTCAAAAATGAATAACAACATGGAAAGAGCGGGTCTTCCTTTGATTAGTTGCTGAATCGATTTTTGAGGATAAATAGTGAATGTAATGTGAATTTGAACAAAAATGTTCTTTGCTATCGGTCATGAGATAGAAAAACCATTTACTTGGACCTTAAAAAATTAATAACAATTTGGAACGAGCGGGTCTTCCTCTGATCACTTGCTCAATCGATTCCTAAGGGTGAAGAGTAAATTTACTGTGGTTTTGAACAAAATCGTTCTTTGCTATCGGTCATGGACAGAAAAACCATTTACTTGGATCTTCAAAAATTAATAACAACATGGAAAGAGCGGGTCTTCCTTTGATTAGTTGCTGAATCGATTTTTGAGGATAAATAGTGAATGTAATGTGAGTTTGAACAAAATCGTTATTTACTATCGGTCATGAAATAGAAAAACTATTTACTTGAAGCTATAAAAATTAATAACAATTTGGAAATAGCGGGGCTTCCTCAGATTACTTGCTTAATCCATTTCTAATTTTGAATAGTCAATTTACTGTGAATTTGAACGAAATCGTTCTTTGCTATTGGTCATGAGATAGAAAAACCATTTACATGGACTTTAAAAAATTAATAACAATTTGGAAAAAGCGGGTCTTCCTCTGATTACTTGTTTAATAGATTTCTAAGGGTGAATAGTAAATTTACTGTGAATTTGAACAAAATCGTTCTTTGCTATTGGTCATGAGATAGAAAAACCATTTACTTGGACCTTAAAAAATTAATAACAATTTGGAAAGAGCGGGTCTTCCTCTGATCACTTGCTTAATCGATTCCTAAGGGTGAAGAGTAAATTTACTGTGGTTTTGAACAAAATCGTTCCTTGCTATCGGTCATGGACAGAAAAACCATTTACGTGGATCTTCAAAAATTAATAACAACATGGAAAGAGCGGGTCTTCCTTTGATTAGTTGCTGAATCGATTTTTGAGGATAAATAGTGAATGTAATGTGAATTTGAACAAAATTGTTCTTTGCTATCGGTCATGAGATAGAAAAACCATTTACTTGGACCTTAAAAAATTAATAACAATTTGGAACGAGCGGGTCTTCCTCTGATCACTTGCTCAATCGATTCCTAAGGGTGAAGAGTAAATTTACTGTGGTTTTGAACAAAATCGTTCTTTGCTATCGGTCATGGACAGAAAAACCATTTACTTGGATCTTCAAAAATTAATAACAACATGGAAAGAGCGGGTCTTCCTTTGATTAGTTGCTGAATCGATTTTTGAGGATAAATAGTGAATGTAATGTGAGTTTGAACAAAATCGTTATTTACTATCGGTCATGAAATAGAAAAACTATTTACTTGAAGCTATAAAAATTAAGAACAATTTGGAAATAGCGGGTCTTCCTCAGATTACTTGCTTAATCCATTTCTAAGTTTGAATAGTCAATTTACTGTGAATTTGAACGAAATCGTTCTTTGCTATCGGTCATGAGATAGAAAAACCATTTACATGGACCTTAAAAAATTAATAACAATTTGGAAAGAGCGGGTCTTCCTCTGATCACTTGCTTAATCGATTCCTAACGGTGCATAGTAAATTTACTGTGAATTTGAACAAAATCGTTCTTTGCTATCGGTCATGAGATAAAAAAAATATTTACTTGAAGCTCTAAAAATTAATAACAATTTGCAAAGAGCGGGTCTTCCTCTGATTACTTGCTTAATCGATTTCTAACGGTGAATAGTAAATTTACTGTGAATTTGAACAAAATCGTTCTTTGCTATTGGTCTTGAGATAGAAAAACCCTTTACTTGGACCTTAAAAAATTAATAACAATTTGGAATGAGCGGGTCTTCTTCTAATCACTTGCTTAATCGATTCCTAAGGGTGAATAGTAATTTTACTGTGGATTTGAACAAAATCGTTCTTTGCTATCGGTCATGTGATAGAAAAACCATTTACTTGGAGCTTCAAAAATTAATAATAATTTGGAAATATCGGGTCTTCCTTTGATTACTCGCTGAATCGATTTCTAAGGGTAAATAGTAAATGTAATGTGAATTTGAACAAAATCGTTGTTTGCTATCGGTCATCAGATAGAAGAACAATTTACATGGACCTTAAAAAATTAATAACAATTTGGAAAGAGCGGGTCTTCCTCTGATCACTTGCTTAATCGATTCCTAAGGGTGAATAGTAAATTTAATGTGCATTTGAGCAAAATCGTTCTTTGCTATCGGTAGTTGCTATGGATAGAAAAACCATTTACTTGGAACTTCAAAAATTAATATCAATTTGGAAAGAGCGGGTCTTCCTTTGATTACTTGCTGAATGGATTTCTAAGGATAAAAAGTGAATGTAATGTGAGTTTGAACAAAATCGTTCTTTACTATCGGTCATGAGATAGAAAAACTATTTACTTGAAGCTCTAAAAATTAATAACAATTTGGAAAGAGCGGGTCTTCCCCTGATTACTCGCTTAATCGATTTCTAAGGGTGAATAGTAAATTTACTGTGAATTTGAACAAAATCGTTCTTTGCTATCGGTCATGGACAGAAAAACCATTTACTTGGATCTTCAAAAATTAATAACAACATGGAAAGAGCGGGTCTTCCTTTGATTAGTTGCTGAATCGATTTTTGAGGATAAATACTGAATGTAATGTGAATTTCAACAAAATCGTTCTTTGCTATCGATCATAAGATAGAAGAACAATTTACTTGGACCTTAAAAAATTAATAACAATTTGGAAAGAGCGGGTCTTCCTCTGATCACTTGCTTAATCGATTCCTAAGGGTGAATAGTAAATTTACTGTGGATTTCGACAAAATCGTTTGTTGCTATCGATCATGGATAGAAAAACCATTTACTAGGAGCTTCAAAAATTAATAACAATTCGGAAAGAGCGGGTCTTCCTCCGATCACTTGCCTTAATCGATTCCTAAGGGTGAATAATAAATTTACTGTGCATTTGAACAAAATCGTTCTTTGCTATCGGTAGTTGCTATGGATAGAAAAACCATTTACTTGGAACTTCAAAAATTAATAACAATTTGGTAAGAGCGGGTCTTCCTTTGATTACTTGCTGAATAGATTTCTAAGGATAAATAGTGAATGTAATGTGAGTTTGAACAAAATCGTTCTTTGCTATCGGTCATGAGATAAAAAAACTATTTACTTGAATCTATAAAAATTAATAACAATTTGGAAAGAGCGGGTCTTCCCCTGATTACTTGCTTAATCGATTCCTAAGCGTGAATAGTTAATTTACTGTGAATTTGAACAAAATCGTTCTTTGCCATCGGTCATGGATAGAAAAACCATTTACTTGGAGATTCAAAAATTAATAACAATTTGGAAATAGCGTGTCTTCCTTTGATTACTTGCTGAATCAATTTCTAAGGATAAATAGTGAATGTAAAATGAGTTTGAACAAAATCGTTCTTTGCCATCGGTCATGAGATAGGAAAATTATTTACTTGAAGCTCTAAAAATTAATAACAATTTGGAAAGAGCGGGTCTTCCTCTGATTACGTGCTTAATCGATTTCTAAGGGTGAATAGTAAATTTACTGCGAATTTGAACAAAATCGTTATTTGATATCGGTAATGAGATAGAAAAACCATTTACTTGGACCTTAAAAAATTAATAACAATTTGGAAAGAGCGGGTCTTCCTCTGATCACTTGCTTAATCGATTCCTAAGGGTGAATAGTAAATTTACTGTGGATTTGAACAAAATCGTTCTTTGCTATCGGTAGTTGCTATGGATAGAAAAACCATTTACTGGGAAATTCAAAAATTAATAACAATTTGGAAAGAGCGGGTCTTCCTCTGATTACTTGCTTAATCGATTTCTAAGGGTGAATAGTAAATTTACTGTGAATTGGAACAAAATCGTTCTTTGCTATTGGTCTTGAGATCTAAAAACCATTTACTTGGACCTTAAAAAAATAATAACAATTTGGAATGAGCGGGTCTTCTTCTAATCACTTGCTTAATCGATTCCTAAGGGTGAATAGTAATTTTACTGTGGATTTGAACAAAATCGTTCTTTGTTATCGGTCATCTGATAGAAAAACCATTTACTTGGAGCTTCAAAAATTAATAATAATTTGGAAATATCGGGTCTTCCTTTGATTACTCGCTGAATCGATTTCTAAGGGTAAATAGTAAATGTAATGTGAATTTGAACAAAATCGTTGTTTGCTATCGGTCATCAGATAGAAGAACAATTTACTTGGACCTTAAAAAATTAATAACAATTTGGAAAGAGCGGGTCTTCCTCTGATCACTTGCTTAATCGATTCCTAAGGGTGAATAATAAATTTAATGTGCATTTGAGCACAATCGTTCTTTGCTATCGGTAGTTGCTATGGATAAAAAAACCATTTACTTGGAACTTCAAAAATTAATATCAATTTGGAAAGAGCGGGTCTTCCTTTGATTACTTGCTGAATGGATTTCTAAGGATAAATAGTGAATGTAATGTGAGTTTGAACAAAATCGTTCTTTACTATCGGTCATGAGATAGAAAAACTATTTACTTGAAGCTCTAAAAATTAATAACAATTTGGAAAGAGCGGGTCTTCCCCTGATTACTCGCTTAATCGATTTCTAAGGGTGAATAGTAAATTTACTGTGAATTTGAACAAAATCGTTCTTTGCTATCGGTCATGAGATAGAAAAACCATTTACTTGGACCTTAAAAAATTAATAACAATTTGGAACGAGCGGGTCTTCCTCTGATCACTTGCTCAATCAATTCCTAAGGGTGAAGAGTAAATTTACTGTGGTTTTGAACAAAATCGTTCTTTGCTATCGGTCATGGACAGAAAAACCATTTACTTGGATCTTCAAAAATTAATAACAACATGGAAAGAGCGGGTCTTCCTTTGATTAGTTGCTGAATCGATTTTTGAGGATAAATAGTGAATGTAATGTGAGTTTGAACAAAATCGTTCTTTACTATCGGTCATTAGACAGAAAAACTATTTACTAGAAGCTATAAAAATTAATAACAATTTGGAAATAGCGGGTCTTCCTCAGATTACTTGCTTAATCCATTTCTAAGGGTGAATAGTAAATTTACTGTGAATTTGAACAAAATCGTTCTTTGCTATCGGTCATGAGATGGACAAACCATTTACTTGGAACTTAAAAAATTAATAACAATTTGGAACGAGCGGGTCTTCCTCTGATCACTTGCTCAATCGATTCCTAAGGGTGAAGAGTAAATTTACTGTGGTTTTGAACAAAATCGTTCTTTGCTATCGGTCATGGACAGAAAAACCATTTACTTGGATCTTCAAAAATTAATAACAACATGGAAAGAGAGGGTCTTCCTTTGATTAGTTGCTGAATCGATTTTTGAGGATAAATAGTGAATGTAATGTGAATTTGAACAAAAATGTTCTTTGCTATCGGTCATGAGATAGAAAAACCATTTACTTGGACCTTAAAAAATTAATAACAATTTGGAACGAGCGGGTCTTCCTCTGATCACTTGCTCAATCGATTCCTAAGGGTAAAGAGTAAATTTACTGTGGTTTTGAACAAAATCGTTCTTTGCTATCGGTCATGGACAGAAAAACCATTTACTTGGATCTTCAAAAATTAATAACAACATGGAAAGAGCGGGTCTTCCTTTGATTAGTTGCTGAATCGATTTTTGAGGATAAATAGTGAATGTAATGTGAGTTTGAACAAAATCGTTCTTTACTATCGGTCATTAGACAGAAAAACTATTTACTAGAAGCTATAAAAATTAATAACAATTTGGAAATAGCGGGTCTTCCTCAGATTACTTGCTTAATCCATTTCTAAGTTTGAATAGTCAATTTACTGTGAATTTGAACGAAATCGTTCTTTGCTATCGGTCATGAGATAGAAAAACCATTTACATGGACCTTAAAAAATTAATAACAATTTGGAAAGAGCGGGTCTTCCTCTGATCACTTGCTTAATCGATTCCTAAGGGTGAATAGTAAATTTACTGTGGATTTGAACAAAATCGTTCTTTGCTATCGGTAGTTGCTATGGATAGAAAAACCATTTACTGGGAAATTCAAAAATTAATAACAATTTGGAAAGAGCGGGTCTTCCTCTGATTACTTGCTTAATCGATTTCTAAGGGTGAATAGTAAATTTACTGTGAATTGGAACAAAATCGTTCTTTGCTATTGGTCTTGAGATCTAAAAACCATTTACTTGGACCTTAAAAAAATAATAACAATTTGGAATGAGCGGGTCTTCTTCTAATCACTTGCTTAATCGATTCCTAAGGGTGAATAGTAATTTTACTGTGGATTTGAACAAAATCGTTCTTTGTTATCGGTCATCTGATAGAAAAACCATTTACTTGGAGCTTCAAAAATTAATAATAATTTGGAAATATCGGGTCTTCCTTTGATTACTCGCTGAATCGATTTCTAAGGGTAAATAGTAAATGTAATGTGAATTTGAACAAAATCGTTGTTTGCTATCGGTCATCAGATAGAAGAACAATTTACTTGGACCTTAAAAAATTAATAACAATTTGGAAAGAGCGGGTCTTCCTCTGATCACTTGCTTAATCGATTCCTAAGGGTGAATAATAAATTTAATGTGCATTTGAGCACAATCGTTCTTTGCTATCGGTAGTTGCTATGGATAAAAAAACCATTTACTTGGAACTTCAAAAATTAATATCAATTTGGAAAGAGCGGGTCTTCCTTTGATTACTTGCTGAATGGATTTCTAAGGATAAATAGTGAATGTAATGTGAGTTTGAACAAAATCGTTCTTTACTATCGGTCATGAGATAGAAAAACTATTTACTTGAAGCTCTAAAAATTAATAACAATTTGGAAAGAGCGGGTCTTCCCCTGATTACTCGCTTAATCGATTTCTAAGGGTGAATAGTAAATTTACTGTGAATTTGAACAAAATCGTTCTTTGCTATCGGTCATGAGATAGAAAAACCATTTACTTGGACCTTAAAAAATTAATAACAATTTGGAACGAGCGGGTCTTCCTCTGATCACTTGCTCAATCAATTCCTAAGGGTGAAGAGTAAATTTACTGTGGTTTTGAACAAAATCGTTCTTTGCTATCGGTCATGGACAGAAAAACCATTTACTTGGATCTTCAAAAATTAATAACAACATGGAAAGAGCGGGTCTTCCTTTGATTAGTTGCTGAATCGATTTTTGAGGATAAATAGTGAATGTAATGTGAGTTTGAACAAAATCGTTCTTTACTATCGGTCATTAGACAGAAAAACTATTTACTAGAAGCTATAAAAATTAATAACAATTTGGAAATAGCGGGTCTTCCTCAGATTACTTGCTTAATCCATTTCTAAGGGTGAATAGTCAATTTACTGTGAATTTGAACGAAATTGTTCTTTGCTATTGGTCATGAGATAGAAAAACCATTTACATGGACTTTAAAAAATTAATAACAATTTGCAAAGATCGGGTCTTACTTTGATTACTTGCTGAATCGATTTCTAAGGGTAAATAGTAAATGTAATGTGAATTTGAACAAAATCGTTCTTTGCTATCGATCATAAGATAGAAGAACAATTTACTTGGACGTTAAAAAATTAATAACAATTTGGAAAGAGCGGGTCTTCCTCTGATCACTTGCTTAATCGATTCCTAAGGGTGAATAGTAATTTTACTGTGGATTTGAACAAAATCGTTCTTTGCTATCGGTCATGTGATAGAAAAACCATTTACTTGGAGCTTCAAAAATTAATAATAATTTGGAAATATCGGGTCTTCCTTTGATTACTCGCTGAATCGATTTCTAAGGGTAAATAGTAAATGTAATGTGAATTTGAACAAAATCGTTGTTTGCTATCGGTCATCAGATAGAAGAACAATTTACTTGGACCTTAAAAAATTAATAACAATTTGGAAAGAGCGGGTCTTCCTCTGATCACTTGCCTTAATCGATTCCTAAGGGTGAATAGTAAATTTACTGTGCATTTGAACAAAATCGTTCTTTGCTATCGGTAGTTGCTATGGATAGAAAAACCATTTACTTGGAACTTCAAAAATTAATAACAATTTGGTAAGAGCGGGTCTTCCTTTGATTACTTGCTGAATAGATTTCTAAGGATAAATAGTGAATGTAATGTGAGTTTGAACAAAATCGTTCTTTGCTATCGGTCATGAGATAAAAAACTATTTACTTGAATCTCTAAAAATTAATAACAATTTGGAAAGAGCGGGTCTTCCCCTGATTACTTGCTTAATCGATTCCTAAGCGTGAATAGTTAATTTACTGTGAATTTGAACAAAATCGTTCTTTGCCATCGGTCATGGATAAAAAAACCATTTACTTGGAGATTCAAAAATTAATAACAATTTGGAAAGAGCGTGTCTTCCTTTGATTACTTGCTGAATCAATTTCTAAGGATAAATAGTGAATGTAAAATGAGTTTGAACAAAATCGTTCTTTGCCATCGGTCATGAGATAGGAAAATTATTTACTTGAAGCTCTAAAAATTAATAACAATTTGGAAAGAGCGGGTCTTCCTCTGATTACGTGCTTAATCGATTTCTAAGGGTGAATAGTAAATTTACTGCGAATTTGAACAAAATCGTTATTTGCTATCGGTAATGAGATAGAAAAACCATTTACTTGGACCTTAAAAAATTAATAATCATTTGGAAAGAGCGGGTCTTCCTCTGATCACTTGCTTAATCGATTCCTAAGGGTGAATAGTAAATTTACTGTCAATTTGAACGAAATCGTTCTTTGCTATCGGTCATGGATAAAAAAACCATTTACTTGGAGCTTCAAAAATTAATAACAATTTGGAAAGAGCGGGTCTTCCTTTGATTACTTGCTGAATGGATTTCTAAGGATAAATAGTGAATGTAATGTGAGTTTGAACAAAATCGTTCTTTACTATCGGTCATGAGATAGAAAAACTATTTACTTGAAGCTCGAAAAATTAATAACAATTTGGAAAGAGCGGGTCTTCCCGTGATTACTCGCTTAATCGATTTCTAAGGGTGAATAGTAAATTTACTGTGAATTTGAACAAAATCGTTCTTTGCTATCGGTCATGAGATAGACAAACCATTTACTTGGACCTTAAAAAATTAATAACAATTTGGAACGAGCGGGTCTTCCTCTGATCACTTGCTCAATCGATTCCTAAGGGTGAAGAGTAAATTTACTGTGGTTTTGAACAAAATCGTTCTTTGCTATCGGTCATGGACAGAAAAACCATTTACTTGGATCTTCAAAAATGAATAACAACATGGAAAGAGCGGGTCTTCCTTTGATTAGTTGCTGAATCGATTTTTGAGGATAAATAGTGAATGTAATGTGAATTTGAACAAAAATGTTCTTTGCTATCGGTCATGAGATAGAAAAACCATTTACTTGGACCTTAAAAAATTAATAACAATTTGGAACGAGCGGGTCTTCCTCTGATCACTTGCTCAATCGATTCCTAAGGGTGAAGAGTAAATTTACTGTGGTTTTGAACAAAATCGTTCTTTGCTATCGGTCATGGACAGAAAAACCATTTACTTGGATCTTCAAAAATTAATAACAACATGGAAAGAGCGGGTCTTCCTTTGATTAGTTGCTGAATCGATTTTTGAGGATAAATAGTGAATGTAATGTGAGTTTGAACAAAATCGTTATTTACTATCGGTCATGAAATAGAAAAACTATTTACTTGAAGCTATAAAAATTAATAACAATTTGGAAATAGCGGGGCTTCCTCAGATTACTTGCTTAATCCATTTCTAATTTTGAATAGTCAATTTACTGTGAATTTGAACGAAATCGTTCTTTGCTATTGGTCATGAGATAGAAAAACCATTTACATGGACTTTAAAAAATTAATAACAATTTGGAAAAAGCGGGTCTTCCTCTGATTACTTGTTTAATAGATTTCTAAGGGTGAATAGTAAATTTACTGTGAATTTGAACAAAATCGTTCTTTGCTATTGGTCATGAGATAGAAAAACCATTTACTTGGACCTTAAAAAATTAATAACAATTTGGAAAGAGCGGGTCTTCCTCTGATCACTTGCTTAATCGATTCCTAAGGGTGAAGAGTAAATTTACTGTGGTTTTGAACAAAATCGTTCCTTGCTATCGGTCATGGACAGAAAAACCATTTACGTGGATCTTCAAAAATTAATAACAACATGGAAAGAGCGGGTCTTCCTTTGATTAGTTGCTGAATCGATTTTTGAGGATAAATAGTGAATGTAATGTGAATTTGAACAAAATTGTTCTTTGCTATCGGTCATGAGATAGAAAAACCATTTACTTGGACCTTAAAAAATTAATAACAATTTGGAACGAGCGGGTCTTCCTCTGATCACTTGCTCAATCGATTCCTAAGGGTGAAGAGTAAATTTACTGTGGTTTTGAACAAAATCGTTCTTTGCTATCGGTCATGGACAGAAAAACCATTTACTTGGATCTTCAAAAATTAATAACAACATGGAAAGAGCGGGTCTTCCTTTGATTAGTTGCTGAATCGATTTTTGAGGATAAATAGTGAATGTAATGTGAGTTTGAACAAAATCGTTATTTACTATCGGTCATGAAATAGAAAAACTATTTACTTGAAGCTATAAAAATTAATAACAATTTGGAAATAGCGGGTCTTCCTCAGATTACTTGCTTAATCCATTTCTAAGTTTGAATAGTCAATTTACTGTGAATTTGAACGAAATCGTTCTTTGCTATCGGTCATGAGATAGAAAAACCATTTACATGGACCTTAAAAAATTAATAACAATTTGGAAAGAGCGGGTCTTCCTCTGATCACTTGCTTAATCGATTCCTAACGGTGCATAGTAAATTTACTGTGAATTTGAACAAAATCGTTCTTCGCTATCGGTCATGAGATAAAAAAAATATTTACTTGAAGCTCTAAAAATTAATAACAATTTGCAAAGAGCGGGTCTTCCTCTGATTACTTGCTTAATCGATTTCTAAGGGTGAATAGTAAATTTACTGTGAATTGGAACAAAATCGTTCTTTGCTATTGGTCTTGAGATCGAAAAACCATTTACTTGGACCTTAAAAAAATAATAACAATTTGGAATGAGCGGGTCTTCTTCTAATCACTTGCTTAATCGATTCCTAAGGGTGAATAGTAATTTTAATGTGCATTTGAGCAAAATCGTTGTTTGCTATCGGTCATCAGATAGAAGAACAATTTACATGGACCTTAAAAAATTAATAACAATTTGGAAAGAGCGGGTCTTCCTCTGATCACTTGCTTAATCGATTCCTAAGGGTGAATAGTAATAATTTGGAAATATCGGGTCTTCCTTTGATTACTCGCTGAATCGATTTCTAAGGGTAAATAGTAAATGTAATGTGAATTTGAACAAAATCGTTGTTTGCTATCGGTCATCAGATAGAAGAACAATTTACATGGACCTTAAAAAATTAATAACAATTTGGAAAGAGCGGGTCTTCCTCTGATCACTTGCTTAATCGATTCCTAAGGGTGAATAGTAAATTTAATGTGCATTTGAGCAAAATCGTTCTTTGCTATCGGTAGTTGCTATGGATAGAAAAACCATTTACTTGGAACTTCAAAAATTAATATCAATTTGGAAAGAGCGGGTCTTCCTTTGATTACTTGCTGAATGGATTTCTAAGGATAAATAGTGAATGTAATGTGAGTTTGAACAAAATCGTTCTTTACCATCGGTCATGAGATAGAAAAACTATTTACTTGAAGCTCTAAAAATTAATAACAATTTGGAAAGAGCGGGTCTTCCCCTGATTACTCGCTTAATCGATTTCTAAGGGTGAATAGTAAATTTACTGTAAATTTGAACAAAATCGTTCTTTGCTATCGGTCATGGACAGAAAAACCATTTACTTGGATCTTCAAAAATTAATAACAACATGGAAAGAGCGGGTCTTCCTTTGATTAGTTGCTGAATCGATTTTTGAGGATAAATACTGAATGTAATGTGAATTTGAACGAAATTGTTCTTTGCTATTGGTCATGAGATAGAAAAACCATTTACATGGACTTTAAAAAATTAATAACAATTTGCAAAGATCGGGTCTTCCTTTCATTACTTGCTGAATCGATTTCTAAGGGTAAATAGTAAATGTAATGTGAATTTCAACAAAATCGTTCTTTGCTATCGATCATAAGATAGAAGAACAATTTACTTGGACCTTAAAAAATTAATAACAATTTGGAAAGAGCGGGTCTTCCTCTGATCACTTGCTTAATCGATTCCTAAGGGTGAATAGTAAATTTACTGTGGATTTCGACAAAATCGTTTTTTGCTATCGATCATGGATAGAAAAACCATTTACTAGGAGCTTCAAAAATTAATAACAATTCGGAAAGAGCGGGTCTTCCTCCGATCACTTGCCTTAATTGATTCCTAAGGGTGAATAATAAATTTACTGTGCATTTGAACAAAATCGTTCTTTGCTATCGGTAGTTGCTATGGATAGAAAAACCATTTACTTGGAACTTCAAAAATTAATAACAATTTGGTAAGAGCGGGTCTTCCTTTGATTACTTGCTGAATAGATTTCTAAGGATAAATAGTGAATGTAATGTGAGTTTGAACAAAATCGTTCTTTGCTATCGGTCATGAGATAAAAAAACTATTTACTTGAATCTATAAAAATTAATAACAATTTGGAAAGAGCGGGTCTTCCCCTGATTACTTGCTTAATCGATTCCTACGCGTGAATAGTTAATTTACTGTGAATTTGAACAAAATCGTTCTTTGCCATCGGTCATGGATAGAAAAACCATTTACTTGGAGATTCAAAAATTAATAACAATTTGGAAATAGCGTGTCTTCCTTTGATTACTTGCTGAATCAATTTCTAAGGATAAATAGTGAATGTAAAATGAGTTTGAACAAAATCGTTCTTTGCCATCGGTCATGAGATAGGAAAATTATTTACTTGAAGCTCTAAAAATTAATAACAATTTGGAAAGAGCGGGTCTTCCTCTGATTACGTGCTTAATCGATTTCTAAGGGTGAATAGTAAATTTACTGCGAATTTGAACAAAATCGTTATTTGCTATCGGTAATGAGATAGAAAAACCATTTACTTGGACCTTAAAAAATTAATAACAATTTGGAAAGAGCGGGTCTTCCTCTGATCACTTGCTTAATCGATTCCTAAGGGTGAATAGTAAATTTACTGTGGATTTGAACAAAATCGTTCTTTGCTATCGGTAGTTGCTATGGATAGAAAAACCATTTACTGGGAAATTCAAAAATTAATAACTATTTGGAAAGAGCGGGTCTTCCTCTGATTACTTGCTTAATCGATTTCTAAGGGTGAATAGTAAATTTACTGTGAATTGGAACAAAATCGTTCTTTGCTATTGGTCTTGAGATCGAAAAACCATTTACTTGGACCTTAAAAAAATAATAACAATTTGGAATGAGCGGGTCTTCTTCTAATCACTTGCTTAATCGATTCCTAAGGGTGAATAGTAAATTTACTGTGCATTTGAACAAAATCGTTCTTTGCTATCGGTAGTTGCTATGGATAGAAAAACCATTTACTTGGAACTCCAAAAATTAATATCAATTTGGAAAGAGCGGGTCTTCCTTTGATTACTTGCTGAATTGATTTCTAAGGATAAATAGTGAATGTAATGTGAGTTTGAACAAAATCGTTCTTTACTATCGGTCATGAGATACAAAAACTATTTATTTGAAGCTCTAAAAATTAATAACAATTTGGAAAGAGCGGGTCTTCCCCTGATTACTCGCTTAATCGATTTCTAAGGGTGAATAGTAAATTTACTGTGAATTTGAACAAAATCGTTCGTTGCTATCGGTCATGAGATAGAAAAACCATTTACTTGGACCTTAAAAAATTAATAACAATTTGGAAAGAGCGGGTCTTCCTCTGATCACTTGCTTTATCGATTCCTAACGGTGCATAGTAAATTTACTGTGAATTTGAACAAAATCGTTCTTTGCTATCGGTCATGAGATAAAAAAAATATTTACTTGAAGCTCTAAAAATTAATAACAATTTGCAAAGAGCGGGTCTTCCTCTGATTACTTGCTTAATCGATTTCTAAGGGTGAATAGTAAATTTACTGTGAATTTGAACAAAATCGTTCTTTGCTATTGGTCTTCAGATAGAAAAACCCTTTACTTGGACCTTAAAAAATTAATATCAATTTGGAAAGAGTGGGTCTTCCTTTGATTAGTTGCTGAATCGATTTTTGAGGATAAATAGAGAATGTAATGTGAGTTTGAACAAAATCGTTATTTACTATCGGTCATGAAATAGAAAAACTATTTACTTGAAGCTATAAAAATTAATAACAATTTGGAAATAGCGGGGCTTCCTCAGATTACTTGCTTAATCCATCTCTAAGTTTGAATAGTCAATTTACTGTGAATTTAAACGAAATCGTTCTTTGCTATTGGTCATGAGATAGAAAAACCATTTACATGGACTTTAAAAAATTAATAACAATTTGGAAAAAGCGGGTCTTCCTCTGATTACTTGCTTAATAGATTTCTAAGGGTGAATAGTAAATTTACTGTGAATTTGAACAAAATCGTTCTTTGCTATTGGTCATGAGATAGAAAAACCATTTACTTGGACCTTAAAAAATTAATAAGAATTTGCAATGAGCGGGTCTTCCTCTGATCACTTGCTCAATCGATTCCTAAGGGTGAAGAGTAAATTTACTGTGGTTTTGAACAAAATCGTTCTTTGCTATCGGTCATGGACAGAAAAACCATTTACTTGGATCTTCAAAAATTAATAACAACATGGAAAGAGCGGGTCTTCCTTTGATTAGTTGCTGAATCGATTTTTGAGGATAAATAGTCAATGTAATGTGAGTTTGAACAAAATCGTTCTTTACTATCGGTCATGAGATAGAAAAACTATATACTTGAAGCTATAAAAATTAATAACAATTTGGAAATAGCGGGTCTTCCTCAGATTCCTTGCTTAATCCATATCTAAGGGTGAATAGTAAATTTACTGTGAATTTGAACAAAATCGTTCTTTGCTATTGGTCATGAGATAGAAAAACCATTTACTTGGACCTTCAAAAATCAATAACAATTCGGAAAGAGCGGGTCTTCCTCTGATCACTTGCTTAATCGTTTCCTAACGGTGAACAGTAAATTAATGTGAATTTGAACAAAATCGTTCTTTGCTATCGGTCATGGATAGAAAAACCATTTACGTGGAGCTTCAAAAATGAATAACAATTTGGAAAGAGCGGGTCTTCCTTTGATCACTTGCTTAATCGATTCCTAAGGGTGAATAGTAAATTTACTGTGGATTTCAACAAAATCGTTCTTTGCTAGCGGTCATGGATAGAAAATCCATTTACTTGGAGCTTCAAAAATTAATAACAATTTGGAAAGAGCGGGTCTTCCTTTGATTACTTGCTGAATCGATTTCTGATGGTAAATAGTAAATGTAATGTGAATTTGAACAAAATCGTTCTTTGCTATCGGTCATGGACAGAAAAACCATTTACTTGGATCTTCAAAAATTAATAACAACATGGAAAGAGCGGGTCTTCCTTTGATTAGTTGCTGAATCGATTTTTGAGGATAAATAGTGAATGTAATGTGAATTTGAACAAAATTGTTCTTTGCTATCGGTCATGAGATAGAAAAACCATTTACTTGGACCTTAAAAAATTAATAACAATTTGGAACGAGCGGGTCTTCCTCTGATCACTTGCTCAATCGATTCCTAAGGGTGAAGAGTAAATTTACTGTGGTTTTGAACAAAATCGTTCTTTGCTATCGGTCATGGTCAGAAAAACCATTTACTTGGATCTTCAAAAATTAATAACATCATGGAAAGAGCGGGTCTTCCTTTTATTAGTTGCTGAATCGATTTTTGAGGATAAATAGTGAATGTAATGTGAGATTGAACAAAATCGTTATTTACTATCGGTCATGAAATAGAAAAACTATTTACTTGAAGCTATAAAAATTAATAACAATTTGGAAAGAGCCGGTCTTCCTCTGATTACTTGCTTAATCGATTTCTAAGGGTGAATAATCAATTTACTGTGAATTTGAACGAAATCGTTCTTTGCTATTGGTCATGAGATAGAAAAACCATTTACTTGGACCTTAAAAAATTGATAACAATTTGGAAAGAGCGGGTCTTCCTCTGATCACTTGCTTAATCGATTCCTAAGGGTGAATAGTAAATTTACTGTGAATTTGAACGAAATCGTTCTTTGCTATCGGTCATGGATAAAAAAACCATTTACTTGGAGCTTCAAAAATTAATAACAATTTGGAAAGAGCGGGTCTTCCTTTGATTACTTGCTGAATGGATTTCTAAGGATAAACAGTGAATGTAATGTGAGTTTGAACAAAATGGTTCTTTACTATCGGTCATGAGATAGAAAAACTATTTACTTGAAGCTCGAAAAATTAATAACAATTTGGAAAGAGCGGGTCTTCCCCTGATTACTCGCTTAATCGATTTCTAAGGGTGAATAGTAAATTTACTGTGAATTTGAACAAAATCGTTCTTTGCTATCGGTCATGAGATAGACAAACCATTTACTTGGACCTTAACAAATTAATAACAATTTGGAACGAGCGGGTCTTCCTCTGATCACTTGCTCAATCGATTCCTAAGGGTGAAGAGTAAATTTACTGTGGTTTTGAACAAAATCGTTCTTTGCTATCGGTCATGGACAGAAAAACCATTTACTTGGATCTTCAAAAATGAATAACAACATGGAAAGAGCGGGTCTTCCTTTGATTAGTTGCTGAATCGATTTTTGAGGATAAATAGTGAATGTAATGTGAATTTGAACAAAAATGTTCTTTGCTATCGGTCATGAGATAGAAAAACCATTTACTTGGACCTTAAAAAATTAATAACAATTTGGAACGAGCGGGTCTTCCTCTGATCACTTGCTCAATCGATTCCTAAGGGTGAAGAGTAAATTTACTGTGGTTTTGAACAAAATCGTTCTTTGCTATCGGTCATGGACAGAAAAACCATTTACTTGGATCTTCAAAAATTAATAACAACATGGAAAGAGCGGGTCTTCCTTTGATTAGTTGCTGAATCGATTTTTGAGGACAAATAGTGAATGTAATGTGAGTTTGAACAAAATCGTTATTTACTATCGGTCATGAAATAGAAAAACAATTTACTTGAATCTCTAAAAATTAATAACAATTTGGAAATAGCGGGGCTTCCTCAGATTACTTGCTTAATTCATTTCTAAGTTTGAATAGTCAATTTACTGTGAATTTGAACGAAATCGTTCTTTGCTATTGGTCATGAGATAGAAAAACCATTTACATGGACTTTAAAAAATTAATAACAATTTGGAAAGAGCGGGTCTTCCTCTGATCACTTGCTTAATCGATTCCTAAGGGTGAAGAGTAAATTTACTGTGGTTTTGAACAAAATCGTTCCTTGCTATCGGTCATGGACAGAAAAACCATTTACTTGGATCTTCAAAAATTAATAACATCATGGAAAGAGCGGGTCTTCCTTTGATTAGTTGCTGAATCGATTTTTGAGGATAAATAGTGAATGTAATGTGAGTTTGAACAAAATCGTTATTTACTATCGGTCATGAAATAGAAAAACTATTTCCTTGAAGCTATAAAAATTAATAACAATTTGGAAAGAGCCGGTCTTCCTCTGATTACTTGCTTAATCGATTTCTAAGGGTGAATAATCAATTTACTGTGAATTTGAACGAAATCGTTCTTTGCTATTGGTCATGAGATAGAAAAACCATTTACTTGGACCTTAAAAAATTGATAACAATTTGGAAAGAGCGGGTCTTCCTCTGATCACTTGCTTAATCGATTCCTAAGGGTGAATAGTAAATTTACTGTGAATTTGAACGAAATCGTTCTTTGCTATCGGTCATGGATAAAAAAACCATTTACTTGGAGCTTCAAAAATTAATAACAATTTGGAAAGAGCGGGTCTTCCTTTGATTACTTGCTGAATGGATTTCTAAGGATAAACAGTGAATGTAATGTGAGTTTGAACAAAATCGTTCTTTACTATCGGTCATGAGATAGAAAAACTATTTACTTGAAGCTCGAAAAATTAATAACAATTTGGAAAGAGCGGGTCTTCCCCTGATTACTCGCTTAATCGATTTCTAAGGGTGAATAGTAAATTTACTGCGAATTTGAACAAAATCGTTCTTTGCTATCGGTCATGAGATAGACAAACCATTTACTTGGACCTTAACAAATTAATAACAATTTGGAACGAGCGGGTCTTCCTCTGATCACTTGCTCAATCGATTCCTAAGGGTGAAGAGTAAATTTACTGTGGTTTTGAACAAAATCGTTCTTTGCTATCGGTCATGGACAGAAAAACCATTTACTTGGATCTTCAAAAATGAATAACAACATGGAAAGAGCTGGTCTTCCTTTGATTAGTTGCTGAATCGATTTTTGAGGATAAATAGTGAATGTAATGTGAATTTGAACAAAAATGTTCTTTGCTATCGGTCATGAGATAGAAAAACCATTTACTTGGACCTTAAAAAATTAATAACAATTTGGAACGAGCGGGTCTTCCTCTGATCACTTGCTCAATCGATTCCTAAGGGTGAAGAGTAAATTTACTGTGGTTTTGAACAAAATCGTTCTTTGCTATCGGTCATGAGATAGACAAACCATTTACTTGGACCTTAACAAATTAATAACAATTTGGAACGAGCGGGTCTTCCTCTGATCACTTGCTCAATCGATTCCTAAGGGTGAAGAGTAAATTTACTGTGGTTTTGAACAAAATCGTTCTTTGCTATCGGTCATGGACAGAAAAACCATTTACTTGGATCTTCAAAAATGAATAACAGCATGGAAAGAGCGGGTCTTCCTTTGATTAGTTGCTGAATCGATTTTTGAGGATAAATAGTGAATGTAATGTGAATTTGAACAAAAATGTTCTTTGCTATCGGTCATGAGATAGAAAAACCATTTACTTGGACCTTAAAAAATTAATAACAATTTGGAACGAGCGGGTCTTCCTCTGATCACTTGCTCAATCGATTCCTAAGGGTGAAGAGTAAATTTACTGTGGTTTTGAACAAAATCGTTCTTTGCTATCGGTCATGGACAGAAAAACCATTTACTTGGATCTTCAAAAATTAATAACAACATGGAAAGAGCGGGTCTTCCTTTGATTAGTTGCTGAATCGATTTTTGAGGATAAATAGTGAATGTAATGTGAGTTTGAACAAAATCGTTATTTACTATCGGTCATGAAATAGAAAAACTATTTACTTGAAGCTATAAAAATTAATAACAATTTGGAAATAGCGGGGCTTCCTCAGATTACTTGCTTAATCCATTTCTAAGTTTGAATAGTCAATTTACTGTGAATTTGAACGAAATCGTTCTTTGCTATTGGTCATGAGATAGAAAAACCATTTACATGGACTTTAAAAAATTAATAACAATTTGGAAAAAGCGGGTCTTCCTCTGATTACTTGCTTAATAGATTTCTAAGGGTGAATAGTAAATTTACTGTGAATTTGAACAAAATCGTTCTTTGCTATTGGTCATGAGATAGAAAAACCATTTACTTGGACCTTAAAAAATTAATAACAATTTGGAAAGAGCGGGTCTTCCTCTGATCACTTGCTTAATCGATTCCTAAGGGTGAAGAGTAAATTTACTGTGGTTTTGAACAAAATCGTTCCTTGCTATCGGTCATGGACAGAAAAACCATTTACTTGGATCTTCAAAAATTAATAACAACATGGAAAGAGCGGGTCTTCCTTTGATTAGTTGCTGAATCGATTTTTGAGGATAAATAGTGAATGTAATGTGAATTTGAACAAAATTGTTCTTTGCTATCGGTCATGAGATAGAAAAACCATTTACTTGGACCTTAAAAAATTAATAACAATTTGGAACGAGCGGGTCTTCCTCTGATCACTTGCTCAATCGATTCCTAAGGGTGACGAGTAAATTTACTGTGGTTTTGAACAAAATCGTTCTTTGCTATCGGTCATGGACAGAAAAACCATTTACTTGGAACTTCAAAAATTAATAACAACATGGAAAGAGCGGGTCTTCCTTTGATTAGTTGCTGAATCGATTTTTGAGGATAAATAGTGAATGTAATGTGAGTTTGAACAAAATCGTTATTTACTATCGGTCATGAAATAGAAAAACTATTTACTTGAAGCTATAAAAATTAATAACAATTTGGAAATAGCGGGTCTTCCTCAGATTACTTGCTTAATCCATTTCTAAGTTTGAATAGTCAATTTACTGTGAATTTGAACGAAATCGTTCTTTGCTATCGGTCATGAGATAGAAAAACCATTTACATGGACCTTAAAAAATTAATAACAATTTGGAAAGAGCGGGTCTTCCTCTGATCACTTGCTTAATCGATTCCTAACGGTGTATAGTAAATTTACTGTGAATTTGAACAAAATCGTTCTTTGCTATCGGTCATGAGATAAAAAAAATATTTACTTGAAGCTCTAAAAATTAATAACAATTTGCAAAGAGCGGGTCTTCCTCTGATTACTTGCTTAATCGATTTCTAAGGGTGAATAGTAAATTTACTGTGAATTTGAACAAAATCGTTCTTTGCTATTGGTCTTGAGATAGAAAAACCCTTTACTTGGACCTTAAAAAATTAATAACAATTTGGAATGAGCGGGTCTTCTTCTAATCACTTGCTTAATCGATTCCTAAGGGTGAATAGTAATTTTACTGTGGATTTGAACAAAATCGTTCTTTGCTATCGGTCATGTGATAGAAAAACCATTTACTTGGAGCTTCAAAAATTAATAATAATTTGGAAATATCGGGTATTCCTTTGATTACTCGCTGAATCGATTTCTAAGGGTAAATAGTAAATGTAATGTAAATTTGAACAAAATCGTTGTTTGCTATCGGTCATCAGATAGAAGAACAATTTACTTGGACCATAAAAAATTAATAACAATTTGGAAAGAGCGGGTCTTCCTCTGATCACTTGCTTAATCGATTCCTAAGGGTGAATAGTAAATTTAATGTGCATTTGAGCAAAATCGTTCTTTGCTATCGGTAGTTGCTATGGATAGAAAAACCATTTACTTGGAACTTCAAAAATTAATATCAATTTGGAAAGAGCGGGTCTTCCTTTGATTACTTGCTGAATGGATTTCTAAGGATAAATAGTGAATGTAATGTGAGTTTGAACAAAATCGTTCTTTACTATCGGTCATGAGATAGAAAAACTATTTACTTGAAGCTCGAAAAATTAATAACAATATGGAAAGAGCGGGTCTTCCCCTGATTACTCGCTTAATCGATTTCTAAGGGTGAATAGTAAATTTACTGTGAATTTGAACAAAATCGTTCTTTGCTATCGGTCATGAGATAGACAAACCATTTACTTGGACCTTAACAAATTAATAACAATTTGGAACGAGCGGGTCTTCCTCTGATCACTTGCTTAATCGATTCCTAAGGGTGAAGAGTAAATTTACTGTGGTTTTGAACAAAATCGTTCCTTGCTATCGGTCATGGACAGAAAAACCATTTACTTGGATCTTCAAAAATTAATAACATCATGGAAAGAGCGGGTCTTCCTTTGATTAGTTGCTGAATCGATTTTTGAGGATAAATAGTGAATGTAATGTGAGTTTGAACAAAATCGTTATTTACTATCGGTCATGAAATAGAAAAACTATTTACTTGAAGCTATAAAAATTAATAACAATTTGGAAAGAGCCGGTCTTCCTCTGATTACTTGCTTAATCGATTTCTAAGGGTGAATAATCAATTTACTGTGAATTTGAACGAAATCGTTCTTTGCTATTGGTCATGAGATAGAAAAACCATTTACTTGGACCTTAAAAAATTGATAACAATTTGGAAAGAGCGGGTCTTCCTCTGATCACTTGCTTAATCGATTCCTAAGGGTGAATAGTAAATTTACTGTGAATTTGAACGAAATCGTTCTTTGCTATCGGTCATGGATAAAAAAACCATTTACTGGGAGCTTCAAAAATTAATAACAATTTGGAAAGAGCGGGTCTTCCTTTGATTAGTTGCTGAATCGATTTTTGAGGATAAATAGTGAATGTAATGTGAATTTGAACAAAATTGTTCTTTGCTATCGGTCATGAGATAGAAAAACCATTTACTTGGACCTTAAAAAATTAATAACAATTTGGAACGAGCGGGTCTTCCTCTGATCACTTGCTCAATCGATTCCTAAGGGTGAAGAGTAAATTTACTGTGGTTTTGAACAAAATCGTTCTTTGCTATCGGTCATGGACAGAAAAACCATTTACTTGGATCTTCAAAAATTAATAACAACATGGAAAGAGCGGGTCTTCCTTTGATTAGTTGCTGAATCGATTTTTGAGGATAAATAGTGAATGTAATGTGAGTTTGAACAAAATCGTTATTTACTATCGGTCATGAAATAGAAAAACTATTTACTTGAAGCTATAAAAATTAATAACAATTTGGAAATAGCGGGTCTTCCTCAGATTACTTGCTTAATCCATTTCTAAGTTTGAATAGTCAATTTACTGTGAATTTGAACGAAATCGTTCTTTGCTATCGGTCATGAGATAGAAAAACCATTTACATGGACCTTAAAAAATTAATAACAATTTGGAAAGAGCGGGTCTTCGTCTGATCACTTGCTTAATCGATTCCTAACGGTGCATAGTAAATTTACTGTGAATTTGAACAAAATCGTTCTTTGCTATCGGTCATGAGATAAAAAAAATATTTACTTGAAGCTCTAAAAATTAATAACAATTTGCAAAGAGCGGGTCTTCCTCTGATTACTTGCTTAATCGATTTCTAAGGGTGAATAGTAAATTTACTGTGAATTTGAACAAAATCGTTCTTTGCTATTGGTCTTGAGATAGAAAAACCCTTTACTTGGACCTTAAAAAATTAATAACAATTTGGAATGAGCGGGTCTTCTTCTAATCACTTGCTTAATCGATTCCTAAGGGTGAATAGTAATTTTACTGTGGATTTGAACAAAATCGTTCTTTGCTATCGGTCATGTGATAGAAAAACCATTTACTTGGAGTTTCAAAAATTAATAATAATTTGGAAATATCGGGTCTTCCTTTGATTACTCGCTGAATCGATTTCTAAGGGTAAATAGTAAATGTAATGTGAATTTGAACAAAATCGTTGTTTGCTATCGGTCATCAGATAGAAGAACAATTTACATGGACCTTAAAAAATTAATAACAATTTGGAAAGAGCGGGTCTTCCTCTGATCACTTGCTTAATCGATTCCTAAGGGTGAATAGTAAATTTAATGTGCATTTGAGCAAAATCGTTCTTTGCTATCGGTAGTTGCTATGGATAGAAAAACCATTTACTTGGAACTTCAAAAATTAATATCAATTTGGAAAGAGCGGGTCTTCCTTTGATTACTTGCTGAATGGATTTCTAAGGATAAATAGTGAATGTAATGTGAGTTTGAACAAAATCGTTCTTTACTATCGGTCATGAGATAGAAAAACTATTTACTTGAAGCTCTAAAAATTAATAACAATTTGGAAAGAGCGGGTCTTCCCCTGATTACTCGCTTAATCGATTTCTAAGGGTGAATAGTAAATTTACTGTGAATTTGAACAAAATCGTTCTTTGCTATCGGTCATGGACAGAAAAACCATTTACTTGGATCTTCAAAAATTAATAACAACATGGAAAGAGCGGGTCTTCCTTTGATTAGTTGCTGAATCGATTTTTGAGGATAAATACTGAATGTAATGTGAATTTGAACGAAATTGTTCTTTGCTATTGGTCATGAGATAGAAAAACCATTTACATGGACTTTAAAAAATTAATAACAATTTGCAAAGATCGGGTCTTCCTTTCATTACTTGCTGAATCGATTTCTAAGGGTAAATAGTAAATGTAATGTGAATTTCAACAAAATCGTTCTTTGCTATCGATCATAAGATAGAAGAACAATTTACTTGGACCTTAAAAAATTAATAACAATTTGGAAAGAGCGGGTCTTCCTCTGATCACTTGCTTAATCGATTCCTAAGGGTGAATAGTAAATTTACTGTGGATTTCGACAAAATCGTTTTTTGCTATCGATCATGGATAGAAAAACCATTTACTAGGAGCTTCAAAAATTAATAACAATTCGGAAAGAGCGGGTCTTCCTCCGATCACTTGCCTTAATTGATTCCTAAGGGTGAATAATAAATTTACTGTGCATTTGAACAAAATCGTTCTTTGCTATCGGTAGTTGCTATGGATAGAAAAACCATTTACTTGGAACTTCAAAAATTAATAACAATTTGGTAAGAGCGGGTCTTCCTTTGATTACTTGCTGAATAGATTTCTAAGGATAAATAGTGAATGTAATGTGAGTTTGAACAAAATCGTTCTTTGCTATCGGTCATGAGATAAAAAAACTATTTACTTGAATCTATAAAAATTAATAACAATTTGGAAAGAGCGGGTCTTCCCCTGATTACTTGCTTAATCGATTCCTACGCGTGAATAGTTAATTTACTGTGAATTTGAACAAAATCGTTCTTTGCCATCGGTCATGGATAGAAAAACCATTTACTTGGAGATTCAAAAATTAATAACAATTTGGAAATAGCGTGTCTTCCTTTGATTACTTGCTGAATCAATTTCTAAGGATAAATAGTGAATGTAAAATGAGTTTGAACAAAATCGTTCTTTGCCATCGGTCATGAGATAGGAAAATTATTTACTTGAAGCTCTAAAAATTAATAACAATTTGGAAAGAGCGGGTCTTCCTCTGATTACGTGCTTAATCGATTTCTAAGGGTGAATAGTAAATTTACTGCGAATTTGAACAAAATCGTTATTTGCTATCGGTAATGAGATAGAAAAACCATTTACTTGGACCTTAAAAAATTAATAACAATTTGGAAAGAGCGGGTCTTCCTCTGATCACTTGCTTAATCGATTCCTAAGGGTGAATAGTAAATTTACTGTGGATTTGAACAAAATCGTTCTTTGCTATCGGTAGTTGCTATGGATAGAAAAACCATTTACTGGGAAATTCAAAAATTAATAACAATTTGGAAAGAGCGGGTCTTCCTCTGATTACTTGCTTAATCGATTTCTAAGGGTGAATAGTAAATTTACTGTGAATTGGAACAAAATCGTTCTTTGCTATTGGTCTTGAGATCGAAAAACCATTTACTTGGACCTTAAAAAAATAATAACAATTTGGAATGAGCGGGTCTTCTTCTAATCACTTGCTTAATCGATTCCTAAGGGTGAATAGTAATTTTACTGTGGATTTGAACAAAATCGTTCTTTGCTATCGGTCATCTGATAGAAAAACCATTTACTTGGAGCTTCAAAAATTAATAATAATTTGGAAATATCGGGTCTTCCTTTGATTACTTGCTGAATCGATTTCTAAGGGTAAATAGTAAATGTAATGTGAATTTGAACAAAATCGTTGTTTGCTATCGGTCATCAGATAGAAGAACAATTTACTTGGACCTTAAAAAATTAATAACAATTTGGAAACAGCGGGTCTTCCTCTGATCACTTGCTTAATCGATTCCTAAGGGTGAATAGTAAATTTACTGTGCATTTGAACAAAATCGTTCTTTGCTATCGGTAGTTGCTATGGATAGAAAAACCATTTACTTGGAACTCCAAAAATTAATATCAATTTGGAAAGAGCGGGTCTTCCTTTGATTACTTGCTGAATTGATTTCTAAGGATAAATAGTGAATGTAATGTGAGTTTGAACAAAATCGTTCTTTACTATCGGTCATGAGATACAAAAACTATTTACTTGAAGCTCTAAAAATTAATAACAATTTGGAAAGAGCGGGTCGTCCCCTGATTACTCGCTTAATCGATTTCTAAGGGTGAATAGTAAATTTACTGTGAATTTGAACAAAATCGTTCTTTGCTATCGGTTATGAGATAGAAAAACCATTTACTTGGACCTTAAAAAATTAATAACAATTTGGAAAGAGCGGGTCTTCCTCTGATCACTTGCTTAATCGATTCCTAACGGTGCATAGTAAATTTACTGTGAATTTGAACAAAATCGTTCTTTGCTATCGGTCATGAGATAAAAAAAATATTTACTTGAAGCTCTAAAAATTAATAACAATTTGCAAAGAGCGGGTCTTCCTCTGATTACTTACTTAATCGATTTCTAAGGGTGAATAGTAAATTTACTGTGAATTTGAACAAAATCGTTCTTTGCTATTGGTCTTCAGATAGAAAAACCCTTTACTTGGACCTTAAAAAATTAATATCAATTTGGAAAGAGCGGGTCTTCCTTTGATTAGTTGCTGAATCGATTTTTGAGGATAAATAGAGAATGTAATGTGAGTTTGAACAAAATCGTTATTTACTATCGGTCATGAAATAGAAAAACTATTTACTTGAAGCTATAAAAATTAATAACAATTTGGAAATAGCGGGGCTTCCTCAGATTACTTGCTTAATCCATTTCTAAGTTTGAATAGTCAATTTACTGTGAATTTAAACGAAATCGTTCTTTGCTATTGGTCATGAGATAGAAAAACCATTTACATGGACTTTAAAAAATTAATAACAATTTGGAAAAAGCGGGTCTTCCTCTGATTACTTGCTTAATAGATTTCTAAGGGTGAATAGTAAATTTACTGTGAATTTGAACAAAATCGTTCTTTGCTATTGGTCATGAGATAGAAAAACCATTTACTTGGACCTTAAAAAATTAATAAGAATTTGCAATGAGCGGGTCTTCCTCTGATCACTTGCTCAATCGATTCCTAAGGGTGAAGAGTAAATTTACTGTGGTTTTGAACAAAATCGTTCTTTGCTATCGGTCATGGACAGAAAAACCATTTACTTGGATCTTCAAAAATTAATAACAACATGGAAAGAGCGGGTCTTCCTTTGATTAGTTGCTGAATCGATTTTTGAGGATAAATAGTCAATGTAATGTGAGTTTGAACAAAATCGTTCTTTACTATCGGTCATGAGATAGAAAAACTATATACTTGAAGCTATAAAAATTAATAACAATTTGGAAATAGCGGGTCTTCCTCAGATTCCTTGCTTAATCCATATCTAAGGGTGAATAGTCAATTTACTGTGATTTTGAACGAAATCGTTCTTTGCTATTGGTCATGAGATAGAAAAACCATTTACATGGACTTTAAAAAATTAATAACAATTTGGAAAAAGCGGGTCTTCCTCTGATTACTTGCTTAATAGATTTCTAAGGGTGAATAGTAAATTTACTGTGAATTTGAACAAAATCGTTCTTTGCTATTGGTCATGAGATAGAAAAACCATTTACTTGGACCTTAAAAAATTAATAACAATTTGGAAAGAGCGGGTCTTCCTCTGATCACTTGCTTAATCGATTCCTAAGGGTGAAGAGTAAATTTACTGTGGTTTTGAACAAAATCGTTCCTTGCCATCGGTCATGGACAGAAAAACCATTTACTTGGATCTTCAAAAATTAATAACAACATGGAAAGAGCGGGTCTTCCTTTGATTAGTTGCTGAATCGATTTTTGAGGATAAATAGTGAATGTAATGTGAATTTGAACAAAATTGTTCTTTGCTATCGGTCATGAGATAGAAAAACCATTTACTTGGACCTTAAAAAATTAATAACAATTTGGAACGAGCGGGTCTTCCTCTGATCACTTGCTCAATCGATTCCTAAGGGTGAAGAGTAAATTTACTGTGGTTTTGAACAAAATCGTTCTTTGCTATCGGTCATGGACAGAAAAACCATTTACTTGGAACTTCAAAAATTAATAACAACATGGAAAGAGCGGGTCTTCCTTTGATTAGTTGCTGAATCGATTTTTGAGGATAAATAGTGAATGTAATGTGAGTTTGAACAAAATCGTTATTTACTATCGGTCATGAAATAGAAAAACTATTTACTTGAAGCTATAAAAATTAATAACAATTTGGAAATAGCGGGTCTTCCTCAGATTACTTGCTTAATCCATTTCTAAGTTTGAATAGTCAATTTACTGTGAATTTGAACGAAATCGTTCTTTGCTATCGGTCATGAGATAGAAAAACCATTTACATGGACCTTAAAAAATTAATAACAATTTGGAAAGAGCGGGTCTTCCTCTGATCACTTGCTTAATCGATTCCTAACGGTGCATAGTAAATTTACTGTGAATTTGAACAAAATCGTTCTTTGCTATCGGTCATGAGATAAAAAAAATATTTACTTGAAGCTCTAAAAATTAATAACAATTTGCAAAGACCGGGTCTTCCTCTGATTACTTGCTTAATCGATTTCTAAGGGTGAATAGTAAATTTACTGTGAATTTGAACAAAATCGTTCTTTGCTATTGGTCTTGAGATAGAAAAACCCTTTACTTGGACCTTAAAAAATTAATAACAATTTGGAATGACCGGGTCTTCTTCTAATCACTTGCTTAATCGATTCCTAAGGATGAATAGTAATTTTACTGTGGATTTGAACAAAATCGTTCTTTGCTATCGGTCATGTGATAGAAAAACCATTTACTTGGAGCTTCAAAAATTAATAATAATTTGGAAATATCGGGTCTTCCTTTGATTACTCGCTGAATCGATTTCTAAGGGTAAATAGTAAATGTAATGTGAATTTGAACAAAATCGTTGTTTGCTATCGGTCATCAGATAGAAGAACAATTTACTTGGACCTTAAAAAATTAATAACAATTTGGAAAGAGCGGGTCTTCCTCTGATCACTTGCTTAATCGATTCCTAAGGGTGAATAGTAAATTTAATGTGCATTTGAGCAAAATCGTTCTTTGCTATCGGTAGTTGCTATGGATAGAAAAACCATTTACTTGGAACTTCAAAAATTAATATCAATTTGGAAAGAGCGGGTCTTCCTTTGATTACTTGCTGAATGGATTTCTAAGGATAAATAGTGAATGTAATGTGAGTTTGAACAAAATCGTTCTTTACTATCGGTCATGAGATAGAAAAACTATTTACTTGAAGCTCGAAAAATTAATAACAATTTGGAAAGAGCGGGTCTTCCCCTGATTACTCGCTTAATCGATTTCTAAGGGTGAATAGTAAATTTACTGTGAATTTGAACAAAATCGTTCTTTGCTATCGGTCATGAGATAGACAAACCATTTACTTGGACCTTAACAAATTAATAACAATTTGGAACGAGCGGGTCTTCCTCTGATCACTTGCTCAATCGATTCCTATGGGTGAAGAGTAAATTTACTGTGGTTTTGAACAAAATCGTTCCTTGCGATCGGTCATGGACAGAAAAACCATTTACTTGGATCTTCAAAAATTAATAACATCATGGAAAGAGCGGTTCTTCCTTTGATTAGTTGCTGAATCGATTTTTGAGGATAAATAGTGAATGTAATGTGAGTTTGAACAAAATCGTTATTTACTATCGGTCATGAAATAGAAAAACTATTTACTTGAAGCTATAAAAATTAATAACAATTTGGAAAGAGCCGGTCTTCCTCTGATTACTTGTTTAATCGATTTCTAAGGGTGAATAATCAATTTACTGTGAATTTGAACGAAATCGTTCTTTGCTATTGGTCATGAGATAGAAAAACCATTTACTTGGACCTTAAAAAATTGATAACAATTTGGAAAGAGCGGGTCTTCCTCTGATCACTTGCTTAATCGATTCCTAAGGGTGAATAGTAAATTTACTGTGAATTTGAACGAAATCGTTCTTTGCTATCGGTCATGGATAAAAAAACCATTTACTTGGAGCTTCAAAAATTAATAACAATTTGGAAAGAGCGGGTCTTCCTTTGATTACTTGCTGAATGGATTTCTAAGGATAAACAGTGAATGTAATGTGAGTTTGAACAAAATCGTTCTTTACTATCGGTCATGAGATAGAAAAACTATTTACTTGAAGCTCGAAAAATTAATAACAATTTGGAAAGAGCGGGTCTTCCCCTGATTACTCGCTTAATCGATTTCTAAGGGTGAATAGTAAATTTACTGTGAATTTGAACAAAATCGTTCTTTGCTATCGGTCATGAGATAGACAAACCATTTACTTGGACCTTAACAAATTAATAACAATTTGGAACGAGCGGGTCTTCCTCTGATCACTTGCTCAATCGATTCCTAAGGGTGAAGAGTAAATTTACTGTGGTTTTGAACAAAATCGTTCTTTGCTATCGGTCATGGACAGAAAAACCATTTACTTGGATCTTCAAAAATGAATAACAACATGGAAAGAGCGGGTCTTCCTTTGATTAGTTGCTGAATCGATTTTTGAGGATAAATAGTGAATGTAATGTGAATTTGAACAAAAATGTTCTTTGCTATCGGTCATGAGATAGAAAAACCATTTACTTGGACCTTAAAAAATTAATAACAATTTGGAACGAGCGGGTCTTCCTCTGATCACTTGCTCAATCGATTCCTAAGGGTGAAGAGTAAATTTACTGTGGTTTTGAACAAAATTGTTCTTTGCTATCGGTCATGGACAGAAAAACCATTTACTTGGATCTTCAAAAATTAATAACAACATGGAAAGAGCGGGTCTTCCTTTGATTAGTTGCTGAATCGATTTTTGAGGATAAATAGTGAATGTAATGTGAGTTTGAACAAAATCGTTATTTACTATCGGTCATGAAATAGAAAAACTATTTACTTGAAGCTATAAAAATTAATAACAATTTGGAAATAGCGGGGCTTCCTCAGATTACTTGCTTAATCCATTTCTAAGTTTGAATAGTCAATTTACTGTGAATTTGAACGAAATCGTTCTTTGCTATTGGTCATGAGATAGAAAAACCATTTACATGGACTTTAAAAAATTAATAACAATTTGGAAAAAGCGGGTCTTCCTCTGATTACTTGCTTAATAGATTTCTAAGGGTGAATAGTAAATTGACTGTGAATTTGAACAAAATCGTTCTTTGCTATTGGTCATGAGATAGAAAAACCATTTACTTGGACCTTAAAAAATTAATAACAATTTGGAAAGAGCGGGTCTTCCTCTGATCACTTGCTTAATCGATTCCTAAGGGTGAAGAGTAAATTTACTGTGGTTTTGAACAAAATCGTTCCTTGCTATCGGTCATGGACAGAAAAACCATTTACTTGGATCTTCAAAAATTAATAACAACATGGAAAGAGCGGGTCTTCCTTTGATTAGTTGCTGAATCGATTTTTGAGGATAAATAGTGAATGTAATGTGAATTTGAACAAAATTGTTCTTTGCTATCGGTCATGAGATAGAAAAACCATTTACTTGGACCTTAAAAAATTAATAACAATTTGGAACGAGCGGGTCTTCCTCTGATCACTTGCTCAATCGATTCCTAAGGGTGAAGAGTAAATTTACTGTGGTTTTGAACAAAATCGTTCTTTGCTATCGGTCATGGACAGAAAAACCATTTACTTGGAACTTCAAAAATTAATAACAACATGGAAAGAGCGGGTCTTCCTTTGATTAGTTGCTGAATCGATTTTTGAGGATAAATAGTGAATGTAATGTGAGTTTGAACAAAATCGTTATTTACTATCGGTCATGAAATAGAAAAACTATTTACTTGAAGCTATAAAAATTAATAACAATTTGGAAATAGCGGGTCTTCCTCAGATTACTTGCTTAATCCATTTCTAAGTTTGAATAGTCAATTTACTGTGAATTTGAACGAAATCGTTCTTTGCTATCGGTCATGAGATAGAAAAACCATTTACATGGACCTTAAAAAATTAATAACAATTTGGAAAGAGCGGGTCTTCCTCTGATCACTTGCTTAATCGATTCCTAACGGTGTATAGTAAATTTACTGTGAATTTGAACAAAATCGTTCTTTGCTATCGGTCATGAGATAAAAAAAATATTTACTTGAAGCTCTAAAAATTAATAACAATTTGCAAAGAGCGGGTCTTCCTCTGATTACTTGCTTAATCGATTTCTAAGGGTGAATAGTAAATTTACTGTGAATTTGAACAAAATCGTTCTTTGCTATTGGTCTTGAGATAGAAAAACCCTTTACTTGGACCTTAAAAAATTAATAACAATTTGGAATGAGCGGGTCTTCTTCTAATCACTTGCTTAATCGATTCCTAAGGGTGAATAGTAATTTTACTGTGGATTTGAACAAAATCGTTCTTTGCTATCGGTCATGTGATAGAAAAACCATTTACTTGGAGCTTCAAAAATTAATAATAATTTGGAAATATCGGGTCTTCCTTTGATTACTCGCTGAATCGATTTCTAAGGGTAAATAGTAAATGTAATGTAAATTTGAACAAAATCGTTGTTTGCTATCGGTCATCAGATAGAAGAACAATTTACTTGGACCTTAAAAAATTAATAACAATTTGGAAAGAGCGGGTCTTCCTCTGATCACTTGCTTAATCGATTCCTAAGGGTGAATAGTAAATTTAATGTGCATTTGAGCAAAATCGTTCTTTGCTATCGGTAGTTGCTATGGATAGAAAAACCATTTACTTGGAACTTCAAAAATTAATATCAATTTGGAAAGAGCGGGTCTTCCTTTGATTACTTGCTGAATGGATTTCTAAGGATAAATAGTGAATGTAATGTGAGTTTGAACAAAATCGTTCTTTACTATCGGTCATGAGATAGAAAAACTATTTACTTGAAGCTCGAAAAATTAATAACAATTTGGAAAGAGCGGGTCTTCCCCTGATTACTCGCTTAATCGATTTCTAAGGGTGAATAGTAAATTTACTGTGAATTTGAACAAAATCGTTCTTTGCTATCGGTCATGAGATAGACAAACCATTTACTTGGACCTTAACAAATTAATAACAATTTGGAACGAGCGGGTCTTCCTCTGATCACTTGCTTAATCGATTCCTAAGGGTGAAGAGTAAATTTACTGTGGTTTTGAACAAAATCGTTCCTTGCTATCGGTCATGGACAGAAAAACCATTTACTTGGATCTTCAAAAATTAATAACATCATGGAAAGAGCGGGTCTTCCTTTGATTAGTTGCTGAATCGATTTTTGAGGATAAATAGTGAATGTAATGTGAGTTTGAACAAAATCGTTATTTACTATCGGTCATGAAATAGAAAAACTATTTACTTGAAGCTATAAAAATTAATAACAATTTGGAAAGAGCCGGTCTTCCTCTGATTACTTGCTTAATCGATTTCTAAGGGTGAATAATCAATTTACTGTGAATTTGAACGAAATCGTTCTTTGCTATTGGTCATGAGATAGAAAAACCATTTACTTGGACCTTAAAAAATTGATAACAATTTGGAACGAGCGGGTCTTCCTCTGATCACTTGCTTAATCGATTCCTAAGGGTGAATAGTAAATTTACTGTGAATTTGAACGAAATCGTTCTTTGCTATCGGTCATGGATAAAAAAACCATTTACTGGGAGCTTCAAAAATTAATAACAATTTGGAAAGAGCGGGTCTTCCTTTGATTAGTTGCTGAATCGATTTTTGAGGATAAATAGTGAATGTAATGTGAATTTGAACAAAATTGTTCTTTGCTATCGGTCATGAGATAGAAAAACCATTTACTTGGACCTTAAAAAATTAATAACAATTTGGAACGAGCGGGTCTTCCTCTGATCACTTGCTCAATCGATTCCTAAGGGTGAAGAGTAAATTTACTGTGGTTTTGAACAAAATCGTTCTTTGCTATCGGTCATGGACAGAAAAACCATTTACTTGGATCTTCAAAAATTAATAACAACATGGAAAGAGCGGGTCTTCCTTTGATTAGTTGCTGAATCGATTTTTGAGGATAAATAGTGAATGTAATGTGAGTTTGAACAAAATCGTTATTTACTATCGGTCATGAAATAGAAAAACTATTTACTTGAAGCTATAAAAATTAATAACAATTTGGAAATAGCGGGTCTTCCTCAGATTACTTGCTTAATCCATTTCTAAGTTTGAATAGTCAATTTACTGTGAATTTGAACGAAATCGTTCTTTGCTATCGGTCATGAGATAGAAAAACCATTTACATGGACCTTAAAAAATTAATAACAATTTGGAAAGAGCGGGTCTTCGTCTGATCACTTGCTTAATCGATTCCTAACGGTGCATAGTAAATTTACTGTGAATTTGAACAAAATCGTTCTTTGCTATCGGTCATGAGATAAAAAAAATATTTACTTGAAGCTCTAAAAATTAATAACAATTTGCAAAGAGCGGGTCTTCCTCTGATTACTTGCTTAATCGATTTCTAAGGGTGAATAGTAAATTTACTGTGAATTTGAACAAAATCGTTCTTTGCTATTGGTCTTGAGATAGAAAAACCCTTTACTTGGACCTTAAAAAATTAATAACAATTTGGAATGAGCGGGTCTTCTTCTAATCACTTGCTTAATCGATTCCTAAGGGTGAATAGTAATTTTACTGTGGATTTGAACAAAATCGTTCTTTGCTATCGGTCATGTGATAGAAAAACCATTTACTTGGAGTTTCAAAAATTAATAATAATTTGGAAATATCGGGTCTTCCTTTGATTACTCGCTGAATCGATTTCTAAGGGTAAATAGTAAATGTAATGTGAATTTGAACAAAATCGTTGTTTGCTATCGGTCATCAGATAGAAGAACAATTTACATGGACCTTAAAAAATTAATAACAATTTGGAAAGAGCGGGTCTTCCTCTGATCACTTGCTTAATCGATTCCTAAGGGTGAATAGTAAATTTAATGTGCATTTGAGCAAAATCGTTCTTTGCTATCGGTAGTTGCTATGGATAGAAAAACCATTTACTTGGAACTTCAAAAATTAATATCAATTTGGAAAGAGCGGGTCTTCCTTTGATTACTTGCTGAATGGATTTCTAAGGATAAATAGTGAATGTAATGTGAGTTTGAACAAAATCGTTCTTTACTATCGGTCATGAGATAGAAAAACTATTTACTTGAAGCTCTAAAAATTAATAACAATTTGGAAAGAGCGGGTCTTCCCCTGATTACTCGCTTAATCGATTTCTAAGGGTGAATAGTAAATTTACTGTGAATTTGAACAAAATCGTTCTTTGCTATCGGTCATGGACAGAAAAACCATTTACTTGGATCTTCAAAAATTAATAACAACATGGAAAGAGCGGGTCTTCCTTTGATTAGTTGCTGAATCGATTTTTGAGGATAAATACTGAATGTAATGTGAATTTGAACGAAATTGTTCTTTGCTATTGGTCATGAGATAGAAAAACCATTTACATGGACTTTAAAAAATTAATAACAATTTGCAAAGATCGGGTCTTCCTTTCATTACTTGCTGAATCGATTTCTAAGGGTAAATAGTAAATGTAATGTGAATTTCAACAAAATCGTTCTTTGCTATCGATCATAAGATAGAAGAACAATTTACTTGGACCTTAAAAAATTAATAACAATTTGGAAAGAGCGGGTCTTCCTCTGATCACTTGCTTAATCGATTCCTAAGGGTGAATAGTAAATTTACTGTGGATTTCGACAAAATCGTTTTTTGCTATCGATCATGGATAGAAAAACCATTTACTAGGAGCTTCAAAAATTAATAACAATTCGGAAAGAGCGGGTCTTCCTCCGATCACTTGCCTTAATTGATTCCTAAGGGTGAATAATAAATTTACTGTGCATTTGAACAAAATCGTTCTTAGCTATCGGTAGTTGCTATGGATAGAAAAACCATTTACTTGGAACTTCAAAAATTAATAACAATTTGGTAAGAGCGGGTCTTCCTTTGATTACTTGCTGAATAGATTTCTAAGGATAAATAGTGAATGTAATGTGAGTTTGAACAAAATCGTTCTTTGCTATCGGTCATGAGATAAAAAAACTATTTACTTGAATCTATAAAAATTAATAACAATTTGGAAAGAGCGGGTCTTCCCCTGATTACTTGCTTAATCGATTCCTACGCGTGAATAGTTAATTTACTGTGAATTTGAACAAAATCGTTCTTTGCCATCGGTCATGGATAGAAAAACCATTTACTTGGAGATTCAAAAATTAATAACAATTTGGAAATAGCGTGTCTTCCTTTGATTACTTGCTGAATCAATTTCTAAGGATAAATAGTGAATGTAAAATGAGTTTGAACAAAATCGTTCTTTGCCATCGGTCATGAGATAGGAAAATTATTTACTTGAAGCTCTAAAAATTAATAACAATTTGGAAAGAGCGGGTCTTCCTCTGATTACGTGCTTAATCGATTTCTAAGGGTGAATAGTAAATTTACTGCGAATTTGAACAAAATCGTTATTTGCTATCGGTAATGAGATAGAAAAACCATTTACTTGGACCTTAAAAAATTAATAACAATTTGGAAAGAGCGGGTCTTCCTCTGATCACTTGCTTAATCGATTCCTAAGGGTGAATAGTAAATTTACTGTGGATTTGAACAAAATCGTTCTTTGCTATCGGTAGTTGCTATGGATAGAAAAACCATTTACTGGGAAATTCAAAAATTAATAACAATTTGGAAAGAGCGGGTCTTCCTCTGATTACTTGCTTAATCGATTTCTAAGGGTGAATAGTAAATTTACTGTGAATTGGAACAAAATCGTTCTTTGCTATTGGTCTTGAGATCGAAAAACCATTTACTTGGACCTTAAAAAAATAATAACAATTTGGAATGAGCGGGTCTTCTTCTAATCACTTGCTTAATCGATTCCTAAGGGTGAATAGTAATTTTACTGTGGATTTGAACAAAATCGTTCTTTGCTATCGGTCATCTGATAGAAAAACCATTTACTTGGAGCTTCAAAAATTAATAATAATTTGGAAATATCGGGTCTTCCTTTGATTACTTGCTGAATCGATTTCTAAGGGTAAATAGTAAATGTAATGTGAATTTGAACAAAATCGTTGTTTGCTATCGGTCATCAGATAGAAGAACAATTTACTTGGACCTTAAAAAATTAATAACAATTTGGAAACAGCGGGTCTTCCTCTGATCACTTGCTTAATCGATTCCTAAGGGTGAATAGTAAATTTACTGTGCATTTGAACAAAATCGTTCTTTGCTATCGGTAGTTGCTATGGATAGAAAAACCATTTACTTGGAACTCCAAAAATTAATATCAATTTGGAAAGAGCGGGTCTTCCTTTGATTACTTGCTGAATTGATTTCTAAGGATAAATAGTGAATGTAATGTGAGTTTGAACAAAATCGTTCTTTACTATCGGTCATGAGATACAAAAACTATTTACTTGAAGCTCTAAAAATTAATAACAATTTGGAAAGAGCGGGTCGTCCCCTGATTACTCGCTTAATCGATTTCTAAGGGTGAATAGTAAATTTACTGTGAATTTGAACAAAATCGTTCTTTGCTATCGGTTATGAGATAGAAAAACCATTTACTTGGACCTTAAAAAATTAATAACAATTTGGAAAGAGCGGGTCTTCCTCTGATCACTTGCTTAATCGATTCCTAACGGTGCATAGTAAATTTACTGTGAATTTGAACAAAATCGTTCTTTGCTATCGGTCATGAGATAAAAAAAATATTTACTTGAAGCTCTAAAAATTAATAACAATTTGCAAAGAGCGGGTCTTCCTCTGATTACTTGCTTAATCGATTTCTAAGGGTGAATAGTAAATTTACTGTGAATTTGAACAAAATCGTTCTTTGCTATTGGTCTTCAGATAGAAAAACCCTTTACTTGGACCTTAAAAAATTAATATCAATTTGGAAAGAGCGGGTCTTCCTTTGATTAGTTGCTGAATCGATTTTTGAGGATAAATAGAGAATGTAATGTGAGTTTGAACAAAATCGTTATTTACTATCGGTCATGAAATAGAAAAACTATTTACTTGAAGCTATAAAAATTAATAACAATTTGGAAATAGCGGGGCTTCCTCAGATTACTTGCTTAATCCATTTCTAAGTTTGAATAGTCAATTTACTGTGAATTTAAACGAAATCGTTCTTTGCTATTGGTCATGAGATAGAAAAACCATTTACATGGACTTTAAAAAATTAATAACAATTTGGAAAAAGCGGGTCTTCCTCTGATTACTTGCTTAATAGATTTCTAAGGGTGAATAGTAAATTTACTGTGAATTTGAACAAAATCGTTCTTTGCTATTGGTCATGAGATAGAAAAACCATTTACTTGGACCTTAAAAAATTAATAAGAATTTGCAATGAGCGGGTCTTCCTCTGATCACTTGCTCAATCGATTCCTAAGGGTGAAGAGTAAATTTACTGTGGTTTTGAACAAAATCGTTCTTTGCTATCGGTCATGGACAGAAAAACCATTTACTTGGATATTCAAAAATTAATAACAACATGGAAAGAGCGGGTCTTCCTTTGATTAGTTGCTGAATCGATTTTTGAGGATAAATAGTCAATGTAATGTGAGTTTGAACAAAATCGTTCTTTACTATCGGTCATGAGATAGAAAAACTATATACTTGAAGCTATAAAAATTAATAACAATTTGGAAATAGCGGGTCTTCCTCAGATTCCTTGCTTAATCCATATCTAAGGGTGAATAGTCAATTTACTGTGATTTTGAACGAAATCGTTCTTTGCTATTGGTCATGAGATAGAAAAACCATTTACATGGACTTTAAAAAATTAATAACAATTTGGAAAAAGCGGGTCTTCCTCTGATTACTTGCTTAATAGATTTCTAAGGGTGAATAGTAAATTTACTGTGAATTTGAACAAAATCGTTCTTTGCTATTGGTCATGAGATAGAAAAACCATTTACTTGGACCTTCAAAAATTAATAACAATTCGGAAAGAGCGGGTCTTCCTCTGATCACTTGCTTAATCGTTTCCTAACGGTGAACAGTAAATTAATGTGAATTTGAACAAAATCGTTCTTTGCTATCGGTCATGGATAGAAAAACCATTTACGTGGAGCTTCAAAAATGAATAACAATTTGGAAAGAGCGGGTCTTCCTTTGATCACTTGCTTAATCGATTCCTAAGGGTGAATAGTAAATTTACTGTGGATTTCAACAAAATCGTTCTTTGCTAGCGGTCATGGATAGAAAATCCATTTACTTGGAGCTTCAAAAATTAATAACAATTTGGAAAGAGCGGGTCTTCCTTTGATTACTTGCTGAATCGATTTCTGATGGTAAATAGTAAATGTAATGTGAATTTGAACAAAATCGTACTTTGCTATCGGTCATGGACAGAAAAACCATTTACTTGGATCTTCAAAAATTAATAACAACATGGAAAGAGCGGGTCTTCCTTTGATTAGTTGCTGAATCGATTTTTGAGGATAAATAGTGAATGTAATGTGAATTTGAACAAAATTGTTCTTTGCTATCGGTCATGAGATAGAAAAACCATTTACTTGGACCTTAAAAAATTAATAACAATTTGGAACGAGCGGGTCTTCCTCTGATCACTTGCTCAATCGATTTCTAAGGGTGAATAATCAATTTACTGTGAATTTGAACGAAATCGTTCTTTGCTATTGGTCATGAGATAGAAAAACCATTTACTTGGACCTTAAAAAATTGATAACAAGTTGGAAAGAGCGGGTCTTCCTCTGATCACTTGCTTAATCGATTCCTAAGGGTGAATAGTAAATTTACTGTGAATTTGAACGAAATCGTTCTTTGCTATCGGTCATGGATAAAAAAACCATTTACTTGGAGCTTCAAAAATTAATAACAATTTGGAAAGAGCGGGTCTTCCTTTGATTACTTGCTGAATGGATTTCTAAGGATAAACAGTGAATGTAATGTGAGTTTGAACAAAATCGTTCTTTACTATCGGTCATGAGATAGAAAAACTATTTACTTGAAGCTCGAAAAATTAATAACAATTTGGAAAGAGCGGGTCTTCCCCTGATTACTCGCTTAATCGATTTCTAAGGGTGAATAGTAAATTTACTGTGAATTTGAACAAAATCGTTCTTTGCTATCGGTCATGAGATAGACAAACCATTTACTTGGACCTTAACAAATTAATAACAATTTGGAACGAGCGGGTCTTCCTCTGATCACTTGCTCAATCGATTCCTAAGGGTGAAGAGTAAATTTACTGTGGTTTTGAACAAAATCGTTCTTTGCTATCGGTCATGGACAGAAAAACCATTTACTTGGATCTTCAAAAATGAATAACAACATGGAAAGAGCGGGTCTTCCTTTGATTAGTTGCTGAATCGATTTTTGAGGATAAATAGTGAATGTAATGTGAATTTGAACAAAAATGTTCTTTGCTATCGGTCATGAGATAGAAAAACCATTTACTTGGACCTTAAAAAATTAATAACAATTTGGAACGAGCGGGTCTTCCTCTGATCACTTGCTCAATCGATTCCTAAGGGTGAAGAGTAAATTTACTGTGGTTTTGAACAAAATCGTTCTTTGCTATCGGTCATGGACAGAAAAACCATTTACTTGGATCTTCAAAAATTAATAACAACATGGAAAGAGCGGGTCTTCCTTTGATTAGTTGCTGAATCGATTTTTGAGGATAAATAGTGAATGTAATGTGAGTTTGAACAAAATCGTTATTTACTATCGGTCATGAAATAGAAAAACAATTTACTTGAATCTATAAAAATTAATAACAATTTGGAAATAGCGGGGCTTCCTCAGATTACTTGCTTAATTCATTTCTAAGTTTGAATAGTCAATTTACTGTGAATTTGAACGAAATCGTTCTTTGCTATTGGTCATGAGATAGAAAAACCATTTACATGGACTTTAAAAAATTAATAACAATTTGGAAAAAGCGGGTCTTCCTCTGATTACTTGCTTAATAGATTTCTAAGGGTGAATAGTAAATTTACTGTGAATTTGAACAAAATCGTTCTTTGCTATTGGTCATGAGATAGAAAAACCATTTACTTGGACCTTAAAAAATTAATAACAATTTGGAAAGAGCGGGTCTTCCTCTGATCACTTGCTTAATCGATTCCTAAGGGTGAAGAGTAAATTTACTGTGGTTTTGAACAAAATCGTTCCTTGCTATCGGTCATGGACAGAAAAACCATTTACTTGGATCTTCAAAAATTAATAACATCATGGAAAGAGCGGGTCTTCCTTTGATTAGTTGCTGAGTCGATTTTTGAGGATAAATAGTGAATGTAATGTGAGTTTGAACAAAATCGTTATTTACTATCGGTCATGAAATAGAAAAACTATTTACTTGAAGCTATAAAAATTAATAACAATTTGGAAAGAGCCGGTCTTCCTCTGATTACTTGCTTAATCGATTTCTAAGGGTGAATAATCAATTTACTGTGAATTTGAACGAAATCGTTCTTTGCTATTGGTCATGAGATAGAAAAACCATTTACTTGGACCTTAAAAAATTGATAACAATTTGGAAAGAGCGGGTCTTCCTCTGATCACTTGCTTAATCGATTCCTAAGGGTGAATAGTAAATTTACTGTGAATTTGAACGAAATCGTTCTTTGCTATCGGTCATGGATAAAAAAACCATTTACTTGGAGCTTCAAAAATTAATAACAATTTGGAAAGAGCGGGTCTTCCTTTGATTACTTGCTGAATGGATTTCTAAGGATAAACAGTGAATGTAATGTGAGTTTGAACAAAATCGTTCTTTACTATCGGTCATGAGATAGAAAAACTATTTACTTGAAGCTCGAAAAATTAATAACAATTTGGAAAGAGCGGGTCTTCCCCTGATTACTCGCTTAATCGATTTCTAAGGGTGAATAGTAAATTTACTGCGAATTTGAACAAAATCGTTCTTTGCTATCGGTCATGAGATAGACAAACCATTTACTTGGACCTTAACAAATTAATAACAATTTGGAACGAGCGGGTCTTCCTCTGATCACTTGCTCAATCGATTCCTAAGGGTGAAGAGTAAATTTACTGTGGTTTTGAACAAAATCGTTCTTTGCTATTGGTCATGAGATAGAAAAACCATTTACTTGGACCTTAAAAAATTAATAACAATTTGGAAATAGCGGGGCTTCCTCAGATTACTTGCTTAATCCATTTCTAAGTTAGAATAGTCAATTTACTGTGAATTTGAACGAAATCGTTCTTTGCTATTGGTCATGAGATAGAAAAACCATTTACATGGACTTTAAAAAATTAATAACAATTTGGAAAAAGCGGGTCTTCCTCTGATTACTTGCTTAATAGATTTCTAAGGGTGAATAGTAAATTTACTGTGAATTTGAACAAAATCGTTCTTTGCTATTGGTCATGAGATAGAAAAACCATTTACTTGGACCTTAAAAAATTAATAACAATTTGGAAAGAGCGGGTCTTCCTCTGATCACTTGCTTAATCGATTCCTAAGGGTGAAGAGTAAATTTACTGTGGTTTTGAACAAAATCGTTCCTTGCCATCGGTCATGGACAGAAAAACCATTTACTTGGATCTTCAAAAATTAATAACAACATGGAAAGAGCGGGTCTTCCTTTGATTAGTTGCTGAATCGATTTTTGAGGATAAATAGTGAATGTAATGTGAATTTGAACAAAATTGTTCTTTGCTATCGGTCATGAGATAGAAAAACCATTTACTTGGACCTTAAAAAATTAATAACAATTTGGAACGAGCGGGTCTTCCTCTGATCACTTGCTCAATCGATTCCTAAGGGTGAAGAGTAAATTTACTGTGGTTTTGAACAAAATCGTTCTTTGCTATCGGTCATGGACAGAAAAACCATTTACTTGGAAATTCAAAAATTAATAACAACATGGAAAGAGCGGGTCTTCCTTTGATTAGTTGCTGAATCGATTTTTGAGGATAAATAGTGAATGTAATGTGAGTTTGAACAAAATCGTTATTTACTATCGGTCATGAAATAGAAAAACTATTTACTTGAAGCTATAAAAATTAATAACAATTTGGAAATTGCGGGTCTTCCTCAGATTACTTGCTTAATCCATTTCTAAGTTTGAATAGTCAATTTACTGTGAATTTGAACGAAATCGTTCTTTGCTATCGGTCATGAGATAGAAAAACCATTTACATGGACCTTAAAAAATTAATAACAATTTGGAAAGAGCGGGTCTTCCTCTGATCACTTGCTTAATCGATTCCTAACGGTGCATAGTAAATTTACTGTGAATTTGAACAAAATCGTTCTTTGCTATCGGTCATGAGATAAAAAAAATATTTACTTGAAGCTCTAAAAATTAATAACAATTTGCAAAGACCGGGTCTTCCTCTGATTACTTGCTTAATCGATTTCTAAGGGTGAATAGTAAATTTACTGTGAATTTGAACAAAATCGTTCTTTGCTATTGGTCTTGAGATAGAAAAACCCTTTACTTGGACCTTAAAAAATTAATAACAATTTGGAATGACCGGGTCTTCTTCTAATCACTTGCTTAATCGATTCCTAAGGGTGAATAGTAATTTTACTGTGGATTTGAACAAAATCGTTCTTTGCTATCGGTCATGTGATAGAAAAACCATTTACTTGGAGCTTCAAAAATTAATAATAATTTGGAAATATCGGGTCTTCCTTTGATTACTCGCTGAATCGATTTCTAAGGGTAAATAGTAAATGTAATGTGAATTTGAACAAAATCGTTGTTTGCTATCGGTCATCAGATAGAAGAACAATTTACTTGGACCTTAAAAAATTAATAACAATTTGGAAAGAGCGGGTCTTCCTCTGATCACTTGCTTAATCGATTCCTAAGGGTGAATAGTAAATTTAATGTGCATTTGAGCAAAATCGTTCTTTGCTATCGGTAGTTGCTATGGATAGAAAAACCATTTACTTGGAACTTCAAAAATTAATATCAATTTGGAAAGAGCGGGTCTTCCTTTGATTACTTGCTGAATGGATTTCTAAGGATAAATAGTGAATGTAATGTGAGTTTGAACAAAATCGTTCTTTACTATCGGTCATGAGATAGAAAAACTATTTACTTGAAGCTCGAAAAATTAATAACAATTTGGAAAGAGCGGGTCTTCCCCTGATTACTCGCTTAATCGATTTCTAAGGGTGAATAGTAAATTTACTGTGAATTTGAACAAAATCGTTCTTTGCTATCGGTCATGAGATAGACACACCATTTACTTGGACCTTAACAAATTAATAACAATTTGGAACGAGCGGGTCTTCCTCTGATCACTTGCTTAATCGATTCCTATGGGTGAAGAGTAAATTTACTGTGGTTTTGAACAAAATCGTTCCTTGCGATCGGTCATGGACAGAAAAACCATTTACTTGGATCTTCAAAAATTAATAACATCATGGAAAGAGCGGTTCTTCCTTTGATTAGTTGCTGAATCGATTTTTGAGGATAAATAGTGAATGTAATGTGAGTTTGAACAAAATCGTTATTTACTATCGGTCATGAAATAGAAAAACTATTTACTTGAAGCTATAAAAATTAATAACAATTTGGAAAGAGCCGGTCTTCCTCTGATTACTTGCTTAATCGATTTCTAAGGGTGAATAATCAATTTACTGTGAATTTGAACGAAATCGTTCTTTGCTATTGGTCATGAGATAGAAAAACCATTTACTTGGACCTTAAAAAATTGATAACAATTTGGAAAGAGCGGGTCTTCCTCTGATCACTTGCTTAATCGATTCCTAAGGGTGAATAGTAAATTTACTGTGAATTTGAACGAAATCGTTCTTTGCTATCGGTCATGGATAAAAAAACCATTTACTTGGAGCTTCAAAAATTAATAACAATTTGGAAAGAGCGGGTCTTCCTTTGATTACTTGCTGAATGGATTTCTAAGGATAAACAGTGAATGTAATGTGAGTTTGAACAAAATCGTTCTTTACTATCGGTCATGAGATAGAAAAACTATTTACTTGAAGCTCGAAAAATTAATAACAATTTGGAAAGAGCGGGTCTTCCCCTGATTACTCGCTTAATCGATTTCTAAGGGTGAATAGTAAATTTACTGTGAATTTGAACAAAATCGTTCTTTGCTATCGGTCATGAGATAGACAAACCATTTACTTGGACCTTAACAAATTAATAACAATTTGGAACGAGCGGGTCTTCCTCTGATCACTTGCTCAATCGATTCCTAAGGGTGAAGAGTAAATTTACTGTGGTTTTGAACAAAATCGTTCTTTGCTATCGGTCATGGACAGAAAAACCATTTACTTGGATCTTCAAAAATGAATAACAACATGGAAAGAGCGGGTCTTCCTTTGATTAGTTGCTGAATCGATTTTTGAGGATGAATAGTGAATGTAATGTGAATTTGAACAAAAATGTTCTTTGCTATCGGTCATGAGATAGAAAAACCATTTACTTGGACCTTAAAAAATTAATAACAATTTGGAACGAGCGGGTCTTCCTCTGATCACTTGCTCAATCGATTCCTAAGGGTGAAGAGTAAATTTACTGTGGTTTTGAACAAAATTGTTCTTTGCTATCGGTCATGGACAGAAAAACCATTTACTTGGATCTTCAAAAATTAATAACAACATGGAAAGAGCGGGTCTTCCTTTGATTAGTTGCTGAATCGATTTTTGAGGATAAATAGTGAATGTAATGTGAGTTTGAACAAAATCGTTATTTACTATCGGTCATGAAATAGAAAAACTATTTACTTGAAGCTATAAAAATTAATAACAATTTGGAAATAGCGGGGCTTCCTCAGATTACTTGCTTAATCCATTTCTAAGTTTGAATAGTCAATTTACTGTGAATTTGAACGAAATCGTTCTTTGCTATTGGTCATGAGATAGAAAAACCATTTACATGGACTTTAAAAAATTAATAACAATTTGGAAAAAGCGGGTCTTCCTCTGATTACTTGCTTAATAGATTTCTAAGGGTGAATAGTAAATTGACTGTGAATTTGAACAAAATCGTTCTTTGCTATTGGTCATGAGATAGAAAAACCATTTACTTGGACCTTAAAAAATTAATAACAATTTGGAAAGAGCGGGTCTTCCTCTGATCACTTGCTTAATCGATTCCTAAGGGTGAAGAGTAAATTTACTGTGGTTTTGAACAAAATCGTTCCTTGCTATCGGTCATGGACAGAAAAACCATTTACTTGGATCTTCAAAAATTAATAACAACATGGAAAGAGCGGGTCTTCCTTTGATTAGTTGCTGAATCGATTTTTGAGGATAAATAGTGAATGTAATGTGAATTTGAACAAAATTGTTCTTTGCTATCGGTCATGAGATAGAAAAACCATTTACTTGGACCTTAAAAAATTAATAACAATTTGGAACGAGCGGGTCTTCCTCTGATCACTTGCTCAATCGATTCCTAAGGGTGAAGAGTAAATTTACTGTGGTTTTGAACAAAATCGTTCTTTGCTATCGGTCATGGAGAGAAAAACCATTTACTTGGAACTTCAAAAATTAATAACAACATGGAAAGAGCGGGTCTTCCTTTGATTAGTTGCTGAATCGATTTTTGAGCATAAATAGTGAATGTAATGTGAGTTTGAACAAAATCGTTATTTACTATCGGTCATGAAATAGAAAAACTATTTACTTGAAGCTATAAAAATTAATAACAATTTGGAAATAGCGGGTCTTCCTCAGATTACTTGCTTAATCCATTTCTAAGTTTGAATAGTCAATTTACTGTGAATTTGAACGAAATCGTTCTTTGCTATCGGTCATGAGATAGAAAAACCATTTACATGGACCTTAAAAAATTAATAACAATTTGGAAAGAGCGGGTCTTCCTCTGATCACTTGCTTAATCGATTCCTAACGGTGCATAGTAAATTTACTGTGAATTTGAACAAAATCGTTCTTTGCTATCGGTCATGAGATAAAAAAAATATTTACTTGAAGCTCTAAAAATTAATAACAATTTGCAAAGAGCGGGTCTTCCTCTGATTACTTGCTTAATCGATTTCTAAGGGTGAATAGTAAATTTACTGTGAATTTGAACAAAATCGTTCTTTGCTATTGGTCTTGAGATAGAAAAACCCTTTACTTGGACCTTAAAAAATTAATAACAATTTGGAATGAGCGGGTCTTCTTCTAATCACTTGCTTAATCGTTTCCTAAGGGTGAATAGTAATTTTACTGTGGATTTGAACAAAATCGTTCTTTGCTATCGGTCATGTGATAGAAAAACCATTTACTTGGAGCTTCAAAAATTAATAATAATTTGGAAATATCGGGTCTTCCTTTGATTACTCGCTGAATCGATTTCTAAGGGTAAATAGTAAATGTAATGTGAATTTGAACAAAATCGTTGTTTGCTATCGGTCATCAGATAGAAGAACAATTTACTTGGACCTTAAAAAATTAATAACAATTTGGAAAGAGCGGGTCTTCCTCTGATCACTTGCTTAATCGATTCCTAAGGGTGAATAGTAAATTTAATGTGCATTTGAGCAAAATCGTTCTTTGCTATCGGTAGTTGCTATGGATAGAAAAACCATTTACTTGGAACTTCAAAAATTAATATCAATTTGGAAAGAGCGGGTCTTCCTTTGATTACTTGCTGAATGGATTTCTAAGGATAAATAGTGAATGTAATGTGAGTTTGAACAAAATCGTTCTTTACTATCGGTCATGAGATAGAAAAACTATTTACTTGAAGCTCGAAAAATTAATAACAATTTGGAAAGAGCGGGTCTTCCCCTGATTACTCGCTTAATCGATTTCTAAGGGTGAATAGTAAATTTACTGTGAATTTGAACAAAATCGGTCTTTGCTATCGGTCATGAGATAGACAAACCATTTTTACTTGGACCTTAACAAATTAATAACAATTTGGAACGAGCGGGTCTTCCTCTGATCACTTGCTTAATCGATTCCTAAGGGTGAAGAGTAAATTTACTGTGGTTTTGAACAAAATCGTTACTTGCTATCGGTCATGGACAGAAAAACCATTTACTTGGATCTTCAAAAATTAATAACATCATGGAAAGAGCGGGTCTTCCTTTGATTAGTTGCTGAATCGATTTTTGAGGATAAATAGTGAATGTAATGTGAGTTTGAACAAAATCGTTATTTACTATCGGTCATGAAATAGAAAAACTATTTACTTGAAGCTATAAAAATTAATAACAATTTGGAAATAGCGGGTCTTCCTCAGATTACTTGCTTAATCCATTTCTAAGTTTGAATAGTCAATTTACTGTGAATTTGAACGAAATCGTTCTTTGCTATCGGTCATGAGATAGAAAAACCATTTACATGGACCTTAAAAAATTAATAACAATTTGGAAAGAGCGGGTCTTCCTCTGATCACTTGCTTAATCGATTCCTAACGGTGCATAGTAAATTTACTGTGAATTTGAACGAAATCGTTCTTTGCTATCGGTCATGGATAAAAAAACCATTTACTTGGAGCTTCAAAAATTAATAACAATTTGGAAAGAGCGGGTCTTCCTTTGATTACTTGCTGAATGGATTTCTAAGGATAAACAGTGAATGTAATGTGAGTTTGAACAAAATCGTTCTTTACTATCGGTCATGAGATAGAAAAACTATTTACTTGAAGCTCGAAAAATTAATAACAATTTGGAAAGAGCGGGTCTTCCCCTGATTACTGGCTTAATCGATTTCTAAGGGTGAATAGTAAATTTACTGTGAATTTGAACAAAATCGTTCTTTGCTATCGGTCATGAGATAGACAAACCATTTACTTGGACCTTAACAAATTAATAACAATTTGGAACGAGCGGGGCTTCCTCAGATTACTTGCTTAATCCATTTCTAAGTTTGAATAGTCAATTTACTGTGAATTTAAACGAAATCGTTCTTTGCTATCGGTCATGGACAGAAAAACCATTTACTTGGATCTTCAAAAATGAATAACAACATGGAAAGAGCGGGTCTTCCTTTGATTAGTTGCTGAATCGATTTTTGAGGATAAATAGTGAATGTAATGTGAATTTGAACAAAAATGTTCTTTGCTATCGGTCATGAGATAGAAAAACCATTTACTTGGACCTTAAAAAATTAATAACAATTTGGAATGAGCGGGTCTTCCTCTGATCACTTGCTCAATCGATTCCTAAGGGTGAAGAGTAAATTTACTGTGGTTTTGAACAAAATCGTTCTTTGCTATCGGTCATGGACAGAAAAACCATTTACTTGGATCTTCAAAAATTAATAACAACATGGAAAGAGCGGGTCTTCCTTTGATTAGTTGCTGAATCGATTTTTGAGGATAAATAGTCAATGTAATGTGAGTTTGAACAAAATCGTTCTTTACTATCGGTCATGAGATAGAAAAACTATTTACTTGAAGCTATAAAAATTAATAACAATTTGGAAATAGCGGGTCTTCCTCAGATTCCTTGCTTAATCCATTTCTAAGGGTGAATAGTCAATTTACTGTGATTTTGAACGAAATCGTTCTTTGCTATTGGTCATGAGATAGAAAAACCATTTACATGGACTTTAAAAAATTAATAACAATTTGGAAAAAGCGGGTCTTCCTCTGATTACTTGCTTAATAGATTTCTAAGGGTGAATAGTAAATTTACTGTGAATTTGAACAAAATCGTTCTTTGCTATTGGTCATGAGATAGAAAAACCATTTACTTGGACCTTCAAAAATTAATAACAATTCGGAAAGAGCGGGTCTTCCTCTGATCACTTGCTTAATCGTTTCCTAACGGTGAACAGTAAATTAATGTGAATTTGAACAAAATCGTTCTTTGCTATCGGTCATGGATAGAAAAACCATTTACGTGGAGCTTCAAAAATGAATAACAATTTGGAAAGAGCGGGTCTTCCTTTGATCACTTGCTTAATCGATTCCTAAGGGTGAATAGTAAATTTACTGTGGATTTCAACAAAATCGTTCTTTGCTAGCGGTCATGGATAGAAAATCCATTTACTTGGAGCTTCAAAAATTAATAACAATTTGGAAAGAGCGGGTCTTCCTTTGATTACTTGCTGAATCGATTTCTGATGGTAAATAGTAAATGTAATGTGAATTTGAACAAAATCGTTCTTTGCTATCGGTCATGGACAGAAAAACCATTTACTTGGATCTTCAAAAATTAATAACAACATGGAAAGAGCGGGTCTTCCTTTGATTAGTTGCTGAATCGATTTTTGAGGATAAATAGTGAATGTAATGTGAATTTGAACAAAATTGTTCTTTGCTATCGGTCATGAGATAGAAAAACCATTTACTTGGACCTTAAAAAATTAATAACAATTTGGAACGAGCGGGTCTTCCTCTGATCACTTGCTCAATCGATTCCTAAGGGTGAAGAGTAAATTTACTGTGGTTTTGAACAAAATCGTTCTTTGCTATCGGTCATGGTCAGAAAAACCATTTACTTGGATCTTCAAAAATTAATAACAACATGGAAAGAGCGGGTCTTCCTTTGATTAGTTGCTGAATCGATTTTTGAGGATAAATAGTCAATGTAATGTGAGTTTGAACAAAATCGTTCTTTACTATCGGTCATGAGATAGAAAAACTATTTACTTGAAGCTATAAAAATTAATAACAATTTGGAAATAGCGGGTCTTCCTCAGATTCCTTGCTTAATCCATTTCTAAGGGTGAATAGTCAATTTACTGTGATTTTGAACGAAATCGTTCTTTGCTATTGGTCATGAGATAGAAAAACCATTTACATGGACTTTAAAAAATTAATAACAATTTGGAAAAAGCGGGTCTTCCTCTGATTACTTGCTTAATAGATTTCTAAGGGTGAATAGTAAATTTACTGTGAATTTGAACAAAATCGTTCTTTGCTATTGGTCATGAGATAGAAAAACCATTTACTTGGACCTTCAAAAATTAATAACAATTCGGAAAGAGCGGGTCTTCCTCTGATCACTTGCTTAATCGTTTCCTAACGGTGAACAGTAAATTAATGTGAATTTGAACAAAATCGTTCTTTGCTATCGGTCATGGATAGAAAAACCATTTACGTGGAGCTTCAAAAATGAATAACAATTTGGAAAGAGCGGGTCTTCCTTTGATCACTTGCTTAATCGATTCCTAAGGGTGAATAGTAAATTTACTGTGGATTTCAACAAAATCGTTCTTTGCTAGCGGTCATGGATAGAAAATCCATTTACTTGGAGCTTCAAAAATTAATAACAATTTGGAAAGAGCGGGTCTTCCTTTGATTACTTGCTGAATCGATTTCTGATGGTAAATAGTAAATGTAATGTGAATTTGAACAAAATCGTTCTTTGCTATCGGTCATGGTCAGAAAAACCATTTACTTGGATCTTCAAAAATTAATAACATCATGGAAAGAGCGGGTCTTCCTTTGATTAGTTGCTGAATCGATTTTTGAGGATAAATAGTGAATGTAATGTGAGTTTGAACAAAATCGTTATTTACTATCGGTCATGAAATAGAAAAACTATTTACTTGAAGCTATAAAAATTAATAACAATTTGGAAAGAGCCGGTCTTCCTCTGATTACTTGCTTAATCGATTTCTAAGGGTGAATAATCAATTTACTGTGAATTTGAACGAAATCGTTCTTTGCTATTGGTCATGAGATAGAAAAACCATTTACTTGGACCTTCAAAAATTAATAACAATTTGGAAAGAGCGGGTCTTCCTTTGATTACTTGCTGAATGGATTTCTAAGGATAAATAGTGAATGTAATGTGAGTTTGAACAAAATCGTTCTTTACTATCGGTCATGAGATAGAAAAACTATTTACTTGAAGGTCGAAAAATTAATAACAATTTGGAAAGAGCGGGTCTTCCCCTGATTACTCGCTTAATCGATTTCTAAGGGTGAATAGTAAATTTACTGTGAATTTGAACAAAATCGTTCTTTGCTATCGGTCATGAGATAGACAAACCATTTACTTGGACCTTAAAAAATTAATAACAATTTGGAACGAGCGGGTCTTCCTCTGATCACTTGCTCAATCGATTCCTAAGGGTGAAGAGTAAATTTACTGTGGTTTTGAACAAAATCGTTCTTTGCTATCGGTCATGGACAGAAAAACCATTTACTTGGATCTTCAAAAATTAATAACAACATGGAAAGAGCGGGTCTTCCTTTGATTAGTTGCTGAATCGATTTTTGAGGATAAATACTGAATGTAATGTGAATTTGAACGAAATTGTTCTTTGCTATTGGTCATGAGATAGAAAAACCATTTACATGGACTTTAAAAAATTAATAACAATTTGCAAAGATCGGGTCTTCCTTTCATTACTTGCTGAATCGATTTCTAAGGGTAAATAGTAAATGTAATGTGAATTTCAACAAAATCGTTCTTTGCTATCGATCATAAGATAGAAGAACAATTTACTTGGACCTTAAAAAATTAATAACAATTTGGAAAGAGCGGGTCTTCCTCTGATCACTTGCTTAATCGATTCCTAAGGGTGAATAGTAAATTTACTGTGGATTTCGACAAAATCGTTTTTTGCTATCGATCATGGATAAAAAAACCATTTACTAGGAGCTTCAAAAATTAATAACAATTCGGAAAGAGCGGGTCTTCCTCCGATCACTTGCCTTAATCGATTCCTAAGGGTGAATAATAAATTTACTGTGCATTTGAACAAAATCGTTCTTTGCTATCGGTAGTTGCTATGGATAGAAAAACCATTTACTTGGAACTTCAAAAATTAATAACAATTTGGTAAGAGCGGGTCTTCCTTTGATTACTTGCTGAATAGATTTCTAAGGATAAATAGTGAATGTAATGTGAGTTTGAACAAAATCGTTCTTTGCTATCGGTCATGAGATAAAAAAACTATTTACTTGAATCTATAAAAATTAATAACAATTTGGAAAGAGCGGGTCTTCCCCTGATTACTTGCTTAATCGATTCCTAAGCGTGAATAGTTAATTCACTGTGAATTTGAACAAAATCGTTCTTTGCCATCGGTCATGGATAGAAAAACCATTTACTTGGAGATTCAAAAATTAATAACAATTTGGAAATAGCGTGTCTTCCTTTGATTACTTGCTGAATCAATTTCTAAGGATAAATAGTGAATGTAAAATGAGTTTGAACAAAATCGTTCTTTGCCATCGGTCATGAGATAGGAAAATTATTTACTTGAAGCTCTAAAAATTAATAACAATTTGTAAAGAGCGGGTCTTCCTCTGATTACGTGCTTAATCGATTTCTAAGGGTGAATAGTAAATTTACTGCGAATTTGAACAAAATCGTTATTTGCTATCGGTAATGAGATAGAAAAACGATTTACTTGGACCTTAAAAAATTAATAACAATTTGGAAAGAGCGGGTCTTCCTCTGATCACTTGCTTAATCGATTCCTAAGGGTGAATAGTAAATTTACTGTCGATTTGAACAAAATCGTTCTTTGCTATCGGTAGTTGCTATGGATAGAAAAACCATTTACTGGGAAATTCAAAAATTAATAACAATTTGGAAAGAGCGGGTCTTCCTCTGATTACTTGCTTAATCGATTTCTAAGGGTGAATAGTAAATTTACTGTGAATTGGAACAAAATCGTTCTTTGCTATTGGTCTTGAGATCGAAAAACCATTTACTTGGACCTTAAAAAAATAATAACAATTTGGAATGAGCGGGTCTTCTTCTAATCACTTGCTTAATCGATTCCTAAGGGTGAATAGTAATTTTACTGTGGATTTGAACAAAATCGTTCTTTGCTATCGGTCATCTGATAGAAAAACCATTTACTTGGAGCTTCAAAAATTAATAATAATTTGGAAATATCGGGTCTTCCTTTGATTACTTGCTGAATCGATTTCTAAGGGTAAATAGTAAATGTAATGTGAATTTGAACAAAATCGTTGTTTGCTATCGGTCATCAGATAGAAGAACAATTTACTTGGACCTTAAAAAATTAATAACAATTTGGAAACAGCGGGTCTTCCTCTGATCACTTGCTTAATCGATTCCTAAGGGTGAATAGTAAATTTACTGTGCATTTGAACAAAATCGTTCTTTGCTATCGGTAGTTGCTATGGATAGAAAAACCATTTACTTGGAACTCCAAAAATTAATATCAATTTGGAAAGAGCGGGTCTTCCTTTGATTACTTGCTGAATGGATTTCTAAGGATAAATAGTGAATGTAATGTGAGTTTAAACAAAATCGTTCTTTACTATCGGTCATGAGATACAAAAACTATTTACTTGAAGCTCTAAAAATTAATAACAATTTAGAAAGAGCGGGTCTTCCCCTGATTACTCGCTTAATCGATTTCTAAGGGTGAATAGTAAATTTACTGTGAATTTGAACAAAATCGTTCTTTGCTATCGATCATGAGATAGAAAAACCATTTACTTGGACCTTAAAAAATTAATAACAATTTGGAAAGAGCGGGTCTTCCTCTGATCACTTGCTTAATCGATTCCTAACGGTGCATAGTAAATTTACTGTGAATTTGAACAAAATCGTTCTTTGCTATCGGTCATGAGATAAAAAAAATATTTACTTGAAGCTCTAAAAATTAATAACAATTTGCAAAGAGCGGGTCTTCCTCTGATTACTTGCTTAATCGATTTCTAAGGGTGAATAGTAAATTTACTGTGAATTTGAACAAAATCGTTCTTTGCTATTGGTCTTCAGATAGAAAAACCCTTTACTTGGACCTTAAAAAATTAATATCAATTTGGAAAGAGCGGGTCTTCCTTTGATTAGTTGCTGAATCGATTTTTGAGGATAAATAGAGAATGTAATGTGAGTTTGAACAAAATCGTTATTTACTATCGGTCATGAAATAGAAAAACTATTTACTTGAAGCTATAAAAATTAATAACAATTTGGAAATAGCGGGGCTTCCTCAGATTACTTGCTTAATCCATTTCTAAGTTTGAATAGTCAATTTACTGTGAATTTAAACGAAATCCTTCTTTGCTATTGGTCATGAGATAGAAAAACCATTTACATGGACTTTAAAAAATTAATAACAATTTGGAAAAAGCGGGTCTTCCTCTGATTACTTGCTTAATAGATTTCTAAGGGTGAATAGTAAATTTACTGTGAATTTGAACAAAATCGTTCTTTGCTATTGGTCATGAGATAGAAAAACCATTTACTTGGACCTTAAAAAATTAATAACAATTTGGAATGAGCGGGTCTTCCTCTGATCACTTGCTCAATCGATTCCTAAGGGTGAAGAGTAAATTTACTGTGGTTTTGAACAAAATCGTTCTTTGCTATCGGTCATGGACAGAAAAACCATTTACTTGGATCTTCAAAAATTAATAACAACATGGAAAGAGCGGGTCTTCCTTTGATTAGTTGCTGAATCGATTTTTGAGGATAAATAGTGAATGTAATGTGAATTTGAACAAAATTGTTCTTTGCTATCGGTCATGAGATAGAAAAACCATTTACTTGGACCTTATAAAATTAATAACAATTTGGAACGAGCGGGTCTTCCTCTGATCACTTGCTCAATCGATTCCTAAGGGTGAAGAGTAAATTGACTGTGGTTTTGAACAAAATCGTTCTTTGCTATCGGTCATGGTCAGAAAAACCATTTACTTGGATCTTCAAAAATTAATAACATCATGGAAAGAGCGGGTCTTCCTTTGATTAGTTGCTGAATCGATTTTTGAGGATAAATAGTGAATGTAATGTGAGTTTGAACAAAATCGTTATTTAGTATCGGTCATGAAATAGAAAAACTATTTACTTGAAGCTATAAAAATTAATAACAATTTGGAAAGAGCCGGTCTTCCTCTGATTACTTGCTTAATCGATTTCTAAGGGTGAATAATCAATTTACTGTGAATTTGAACGAAATCGTTCTTTGCTATTGGTCATGAGATAGAAAAACCATTTACTTGGACCTTAAAAAATTGATAACAATTTGGAAAGAGCGGGTCTTCCTCTGATCACTTGCTTAATCGATTCCTAAGGGTGAATAGTAAATTTACTGTGAATTTGAATGAAATCGTTCTTTGCTATCGGTCATGGATGAAAAAACCATTTACTTGGAGCTTCAAAAATTAATAACAATTTGGAAAGAGCGGGTCTTCCTTTGATTACTTGCTGAATGGATTTCTAAGGATAAACAGTGAATGTAATGTGAGTTTGAACAAAATCGTTCTTTACTATCGGTCATGAGATAGAAAAACTATTTACTTGAAGCTCGAAAAATTAATAACAATTTGGAAAGAGCGGGTCTTCCCCTGATTACTCGCTTAATCGATTTCTAAGGGTGAATAGTAAATTTACTGTGAATTTGAACAAAATCGTTCTTTGCTGTCGGTCATGAGATAGAAAAACCATTTACTTGGACCTTAACAAATTAATAACAATTTGGAACGAGCGGGTCTTCCTCTGATCACTTGCTCAATCGATTCCTAAGGGTGAAGAGTAAATTTACTGTGGTTTTGAACAAAATCGTTCTTTGCTATCGGTCATGGACAGAAAAACCATTTACTTGGATCTTCAAAAATGAATAACAACATGGAAAGAGCGGGTCTTCCTTTGATTAGTTGCTGAATCGATTTTTGAGGATAAATAGTGAATGTAATGTGAATTTGAACAAAAATGTTCTTTGCTATCGGTCATGAGATAGAAAAACCATTTACTTGGACCTTAAAAAATTAATAACAATTTGGAACGAGCGGGTCTTCCTCTGATCACTTGCTCAATCGATTCCTAAGGGTGAAGAGTAAATTTACTGTGGTTTTGAACAAAATCGTTCTTTGCTATCGGTCATGGACAGAAAAACCATTTACTTGGATCTTCAAAAATTAATAACAACATGGAAAGAGCGGGTCTTCCTTTGATTAGTTGCTGAATCGATTTTTGAGGAAAAATAGTGAATGTAATGTGAGTTTGAACAAAATCGTTATTTACTATCGGTCATGAAATAGAAAAACTATTTACTTGAAGCTATAAAAATTAATAACAATTTGGAAATAGCGGGGCTTCCTCAGATTACTTGCTTAATCCATTTCTAAGTTTGAATAGTCAATTTACTGTGAATTTGAACGAAATCGTTCTTTGCTATTGGTCATGAGATAGAAAAACCATTTACATGGACTTTAAAAAATTAATAACAATTTGGAAAAAGCGGGTCTTCCTCTGATTACTTGCTTAATAGATTTCTAAGGGTGAATAGTAAATTTACTGTGAATTTGAACAAAATCGTTCTTTGCTATTGGTCATGAGATAGAAAAACCATTTACTTGGACCTTAAAAAATTAATAACAATTTGGAAAGAGCGGGTCTTCCTCTGATCACTTGCTTAATCGATTCCTAAGGGTGAATAGTAAATTTACTGTGGTTTTGAACAAAATCGTTCATTGCTATCGGTCATGGACAGAAAAACCATTTACTTGGATCTTCAAAAATTAATAACAACATGGAAAGAGCGGGTCTTCCTTTGATTAGTTGCTGAATCGATTTTTGAGGATAAATAGTGAATGTAATGTGAATTTGAACAAAATTGTTCTTTGCTATCGGTCATGAGATAGAAAAACCATTTACTTGGACCTTAAAAAATTAATAACAATTTGGAACGAGCGGGTCTTCCTCTGATCACTTGCTCAATCGATTCCTAAGGGTGAAGAGTAAATTTACTGTGGTTTTGAACAAAATCGTTCTTTGCTATCGGTCATGGACAGAAAAACCATTTACTTGGAACTTCAAAAATTAATAACAACATGGAAAGAGCGGGTCTTCCTTTGATTAGTTGCTGAATCGATTTTTGAGGATAAATAGTGAATGTAATGTGAGTTTGAACAAAATCGTTATTTACTATCGGTCATGAAATAGAAAAACGATTTACTTGAAGCTATAAAAATTAATAACAATTTGGAAATAGCGGGTCTTCCTCAGATTACTTGCTTAATCCATTTCTAAGTTTGAATAGTCAATTTACTGTGAATTTGAACGAAATCGTTCTTTGCTATCGGTCATGAGATAGAAAAACCATTTACATGGACCTTAAAAAATTAATAACAATTTGGAAAGAGCGGGTCTTCCTCTGATCACTTGCTTAATCGATTCCTAACGGTGCATAGTAAATTTACTGTGAATTTGAACAAAATCGTTCTTTGCTATCGGTCATGAGATAAAAAAAATATTTACTTGAAGCTCTAAAAATTAATAACAATTTGCAAAGAGCGGGTCTTCCTCTGATTACTTGCTTAATCGATTTCTAAGGGTGAATAGTAAATTTAATGTGAATTTGAACAAAATCGTTCTTTGCTATTGGTCTTGAGATAGAAAAACCCTTTACTTGGACCTTAAAAAATTAATAACAATTTGGAATGAGCGGGTCTTCTTCTAATCACTTGCTTAATCGATTCCTAAGGGTGAATAGTAATTTTACTGTGGATTTGAACAAAATCGTTCTTTGCTATCGGTCATGTGATAGAAAAACCATTTACTTGGAGCTTCAAAAATTAATAATAATTTGGAAATATCGGGTCTTCCTTTGATTACTCGCTGAATCGATTTCTAAGGGTAAATAGTAAATGTAATGTGAATTTGAACAAAATCGTTGTTTGCTATCGGTCATCAGATAGAAGAACAATTTACTTGGACCTTAAAAAATTAATAACAATTTGGAAAGAGCGGGTCTTCCTCTGATCACTTGCTTAATCGATTCCTAAGGGTGAATAGTAAATTTAATGTGCATTTGAGCAAAATCGTTCTTTGCTATCGGTAGTTGCTATGGATAGAAAAACCATTTACTTGGAACTTCAAAAATTAATATCAATTTGGAAAGAGCGGGTCTTCCTTTGATTACTTGCTGAATGGATTTCTAAGGATAAATAGTGAATGTAATGTGAGTTTGAACAAAATCGTTCTTTACTATCGGTCATGAGATAGAAAAACTATTTACTTGAAGCTCGAAAAATTAATAACAATTTGGAAAGAGCGGGTCTTCCCCTGATTACTCGCTTAATCGATTTCTAAGGGTGAATAGTAAATTTACTGTGAATTTGAACAAAATCGGTCTTTGCTATCGGTCATGAGATAGACAAACCATTTACTTGGACCTTAACAAATTAATAACAATTTGGAACGAGCGGGTCTTCCTCTGATCACTTGCTTAATCGATTCCTAAGGGTGAAGAGTAAATTTACTGTGGTTTTGAACAAAATCGTTCCTTGCTATCGGTCATGGACAGAAAAACCATTTACTTGGATCTTCAAAAATTAATAACATCATGGAAAGAGCGGGTCTTCCTTTGATTAGTTGCTGAATCGATTTTTGAGGATAAATAGTGAATGTAATGTGAGTTTGAACAAAATCGTTATTTACTATCGGTCATGAAATAGAAAAACTATTTACTTGAAGCTATAAAAATTAATAACAATTTGGAAAGAGCCGGTCTTCCTCTGATTACTTGCTTAATCGATTTCTAAGGGTGAATAATCAATTTACTGTGAATTTGAACGAAATCGTTCTTTGCTATTGGTCATGAGATAGAAAAACCATTTACTTGGACCTTAAAAAATTGATAACAATTTGGAAAGAGCGGGTCTTCCTCTGATCACTTGCTTAATCGATTCCTAAGGGTGAATAGTAAATTTACTGTGAATTTGAACGAAATCGTTCTTTGCTATCGGTCATGGATAAAAAAACCATTTACTTGGAGCTTCAAAAATTAATAACAATTTGGAAAGAGCGGGTCTTCCTTTGATTACTTGCTGAATGGATTTCTAAGGATAAACAGTGAATGTAATGTGAGTTTGAACAAAATCGTTCTTTACTATCGGTCATGAGATAGAAAAACTATTTACTTGAAGCTCGAAAAATTAATAACAATTTGGAAAGAGCGGGTCTTCCCCTGATTACTCGCTTAATCGATTTCTAAGGGTGAATAGTAAATTTACTGTGAATTTGAACAAAATCGTTCTTTGCTATCGGTCATGAGATAGACAAACCATTTACTTGGACCTTAAAAAATTAATAACAATTTGGAACGAGCGGGTCTTCCTCTGATCACTTGCTCAATCGATTCCTAAGGGTGAAGAGTAAATTTACTGTGGTTTTGAACAAAATCGTTCTTTGCTATCGGTCATGGACAGAAAAACCATTTACTTGGATCTTCAAAAATTAATAACAACATGGAAAGAGCGGGTCTTCCTTTGATTAGTTGCTGAATCGATTTTTGAGGATAAATAGTGAATGTAATGTGAGTTTGAACAAAATCGTTATTTACTATCGGTCATGAAATAGAAAAACTATTTACTTGAAGCTATAAAAATTAATAACAATTTGGAAATAGCGGGGCTTCCTCAGATTACTTGCTTAATCCATTTCTAAGTTTGAATAGTCAATTTACTGTGAATTTGAACGAAATCGTTCTTTGCTATTGGTCATGAGATAGAAAAACCATTTACATGGACTTTAAAAAATTAATAACAATTTGGAAAAAGCGGGTCTTCCTCTGATTACTTGCTTAATAGATTTCTAAGGGTGAATAGTAAATTTACTGTGAATTTGAACAAAATCGTTCTTTGCTATTGGTCATGAGATAGAAAAACCATTTACTTGGACCTTAAAAAATTAATAACAATTTGGAAAGAGCGGGTCTTCCTCTGATCACTTGCTTAATCGATTCCTAAGGGTGAAGAGTAAATTTACTGTGGTTTTGAACAAAATCGTTCGTTGCTATCGGTCATGGACAGAAAAACCATTTACTTGGATCTTCAAAAATTAATAACAACATGGAAAGAGCGGGTCTTCCTTTGATTAGTTGCTGAATCGATTTTTGAGGATAAATAGTGAATGTAATGTGAATTTGAACAAAATTGTTCTTTGCTATCGGTCATGAGATAGAAAAACCATTTACTTGGACCTTAAAAAATTAATAACAATTTGGAACGAGCGGGTCTTCCTCTGATCACTTGCTCAATCGATTCCTAAGGGTGAAGAGTAAATTTACTGTGGTTTTGAACAAAATCGTTCTTTGCTATCGGTCATGGACAGAAAAACCATTTACTTGGAACTTCAAAAATTAATAACAACATGGAAAGAGCGGGTCTTCCTTTGATTAGTTGCTGAATCGATTTTTGAGGATAAATAGTGAATGTAATGTGAGTTTGAACAAAATCGTTATTTACTATCGGTCATGAAATAGAAAAACTATTTACTTGAAGCTATAAAAATTAATAACAATTTGGAAATAGCGGGTCTTCCTCAGATTACTTGCTTAATCCATTTCTAAGTTTGAATAGTCAATTTACTGTGAATTTGAACGAAATCGTTCTTTGCTATCGGTCATGAGATAGAAAAACCATTTACATGGACCTTAAAAAATTAATAACAATTTGGAAAGAGCGGGTCTTCCTCTGATCACTTGCTTAATCGATTCCTAACGGTGCATAGTAAATTTACTGTGAATTTGAACGAAATCGTTCTTTGCTATCGGTCATGGATAAAAAAACCATTTACTTGGAGCTTCAAAAATTAATAACAATTTGGAAAGAGCGGGTCTTCCTTTGATTACTTGCTGAATGGATTTCTAAGGATAAACAGTGAATGTAATGTGAGTTTGAACAAAATCGTTCTTTACTATCGGTCATGAGATAGAAAAACTATTTACTTGAAGCTCGAAAAATTAATAACAATTTGGAAAGAGCGGGTCTTCCCCTGATTACTCGCTTAATCGATTTCTAAGGGTGAATAGTAAATTTACTGTGAATTTGAACAAAATCGTTCTTTGCTATCGGTCATGAGATAGACAAACCATTTACTTGGACCTTAACAAATTAATAACAATTTGGAACGAGCGGGGCTTCCTCAGATTACTTGCTTAATCCATTTCTAAGTTTGAATAGTCAATTTACTGTGAATTTAAACGAAATCGTTCTTTGCTATCGGTCATGGACAGAAAAACCATTTACTTGGATCTTCAAAAATGAATAACAACATGGAAAGAGCGGGTCTTCCTTTGATTAGTTGCTGAATCGATTTTTGAGGATAAATAGTGAATGTAATGTGAATTTGAACAAAAATGTTCTTTGCTATCGGTCATGAGATAGAAAAACCATTTACTTGGACCTTAAAAAATTAATAACAATTTGGAATGAGCGGGTCTTCCTCTGATCACTTGCTCAATCGATTCCTAAGGGTGAAGAGTAAATTTACTGTGGTTTTGAACAAAATCGTTCTTTGCTATCGGTCATGGACAGAAAAACCATTTACTTGGATCTTCAAAAATTAATAACAACATGGAAAGAGCGGGTCTTCCTTTGATTAGTTGCTGAATCGATTTTTGAGGATAAATAGTCAATGTAATGTGAGTTTGAACAAAATCGTTCTTTACTATCGGTCATGAGATAGAAAAACTATTTACTTGAAGCTATAAAAATTAATAACAATTTGGAAATAGCGGGTCTTCCTCAGATTCCTTGCTTAATCCATTTCTAAGGGTGAATAGTCAATTTACTGTGATTTTGAACGAAATCGTTCTTTGCTATTGGTCATGAGATAGAAAAACCATTTACATGGACTTTAAAAAATTAATAACAATTTGGAAAAAGCGGGTCTTCCTCTGATTACTTGCTTAATAGATTTCTAAGGGTGAATAGTAAATTTACTGTGAATTTGAACAAAATCGTTCTTTGCTATTGGTCATGAGATAGAAAAACCATTTACTTGGACCTTCAAAAATTAATAACAATTCGGAAAGAGCGGGTCTTCCTCTGATCACTTGCTTAATCGTTTCCTAACGGTGAACAGTAAATTAATGTGAATTTGAACAAAATCGTTCTTTGCTATCGGTCATGGATAGAAAAACCATTTACGTGGAGCTTCAAAAATGAATAACAATTTGGAAAGAGCGGGTCTTCCTTTGATCACTTGCTTAATCGATTCCTAAGGGTGAATAGTAAATTTACTGTGGATTTCAACAAAATCGTTCTTTGCTAGCGGTCATGGATAGAAAATCCATTTACTTGGAGCTTCAAAAATTAATAACAATTTGGAAAGAGCGGGTCTTCCTTTGATTACTTGCTGAATCGATTTCTGATGGTAAATAGTAAATGTAATGTGAATTTGAACAAAATCGTTCTTTGCTATCGGTCATGGACAGAAAAACCATTTACTTGGATCTTCAAAAATTAATAACAACATGGAAAGAGCGGGTCTTCCTTTGATTAGTTGCTGAATCGATTTTTGAGGATAAATAGTGAATGTAATGTGAATTTGAACAAAATTGTTCTTTGCTATCGGTCATGAGATAGAAAAACCATTTACTTGGACCTTAAAAAATTAATAACAATTTGGAACGAGCGGGTCTTCCTCTGATCACTTGCTCAATCGATTCCTAAGGGTGAAGAGTAAATTTACTGTGGTTTTGAACAAAATCGTTCTTTGCTATCGGTCATGGTCAGAAAAACCATTTACTTGGATCTTCAAAAATTAATAACAACATGGAAAGAGCGGGTCTTCCTTTGATTAGTTGCTGAATCGATTTTTGAGGATAAATAGTCAATGTAATGTGAGTTTGAACAAAATCGTTCTTTACTATCGGTCATGAGATAGAAAAACTATTTACTTGAAGCTATAAAAATTAATAACAATTCGGAAATAGCGGGTCTTCCTCAGATTCCTTGCTTAATCCATTTCTAAGGGTGAATAGTCAATTTACTGTGATTTTGAACGAAATCGTTCTTTGCTATTGGTCATGAGATAGAAAAACCATTTACATGGACTTTAAAAAATTAATAACAATTTGGAAAAAGCGGGTCTTCCTCTGATTACTTGCTTAATAGATTTCTAAGGGTGAATAGTAAATTTACTGTGAATTTGAACAAAATCGTTCTTTGCTATTGGTCATGAGATAGAAAAACCATTTACTTGGACCTTCAAAAATTAATAACAATTCGGAAAGAGCGGGTCTTCCTCTGATCACTTGCTTAATCGTTTCCTAACGGTGAACAGTAAATTAATGTGAATTTGAACAAAATCGTTCTTTGCTATCGGTCATGGATAGAAAAACCATTTACGTGGAGCTTCAAAAATGAATAACAATTTGGAAAGAGCGGGTCTTCCTTTGATCACTTGCTTAATCGATTCCTAAGGGTGAATAGTAAATTTACTGTGGATTTCAACAAAATCGTTCTTTGCTAGCGGTCATGGATAGAAAATCCATTTACTTGGAGCTTCAAAAATTAATAACAATTTGGAAAGAGCGGGTCTTCCTTTGATTACTTGCTGAATCGATTTCTGATGGTAAATAGTAAATGTAATGTGAATTTGAACAAAATCGTTCTTTGCTATCGGTCATGGACAGAAAAACCATTTACTTGGATCTTCAAAAATTAATAACAACATGGAAAGAGCGGGTCTTCCTTTGATTAGTTGCTAAATCGATTTTTGAGGATAAATAGTGAATGTAATGTGAGTTTGAACAAAATCGTTATTTACTATCGGTCATGAAATAGAAAAACTATTTACTTGAAGCTATAAAAATTAATAACAATTTGGAAAGAGCCGGTCTTCCTCTGATTACTTGCTTAATCGATTTCTAAGGGTGAATAATCAATTTACTGTGAATTTGAACGAAATCGTTCTTTGCTATTGGTCATGAGATAGAAAAACCATTTACTTGGACCTTCAAAAATTAATAACAATTTGGAAAGAGCGGGTCTTCCTTTGATTACTTGCTGAATGGATTTCTAAGGATAAATAGTGAATGTAATGTGAGTTTGAACAAAATCGTTCTTTACTATCGGTCATGAGATAGAAAAACTATTTACTTGAAGCTCGAAAAATTAATAACAATTTGGAAAGAGCGGCTCTTCCCCTGATTACTCGCTTAATCGATTTCTAAGGGTGAATAGTAAATTTACTGTGAATTTGAACAAAATCGTTCTTTGCTATCGGTCATGAGATAGACAAACCATTTACTTGGACCTTAAAAAATTAATAACAATTTGGAACGAGCGGGTCTTCCTCTGATCACTTGCTCAATCGATTCCTAAGGGTGAAGAGTAAATTTACTGTGGTTTTGAACAAAATCGTTCTTTGCTATCGGTCATGGACAGAAAAACCATTTACTTGGATCTTCAAAAATTAATAACAACATGGAAAGAGCGGGTCTTCCTTTGATTAGTTGCTGAATCGATTTTTGAGGATAAATACTGAATGTAATGTGAATTTGAACGAAATTGTTCTTTGCTATTGGTCATGAGATAGAAAAACCATTTACATGGACTTTAAAAAATTAATAACAATTTGCAAAGATCGGGTCTTCCTTTCATTACTTGCTGAATCGATTTCTAAGGGTAAATAGTAAATGTAATGTGAATTTCAACAAAATCGTTCTTTGCTATCGATCATAAGATAGAAGAACAATTTACTTGGACCTTAAAAAATTAATAACAATTTGGAAAGAGCGGGTCTTCCTCTGATCACTTGCTTAATCGATTCCTAAGGGTGAATAGTAAATTTACTGTGGATTTCGACAAAATCGTTTTTTGCTATCGATCATGGATAAAAACACCATTTACTAGGAGCTTCAAAAATTAATAACAATTCGGAAAGAGCGGGTCTTCCTCCGATCACTTGCCTTAATCGATTCCTAAGGGTGAATAATAAATTTACTGTGCATTTGAACAAAATCGTTCTTTGCTATCGGTAGTTGCTATGGATAGAAAAACCATTTACTTGGAACTTCAAAAATTAATAACAATTTGGTAAGAGCGGGTCTTCCTTTGATTACTTGCTGAATAGATTTCTAAGGATAAATAGTGAATGTAATGTGAGTTTGAACAAAATCGTTCTTTGCTATCGGTCATGAGATAAAAAAACTATTTACTTGAATCTATAAAAATTAATAACAATTTGGAAAGAGCGGGTCTTCCCCTGATTACTTGCTTAATCGATTCCTAAGCGTGAATAGTTAATTCACTGTGAATTTGAACAAAATCGTTCTTTGCCATCGGTCATGGATAGAAAAACCATTTACTTGGAGATTCAAAAATTAATAACAATTTGGAAATAGCGTGTCTTCCTTTGATTACTTGCTGAATCAATTTCTAAGGATAAATAGTGAATGTAAAATGAGTTTGAACAAAATCGTTCTTTGCCATCGGTCATGAGATAGGAAAATTATTTACTTGAAGCTCTAAAAATTAATAACAATTTGTAAAGAGCGGGTCTTCCTCTGATTACGTGCTTAATCGATTTCTAAGGGTGAATAGTAAATTTACTGCGAATTTGAACAAAATCGTTATTTGCTATCGGTAATGAGATAGAAAAACCATTTACTTGGACCTTAAAAAATTAATAACAATTTGGAAAGAGCGGGTCTTCCTCTGATCACTTGCTTAATCGATTCCTAAGGGTGAATAGTAAATTTACTGTGGATTTGAACAAAATCGTTCTTTGCTATCGGTAGTTGCTATGGATAGAAAAACCATTTACTGGGAAATTCAAAAATTAATAACAATTTGGAAAGAGCGGGTCTTCCTCTGATTACTTGCTTAATCGATTTCTAAGGGTGAATAGTAAATTTACTGTGAATTGGAACAAAATCGTTCTTTGCTATTGGTCTTGAGATCGAAAAACCATTTACTTGGACCTTAAAAAAATAATAACAATTTGGAATGAGCGGGTCTTCTTCTAATCACTTGCTTAATCGATTCCTAAGGGTGAATAGTAATTTTACTGTGGATTTGAACAAAATCGTTCTTTGCTATCGGTCATCTGATAGAAAAACCATTTACTTGGAGCTTCAAAAATTAATAATAATTTGGAAATATCGGGTCTTCCTTTGATTACTTGCTGAATCGATTTCTAAGGGTAAATAGTAAATGTAATGTGAATTTGAACAAAATCGTTGTTTGCTATCGGTCATCAGATAGAAGAACAATTTACTTGGACCTTAAAAAATTAATAACAATTTGGAAACAGCGGGTCTTCCTCTGATCACTTGCTTAATCGATTCCTAAGGGTGAATAGTAAATTTACTGTGCATTTGAACAAAATCGTTCTTTGCTATCGGTAGTTGCTATGGATAGAAAAACCATTTACTTGGAACTCCAAAAATTAATATCAATTTGGAAAGAGCGGGTCTTCCTTTGATTACTTGCTGAATGGATTTCTAAGGATAAATAGTGAATGTAATGTGAGTTTGAACAAAATCGTTCTTTACTATCGGTCATGAGATACAAAAACTATTTACTTGAAGCTCTAAAAATTAATAACAATTTAGAAAGAGCGGGTCTTCCCCTGATTACTCGCTTAATCGATTTCTAAGGGTGAATAGTAAATTTACTGTGAATTTGAACAAAATCGTTCTTTGCTATCGATCATGAGATAGAAAAACCATTTACTTGGACCTTAAAAAATTAATAACAATTTGGAAAGAGCGGGTCTTCCTCTGATCACTTGCTTAATCGATTCCTAACGGTGCATAGTAAATTTACTGTGAATTTGAACAAAATCGTTCTTTGCTATCGGTCATGAGATAAAAAAAATATTTACTTGAAGCTCTAAAAATTAATAACAATTTGCAAATAGCGGGTCTTCCTCTGATTACTTGCTTAATCGATTTCTAAGGGTGAATAGTAAATTTACTGTGAATTTGAACAAAATCGTTCTTTGCTATTGGTCTTCAGATAGAAAAACCCTTTACTTGGACCTTAAAAAATTAATATCAATTTGGAAAGAGCGGGTCTTCCTTTGATTAGTTGCTGAATCGATTTTTGAGGATAAATAGAGAATGTAATGTGAGTTTGAACAAAATCGTTATTTACTATCGGTCATGAAATAGAAAAACTATTTACTTGAAGCTATAAAAATTAATAACAATTTGGAAATAGCGGGGCTTCCTCAGATTACTTGCTTAATCCATTTCTAAGTTTGAATAGTCAATTTACTGTGAATTTAAACGAAATCGTTCTTTGCTATTGGTCATGAGATAGAAAAACCATTTACATGGACTTTAAAAAATTAATAACAATTTGGAAAAAGCGGGTCTTCCTCTGATTACTTGCTTAATAGATTTCTAAGGGTGAATAGTAAATTTACTGTGAATTTGAACAAAATCGTTCTTTGCTATTGGTCATGAGATAGAAAAACCATTTACTTGGACCTTAAAAAATTAATAACAATTTGGAATGAGCGGGTCTTCCTCTGATCACTTGCTCAATCGATTCCTAAGGGTGAAGAGTAAATTTACTGTGGTTTTGAACAAAATCGTTCTTTGCTATCGGTCATGGACAGAAAAACCATTTACTTGGATCTTCAAAAATTAATAACAACATGGAAAGAGCGGGTCTTCCTTTGATTAGTTGCTGAATCGATTTTTGAGGATAAATAGTGAATGTAATGTGAATTTGAACAAAATCGTTCTTTGCTATCGGTCATGGACAGAAAAACCATTTACTTGGATCTTCAAAAATTAATAACAACATGGAAAGAGCGGGTCTTCCTTTGATTAGTTGCTGAATCGATTTTTGAGGAAAAATAGTGAATGTAATGTGAGTTTGAACAAAATCGTTATTTACTATCGGTCATGAAATAGAAAAACTATTTACTTGAAGCTATAAAAATTAATAACAATTTGGAAATAGCGGGGCTTCCTCAGATTACTTGCTTAATCCATTTCTAAGTTTGAATAGTCAATTTACTGTGAATTTGAACGAAATCGTTCTTTGCTATTGGTCATGAGATAGAAAAACCATTTACATGGACTTTAAAAAATTAATAACAATTTGGAAAAAGCGGGTCTTCCTCTGATTACTTGCTTAATAGATTTCTAAGGGTGAATAGTAAATTTACTGTGAATTTGAACAAAATCGTTCTTTGCTATTGGTCATGAGATAGAAAAACCATTTACTTGGACCTTAAAAAATTAATAACAATTTGGAAAGAGCGGGTCTTCCTCTGATCACTTGCTTAATCGATTCCTAAGGGTGAATAGTAAATTTACTGTGGTTTTGAACAAAATCGTTCATTGCTATCGGTCATGGACAGAAAAACCATTTACTTGGATCTTCAAAAATTAATAACAACATGGAAAGAGCGGGTCTTCCTTTGATTAGTTGCTGAATCGATTTTTGAGGATAAATAGTGAATGTAATGTGAATTTGAACAAAATTGTTCTTTGCTATCGGTCATGAGATAGAAAAACCATTTACTTGGACCTTAAAAAATTAATAACAATTTGGAACGAGCGGGTCTTCCTCTGATCACTTGCTCAATCGATTCCTAAGGGTGAAGAGTAAATTTACTGTGGTTTTGAACAAAATCGTTCTTTGCTATCGGTCATGGACAGAAAAACCATTTACTTGGAACTTCAAAAATTAATAACAACATGGAAAGAGCGGGTCTTCCTTTGATTAGTTGCTGAATCGATTTTTGAGGATAAATAGTGAATGTAATGTGAGTTTGAACAAAATCGTTATTTACTATCGGTCATGAAATAGAAAAACTATTTACTTGAAGCTATAAAAATTAATAACAATTTGGAAATAGCGGGTCTTCCTCAGATTACTTGCTTAATCCATTTCTAAGTTTGAATAGTCAATTTACTGTGAATTTGAACGAAATCGTTCTTTGCTATCGGTCATGAGATAGAAAAACCATTTACATGGACCTTAAAAAATTAATAACAATTTGGAAAGAGCGGGTCTTCCTCTGATCACTTGCTTAATCGATTCCTAACGGTGCATAGTAAATTTACTGTGAATTTGAACAAAATCGTTCTTTGCTATCGGTCATGAGATAAAAAAAATATTTACTTGAAGCTCTAAAAATTAATAACAATTTGCAAAGAGCGGGTCTTCCTCTGATTACTTGCTTAATCGATTTCTAAGGGTGAATAGTAAATTTAATGTGAATTTGAACAAAATCGTTCTTTGCTATTGGTCTTGAGATAGAAAAACCCTTTACTTGGACCTTAAAAAATTAATAACAATTTGGAATGAACGGGTCTTCTTCTAATCACTTGCTTAATCGATTCCTAAGGGTGAATAGTAATTTTACTGTGGATTTGAACAAAATCGTTCTTTGCTATCGGTCATGTGATAGAAAAACCATTTACTTGGAGCTTCAAAAATTAATAATAATTTGGAAATATCGGGTCTTCCTTTGATTACTCGCTGAATCGATTTCTAAGGGTAAATAGTAAATGTAATGTGAATTTGAACAAAATCGTTGTTTGCTATCGGTCATCAGATAGAAGAACAATTTACTTGGACCTTAAAAAATTAATAACAATTTGGAAAGAGCGGGTCTTCCTCTGATCACTTGCTTAATCGATTCCTAAGGGTGAATAGTAAATTTAATGTGCATTTGAGCAAAATCGTTCTTTGCTATCGGTAGTTGCTATGGATAGAAAAACCATTTACTTGGAACTTCAAAAATTAATATCAATTTGGAAAGAGCGGGTCTTCCTTTGATTACTTGCTGAATGGATTTCTAAGGATAAATAGTGAATGTAATGTGAGTTTGAACAAAATCGTTCTTTACTATCGGTCATGAGATAGAAAAACTATTTACTTGAAGCTCGAAAAATTAATAACAATTTGGAAAGAGCGGGTCTTCCCATGATTACTCGCTTAATCGATTTCTAAGGGTGAATAGTAAATTTACTGTGAATTTGAACAAAATCGTTCTTTGCTATCGGTCATGAGATAGACAAACCATTTACTTGGACCTTAACAAATTAATAACAATTTGGAACGAGCGGGTCTTCCTCTGATCACTTGCTTAATCGATTCCTAAGGGTGAAGAGTAAATTTACTGTGGTTTTGAACAAAATCGTTCCTTGCTATCGGTCATGGACAGAAAAACCATTTACTTGGATCTTCAAAAATTAATAACATCATGGAAAGAGCGGGTCTTCCTTTGATTAGTTGCTGAATCGATTTTTGAGGATAAATAGTGAATGTAATGTGAGTTTGAACAAAATCGTTATTTACTATCGGTCATGAAATAGAAAAACTATTTACTTGAAGCTATAAAAATTAATAACAATTTGGAAAGAGCCGGTCTTCCTCTGATTACTTGCTTAATCGATTTCTAAGGGTGAATAATCAATTTACTGTGAATTTGAACGAAATCGTTCTTTGCTATTGGTCATGAGATAGAAAAACCATTTACTTGGACCTTAAAAAATTGATAACAATTTGGAAAGAGCGGGTCTTCCTCTGATCACTTGCTTAATCGATTCCTAAGGGTGAATAGTAAATTTACTGTGAATTTGAACGAAATCGTTCTTTGCTATCGGTCATGGATAAAAAAACCATTTACTTGGAGCTTCAAAAATTAATAACAATTTGGAAAGAGCGGGTCTTCCTTTGATTACTTGCTGAATGGATTTCTAAGGATAAACAGTGAATGTAATGTGAGTTTGAACAAAATCGTTCTTTACTATCGGTCATGAGATAGAAAAACTATTTACTTGAAGCTCGAAAAATTAATAACAATTTGGAAAGAGCGGGTCTTCCCCTGATTACTCGCTTAATCGATTTCTAAGGGTGAATAGTAAATTTACTGTGAATTTGAACAAAATCGTTCTTTGCTATCGGTCATGAGATAGACAAACCATTTACTTGGACCTTAACAAATCAATAACAATTTGGAACGAGCGGGTCTTCCTCTGATCACTTGCTCAATCGATTCCTAAGGGTGAAGAGTAAATTTACTGTGGTTTTGAACAAAATCGTTCTTTGCTATCGGTCATGGACAGAAAAACCATTTACTTGGATCTTCAAAAATGAATAACAACATGGAAAGAGCGGGTCTTCCTTTGATTAGTTGCTGAATCGATTTTTGAGGATAAATAGTGAATGTAATGTGAATTTGAACAAAAATGTTCTTTGCTATCGGTCATGAGATAGAAAAACCATTTACTTGGACCTTAAAAAATTAATAACAATTTGGAACGAGCGGGTCTTCCTCTGATCACTTGCTCAATCGATTCCTAAGGGTGAAGAGTAAATTTACTGTGGTTTTGAACAAAATCGTTCTTTGCTATCGGTCATGGACAGAAAAACCATTTACTTGGATCTTCAAAAATTAATAACAACATGGAAAGAGCGGGTCTTCCTTTGATTAGTTGCTGAATCGATTTTTGAGGATAAATAGTGAATGTAATGTGAGTTTGAACAAAATCGTTATTTACTATCGGTCATGAAATAGAAAAACTATTTACTTGAAGCTATAAAAATTAATAACAATTTGGAAAGAGCCGGTCTTCCTCTGATTACTGGCTTAATCGATTTCTAAGGGTGAATAATCAATTTACTGTGAATTTGAACGAAATCGTTCTTTGCTATTGGTCATGAGATAGAAAAACCATTTACTTGGACCTTAAAAAATTGATAACAATTTGGAAAGAGCGGGTCTTCCTCTGATCACTTGCTTAATCGATTCCTAAGGGTGAATAGTAAATTTACTGTGAATTTGAACGAAATCGTTCTTTGCTATCGGTCATGGATAAAAAAACCATTTACTTGGAGCTTCAAAAATTAATAACAATTTGGAAAGAGCGGGTCTTCCTTTGATTACTTGCTGAATGGATTTCTAAGGATAAACAGTGAATGTAATGTGAGTTTGAACAAAATCGTTCTTTACTATCGGTCATGAGATAGAAAAACTATTTACTTGAAGCTCGAAAAATTAATAACAATTTGGAAAGAGCGGGTCTTCCCCTGATTACTCGCTTAATCGATTTCTAAGGGTGAATAGTAAATTTACTGTGAATTTGAACAAAATCGTTCTTTGCTATCGGTCATGAGATAGACAAACCATTTACTTGGACCTTAACAAATTAATAACAATTTGGAAAAAGCGGGTCTTCCTCTGATTACTTGCTTAATAGATTTCTAAGGGTGAATAGTAAATTTACTGTGAATTTGAACAAAATCGTTCTTTGCTATTGGTCATGAGATAGAAAAACCATTTACTTGGACCTTAAAAAATTAATAACAATTTGGAAAGAGCGGGTCTTCCTCTGATCACTTGCTTAATCGATTCCTAAGGGTGAAGAGTAAATTTACTGTGGTTTTGAACAAAATCGTTCCTTGCTATCGGTCATGGACAGAAAAACCATTTACTTGGATCTTCAAAAATTAATAACAACATGGAAAGAGCGGGTCTTCCTTTGATTAGTTGCTGAATCGATTTTTGAGGATAAATAGTGAATGTAATGTGAATTTGAACAAAATTGTTCTTTGCTATCGGTCATGAGATAGAAAAACCATTTACTTGGACCTTAAAAAATTAATAACAATTTGGAACGAGCGGGTCTTCCTCTGATCACTTGCTCAATCGATTCCTAAGGGTGAAGAGTAAATTTACTTTGAACAAAATCGTTCTTTGCTATCGGTCATGGACAGAAAAACCATTTACTTGGAACTTCAAAAATTAATAACAACATGGAAAGAGCGGGTCTTCCTTTGATTAGTTGCTGAATCGATTTTTGAGGATAAATAGTGAATGTAATGTGAGTTTGAACAAAATCGTTATTTACTATCGGTCATGAAATAGAAAAACTATTTACTTGAAGCTATAAAAATTAATAACAATTTGGAAATAGCGGGTCTTCCTCAGATTACTTGCTTAATCCATTTCTAAGTTTGAATAGTCAATTTACTGTGAATTTGAACGAAATCGTTCTTTGCTATCGGTCATGAGATAGAAAAACCATTTACATGGACCTTAAAAAATTAATAACAATTTGGAAAGAGCGGGTCTTCCTCTGATCACTTGCTTAATCGATTCCTAACGGTGCATAGTAAATTTACTGTGAATTTGAACAAAATCGTTCTTTGCTATCGGTCATGAGATAAAAAAAATATTTACTTGAAGCTCTAAAAATTAATAACAATTTGGAAAGAGCGGGTCTTCCTCTGATTACGTGCTTAATCGATTTCTAAGGGTGAATAGTAAATTTACTGCGAATTTGAACAAAATCGTTATTTGCTATCGGTAATGAGATAGAAAAACCATTTACTTGGACCTTAAAAAATTAATAACAATTTGGAAATAGCGGGTCTTCCTCTGATCACTTGCTTAATCGATTCCTAAGGGTGAATAGTAAATTTACTGTGGATTTGAACAAAATCGTTCTTTGCTATCGGTATTTGCTATGGATAGAAAAACCATTTACTGGGAAATTCAAAAATTAATAACAATTTGGAAAGAGCGGGTCTTCCTCTGATTACTTGCTTAATCGATTTCTAAGGGTGAATAGTAAATTTACTGTGAATTGGAACAAAATCGTTCTTTGCTATTGGTCTTGAGATCGAAAAACCATTTACTTGGACCTTAAAAAAATAATAACAATTTGGAATGAGCGGGTCTTCTTCTAATCACTTGCTTAATCGATTCCTAAGGGTGAATAGTAATTTTACTGTGGATTTGAACAAAATCGTTCTTTGCTATCGGTCATCTGATAGAAAAACCATTTACTTGGAGCTTCAAAAATTAATAATAATTTGGAAATATCGGGTCTTCCTTTGATGACTTGCTGAATCGATTTCTAAGGGTAAATAGTAAATGTAATGTGAATTTGAACAAAATCGTTGTTTGCTATCGGTCATCAGATAGAAGAACAATTTACTTGGACGTTAAAAAATTAATAACAATTTGGAAACAGCGGGTCTTCCTCTGATCACTTGCTTAATCGATTCCTAAGGGTGAATAGTAAATTTACTGTGCATTTGAACAAAATCGTTCTTTGCTATCGGTAGTTGCTATGGATAGAAAAACCATTTACTTGGAACTCCAAAAATTAATATCAATTTGGAAAGAGCGGGTCTTCCTTTGATTACTTGCTGAATTGATTTCTAAGGATAAATAGTGAATGTAATGTGAGTTTGAACAAAATCGTTCTTTACTATCGGTCATGAGATACAAAAACTATTTACTTGAAGCTCTAAAAATTAATAACAATTTGGAAAGAGCGGGTCTTCCCCTGATTACTCGCTTAATCGATTTCTAAGGGTGAATAGTAAATTTACTGTGAATTTGAACAAAATCGTTATTTGCTATCGGTCATGAGATAGAAAAACCATTTACTTGGACCTTAAAAAATTAATAACAATTTGGAAAGAGCGGGTCTTCCTCTGATCACTTGCTTAATCGATTCCTAACGGTGCATAGTAAATTTACTGTGAATTTGAACAAAATCGTTTTTGCTATCGGTCATGAGATAAAAAAAATATTTACTTGAAGCTCTAAAAATTAATAACAATTTGCAAAGAGCGGGTCTTCCTCTGATTACTTGCTTAATCGATTTCTAAGGGTGAATAGTAAATTTACTGTGAATTTGAACAAAATCGTTCTTTGCTATTGGTCTTCAGATAGAAAAACCCTTTACTTGGACCTTAAAAAATTTATATCAATTTGGAAAGAGCGGGTCTTCCTTTGATTAGTTGCTGAATCGATTTTTGAGGATAAATAGAGAATGTAATGTGAGTTTGAACAAAATCGTTATTTACTATCGGTCATGAAATAGAAAAACTATTTACTTGATGCTATAAAAATTAATAACAATTTGGAAATAGCGGGGCTTCCTCAGATTACTTGCTTAATCCATTTCTAAGTTTGAATAGTCAATTTACTGTGAATTTAAACGAAATCGTTCTTTGCTATTGGTCATGAGATAGAAAAACCATTTACATGGACTTTAAAAAATTAATAACAATTTGGAAAAAGCGGGTCTTCCTCTGATTACTTGCTTAATAGATTTCTAAGGGTGAAGAGTAAATTTACTGTGGTTTTGAACAAAATCGTTCTTTGCTATCGGTCATGGACAGAAAAACCATTTACTTGGATCTTCAAAAATTAATAACAACATGGAAAGAGCGGGTCTTCCTTTGATTAGTTGCTGAATCGATTTTTGAGGATAAATAGTCAATGTAATGTGAGTTTGAACAAAATCGTTCTTTACTATCGGTCATGAGATAGAAAAACTATATACTTGAAGCTATAAAAATTAATAACAATTTGGAAATAGCGGGTCTTCCTCAGATTCCTTGCTTAATCCATTTCTAAGGGTGAATAGTCAATTTACTGTGATTTTGAACGAAATCGTTCTTTGCTATTGGTCATGAGATAGAAAAACCATTTACATGGACTTTAAAAAATTAATAACAATTTGGAAAAAGCGGGTCTTCCTCTGATTACTTGCTTAATAGATTTCTAAGGGTGAATAGTAAATTTACTGTGAATTTGAACAAAATCGTTCTTTGCTGTTGGTCATGAGATAGAAAAACCATTTACTTGGACCTTCAAAAATTAATAACAATTCGGAAAGAGCGGGTCTTCCTCTGATCACTTGCTTAATCGTTTCCTAACGGTGAACAGTAAATTAATGTGAATTTGAACAAAATCGTTCTTTGCTATCGGTCATGGATAGAAAAACCATTTACGTGGAGCTTCAAAAATGAATAACAATTTGGAAAGAGCGGGTCTTCCTTTGATCACTTGCTTAATCGATTCCTAAGGGTGAATAGTAAATTTACTGTGGATTTCAACAAAATCGTTCTTTGCTAGCGGTCATGGATAGAAAATCCATTTACTTGGAGCTTCAAAAATTAATAACAATTTGGAAAGAGCGGGTCTTCCTTTGATTACTTGCTGAATCGATTTCTGATGGTAAATAGTAAATGTAATGTGAATTTGAACAAAATCGTTATTTGCTATCGGTCATGGACAGAAAAACCATTTACTTGGATCTTCAAAAATTAATAACAACATGGAAAGAGCGGGTCTTCCTTTGATTAGTTGCTGAATCGATTTTTGAGGATAAATAGTGAATGTAATGTGAATTTGAACAAAATTGTTCTTTGCTATCGGTCATGAGATAGAAAAACCATTTACTTGGACCTTAAAAAATTAATAACAATTTGGAACGAGCGGGTCTTCCTCTGATCACTTGCTCAATCGATTCCTAAGGGTGAAGAGTAAATTTACTGTGGTTTTGAACAAAATCGTTCTTTGCTATCGGTCATGGTCAGAAAAACCATTTACTTGGATCTTCAAAAATTAATAACATCATGGAAAGAGCGGGTCTTCCTTTTATTAGTTGCTGAATCGATTTTTGAGGATAAATAGTGAATGTAATGTGAGTTTGAACAAAATCGTTATTTACTATCGGTCATGAAATAGAAAAACTATTTACTTGAAGCTATAAAAATTAATAACAATTTGGAAAGAGCCGGTCTTCCTCTGATTACTTGCTTAATCGATTTCTAAGGGTGAATAATCAATTTACTGTGAATTTGAACGAAATCGTTCTTTGCTATTGGTCATGAGATAGAAAAACCATTTACTTGGACCTTAAAAAATTGATAACAATTTGGAAAGAGCGGGTCTTCCTCTGATCACTTGCTTAATCGATTCCTAAGGGTGAATAGTAAATTTACTGTGAATTTGATCGAAATCGTTCTTTGCTATCGGTCATGGATAAAAAAACCATTTACTTGGAGCTTCAAAAATTAATAACAATTTGGAAAGAGCGGGTCTTCCTTTGATTACTTGCTGAATGGATTTCTATCGATAAACAGTGAATGTAATGTGAGTTTGAACAAAATCGTTCTTTACTATCGGTCATGAGATAGAAAAACTATTTACTTGAAGCTCGAAAAATTAATAACAATTTGGAAAGAGCGGGTCTTCCCCTGATTACTCGCTTAATCGATTTCTAAGGGTGAATAGTAAATTTACTGTGAATTTGAACAAAATCGTTCTTTGCTATCGGTCATGAGATAGACAAACCATTTACTTGGACCTTAACAAATTAATAACAATTTGGAACGAGCGGGTCTTCCTCTGATCACTTGCTCAATCGATTCCTAAGGGTGAAGAGTAAATTTACTGTGGTTTTGAACAAAATCGTTCTTTGCTATCCGTCATGGACAGAAAAACCATTTACTTGGATCTTCAAAAATGAATAACAACATGGAAAGAGCGGGTCTTCCTTTGATTAGTTGCTGAATCGATTTTTGAGGATAAATAGTGAATGTAATGTGAATTTGAACAAAAATGTTCTTTGCTATCGGTCATGAGATAGAAAAACCATTTACTTGGACCTTAAAAAATTAATAACAATTTGGAACGAGCGGGTCTTCCTCTGATCACTTGCTCAATCGATTCCTAAGGGTGAAGAGTAAATTTACTGTGGTTTTGAACAAAATCGTTCTTTGCTATCGGTCATGGACAGAAAAACCATTTACTTGGATCTTCAAAAATTAATAACAACATGGAAAGAGCGGGTCTTCCTTTGATTAGTTGCTGAATCGATTTTTGAGGATAAATAGTGAATGTAATGTGAGTTTGAACAAAATCGTTATTTACTATAGGTCATGAAATAGAAAAACAATTTACTTGAATCTATAAAAATTAATAACAATTTGGAAATAGCGGGGCTTCCTCAGATTACTTGCTTAATCCATTTCTAAGTTTGAATAGTCAATTTACTGTGAATTTGAACGAAATCGTTCTTTGCTATTGGGCATGAGATAGAAAAACCATTTACATGGACTTTAAAAAATTAATAACAATTTGGAAAAAGCGGGTCTTCCTCTGATTACTTGCTTAATAGATTTCTAAGGGTGAATAGTAAATTTACTGTGAATTTGAACAAAATCGTTCTTTGCTATTGGTCATGAGATAGAAAAACCATTTACTTGGACCTTAAAAAATTAATAACAATTTGGAAAGAGCGGGTCTTCCTCTGATCACTTGCTTAATCGATTCCTAAGGGTGAAGAGTAAATTTACTGTGGTTTTGAACAAAATCGTTCCTTGCTATCGGTCATGGACAGAAAAACCATTTACTTGGATCTTCAAAAATTAATAACATCATGGAAAGAGCGGGTCTTCCTTTGATTAGTTGCTGAATCGATTTTTGAGGATAAATAGTGAATGTAATGTGAGTTTGAACAAAATCGTTATTTACTATCGGTCATGAAATAGAAAAACTATTTACTTGAAGCTATAAAAATTAATAACAATTTGGAAAGAGCCGGTCTTCCTCTGATTACTGGCTTAATCGATTTCTAAGGGTGAATAATCAATTTACTGTGAATTTGAACGAAATCGTTCTTTGCTATTGGTCATGAGATAGAAAAACCATTTACTTGGACCTTAAAAAATTGATAACAATTTGGAAAGAGCGGGTCTTCCTCTGATCACTTGCTTAATCGATTCCTAAGGGTGAATAGTAAATTTACTGTGAATTTGAACGAAATCGTTCTTTGCTATCAGTCATGGATAAAAAAACCATTTACTTGGAGCTTCAAAAATTAATAACAATTTGGAAAGAGCGGGTCTTCCTTTGATTACTTGCTGAATGGATTTCTAAGGATAAACAGTGAATGTAATGTGAGTTTGAACAAAATCGTTCTTTACTATCGGTCATGAGATAGAAAAACTATTTACTTGAAGCTCGAAAAATTAATAACAATTTGGAAAGAGCGGGTCTTCCCCTGATTACTCGCTTAATCGATTTCTAAGGGTGAATAGTAAATTTACTGTGAATTTGAACAAAATCGTTCTTTGCTATCGGTCATGAGATAGACAAACCATTTACTTGGACCTTAACAAATTAATAACAATTTGGAACGAGCGGGTCTTCCTCTGATCACTTGCTCAATCGATTCCTAAGGGTGAAGAGTAAATTTACTGTGGTTTTGAACAAAATCGTTCTTTGCTATCGGTCATGGACAGAAAAACCATTTACTTGGATCTTCAAAAATGAATAACAACATGGAAAGAGCGGGTCTTCCTTTGATTAGTTGCTGAATCGATTTTTGAGGATAAATAGTGAATGTAATGTGAATTTGAACAAAAATGTTCTTTGCTATCGGTCATGAGATAGAAAAACCATTTACTTGGACCTTAAAAAATTAATAACAATTTGGAACGAGCGGGTCTTCCTCTGATCACTTGCTCAATCGATTCCTAAGGGTGAAGAGTAAATTTACTGTGGTTTTGAACAAAATCGTTCTTTGCTATCGGTCATGGACAGAAAAACCATTTACTTGGATCTTCAAAAATTAATAACAACATGGAAAGAGCGGGTCTTCCTTTGATTAGTTGCTGAATCGATTTTTGAGGATAAATAGTGAATGTAATGTGAGTTTGAACAAAATCGTTATTTACTATCGGTCATGAAATAGAAAAACTATTTACTTGAAGCTATAAAAATTAATAACAATTTGGAAATAGCGGGGCTTCCTCAGATTACTTGCTTAATCCATTTCTAAGTTTGAATAGTCAATTTACTGTGAATTTGAACGAAATCGTTCTTTGCTATTGGTCATGAGATAGAAAAACCATTTACATGGACTTTAAAAAATTAATAACAATTTGGAAAAAGTGGGTCATCCTCTGATTACTTGCTTAATAGATTTCTAAGGGTGAATAGTAAATTTACTGTGAATTTGAACAAAATCGTTCTTTGCTATTGGTCATGAGATAGAAAAACCATTTACTTGGACCTTAAAAAATTAATAACAATTTGGAAAGAGCGGGTCTTCCTCTGATCACTTGCTTAATCGATTCCTAAGGGTGAAGAGTAAATTTACTGTGGTTTTGAACAAAATCGTTCCTTGCTATCGGTCATGGACAGAAAAACCATTTACTTGGATCTTCAAAAATTAATAACAACATGGAAAGAGCGGGTCTTCCTTTGATTAGTTGCTGAATCGATTTTTGAGGATAAATAGTGAATGTAATGTGAATTTGAACAAAATTGTTCTTTGCTATCGGTCATGAGATAGAAAAACCATTTACTTGGACCTTAAAAAATTAATAACAATTTGGAACGAGCGGGTCTTCCTCTGATCACTTGCTCAATCGATTCCTAAGGGTGAAGAGTAAATTTACTGTGGTTTTGAACAAAATCGTTCTTTGCTATCGGTCATGGACAGAAAAACCATTTACTTGGAACTTCAAAAATTAATAACAACATGGAAAGAGCGGGTCTTCCTTTGATTAGTTGCTGAATCGATTTTTGAGGATAAATAGTGAATGTAATGTGAGTTTGAACAAAATCGTTATTTACTATCGGTCATGAAATAGAAAAACTATTTACTTGAAGATATAAAAATTAATAACAATTTGGAAATAGCGGGTCTTCCTCAGATTACTTGCTTAATCCATTTCTAAGTTTGAATAGTCAATTTACTGTGAATTTGAACGAAATCGTTCTTTGCTATCGGTCATGAGATAGAAAAACCATTTACTTGGACCTTAAAAAATTAATAACAATTTGGAACGAGCGGGTCTTCCTCTGATCACTTACTTAATCGATTCCTAAGGGTGAATAGTAAATTTACTGTGGATTTGAACAAAATCGTTCTTTGCTATCGGTAGTTGCTATGGATAGAAAAACCATTTACTGGGAAATTAAAAAATTAATAACAATTTGGAAAGAGCGGGTCTTCCTCTGATTACTTGCTTAATCGATTTCTAAGGGTGAATAGTAAATTTACTGTGAATTGGAACAAAATCGTTCTTTGCTATTGGTCTTGAGATCGAAAAACCATTTACTTGGACCTTAAAAAAATAATAACAATTTGGAATGAGCGGGTCTTCTTCTAATCACTTGCTTAATCGATTCCTAAGGGTGAATAGTAATTTTACTGTGGATTTGAACAAAATCGTTCTTTGCTATCGGTCATCTGATAGAAAAACCATTTACTTGGAGCTTCAAAAATTAATAATAATTTGGAAATATCGGGTCTTCCTTTGATTACTTGCTGAATCGATTTCTAAGGTTAAATAGTAAATGTAATGTGAATTTGAACAAAATCGTTGTTTGCTATCGGTCATCAGATAGAAGAACAATTTACTTGGACGTTAAAAAATTCATAACAATTTGGAAACAGCGGGTCTTCCTCTGATCACTTGCTTAATCGATTCCTAAGGGTGAATAGTAAATTTACTGTGCATTTGAACAAAATCGTTCTTTGCTATCGGTAGTTGCTATGGATAGAAAAACCATTTACTTGGAACTCCAAAAATTAATATCAATTTGGAAAGAGCGGGTCTTCCTTTGATTACTTGCTGAATTGATTTCTAAGGATAAATAGTGAATGTAATGTGAGTTTGAACAAAATCGTTCTTTACTATCGGTCATGAGATACAAAAACTATTTACTTGATGCTCTAAAAATTAATAACAATTTGGAAAGAGCGGGTCTTCCCCTGATTACTCGCTTAATCGATTTCTAAGGGTGAATAGTAAATTTACTGTGAATTTGAACAAAATCGTTATTTGCTATCGGTCATGAGATAGAAAAACCATTTACTTGGACCTTAAAAAATTAATAACAATTTGGAAAGAGCGGGTCTTCCTCTGATCACTTGCTTAATCGATTCCTAACGGTGCATAGTAAATTTACTGTGAATTTGAACAAAATCGTTCTTTGCTATCGGTCATGAGATAAAAAAAATATTTACTTGAAGCTCTAAAAATTAATAACAATTTGCAAAGAGCGGGTCTTCCTCTGATTACTTGCTTAATCGATTTCTAAGGGTGAATAGTAAATTTACTGTGAATTTGAACAAAATCGTTCTTTGCTATTGGTCTTCAGATAGAAAAACCCTTTACTTGGACCTTAAAAAATTAATATCAATTTGGAAAGAGCGGGTCTTCCTTTGATTAGTTGCTGAATCGATTTTTGAGGATAAATAGAGAATGTAATGTGAGTTTGAACAAAATCGTTATTTACTATCGGTCATGAAATAGAAAAACTATTTACTTGAAGCTATAAAAATTAATAACAATTTGGAAATAGCGGGGCTTCCTCAGATTACTTGCTTAATCCATTTCTAAGTTTGAATAGTCAATTTACTGTGAATTTAAACGAAATCGTTCTTTGCTATTGGTCATGAGATAGAAAAACCATTTACATGGACTTTAAAAAATTAATAACAATTTGGAAAAAGCGGGTCTTCCTCTGATTACTTGCTTAATAGATTTCTAAGGGTGAATAGTAAATTTACTGTGAATTTGAACAAAATCGTTCTTTGCTATTGGTCATGAGATAGAAAAACCATTTACTTGGACCTTAAAAAATTAATAACAATTTGGAATGAGCGGGTCTTCCTCTGATCACTTGCTCAATCGATTCCTAAGGGTGAAGAGTAAATTTACTGTGGTTTTGAACAAAATCGTTCTTTGCTATCGGTCATGGACAGAAAAACCATTTACTTGGATCTTCAAAAATTAATAACAACATGGAAAGAGCGGGTCTTCCTTTGATTAGTTGCTGAATCGATTTTTGAGGATAAATAGTCAATGTAATGTGAGTTTGAACAAAATCGTTCTTTACTATCGGTCATGAGATAGAAAAACTATATACTTGAAGCTATAAAAATTAATAACAATTTGGAAATAGCGGGTCTTCCTCAGATTCCTTGCTTAATCCATTTCTAAGGGTGAATAGTCAATTTACTGTGATTTTGAACGAGATCGTTCTTTGCTATTGGTCATGAGATAGAAAAACCATTTACATGGACTTTAAAAAATTAATAACAATTTGGAAAAAGCGGGTCTTCCTCTGATTACTTGCTTAATAGATTTCTAAGGGTGAATAGTAAATTTACTGTGAATTTGAACAAAATCGTTCTTTGCTATTGGTCATGAGATAGAAAAACCATTTACTTGGACCTTCAAAAATTAATAACAATTCGGAAAGAGCGGGTCTTCCTCTGATCACTTGCTTAATCGTTTCCTAACGGTGAACAGTAAATTAATGTGAATTTGAACAAAATCGTTCTTTGCTATCGGTCATGGATAGAAAAACCATTTACGTGGAGCTTCAAAAATGAATAACAATTTGGAAAGAGCGGGTCTTCCTTTGATCACTTGCTTAATCGATTCCTAAGGGTGAATAGTAAATTTACTGTGGATTTCAACAAAATCGTTCTTTGCTAGCGGTCATGGATAGAAAATCCATTTACTTGGAGCTTCAAAAATTAATAACAATTTGGAAAGAGCGGGTCTTCCTTTGATTACTTGCTGAATCGATTTCTGATGGTAAATAGTAAATGTAATGTGAATTTGAACAAAATCGTTCTTTGCTATCGGTCATGGACAGAAAAACCATTTACTTGGATCTTCAAAAATTAATAACAACATGGAAAGAGCGGGTCTTCCTTTGATTAGTTGCTGAATCGATTTTTGAGGATAAATAGTGAATGTAATGTGAATTTGAACAAAATTGTTCTTTGCTATCGGTCATGAGATAGAAAAACCATTTACTTGGACCTTAAAAAATTAATAACAATTTGGAACGAGCGGGTCTTCCTCTGATTACTTGCTTAATAGATTTCTAAGGGTGAATAGTCAATTTACTGTGATTTTGAACGAGATCGTTCTTTGCTATTGGTCATGAGATAGAAAAACCATTTACATGGACTTTAAAAAATTAATAACAATTTGGAAAAAGCGGGTCTTCCTCTGATTACTTGCTTAATAGATTTCTAAGGGTGAATAGTAAATTTACTGTGAATTTGAACAAAATCGTTCTTTGCTATTGGTCATGAGATAGAAAAACCATTTACTTGGACCTTCAAAAATTAATAACAATTCGGAAAGAGCGGGTCTTCCTCTGATCACTTGCTTAATCGTTTCCTAACGGTGAACAGTAAATTAATGTGAATTTGAACAAAATCGTTCTTTGCTATCGGTCATGGATAGAAAAACCATTTACGTGGAGCTTCAAAAATGAATAACAATTTGGAAAGAGCGGGTCTTCCTCTGATTACTTGCTTAATAGATTTCTAAGGGTGAATAGTAAATTTACTGTGAATTTGAACAAAATCGTTCTTTGCTATCGGTCATGAGATAGACAAACCATTTACTTGGACCTTAAAAAATTAATAACAATTTGGAACGAGCGGGTCTTCCTCTGATCACTTGCTCAATCGATTCCTAAGGGTGAAGAGTAAATTTACTGTGGTTTTGAACAAAATCGTTCTTTGCTATCGGTCATGGACAGAAAAACCATTTACTTGGATCTTCAAAAATTAATAACAACATGGAAAGAGCGGGTCTTCCTTTGATTAGTTGCTGAATCGATTTTTGAGGATAAATACTGAATGTAATGTGAATTTGAACGAAATTGTTCTTTGCTATTGGTCATGAGATAGAAAAACCATTTACATGGACTTTAAAAAATTAATAACAATTTGCAAAGATCGGGTCTTCCTTTCATTACTTGCTGAATCGATTTCTAAGGGTAAATAGTAAATGTAATGTGAATTTCAACAAAATCGTTCTTTGCTATCGATCATAAGATAGAAGAACAATTTACTTGGACCTTAAAAAATTAATAACAATTTGGAAAGAGCGGGTCTTCCTCTGATCACTTGCTTAATCGATTCCTAAGGGTGAATAGTAAATTTACTGTGGATTTCGACAAAATCGTTTTTTGCTATCGATCATGGATAAAAAAACCATTTACTAGGAGCTTCAAAAATTAATAACAATTCGGAAAGAGCGGGTCTTCCTCCGATCACTTGCCTTAATCGATTCCTAAGGGTGAATAATAAATTTACTGTGCATTTGAACAAAATCGTTCTTTGCTATCGGTAGTTGCTATGGATAGAAAAACCATTTACTTGGAACTTCAAAAATTAATAACAATTTGGTAAGAGCGGGTCTTCCTTTGATTACTTGCTGAATAGATTTCTAAGGATAAATAGTGAATGTAATGTGAGTTTGAACAAAATCGTTCTTTGCTATCGGTCATGAGATAAAAAAACTATTTACTTGAATCTATAAAAATTAATAACAATTTGGAAAGAGCGGGTCTTCCCCTGATTACTTGCTTAATCGATTCCTAAGCGTGAATAGTTAATTTACTGTGAATTTGAACAAAATCGTTCTTTGCCATCGGTCATGGATAGAAAAACCATTTACTTGGAGATTCAAAAATTAATAACAATTTGGAAATAGCGTGTCTTCCTTTGATTACTTGCTGAATCAATTTCTAAGGATAAATAGTGAATGTAAAATGAGTTTGAACAAAATCGTTCTTTGCCATCGGTCATGAGATAGGAAAATTATTTACTTGAAGCTCTAAAAATTAATAACAATTTGGAAAGAGCGGGTCTTCCTCTGATTACGTGCTTAATCGATTTCTAAGGGTGAATAGTAAATTTACTGCGAATTTGAACAAAATCGTTATTTGCTATCGGTAATGAGATAGAAAAACCATTTACTTGGACCTTAAAAAATTAATAACAATTTGGAAAGAGCGGGTCTTCCTCTGATCACTTGCTTAATCGATTCCTAAGGGTGAATAGTAAATTTACTGTGGATTTGAACAAAATCGTTCTTTGCTATCGGTAGTTGCTATGGATAGAAAAACCATTTACTGGGAAATTCAAAAATTAATAACAATTTGGAAAGAGCGGGTCTTCCTCTGATTACTTGCTTAATCGATTTCTAAGGGTGAATAGTAAATTTACTGTGAATTGGAACAAAATCGTTCTTTGCTATTGGTCTTGAGATCGAAAAACCATTTACTTGGACCTTAAAAAAATAATAACAATTTGGAAATAGCGTGTCTTCCTTTGATTACTTGCTGAATCAATTTCTAAGGATAAATAGTGAATGTAAAATGAGTTTGAACAATATCGTTCTTTGCTATCGGTCATGGATAGAAAAACCATTTACTTGGAGCTTCAAAAATTAATAATAATTTGGAAATATCGGGTCTTCCTTTGATTACTTGCTGAATCGATTTCTAAGGGTAAATAGTAAATGTAATGTGAATTTGAACAAAATCGTTGTTTGCTATCGGTCATCAGATAGAAGAACAATTTACTTGGACCTTAAAAAATTAATAACAATTTGGAAACAGCGGGTCTTCCTCTGATCACTTGCTTAATCGATTCCTAAGGGTGAATAGTAAATTTACTGTGCATTTGAACAAAATCGTTCTTTGCTATCGGTAGTTGCTATGGATAGAAAAACCATTTACTTGGAACTCCAAAAATTAATATCAATTTGGAAAGAGCGGGTCTTCCTTTGATTACTTGCTGAATGGATTTCTAAGGATAAATAGTGAATGTAATGTGAGTTTGAACAAAATCGTTCTTTACTATCGGTCATGAGATACAAAAACTATTTACTTGAAGCTCTAAAAATTAATAACAATTTGGAAAGAGCGGGTCTTCCCCTGATTACTCGCTTAATCGATTTCTAAGGGTGAATAGTAAATTTACTGTGAATTTGAACAAAATCGTTCTTTGCTATCGGTCATGAGATAGACAAACCATTTACTTGGACCTTAAAAAATTAATAACAATTTGGAACGAGCGGGTCTTCCTCTGATCACTTGCTCAATCGATTCCTAAGGGTGAAGAGTAAATTTACTGTGGTTTTGAACAAAATCGTTCTTTGCTATCGGTCATGGACAGAAAAACCATTTACTTGGATCTTCAAAAATTAATAACAACATGGAAAGAGCGGGTCTTCCTTTGATTAGTTGCTGAATGGATTTTTGAGGATAAATAGTGAATGTAATGTGAATTTGAAGAAAAATGTTCTTTGCTATCGGTCATGAGATAGAAAAACCATTTACTTGGACCTTAAAAAATTAATAACAATTTGGAACGAGCGGGTCTTCCTCTGATCACTTGCTCAATCGATTCCTAAGGGTGAAGAGTAAATTTACTGTGGTTTTGAACAAAATCGTTCTTTGCTATCGGTCATGGTCAGAAAAACCATTTACTTGGATCTTCAAAAATTAATAACATCATGGAAAGAGCGGGTCTTCCTTTGATTAGTTGCTGAATCGATTTTTGAGGATAAATAGTGAATGTAATGTGAGTTTGAACAAAATCGTTATTTACTATCGGTCATGAAATAGAAAAACTATTTACTTGAAGCTATAAAAATTAATAACAATTTGGAAAGAGCCGGTCTTCCTCTGATTACTTGCTTAATCGATTTCTAAGGGTGAATAATCAATTTACTGTGAATTTGAACGATAATCGTTCTTTGCTATTGGTCATGAGATAGAAAAACCATTTACTTGGACCTTAAAAAATTGATAACAATTTGGAAAGAGCGGGTCTTCCTCTGATCACTTGCTTAATCGATTCCTAAGGGTGAATAGTAAATTTACTGTGAATTTGAACGAAATCGTTCTTTGCTATCGGTCATGGATAAAAAAACCATTTACTTGGAGCTTCAAAAATTAATAACAATTTGGAAAGAGCGGGTCTTCCTTTGATTACTTGCTGAATGGATTTCTAAGGATAAATAGTGAATGTAATGTGAGTTTGAACAAAATCGTTATTTACTATCGGTCATGAAATAGAAAAACTATTTACTTGAAGCTATAAAAATTAATAACAATTTGGAAATAGCGGGTCTTCCTCAGATTACTTGCTTAATCCATTTCTAAGTTTGAATAGTCAATTTACTGTGAATTTGAACGAAATCGTTCTTTGCTATCGGTCATGAGATAGAAAAACCATTTACATGGACCTTAAAAAATTAATAACAATTTGGAAAGAGCGGGTCTTCCTCTGATCACTTGCTTAATCGATTCCTAACGGTGCATAGTAAATTTACTGTGAATTTGAACAAAATCGTTCTTTGCTATCGGTCATGAGATAAAAAAAATATTTACTTGAAGCTCTAAAAATTAATAACAATTTGCAAAGAGCGGGTCTTCCTCTGATTACTTGCTTAATCGATTTCTAAGGGTGAATAGTAAATTTACTGTGAATTTGAACAAAATCGTTCTTTGCTATTGGTCTTGAGATAGAAAAACCCTTTACTTGGACCTTAAAAAATTAATCACAATTTGGAATGAGCAGGTCTTCTTCTAATCACTTGCTTAATCGATTCCTAAGGGTGAATAGTAATTTTACTGTGGATTTGAACAAAATCGTTCTTTGCTATCGGTCATGTGATAGAAAAACCATTTACTTGGAGCCTCAAAAATTAATAATAATTTGGAAATATCGGGTCTTCCTTTGATTACTCGCTGAATCGATTTCTAAGGGTAATTAGTAAATGTAATGTGAATTTGAACAAAATCGTTGTTTGCTATCGGTCATCAGATAGAAGAACAATTTACTTGGACCTTAAAAAATTACTAACAATTTGGAAAGAGCGGGTCTTCCTCTGATCACTTGCTTAATCGATTCCTAAGGGTGAATAGTAAATTTAATGTGCATTTGAGCAAAATCGTTCTTTGCTATCGGTAGTTGCTATGGATAGAAAAACCATTTACTTGGAACTTCAAAAATTAATATCAATTTGGAAAGAGCGGGTCTTCCTTTGATTACTTGCTGAATGGATTTCTAAGGATAAATAGTGAATGTAATGTGAGTTTGAACAAAATCGTTCTTTACTATCGGTCATGAGATAGAAAAACTATTTACTTGGAGCTCTAAAAATTAATAACAATTTGGAAAGAGCGGGTCTTCCCCTGATTACTCGCTTAATCGATTTCTAAGGGTGAATAGTAAATTTACTGTGAATTTGAACAAAATCGTTCTTTGCTATCGGTCATGAGATAGAAAAACCATTTACTTGGACCTTAAAAAATTAATAACAATTTGGAACGAGCGGGTCTTCCTCTGATCACTTGCTCAATCGATTCCTAAGGGTGAAGAGTAAATTTACTGTGGTTTTGAACAAAATCGTTCTTTGCTATCGGTCATGGACAGAAAAACCATTTACTTGGATCTTCAAAAATTAATAACAACATGGAAAGAGCGGGTCTTCCTTTGATTAGTTGCTGAATCGATTTTTGAGGATAAATAGTGAATGTAATGTGAGTTTGAACAAAATCGTTCTTTACTATCGGTCATGAGATAGAAAAACTATTTACTTGAAGCTATAAAAATTAATAACAATTTGGAAATAGCGGGTCTTCCTCAGATTCCTTGCTTAATCCATTTCTAAGGGTGAATAGTCAATTTACTGTGATTTTGAACGAAATCGTTCTTTGCTATTGGTCATGAGATAGAAAAACCATTTACATGGACTTTAAAAAATTAATAACAATTTGGAAAAAGCGGGTCTTCCTCTGATTACTTGCTTAATAGATTTCTAAGGGTGAATAGTAAATTTACTGTGAATTTGAACAAAATCGTTCTTTGCTATTGGTCATGAGATAGAAAAACCATTTACATGGACTTTAAAAAATTAATAACAAGTTGCAAAGATCGGGTCTTCCTTTGATTACTTGCTGAATCGATTTCTAAGGGTAAATAGTAAATGTAATGTGAATTTGAACAAAATCGTTCTTTGCTATCGATCATAAGATAGAAGAACAATTTACTTGGACCTTAAAAAATTAATAACAATTTGGAAAGAGCGGGTCTTCCTCTGATCACTTGCTTAATCGATTCCTAAGGGTGAATAGTAAATTTACTGTGGATTTCGACAAAATCGTTTTTTGCTATCGATCATGGATAGAAAAACCATTTACTAGGAGCTTCAAAAATTAATAACAATTCGGAAAGAGCGGGTCTTCCTCTGATCACTTGCCTTAATCGATTCCTAAGGGTGAATAGTAAATTTACTGTGCATTTGAACATAATCGTTCTTTGCTATCGGTAGTTGCTATGGATAGAAAAACCATTTACTTGGAACTTCAAAAATTAATAACAATTTGGTAAGAGCGGGTGTTCCTTTGATTACTTGCTGAATAGATTTCTAAGGATAAATAGTGAATGTAATGTGAGTTTGAACAAAATCGTTCTTTGCTATCGGTCATGAGATAAAAAAACTATTTACTTGAATCTCTAAAAATTAATAACAATTTGGAAAGAGCGGGTCTTCCCCTGATTACTTGCTTAATCGATTCCTAAGCGTGAATAGTTAATTTACTGTGAATTTGAACAAAATCGTACTTTGCCATCGGTCATGGATAAAAAAACCATTTACTTGGAGATTCAAAAATTAATAACAATTTGGAAAGAGCGTGTCTTCCTTTGATTACTTGCTGAATCAATTTCTAAGGATAAATAGTGAATGTAAAATGAGTTTGAACAAAATCGTTCTTTGCCATCGGTCATGAGATAGGAAAATTATTTACTTGAAGCTCTAAAAATTAATAACAATTTGGAAAGAGCGGGTCTTCCTCTGATTACGTGCTTAATCGATTTCTAAGGGTGAATAGTAAATTTACTGCGAATTTGAACAAAATCGTTATTTGCTATCGGTAATGAGATAGAAAAACCATTTACTTGGACCTTAAAAAATTAATAACAATTTGGAAAGAGCGGGTCTTCCTCTGATCACTTGCTTAATCGATTCCTAAGGGTGAATAGTAAATTTACTGTGGATTTGAACAAAATCGTTCTTTGCTATCGGTAGTTGCTATGGATAGAAAAACCATTTACTGGGAACTTCAAAAATTAATAACAATTTGGAAAGAGCGGGTCTTCCTCTGATTACTTGCTTAATCGATTTCTAAGGGTGAATAGTAAATTTACTGTGAATTGGAACAAAATCGTTCTTTGCTATTGGTCTTGAGATCGAAAAACCATTTACTTGGACCTTAAAAAATTAATAACAATTTGGAATGAGCGGGTTTTCTTCTAATCACTTGCTTAATCGATTCCTAAGGGTGAATAGTAATTTTACTGTGGATTTGAACAAAATCGTTCTTTGCTATCGGTCATGTGATAGAAAAACCATTTACTTGGAGCTTCAAAAATTAATAATAATTTGGAAATATCGGGTCTTCCTTTGATTACTCGCTGAATCGATTTCTGAGGGTAAATAGTAAATGTAATGTGAATTTGAACAAAATCGTTCTTTGCTATCGGTCATCAGATAGAAGAACAATTTACTTGGACCTTAAAAAATTAATAACAATTTGGAAAGAGCGGGTCTTCCTCTGATCACTTGCTTAATCGATTCCTAAGGGTAAATAGTAAATTTAATGTGCATTTGAGCAAAATCGTTCTTTGCTATCGGTAGTTGCTATGGATAGAAAAACCATTTACTTGGAACTTCAAAAATTAATATCAATTTGGAAAGAGCGGGTCTTCCTTTGATTACTTGCTGAATGGATTTCTAAGGATAAATAGTGAATGTAATGTGAGTTTGAACAAAATCGTTCTTTACTATCGGTCATTAGATAGAAAAACTATTTACTTGAAGCTCTAAAAATTAATAACAATTTGGAAAGAGCGGGTCTTCCCCTGATTACTCGCTTAATCGATTTCTAAGGGTGAATAGTAAATTTACTGTGAATTTGAACAAAATCGTTCTTTGCTATCGGTCATGAGATAGACAAACCATTTACTTGGACCTTAAAAAATTAATAACAATTTGGAACGAGCGGGTCTTCCTGTGATCACTTGCTCAATCGATTCCTAAGGGTGAAGAGTAAATTTACTGTGGTTTTGAACAAAATCATTCTTTGCTATCGGTCATGGACAGAAAAACCATTTACTTGGATCTTCAAAAATTAATAACAACATGGAAAGAGCGGGTCTTCCTTTGATTAGTTGCTGAATGGATTTTTGAGGATAAATAGTGAATGTAATGTGAATTTGAAGAAAAATGTTCTTTGCTATCGGTCATGAGATAGAAAAACCATTTACTTGGACCTTAAAAAATTAATAACAATTTGGAACGAGCGGGTCTTCCTCTGATCACTTGCTCAATCGATTCCTAAGGGTGAAGAGTAAATTTACTGTGGTTTTGAACAAAATCGTTCTTTGCTATCGGTCATGGTCAGAAAAACCATTTACTTGGATCTTCAAAAATTAATAACATCATGGAAAGAGCGGGTCTTCCTTTGATTAGTTGCTGAATCGATTTTTGAGGATAAATAGTGAATGTAATGTGAGTTTGAACAAAATCGTTATTTACTATCGGTCATGAAATAGAAAAACTATTTACTTGAAGCTATAAAAATTAATAACAATTTGGAAAGAGCCGGTCTTCCTCTGATTACTTGCTTAATCGATTTCTAAGGGTGAATAATCAATTTACTGTGAATTTGAACGATAATCGTTCTTTGCTATTGGTCATGAGATAGAAAAACCATTTACTTGGACCTTAAAAAATTGATAACAATTTGGAAAGAGCGGGTCTTCCTCTGATCACTTGCTTAATCGATTCCTAAGGGTGAATAGTAAATTTACTGTGAATTTGAACGAAATCGTTCTTTGCTATCGGTCATGGATAAAAAAACCATTTACTTGGAGCTTCAAAAATTAATAACAATTTGGAAAGAGCGGGTCTTCCTTTGATTACTTGCTGAATGGATTTCTAAGGATAAATAGTGAATGTAATGTGAGTTTGAACAAAATCGTTATTTACTATCGGTCATGAAATAGAAAAACTATTTACTTGAAGCTATAAAAATTAATAACAATTTGGAAATAGCGGGTCTTCCTCAGATTACTTGCTTAATCCATTTCTAAGTTTGAATAGTCAATTTACTGTGAATTTGAACGAAATCGTTCTTTGCTATCGGTCATGAGATAGAAAAACCATTTACATGGACCTTAAAAAATTAATAACAATTTGGAAAGAGCGGGTCTTCCTCTGATCACTTGCTTAATCGATTCCTAACGGTGCATAGTAAATTTACTGTGAATTTGAACAAAATCGTTCTTTGCTATCGGTCATGAGATAAAAAAAATATTTACTTGAAGCTCTAAAAATTAATAACAATTTGCAAAGAGCGGGTCTTCCTCTGATTACTTGCTTAATCGATTTCTAAGGGTGAATAGTAAATTTACTGTGAATTTGAACAAAATCGTTCTTTGCTATTGGTCTTGAGATAGAAAAACCCTTTACTTGGACCTTAAAAAATTAATCACAATTTGGAATGAGCAGGTCTTCTTCTAATCACTTGCTTAATCGATTCCTAAGGGTGAATAGTAATTTTACTGTGGATTTGAACAAAATCGTTCTTTGCTATCGGTCATGTGATAGAAAAACCATTTACTTGGAGCCTCAAAAATTAATAATAATTTGGAAATATCGGGTCTTCCTTTGATTACTCGCTGAATCGATTTCTAAGGGTAATTAGTAAATGTAATGTGAATTTGAACAAAATCGTTGTTTGCTATCGGTCATCAGATAGAAGAACAATTTACTTGGACCTTAAAAAATTACTAACAATTTGGAAAGAGCGGGTCTTCCTCTGATCACTTGCTTAATCGATTCCTAAGGGTGAATAGTAAATTTAATGTGCATTTGAGCAAAATCGTTCTTTGCTATCGGTAGTTGCTATGGATAGAAAAACCATTTACTTGGAACTTCAAAAATTAATATCAATTTGGAAAGAGCGGGTCTTCCTTTGATTACTTGCTGAATGGATTTCTAAGGATAAATAGTGAATGTAATGTGAGTTTGAACAAAATCGTTCTTTACTATCGGTCATGAGATAGAAAAACTATTTACTTGGAGCTCTAAAAATTAATAACAATTTGGAAAGAGCGGGTCTTCCCCTGATTACTCGCTTAATCGATTTCTAAGGGTGAATAGTAAATTTACTGTGAATTTGAACAAAATCGTTCTTTGCTATCGGTCATGAGATAGAAAAACCATTTACTTGGACCTTAAAAAATTAATAACAATTTGGAACGAGCGGGTCTTCCTCTGATCACTTGCTCAATCGATTCCTAAGGGTGAAGAGTAAATTTACTGTGGTTTTGAACAAAATCGTTCTTTGCTATCGGTCATGGACAGAAAAACCATTTACTTGGATCTTCAAAAATTAATAACAACATGGAAAGAGCGGGTCTTCCTTTGATTAGTTGCTGAATCGATTTTTGAGGATAAATAGTGAATGTAATGTGAGTTTGAACAAAATCGTTCTTTACTATCGGTCATGAGATAGAAAAACTATTTACTTGAAGCTATAAAAATTAATAACAATTTGGAAATAGCGGGTCTTCCTCAGATTCCTTGCTTAATCCATTTCTAAGGGTGAATAGTCAATTTACTGTGATTTTGAACGAAATCGTTCTTTGCTATTGGTCATGAGATAGAAAAACCATTTACATGGACTTTAAAAAATTAATAACAATTTGGAAAAAGCGGGTCTTCCTCTGATTACTTGCTTAATAGATTTCTAAGGGTGAATAGTAAATTTACTGTGAATTTGAACAAAATCGTTCTTTGCTATTGGTCATGAGATAGAAAAACCATTTACATGGACTTTAAAAAATTAATAACAAGTTGCAAAGATCGGGTCTTCCTTTGATTACTTGCTGAATCGATTTCTAAGGGTAAATAGTAAATGTAATGTGAATTTGAACAAAATCGTTCTTTGCTATCGATCATAAGATAGAAGAACAATTTACTTGGACCTTAAAAAATTAATAACAATTTGGAAAGAGCGGGTCTTCCTCTGATCACTTGCTTAATCGATTCCTAAGGGTGAATAGTAAATTTACTGTGGATTTCGACAAAATCGTTTTTTGCTATCGATCATGGATAGAAAAACCATTTACTAGGAGCTTCAAAAATTAATAACAATTCGGAAAGAGCGGGTCTTCCTCTGATCACTTGCCTTAATCGATTCCTAAGGGTGAATAGTAAATTTACTGTGCATTTGAACATAATCGTTCTTTGCTATCGGTAGTTGCTATGGATAGAAAAACCATTTACTTGGAACTTCAAAAATTAATAACAATTTGGTAAGAGCGGGTGTTCCTTTGATTACTTGCTGAATAGATTTCTAAGGATAAATAGTGAATGTAATGTGAGTTTGAACAAAATCGTTCTTTGCTATCGGTCATGAGATAAAAAAACTATTTACTTGAATCTCTAAAAATTAATAACAATTTGGAAAGAGCGGGTCTTCCCCTGATTACTTGCTTAATCGATTCCTAAGCGTGAATAGTTAATTTACTGTGAATTTGAACAAAATCGTACTTTGCCATCGGTCATGGATAAAAAAACCATTTACTTGGAGATTCAAAAATTAATAACAATTTGGAAAGAGCGTGTCTTCCTTTGATTACTTGCTGAATCAATTTCTAAGGATAAATAGTGAATGTAAAATGAGTTTGAACAAAATCGTTCTTTGCCATCGGTCATGAGATAGGAAAATTATTTACTTGAAGCTCTAAAAATTAATAACAATTTGGAAAGAGCGGGTCTTCCTCTGATTACGTGCTTAATCGATTTCTAAGGGTGAATAGTAAATTTACTGCGAATTTGAACAAAATCGTTATTTGCTATCGGTAATGAGATAGAAAAACCATTTACTTGGACCTTAAAAAATTAATAACAATTTGGAAAGAGCGGGTCTTCCTCTGATCACTTGCTTAATCGATTCCTAAGGGTGAATAGTAAATTTACTGTGGATTTGAACAAAATCGTTCTTTGCTATCGGTAGTTGCTATGGATAGAAAAACCATTTACTGGGAACTTCAAAAATTAATAACAATTTGGAAAGAGCGGGTCTTCCTCTGATTACTTGCTTAATCGATTTCTAAGGGTAAATAGTAAATTTACTGTGAATTGGAACAAAATCGTTCTTTGCTATTGGTCTTGAGATCGAAAAACCATTTACTTGGACCTTAAAAAATTAATAACAATTTGGAATGAGCGGGTTTTCTTCTAATCACTTGCTTAATCGATTCCTAAGGGTGAATAGTAATTTTACTGTGGATTTGAACAAAATCGTTCTTTGCTATCGGTCATGTGATAGAAAAACCATTTACTTGGAGCTTCAAAAATTAATAATAATTTGGAAATATCGGGTCTTCCTTTGATTACTCGCTGAATCGATTTCTGAGGGTAAATAGTAAATGTAATGTGAATTTGAACAAAATCGTTCTTTGCTATCGGTCATCAGATAGAAGAACAATTTACTTGGACCTTAAAAAATTAATAACAATTTGGAAAGAGCGGGTCTTCCTCTGATCACTTGCTTAATCGATTCCTAAGGGTAAATAGTAAATTTAATGTGCATTTGAGCAAAATCGTTCTTTGCTATCGGTAGTTGCTATGGATAGAAAAACCATTTACTTGGAACTTCAAAAATTAATATCAATTTGGAAAGAGCGGGTCTTCCTTTGATTACTTGCTGAATGGATTTCTAAGGATAAATAGTGAATGTAATGTGAGTTTGAACAAAATCGTTCTTTACTATCGGTCATTAGATAGAAAAACTATTTACTTGAAGCTCTAAAAATTAATAACAATTTGGAAAGAGCGGGTCTTCCCCTGATTACTCGCTTAATCGATTTCTAAGGGTGAATAGTAAATTTACTGTGAATTTGAACAAAATCGTTCTTTGCTATCGGTCATGAGATAGAAAAACCATTTACTTGGACCTTAAAAAATTAATAACAATTTGGAACGAGCGGGTCTTCCTCTGATCACTTGCTCAATCGATTCCTAAGGGTGAAGAGTAAATTTACTGTGGTTTTGAACAAAATCGTTCTTTGCTATCGGTCATGGACAGAAAAACCATTTACTTGGATCTTCAAAAATTAATAACAACATGGAAAGAGCGGGTCTTCCTTTGATTAGTTGCTGAATCGATTTTTGAGGATAAATAGTGAATGTAATGTGAGTTTGAACAAAATCGTTCTTTACTATCGGTCATTAGATAGAAAAACTATTTACTAGAAGCTATAAAAATTAATAACAATTTGGAAATACCGGGTCTTCCTCAGATTACTTGCTTAATCCATTTCTAAGGGTGAATAGTCAATTTACTGTGAATTTGAACGAAATTGTTCTTTGCTATTGGTCATGAGATAGAAAAACCATTTACATGGACTTTAAAAAATTAATAACAATTTGCAAAGATCGGGTCTTCCTTTGATTACTTGCTGAATCGATTTCTAAGGGTAAATAGTAAATGTAATGTGAATTTGAACAAAATCGTTCTTTGCTATCGATCATAAGATAAAAGAACAATTTACTGGGAACTTCAAAAATTAATAACAATTTGGAAAGAGCGGGTCTTCCTCTGATTACTTGCTTAATCGATTTCTAAGGGTGAATAGTAAATTTACTGTGAATTGGAACAAAATCGTTCTTTGCTATTGGTCTTGAGATCGAAAAACCATTTACTTGGACCTTAAAAAATTAATAACAATTTGGAATGAGCGGGTCTTCTTCTAATCACTTGCTTAATCGATTCCTAAGGGTGAATAGTAATTTTACTGTGGATTTGAACAAAATCGTTCTTTGCTATCGGTCATCTGATAGAAAAACCATTTACTTGGAGCTTCAAAAATTAATAATAATTTGGAAATATCGGGTCTTCCTTTGATTACTTGCTGAATCGATTTCTAAGGGTAAATAGTAAATGTAATGTGAATTTGAACAAAATCGTTGTTTGCTATCGGTCATCAGATAGAAGAACAATTTACTTGGACCTTAAAAAATTAATAACAATTTGGAAACAGCGGGTCTTCCTCTGATCACTTGCTTAATCGATTCCTAAGGGTGAATAGTAAATTTACTGTGCATTTGAACAAAATCGTTCTTTGCTATCGGTAGTTGCTATGGATAGAAAAACCATTTACTTGGAACTCCAAAAATTAATATCAATTTGGAAAGAGCGGGTCTTCCTTTGATTACTTGCTGAATGGATTTCTAAGGATAAATAGTGAATGTAATGTGAGTTTGAACAAAATCGTTCTTTACTATCGGTCATGAGATACAAAAACTATTTACTTGAAGCTCTAAAAATTAATAACAATTTGGAAAGAGCGGGTCTTCCCCTGATTACTCGCTTAATCGATTTCTAAGGGTGAATAGTAAATTTACTGTGAATTTGAACAAAATCGTTCTTTGCTATCGGTCATGAGATAGAAAAACCATTTACTTGGACCTTAAAAAATTAATAACAATTTGGAACGAGCGGGTCTTCCTCTGATCACTTGCTCAATCGATTCCTAAGGGTGAAGAGTAAATTTACTGTGGTTTTGAACAAAATCGTTCTTTGCTATCGGTCATGGACAGAAAAACCATTTACTTGGATCTTCAAAAATTAATAACAACATGGAAAGAGCGGGTCTTCCTTTGATTAGTTGCTGAATCGATTTTTGAGGATAAATAGTGAATGTAATGTGAGTTTGAACAAAATCGTTCTTTACTATCGGTCATGAGATAGAAAAACTATTTACTTGAAGCTATAAAAATTAATAACAATTTGGAAATAGCGGGTCTTCCTCAGATTCCTTGCTTAATCCATTTCTAAGGGTGAATAGTCAATTTACTGTGATTTTGAACGAAATCGTTCTTTGCTATTGGTCATGAGATAGAAAAACCATTTACATGGACTTTAAAAAATTAATAACAATTTGGAAAAAGCGGGTCTTCCTCTGATTACTTGCTTAATAGATTTCTAAGGGTGAATAGTAAATTTACTGTGAATTTGAACAAAATCGTTCTTTGCTATTGGTCATGAGATAGAAAAACCATTTACATGGACTTTAAAAAATTAATAACAAGTTGCAAAGATCGGGTCTTCCTTTGATTACTTGCTGAATCGATTTCTAAGGGTAAATAGTAAATGTAATGTGAATTTGAACAAAATCGTTCTTTGCTATCGATCATAAGATAGAAGAACAATTTACTTGGACCTTAAAAAATTAATAACAATTTGGAAAGAGCGGGTCTTCCTCTGATCACTTGCTTAATCGATTCCTAAGGGTGAATAGTAAATTTACTGTGGATTTCGACAAAATCGTTTTTTGCTATCGATCATGGATAGAAAAACCATTTACTAGGAGCTTCAAAAATTAATAACAATTCGGAAAGAGCGGGTCTTCCTCTGATCACTTGCCTTAATCGATTCCTAAGGGTGAATAGTAAATTTACTGTGCATTTGAACATAATCGTTCTTTGCTATCGGTAGTTGCTATGGATAGAAAAACCATTTACTTGGAACTTCAAAAATTAATAACAATTTGGTAAGAGCGGGTGTTCCTTTGATTACTTGCTGAATAGATTTCTAAGGATAAATAGTGAATGTAATGTGAGTTTGAACAAAATCGTTCTTTGCTATCGGTCATGAGATAAAAAAACTATTTACTTGAATCTCTAAAAATTAATAACAATTTGGAAAGAGCGGGTCTTCCCCTGATTACTTGCTTAATCGATTCCTAAGCGTGAATAGTTAATTTACTGTGAATTTGAACAAAATCGTACTTTGCCATCGGTCATGGATAAAAAAACCATTTACTTGGAGATTCAAAAATTAATAACAATTTGGAAAGAGCGTGTCTTCCTTTGATTACTTGCTGAATCAATTTCTAAGGATAAATAGTGAATGTAAAATGAGTTTGAACAAAATCGTTCTTTGCCATCGGTCATGAGATAGGAAAATTATTTACTTGAAGCTCTAAAAATTAATAACAATTTGGAAAGAGCGGGTCTTCCTCTGATTACGTGCTTAATCGATTTCTAAGGGTGAATAGTAAATTTACTGCGAATTTGAACAAAATCGTTATTTGCTATCGGTAATGAGATAGAAAAACCATTTACTTGGACCTTAAAAAATTAATAACAATTTGGAAAGAGCGGGTCTTCCTCTGATCACTTGCTTAATCGATTCCTAAGGGTGAATAGTAAATTTACTGTGGATTTGAACAAAATCGTTCTTTGCTATCGGTAGTTGCTATGGATAGAAAAACCATTTACTGGGAACTTCAAAAATTAATAACAATTTGGAAAGAGCGGGTCTTCCTCTGATTACTTGCTTAATCGATTTCTAAGGGTGAATAGTAAATTTACTGTGAATTGGAACAAAATCGTTCTTTGCTATTGGTCTTGAGATCGAAAAACCATTTACTTGGACCTTAAAAAATTAATAACAATTTGGAATGAGCGGGTTTTCTTCTAATCACTTGCTTAATCGATTCCTAAGGGTGAATAGTAATTTTACTGTGGATTTGAACAAAATCGTTCTTTGCTATCGGTCATGTGATAGAAAAACCATTTACTTGGAGCTTCAAAAATTAATAATAATTTGGAAATATCGGGTCTTCCTTTGATTACTCGCTGAATCGATTTCTGAGGGTAAATAGTAAATGTAATGTGAATTTGAACAAAATCGTTCTTTGCTATCGGTCATCAGATAGAAGAACAATTTACTTGGACCTTAAAAAATTAATAACAATTTGGAAAGAGCGGGTCTTCCTCTGATCACTTGCTTAATCGATTCCTAAGGGTAAATAGTAAATTTAATGTGCATTTGAGCAAAATCGTTCTTTGCTATCGGTAGTTGCTATGGATAGAAAAACCATTTACTTGGAACTTCAAAAATTAATATCAATTTGGAAAGAGCGGGTCTTCCTTTGATTACTTGCTGAATGGATTTCTAAGGATAAATAGTGAATGTAATGTGAGTTTGAACAAAATCGTTCTTTACTATCGGTCATTAGATAGAAAAACTATTTACTTGAAGCTCTAAAAATTAATAACAATTTGGAAAGAGCGGGTCTTCCCCTGATTACTCGCTTAATCGATTTCTAAGGGTGAATAGTAAATTTACTGTGAATTTGAACAAAATCGTTCTTTGCTATCGGTCATGAGATAGAAAAACCATTTACTTGGACCTTAAAAAATTAATAACAATTTGGAACGAGCGGGTCTTCCTCTGATCACTTGCTCAATCGATTCCTAAGGGTGAAGAGTAAATTTACTGTGGTTTTGAACAAAATCGTTCTTTGCTATCGGTCATGGACAGAAAAACCATTTACTTGGATCTTCAAAAATTAATAACAACATGGAAAGAGCGGGTCTTCCTTTGATTAGTTGCTGAATCGATTTTTGAGGATAAATAGTGAATGTAATGTGAGTTTGAACAAAATCGTTCTTTACTATCGGTCATTAGATAGAAAAACTATTTACTAGAAGCTATAAAAATTAATAACAATTTGGAAATACCGGGTCTTCCTCAGATTACTTGCTTAATCCATTTCTAAGGGTGAATAGTCAATTTACTGTGAATTTGAACGAAATTGTTTTTTGCTATTGGTCATGAGATAGAAAAACCATTTACATGGACTTTAAAAAATTAATAACAATTTGCAAAGATCGGGTCTTCCTTTGATTACTTGCTGAATCGATTTCTAAGGGTAAATAGTAAATGTAATGTGAATTTGAACAAAATCGTTCTTTGCTATCGATCATAAGATAAAAGAACAATTTACTGGGAACTTCAAAAATTAATAACAATTTGGAAAGAGCGGGTCTTCCTCTGATTACTTGCTTAATCGATTTCTAAGGGTGAATAGTAAATTTACTGTGAATTGGAACAAAATCGTTCTTTGCTATTGGTCTTGAGATCGAAAAACCATTTACTTGGACCTTAAAAAATTAATAACAATTTGGAATGAGCGGGTCTTCTTCTAATCACTTGCTTAATCGATTCCTAAGGGTGAATAGTAATTTTACTGTGGATTTGAACAAAATCGTTCTTTGCTATCGGTCATCTGATAGAAAAACCATTTACTTGGAGCTTCAAAAATTAATAATAATTTGGAAATATCGGGTCTTCCTTTGATTACTTGCTGAATCGATTTCTAAGGGTAAATAGTAAATGTAATGTGAATTTGAACAAAATCGTTGTTTGCTATCGGTCATCAGATAGAAGAACAATTTACTTGGACCTTAAAAAATTAATAACAATTTGGAAACAGCGGGTCTTCCTCTGATCACTTGCTTAATCGATTCCTAAGGGTGAATAGTAAATTTACTGTGCATTTGAACAAAATCGTTCTTTGCTATCGGTAGTTGCTATGGATAGAAAAACCATTTACTTGGAACTCCAAAAATTAATATCAATTTGGAAAGAGCGGGTCTTCCTTTGATTACTTGCTGAATGGATTTCTAAGGATAAATAGTGAATGTAATGTGAGTTTGAACAAAATCGTTCTTTACTATCGGTCATGAGATACAAAAACTATTTACTTGAAGCTCTAAAAATTAATAACAATTTGGAAAGAGCGGGTCTTCCCCTGATTACTCGCTTAATCGATTTCTAAGGGTGAATAGTAAATTTACTGTGAATTTGAACAAAATCGTTCTTTGCTATCGGTCATGAGATAGAAAAACCATTTACTTGGACCTTAAAAAATTAATAACAATTTGGAACGAGCGGGTCTTCCTCTGATCACTTGCTCAATCGATTCCTAAGGGTGAAGAGTAAATTTACTGTGGTTTTGAACAAAATCGTTCTTTGCTATCGGTCATGGACAGAAAAACCATTTACTTGGATCTTCAAAAATTAATAACAACATGGAAAGAGCGGGTCTTCCTTTGATTAGTTGCTGAATCGATTTTTGAGGATAAATAGTGAATGTAATGTGAGTTTGAACAAAATCGTTCTTTACTATCGGTCATGAGATAGAAAAACTATTTACTTGAAGCTATAAAAATTAATAACAATTTGGAAATAGCGGGTCTTCCTCAGATTCCTTGCTTAATCCATTTCTAAGGGTGAATAGTCAATTTACTGTGATTTTGAACGAAATCGTTCTTTGCTATTGGTCATGAGATAGAAAAACCATTTACATGGACTTTAAAAAATTAATAACAATTTGGAAAAAGCGGGTCTTCCTCTGATTACTTGCTTAATAGATTTCTAAGGGTGAATAGTAAATTTACTGTGAATTTGAACAAAATCGTTCTTTGCTATTGGTCATGAGATAGAAAAACCATTTACATGGACTTTAAAAAATTAATAACAAGTTGCAAAGATCGGGTCTTCCTTTGATTACTTGCTGAATCGATTTCTAAGGGTAAATAGTAAATGTAATGTGAATTTGAACAAAATCGTTCTTTGCTATCGATCATAAGATAGAAGAACAATTTACTTGGACCTTAAAAAATTAATAACAATTTGGAAAGAGCGGGTCTTCCTCTGATCACTTGCTTAATCGATTCCTAAGGGTGAATAGTAAATTTACTGTGGATTTCGACAAAATCGTTTTTTGCTATCGATCATGGATAGAAAAACCATTTACTAGGAGCTTCAAAAATTAATAACAATTCGGAAAGAGCGGGTCTTCCTCTGATCACTTGCCTTAATCGATTCCTAAGGGTGAATAGTAAATTTACTGTGCATTTGAACATAATCGTTCTTTGCTATCGGTAGTTGCTATGGATAGAAAAACCATTTACTTGGAACTTCAAAAATTAATAACAATTTGGTAAGAGCGGGTGTTCCTTTGATTACTTGCTGAATAGATTTCTAAGGATAAATAGTGAATGTAATGTGAGTTTGAACAAAATCGTTCTTTGCTATCGGTCATGAGATAAAAAAACTATTTACTTGAATCTCTAAAAATTAATAACAATTTGGAAAGAGCGGGTCTTCCCCTGATTACTTGCTTAATCGATTCCTAAGCGTGAATAGTTAATTTACTGTGAATTTGAACAAAATCGTACTTTGCCATCGGTCATGGATAAAAAAACCATTTACTTGGAGATTCAAAAATTAATAACAATTTGGAAAGAGCGTGTCTTCCTTTGATTACTTGCTGAATCAATTTCTAAGGATAAATAGTGAATGTAAAATGAGTTTGAACAAAATCGTTCTTTGCCATCGGTCATGAGATAGGAAAATTATTTACTTGAAGCTCTAAAAATTAATAACAATTTGGAAAGAGCGGGTCTTCCTCTGATTACGTGCTTAATCGATTTCTAAGGGTGAATAGTAAATTTACTGCGAATTTGAACAAAATCGTTATTTGCTATCGGTAATGAGATAGAAAAACCATTTACTTGGACCTTAAAAAATTAATAACAATTTGGAAAGAGCGGGTCTTCCTCTGATCACTTGCTTAATCGATTCCTAAGGGTGAATAGTAAATTTACTGTGGATTTGAACAAAATCGTTCTTTGCTATCGGTAGTTGCTATGGATAGAAAAACCATTTACTGGGAACTTCAAAAATTAATAACAATTTGGAAAGAGCGGGTCTTCCTCTGATTACTTGCTTAATCGATTTCTAAGGGTGAATAGTAAATTTACTGTGAATTGGAACAAAATCGTTCTTTGCTATTGGTCTTGAGATCGAAAAACCATTTACTTGGACCTTAAAAAATTAATAACAATTTGGAATGAGCGGGTTTTCTTCTAATCACTTGCTTAATCGATTCCTAAGGGTGAATAGTAATTTTACTGTGGATTTGAACAAAATCGTTCTTTGCTATCGGTCATGTGATAGAAAAACCATTTACTTGGAGCTTCAAAAATTAATAATAATTTGGAAATATCGGGTCTTCCTTTGATTACTCGCTGAATCGATTTCTGAGGGTAAATAGTAAATGTAATGTGAATTTGAACAAAATCGTTCTTTGCTATCGGTCATCAGATAGAAGAACAATTTACTTGGACCTTAAAAAATTAATAACAATTTGGAAAGAGCGGGTCTTCCTCTGATCACTTGCTTAATCGATTCCTAAGGGTAAATAGTAAATTTAATGTGCATTTGAGCAAAATCGTTCTTTGCTATCGGTAGTTGCTATGGATAGAAAAACCATTTACTTGGAACTTCAAAAATTAATATCAATTTGGAAAGAGCGGGTCTTCCTTTGATTACTTGCTGAATGGATTTCTAAGGATAAATAGTGAATGTAATGTGAGTTTGAACAAAATCGTTCTTTACTATCGGTCATTAGATAGAAAAACTATTTACTTGAAGCTCTAAAAATTAATAACAATTTGGAAAGAGCGGGTCTTCCCCTGATTACTCGCTTAATCGATTTCTAAGGGTGAATAGTAAATTTACTGTGAATTTGAACAAAATCGTTCTTTGCTATCGGTCATGAGATAGAAAAACCATTTACTTGGACCTTAAAAAATTAATAACAATTTGGAACGAGCGGGTCTTCCTCTGATCACTTGCTCAATCGATTCCTAAGGGTGAAGAGTAAATTTACTGTGGTTTTGAACAAAATCGTTCTTTGCTATCGGTCATGGACAGAAAAACCATTTACTTGGATCTTCAAAAATTAATAACAACATGGAAAGAGCGGGTCTTCCTTTGATTAGTTGCTGAATCGATTTTTGAGGATAAATAGTGAATGTAATGTGAGTTTGAACAAAATCGTTCTTTACTATCGGTCATTAGATAGAAAAACTATTTACTAGAAGCTATAAAAATTAATAACAATTTGGAAATACCGGGTCTTCCTCAGATTACTTGCTTAATCCATTTCTAAGGGTGAATAGTCAATTTACTGTGAATTTGAACGAAATTGTTCTTTGCTATTGGTCATGAGATAGAAAAACCATTTACATGGACTTTAAAAAATTAATAACAATTTGCAAAGATCGGGTCTTCCTTTGATTACTTGCTGAATCGATTTCTAAGGGTAAATAGTAAATGTAATGTGAATTTGAACAAAATCGTTCTTTGCTATCGATCATAAGATAGAAGAACAATTTACTTGGACCTTAAAAAATTAATAACAATTTGGAAAGAGCGGGTCTTCCTCTGATCACTTGCTTAATCGATTCCTAAGGGTGAATAGTAAATTTACTGTGGATTTCGACAAAATCGTTTTTTGCTATCGATCATGGATAGAAAAACCATTTACTAGGAGCTTCAAAAATTAATAACAATTCGGAAAGAGCGGGTCTTCCTCTGATCACTTGCCTTAATCGATTCCTAAGGGTGAATAGTAAATTTACTGTGCATTTGAACAAAATCGTTCTTTGCTATCGGTAGTTGCTATGGATAGAAACACCATTTACTTGGAACTTAAAAAATTAATAACAATTTGGTAAGAGCGGGTCTTCCTTTGATTACTTGCTGAATAGATTTCTAAGGATAAATAGTGAATGTAATGTGAGTTTGAACAAAATCGTTCTTTGCTATCGGTCATGAGATAAAAAAACTATTTACTTGAATCTCTAAAAATTAATAACAATTTGGAAAGAGCGGGTCTTCCCCTGATTACTTGCTTAATCGATTCCTAAGCGTGAATAGTTAATTTACTGTGAATTTGAACAAAATCGTTCTTTGCCATCGGTCATGGATAAAAAAACCATTTACTTGGAGATTCAAAAATTAATAACAATTTGGAAAGAGCGTGTCTTCCTTTGCTTACTTGCTGAATCAATTTCTAAGGATAAATAGTGAATGTAAAATGAGTTTGAATCAAATCGTTCTTTGCCATCGGTCATGAGATAGGAAAATTATTTACTTGAAGCTCTAAAAATTAATAACAATTTGGAAAGAGCGGGTCTTCCTCTGATTACTTGCTTAATCGATTTCTAAGGGTGAATAGTAAATTTACTGCGAATTTGAACAAAATCGTTATTTGCTATCGGTAATGAGATAGAAAAACCATTTACTTGGACCTTAAAAAATTAATAACAATTTGGAAAGAGCGGGTCTTCCTCTGATCACTTGCTTAATCGATTCCTAAGGGTGAATAGTAAATTTACTGTGGATTTGAACAAAATCGTTCTTTGCTATCGGTAGTTGCTATGGATAGAAAAACCATTTACTGGGAACTTCAAAAATTAATAACAATTTGGAAAGAGCGGGTCTTCCTCTGATTACTTGCTTAATCGATTTCTAAGGGTGAATAGTAAATTTACTGTGAATTGGAACAAAATCGTTCTTTGCTATTGGTCTTGAGATCGAAAAACCATTTACTTGGACCTTAAAAAATTAATAACAATTTGGAATGAGCGGGTCTTCTTCTAATCACTTGCTTAATCGATTCCTAAGGGTGAATAGTAATTTTACTGTGGATTTGAACAAAATCGTTCTTTGCTATCGGTCATCTGATAGAAAAACCATTTACTTGGAGCTTCAAAAATTAATAATAATTTGGAAATATCGGGTCTTCCTTTGATTACTTCCTGAATCGATTTCTAAGAGTAAATAGTAAATGTAATGTGAATTTGAACAAAATCGTTGTTTGCTATCGGTCATCAGATAGAAGAACAATTTACTTGGACCTTAAAAAATTAATAACAATTTGGAAACAGCGGGTCTTCCTCTGATCACTTGCTTAATCGATTCCTAAGGGTGAATAGTAAATTTACTGTGCATTTGAACAAAATCGTTCTTTGCTATCGGTAGTTGCTATGGATAGAAAAACCATTTACTTGGAACTCCAAAAATTAATATCAATTTGGAAAGAGCGGGTCTTCCTTTGATTACTTGCTGAATGGATTTCTAAGGATAAATAGTGAATGTAATGTGAGTTTGAACAAAATCGTTCTTTACTATCGGTCATGAGATACAAAAACTATTTACTTGAAGCTCTAAAAATTAATAACAATTTGGAAAGAGCGGGTCTTCCCCTGATTACTCGCTTAATCGATTTCTAAGGGTGAATAGTAAATTTACTGTGAATTTGAACAAAATCGTTCTTTGCTATCGGTCATGAGATAGAAAAACCATTTACTTGGACCTTAAAAAATTAATAACAATTTGGAACGAGCGGGTCTTCCTCTGATCACTTGCTCAATCGATTCCTAAGGGTGAAGAGTAAATTTACTGTGGTTTTGAACAAAATCGTTCTTTGCTATCGGTCATGGACAGAAAAACCATTTACTTGGATCTTCAAAAATTAATAACAACATGGAAAGAGCGGGTCTTCCTTTGATTAGTTGCTGAATCGATTTTTGAGGATAAATAGTGAATGTAATGTGAGTTTGAACAAAATCGTTCTTTACTATCGGTCATGAGATAGAAAAACTATTTACTTGAAGCTATAAAAATTAATAACAATTTGGAAATAGCGGGTCTTCCTCAGATTCCTTGCTTAATCCATTTCTAAGGGTGAATAGTCAATTTACTGTGATTTTGAACGAAATCGTTCTTTGCTATTGGTCATGAGATAGAAAAACCATTTACATGGACTTTAAAAAATTAATAACAATTTGGAAAAAGCGGGTCTTCCTCTGATTACTTGCTTAATAGATTTCTAAGGGTGAATAGTAAATTTACTGTGAATTTGAACAAAATCGTTCTTTGCTATTGGTCATGAGATAGAAAAACCATTTACATGGACTTTAAAAAATTAATAACAATTTGCAAAGATCGGGTCTTCCTTTGATTACTTGCTGAATCGATTTCTAAGGGTAAATAGTAAATGTAATGTGAATTTGAACAAAATCGTTCTTTGCTATCGATCATAAGATAGAAGAACAATTTACTTGGACCTTAAAAAATTAATAACAATTTGGAAAGAGCGGGTCTTCCTCTGATCACTTGCTTAATCGATTCCTAAGGGTGAATAGTAAATTTACTGTGGATTTCGACAAAATCGTTTTTTGCTATCGATCATGGATAGAAAAACCATTTACTAGGAGCTTCAAAAATTAATAACAATTCGGAAAGAGCGGGTCTTCCTCTGATCACTTGCCTTAATCGATTCCTAAGGGTGAATAGTAAATTTACTGTGCATTTGAACAAAATCGTTCTTTGCTATCGGTAGTTGCTATGGATAGAAAAACCATTTACTTGGAACTTCAAAAATTAATAACAATTTGGTAAGAGCGGGTCTTCCTTTGATTACTTGCTGAATAGATTTCTAAGGATAAATAGTGAATGTAATGTGAGTTTGAACAAAATCGTTCTTTGCTATCGGTCATGAGATAAAAAAACTATTTACTTGAATCTCTAAAAATTAATAACAATTTGGAAAGAGCGGGTCTTCCCCTGATTACTTGCTTAATCGATTCCTAAGCGTGAATAGTTAATTTACTGTGAATTTGAACAAAATCGTTCTTTGCCATCGGTCATGGATAAAAAAACCATTTACTTGGAGATTCAAAAATTAATAACAATTTGGAAAGAGCGTGTCTTCCTTTGATTACTTGCTGAATCAATTTCTAAGGATAAATAGTGAATGTAAAATGAGTTTGAACAAAATCGTTCTTTGCCATCGGTCATGAGATAGGAAAATTATTTACTTGAAGCTCTAAAAATTAATAACAATTTGGAAAGAGCGGGTCTTCCTCTGATTACGTGCTTAATCGATTTCTAAGGGTGAATAGTAAATTTACTGCGAATTTGAACAAAATCGTTATTTGCTATCGGTAATGAGATAGAAAAACCATTTACTTGGACCTTAAAAAATTAATAACAATTTGGAAAGAGCGGGTCTTCCTCTGATCACTTGCTTAATCGATTCCTAAGGGTGAATAGTAAATTTACTGTGGATTTGAACAAAATCGTTCTTTGCTATCGGTAGTTGCTATGGATAGAAAAACCATTTACTGGGAACTTCAAAAATTAATAACAATTTGGAAAGAGCGGGTCTTCCTCTGATTACTTGCTTAATCGATTTCTAAGGGTGAATAGTAAATTTACTGTGAATTGGAACAAAATCGTTCTTTGCTATTGGTCTTGAGATCGAAAAACCATTTACTTGGACCTTAAAAAATTAATAACAATTTGGAATGAGCGGGTCTTCTTCTAATCACTTGCTTAATCGATTCCTAAGGGTGAATAGTAATTTTACTGTGGATTTGAACAAAATCGTTCTTTGCTATCGGTCATCTGATAGAAAAACCATTTACTTGGAGCTTCAAAAATTAATAATAATTTGGAAATATCGGGTCTTCCTTTGATTACTTGCTGAATCGATTTCTAAGGGTAAATAGTAAATGTAATGTGAATTTGAACAAAATCGTTGTTTGCTATCGGTCATCAGATAGAAGAACAATTTACTTGGACCTTAAAAAATTAATAACAATTTGGAAACAGCGGGTCTTCCTCTGATCACTTGCTTAATCGATTCCTAAGGGTGAATAGTAAATTTACTGTGCATTAGAACAAAATCGTTCTTTGCTATCGGTAGTTGCTATGGATAGAAAAACCATTTACTTGGAACTCCAAAAATTAATATCAATTTGGAAAGAGCGGGTCTTCCTTTGATTACTTGCTGAATGGATTTCTAAGGATAAATAGTGAATGTAATGTGAGTTTGAACAAAATCGTTCTTTACTATCGGTCATGAGATACAAAAACTATTTACTTGAAGCTCTAAAAATTAATAACAATTTGGAAAGAGCGGGTCTTCCCGTGATTACTCGCTTAATCGATTTCTAAGGGTGAATAGTAAATTTACTGTGAATTTGAACAAAATCGTTCTTTGCTATCGGTCATGAGATAGAAAAACTATTTACTTGGACCTTAAAAAATTAATAACAATTTGGAACGAGCGGGTCTTCCTCTGATCACTTGCTCAATCGATTCCTAAGGGTGAAGAGTAAATTTACTGTGGTTTTGAACAAAATCGTTCTTTGCTATCGGTCATGGACAGAAAAACCATTTACTTGGATCTTCAAAAATTAATAACAACATGGAAAGAGCGGGTCTTCCTTTGATTAGTTGCTGAATCGATTTTTGAGGATAAAGAGTCAATGTAATGTGAGTTTGAACAAAATCGTTCTTTACTATCGGTCATGAGATAGAAAAACTATTTACTTGAAGCTATAAAAATTAATAACAATTTGGAAATAGCGGGTCTTCCTCAGATTCCTTGCTTGATCCATTTCTAAGGGTGAATAGTCAATTTACTGTCATTTTGAACGAAATCGTTCTTTGCTATTGGTCATGAGATAGAAAAACCATTTACATGGACTTTAAAAAATTAATAACAATTTGGAAAAAGCGGGTCTTCCTCTGATTACTTGCTTAATAGATTTCTAAGGGTGAATAGTAAATTTACTGTGAATTTGAACAAAATCGTTCTTTGCTATTGGTCATGAGATAGAAAAACCATTTACTTGGACCTTCAAAAATTAATAACAATTCGGAAAGAGCGGGTCTTCCTCTGATCACTTGCTTAATCGTTTCCTAAGGGTGAACAGTAAATTAATGTGAATTTGAACAAAATCGTTCTTTGCTATCGGTCATGGATAGAAAAACCATTTACGTGGAGCTTCAAAAATGAATAACAATTTGGAAAGAGCGGGTCTTCCTTTGATCACTTGCTTAATCGATTCCTAAGGGTGAATAGTAAATTTACTGTGGATTTCAACAAAATCGTTCTTTGCTAGCGGTCATGGATAGAAAATCCATTTACTTGGAGCTTCAAAAATTAATAACAATTTGGAAAGAGCGGGTCTTCCTTTGATTACTTGCTGAATCGATTTCTAATGGTAAATAGTAAATGTAATGTGAATTTGAACAAAATCGTTCTTTGCTATCGGTCATGGACAGAAAAACCATTTACTTGGATCTTCAAAAATTAATAACAACATGGAAAGAGCGGGTCTTCCTTTGATTAGTTGCTGAATCGATTTTTGAGGATAAATAGTGAATGTAATGTGAATTTGAACAAAATTGTTCTTTGCTATCGGTCATGAGATACAAAAACCATTTACTTGGACCTTAAAAAATTAATAACAATTTGGAACGAGCGGGTCTTCCTCTGATCACTTGCTCAATCGATTCCTAAGGGTAGAGAGTAAATTTACTGTGGTTTTAAACAAAATCGTTCTTTGCTATCGGTCATGGTCAGAAAAACCATTTACTTGGATCTTCAAAAATTAATAACATCATGGAAAGAGCGGGTCTTCCTTTGATTAGTTGCTGAATCGATTTTTGAGGATAAATAGTGAATGTAATGTGAGTTTGAACAAAATCGTTATTTACTATCGGTCATGAAATAGAAAAACTATTTACTTGAAGCTATAAAAATTAATAACAATTTGGAAAGAGCCGGTCTTCCTCTGATTACTTGCTTAATCGATTTCTAAGGGTGAATAGTAAATTTACTGTGAATTTGAACAAAATCGTTCTTTGCTATCGGTCATGGACAGAAAAACCATTTACTTGGATCTTCAAAAATTAATAACAACATGGAAAGAGCGGGTCTTCCTTTGATTAGTTGCTGAATCGATTTTTGAGGATAAATAGTGAATGTAATGTGAATTTGAACAAAATTGTTCTTTGCTATCGGTCATGAGATAGAAAAACCATTTACTTGGACCTTAAAAAATTAATAACAATTTGGAACGAGCGGGTCTTCCTCTGATCACTTGCTCAATCGATTCCTAAGGGTGAAGAGTAAATTTACTGTGGTTTTGAACAAAATCGTTCTTTGCTATCGGTCATGGACAGAAAAACCATTTACTTGGATCTTCAAAAATTAATAACAACATGGAAAGAGCGGGTCTTCCTTTGATTAGTTGCTGAATCGATTTTTGAAGATAAATAGTGAATGTAATGTGAGTTTGAACAAAATCGTTATTTACTATCGGTCATGAAATAGAAAAACTATTTACTTGAAGCTATAAAAATTAATAACAATTTGGAAATAGCGGGTCTTCCTCAGATTACTTGCTTAATCCATTTCTAAGTTTGAATAGTCAATTTACTGTGAATTTGAACGAAATCGTTCTTTGCTATTGGTCATGAGATAGAAAAACCATTTACATGGACTTTAAAAAATTAATAACAATTTGGAAAAAGCGGGTCTTCCTCTGATTACTTACTTAATAGATTTCTAAGGGTGAATAGTAAATTTACTGTGAATTTGAACAAAATCGTTCTTTGCTATTGGTCATGAGATAGAAAAACCATTTACTTGGTCCTTCAAAAATTAATAACAATTCGGAAAGAGCGGGTCTTCCTCTGATCACTTGCTTAATCGATTCCTAAGGGTGAACAGTAAATTACTGTGAATTTGAACAAAATCGTTCTTTGCTATCGGTCATGGATAGAAAAACCATTTACGTGGAGCTTCAAAAATGAATAACAATTTGGAAAGAGCGGGTCTTCCTTTGATCACTTGCTTAATCGATTCCTAAGGGTGAATAGTAAATTTACTGTGGATTTCCACAAAATCGTTCTTTGCTATTGGTCATGAGATAGAAAAACCATTTACTTGGACCTTAAAAAATTAATAACAATTTGGAAAGAGCGGGTCTTCCTCTGATCACTTGCTTAATCGATTCCTAAGGGTGAATAGTAAATTTACTGTGAATTTGAACAAAATCGTTCTTAGCTATCGGTCATGGATAAAAAACTATTTACTTGGAGCTTCAAAAATTAATTACAATTTGGAGAGAGCGGATCTTTCTTTGATTACTTACTGAATCGATTTCTAAGGATAGATAGTGAATGTAAAGTGAGTTTGAACAAAATCGTTCTTTGCTATCGGTCATGAGATAAGAAAACTATTTACTTGAATCTCTAAAAATTAATAACAATTGTGAAAGAGCGGGTCTTTCTCTGATTACTTGCTTAATCGATCTCTAAGGGTGAATAGTAAATTTACTGTGAATTTGAACAAAATCGTTCTTTGCTATTGGTCATGAGATCGAAAAACCATTTACTTGGACCTTAAAAAATTAATAACAATTTGGAAAGAGCGGGTCCTCCTCTGATCACTTGCTCAATCGATTCCTAAGGGTGAAGAGTAAATTTACTGTGGTTTTGAACAAAATCGTTCTTTGCTATCGGTCATGGATAGAAAAACCATTTACTTGGAGCTTCAAAAATGAATAACAATTTGGAAAGAGCGGGTCTTCCTTTGATCACTTGCTTAATCGATTCCTAAGGGTGAATAGTAAATTTACTGTGGATTTCAACAAAATCGTTCTTTGCTAGCGGTCATGGATAGAAAATCCATTTACTTGGAGCTTCAAAAATTAATAACAATTTGGAAAGAGCGGGTCTTCCTTTGATTACTTGCTGAATCGATTTCTAATGGTAAATAGTATATGCAATGTGAATTTGAACAAAATCGTTTTTTGCTATCGGTCATAAGATACATCGGTCATAAGACAATTGAACACTTCGGTAACAGTATGTTGATAAAAGTTAACTTTGGTGACACCACTCCTTCAAATGATATTTATACTGGCAAAGTAAGAAGCATACTGGCATTATACATACTGCCAGATATGCTTTAGTTCGTTTACTGACAATTCTCTATTATTTGTCTCGGTCTAGTTCGCGAAAAAGTAGTTTGGAACAATTGATATTTTTTTATAGCCGATTAAATGCATAATGCGGTGACACTGTTTCGTGAAGCGACTACTTTGGTCACACCGTATTATTGAGGATTCATATTATAAGTTGCACTATTAAGGGTCGCGGTTATAACCTTGAACAGATGTGTGAATAAGATCGTTCCGAGGGAAATCAAGATTGCACGGTTTAGTTCAAACGGTGAATTTTAACAGTTTCGTGAGAAAACAACATGGAATATTCGTAGAATTTACATAAAGTCTATACATTTTAGATGACTGGGATTGTCCTCCTTATCCATACATACCCATTTGTTGAGAACATGTTCATGTGTTTTTGGTAACTACCAAACACACCCCATACCCATTTATTGAGAACATGTTCATGTGTTTTTGGTAACTTGACCGTAGACTGACGTATAATAAAAATGGAATAATCTATTATAGGAAACATGAATAAATGTATATGTTGAGCTCGTATGTACACAACATGACAATTGAACACTTCAGTAACAGTATGTTGATAAGAGTTAACTTTGGTGACACCACTGCTTCAAATGATATTTATACTGGCAAAGTATGAAACGTACTGGCATTATACATACTGCCAGATATGCTTTTGTTCCATTACTCACAATTCTCTATTATTTGTCTCGGTCTAGTTCGCGAAAAAGTAGTTTGGAACGATTATCTTTTTATAGACAATTAAATTCATAATGCGGTGACACTGTTTTGTGAAGCGACTACTTTGGTAACACCGTATTATAGAGGATTCATATTATTAATTGCTCTATTAAGGGACGCGGTTATAACCTTGAACGGATGTGTGAATACGATCGTTCAGGTCCAAATAATGTTTACACAATTTAGTTCATACTGTGAATTTTAACTTTTTTTGTGTGCAAACACCTGGCATATTCGTAGAATTTATGTCGGGTTCACACACTTTAGATGACTGGGATCTTCCTCCTCTCTGTACTGTAACGGCGATTCCCGTCGATGGACGATCGGCGCACAAAATACCCGCGTGCACTCGGTGTCGGTTGGGCGCCAGCCGTGAGAGAGAAGCTCTCACGACAAAAGATTTTTATTCCCAACACCGAATACTCGCGGTTCCTCTTCCCGACTTAGCCGCAGCCTCGTTCAATGATAGAGGGGCGGGGTCCCAAGGGTTTCCATTAAATAAACTAATTTACCAAATCCTGGAATGCACAGAATTTTATTTAAACAACCTTCGCCGGACACAGAAGGTGACCGGGAGCAACAATCTCAGGTAATACAAAGTTCCACAGAAAATCACACGATCCTTATTTCCTATTTCACAATACGTTGGTTGGTTCGCGTCTCGATACAGACCAAATCTCACAGGTTACTTCACAATGAACAATTTCCCGATACCCTCGGCCGCGCTACGCTCTCCCGAATCGGACGATACTCAAACTCCCAAAATGGCCGACACGCCAACCGCTTTCTCGCGTTCACACAATGACTGAGTATCTCCGATCTCGGCCAATAGATCCTCAATTCACAATTCCCAATATTCTCACAATTAATAACCGCGGGCCGAGGAACAAATACAATTACAAACAATTACTCTATGGACCTCCGCGCGTACAATAAATTCGGAATCCCTCTCGGCGATTCTATTTCACACCACAAGTTAACGGACACGCGATCGATTTTACTCGCGATCAAAAAGACTCTATGGCGTCGCGCGTGAACGTACCGTCGCGACAATATCGCTACAGTTTTCCGTCTACTCAACACACAATTCTATTACCAAAATCTCACGACAAAACTGAGCGAAACGACAGCCCTACCGGTTTATTTTCAGCAGAACGAGAGCAGGTCTTTCTACCGTCTCGAACTTTGAGATATTCGATAGCGTCGCTTTTCTTGGTAACGGTAATTTACCCACGACACGGAACCACGTCTCTTCTCGTTAACAACGCAAAACGGAGTCCCCGAGACGCGTCTCTCGTTCACTCTCGTTACCTCGATTACCCCCCACTTCTCGATTACGATTATGACTCGGCAAGATTTTGGGCCGGTGCGCGTCGATTCAAATTCGACGTTGGACGTTCGGTAGACAGTGGTTGGCATGAGATGTGCCGGCGGACGACGCGCTGAGTTAGAGCTATCGGCCCTTGATACAGTGCCCAATTTGCACTGCGGCCAACGATGGTACTGGATCCTGGAAAATCCTTCGATGACGGATTATGGGCCGCTCTCAATCTCGACAATGAGTTTCGAGGCGGCAATGGTTCTTCCAGGCTCTCGGTACGCAGGCGTCGCTGACATAGCAACACGGCTGTGGTACTGGGTGAACGTTCTCGTGAACGGAGATTCGACGCTCTCGTCGACGACGCTGACGTATTCTCATGAATTTGAAACGGGAAAAATAATACAAAATAAATTAGAACTGTATCGGTACGTTAACGCTTGGCCCTGTTGGTTTTCGCTCGGGAAGGACTCCTGACGCGAAGAGACGGTGCTCTCGCATGTCGTGCGTAAAGTATACGATACTTTGGTATATTATGTGACGTCGCTAAAATCCGGCGTCCCAGTACATACCCATTTGTTCAGATTATGTTCATATGTTTTTGGTAACTTGACCCAAAATGGAAGAGTATGGTGAGGAACACGGAACAGAATTATTGATAAGCGCTAACTTTGGCGACACCACTCCTACAAATGATATTTATACTGGCAAAGTATGAAACGTAGTCGCATTATACATACTGCCAGATATGATTTTGTTCATTTACTGACAATTCTCTATTATTTCCCTCGTTCTAGTTCGCGAAAAAGTAGTTTGGAACGATTGATATCTTTTTATAGCCAATTAAATGCATAATGCGGTGTCACTGTTTCGTGAAGCGACTACTTTGGTAACACTGTATTATAGAGAATTCATATTATAAATTGCTCTATTAAGGGACGCGGTTATAACCTTGAACGGATGTGTGAATACGATCGTTCAGGTCCAAATAATGCTTACACAATTTAGTTCATACTGTGAATTTTAACTTTTTTTGTGTGCAAACACCTGGCATATTCGTAGTGATGCCGCGAGACGAGACGAGACGAGATTTGGTTGAGGCGAGACGATACGAGACGAGAGTGGGTCGGGACGAGACGAGACGAGAGTCGGTCGGGACGAGACGAGACTCGGTCTCGGTCTCGTCTCGTGGTGATGTAATAATCTCGTCTCGTCTCGACCAATTCTCGTCTCGTCTTGACATATCTTGAACTTTCCAAAACCCCTCGTATCCGCGCGCGTGTGTGAGTGTGTGCATGTAACTGCGTTCATGCGACTGTGCGCATGGCTGAATGCGTGTGACTGTGTGCGTGTTACTGTGTGTTCCACTGTGTGCACAAAGCCACGCGGCTTTGTGTGGGTAACTGTGTGCGTTTGAGTATAGACCTGTGTGAATGCCTGTGTGCGTGTAAGTATGTGTGACTGTGTGGGTAACTGTGTGCGTGTCACTGTGTGCGTGTCACTGTATATGTAACTGTGGGAGCGTGAGTGTGTGTGACTGTGATTGTCACTGTGTGCGGGTGACTGTGTGAATAACTGTGATTGTCACTGTGTGCGGGTGACTGTGTGAGTAACTGATATCTTTTTATAGCCAATTGAATGCATAATGCGGCGACACTGTTTCGTGAAGCGACTACTTCGGTAACACGGTATTATAGAGGAATCATATTATAAGTTGCTCTATTAAGGGGGGGGGGTAAGGTTAATGCGTACAAAACAAGGCATGTTTTTGTGATTTTTTTGTCACGACGCAGTTAAAACCTCTTTATTAAAACTAATGGTACAGTAAAATATGACATTCAAAGAATATTATATAATATTTTCACGAAGAAATATGAAAAAATACGTCAATGGCAGCAATTATTCGGACGTGTCTCGGAAAAAGTAGAATTGCGGTGTCCCTCATAACTTGGTGCTGGATCATCTGAAATGAAAAAATGAAAGTGCATTTGTTAGATAATAGTTTTCCCCAGGTAACGCTGGGAGGGTTTTTCGAAATTTCATTTATTCAATTTTTTGGAACATTTTGAAGGGAAAAACGCGATTTTTACGAAAAAAATCGGTTAATTTGTTATTGTAAAATAAAAATTATTAACAAATTTGAAAAAACTTTCCAGCGCTACCTCGTAAATTATGTACAGAATTAGTGTACAAAATTTCAAAGGGATCGGTGCTGTAGTTTTCAAGTTATGAGGGACACCGACGTTGAAAACGTGAGCTGCGAGGAAAACGCTTTAAAGTTTTGAACACTAAAAAATCTAGTATAAAACGTTCATAAGCGAATTTCGTCGGCTTGCCACACACTGAATCGACAAAATATACAGACAGGCATAAGCAAGTTTGTACTTGCTTATATTGTAGTTTATAGTACTATATACTATATAGACAATAGCAATGAATAAAATGTATACCTGTTCGACAGCTGCACTGCTAGCCCGACCGCCCGCAGCTGTTAGAGGTATAGCGTTAAAGGCCAGGAGATTACTAAGACAATAACTTCAAGAATATTGCTTAGATCGGTATAAAATTTTGAGGATATATTCTTGAAATATTAAACAATAAGATAAGACAAAAAAAATCGATTTTTCGAAAGTGAAAAAACCTTAGCGCCCCGTTAAGGGATGCGGTTATAACCTCGAACGGATGTGTGAATACGATCGTTCAGGTCTAAATAATGTTTACACAATTTAGGTCATACTGTGAATTCTAACTTTTTTTGTGTGCAAACACCCGGCATATTCGTAGAATTTATGTCGGGTTCACACACTTTAGATGACTGGGATCTTCCTCCTCATTTGTACATACCCATTTGTTCAGAACATGTTTATATGTTTTCGGTAACTTGACCGTAGACTGACGTATAATAAAAATGGAACAATCTTAATAGATTATTCCATTTTTATTATACGTATATTATTATACGTGATAGGAAATGTATAGGAGGAAGACTCCTCATCTGTCCATACCCATTTGTTCAGAACATGTTTATATGTTTTTGGTAACTTGACCGTAGACTGACGTATAATAAAAATTGAATAATCTATTATAGGAAACATGAATAAATGTATATGTCGTGCTCGTATGTACACGACATGACAATTGAACACTTCGGTAACAGTATGTTGATAAGAGTTAACTTCGGTGACACCACTCCTGCAAATGATATTTATACTGGCAACGTATGAAGCATACTGGCATTATACGCACTGCCAGATCGGCTTTTGTTCGTTTACTTACGATTCTCTTCTATTTGTCTCGGTCCAGTTCGCGAAAAAGTAGTTTGGAACCATTGATATTTTTTTATAGCCGATTAAATGCATAATGCGGTGACACTGTTTCGTGAAGCGACTACTTTGGTAACACCGTATTCAATAATACGGTGTTACCAAAGTAGTCGCTTCACGAAACAGTGTCACCGCATTATGCATTCAATCGGCTATAAAAAAATATCAATCGTTCCAAACTACTTTTACTACTTTTACTACTTTTTACTACTTTTTTAATAGTGCAACTTATAATATGAATGCTCAATAGCATTCATATTGTAAGTTGCACTATTAAGGGTCGCGGTTATAACCTTGGACATATGTGTGAATAAGATCGTTCAGGGGCAAATCAAGATTGCACGGTTTAGTTCATACGGTGAATTTTAACTGTTTTGTGTGCAATCAACTTGGAATATTCGCAGAATTTATATAAAGTCGACGGTGGCGACAATGGCAGGGAAATCGAAAAGCTGCGCATGTGCTGTGATCCCGATGAACTTATATAATGATTATACATGAATGATGAAGTAATGGAATGATAACAATTTCTTCTTCATTTAGAGGAATATTCATACACTTCCATGCAATTTGCACCACATCAATTGTCATATCTTCGTACTCGTCATTTTTCACTTTGATGATATTGAAAATTGTAAAATTACACGGTTTTAGAAAAAACGGTTGTTGATTTATAAATCTCTTTCCATTTATAAATATTGAATTATTTTCAGAGATCATACTTTGAATGAACATCATTTAATTGGTATGGGTACAAATGCAGTTATTATTTTTCTTGGCACTCAGAAAATAGTTTTCAAATGTGAGAGATTTTATCCATCGTACTTGAGTATTTTTCTCGTTGACAAATGCAACGAGTGGATAGTTTATTCTCTTATATTGTTTACTCAGTACAGATTCTTCCGCGAGTCGATTCACGATTTGCGAGAGTGACCGTCCAGTAGTTCGAACTTTTTTTTTCAATGTCTGCAGGTAATTTTCGAATCTGAAACAACTGTAATTATCAAGTGTACCTAATAGTTTTACATCATCGCATATATGCACTAAATTATGTACATTGTATGATATGAACTGAGGTCCATATAATTTACCAAAATTTTCCACAAAATATATCAATAAAGATTTTGTATAATCGTTAAGAGAAATATGAAAGTCTTTATTCGCTAGGATTCTGATTGCGACACTTAAACTTAAGAAGTGATGGTAATTTTTGTGATCCAATCAATTGTAGAAAATAATCGGCCCAGAATACAATAATATTTGTGAAATTCCGTTGCTTTAAATCGATATGAATCTTTTAAAGTTCTTGGCTTTCTAGAAAACTCACGAGGTATTATATTTTCCAAAGCCATTAAACGCTTCTTGGCAACATCGATCTGCTTATTTGTCAGACGAACATTTTTGTTTCCCTTTAACCAAAATTGTAGCAATTTCTTCATCACACCGAGGCATATAAGATGCATGTAGTCCAGCGGGAATTGGCTGACCATGCCAATATTCTCTATTTTTTCAAGTATTGTTGAAAATTATTCATCAGACCTTAATGGTGCACCCGTTTCAGGAAACGTTACGTGTTTTTCAATCAGTCGACCTTCTAGTGTGCAATTGCCGCAACCATGGTACGCATTATGTCCCTTTGTACCACATATGTACGATTTTGCAGGTGTGTCACATGCAAAAATATTCAACTTGCAAAATATGTTTTTTCCTTTTACTTTTATACCACCATGTTGTACAATGTTGACATCTTCAACAAACTTCTTCAAGAATCGTTCACAATCACCAGGTTTTTCTTTTCTACTATAAATGCCAATGACAAAAGGTTCAGTGTAAAAATAAGCACATATACAGCCCAAAATGGGCCAAAATTGATCGCCACTACGTTTTGATAGCGGCAATCCGTTTATATTTATATTGAACAATATCCGACGTGGAACATTGTGTGCTGTGAAATAATGTAAAATGGATTTCACCAAACCTGAAGCAAGTCCAAAGTAATAATATTATCCAGGTTCAACAACAATAAGTTCAACTGTTCTAGGAGTGAATAGCAGAGTCCTATGATCAGCTGGTAATTCTTTCTCACGCCCATTCTGTCGCAAGATGTCGAGTAACTCATTCACCTTCATTTTTTGAATACAAGATTCCATAATCCATTCGCGAAGTTGTACTGCTAATTCAGAATTTCTTTTATCATTTTGATAACTGATTTGAGTAGGTTGATTGATCGTACAAACATCAGTCAATGAAATGTTTGTAATAAAAGAATGCGAAGTATTCGCTTCAGTATCCATAATTGTCGGTTCCGCATTGTCTTCATATGCGGCTCGATTCATTGGCTCGTTTTTTGTTGAAGTAGCATCTATCACATCCACATCATCTTGTATGATTTCTAATGATTCGGTCTGCAGGGATAAATTTTCATCTGCGATGAATTTTCGAGGTAGAAAATCCTTTTTCATTTCGTAAACTTGCGCTTTGAGTAGTCGCTGACGATGTCTTTTTGTCACGTACTGAATATTTTTCATGTAGCTGAAGCAGCAGCCAGAGCTAGCAGCCACGGGGCTCGCGGCCAGGGGCGAAACAGGGGTCGGGCCCGTGCATCTATTAACACGTGAAGTTTAATAACAATAAGGAATTTAGTTCAAATCCACATTCAATTCAGTATTTACGCTCTATTATCAATTAAACAAGTAATCGCAATGAGATCTGCAGTGTCCTAATTGTTATTAATTTTTAACCATTAAATAATTAGTTTGGCTATCTGTCTATCTCTTGGCCGTTAGCAAAGAATGGTTTGTTCAAATTCACAGTAAATTTACTATTTACCCTTAGAAATCGATTAAGCAAGTAATCAGAGGAAGACCCGCTCTTTCCAAATTGTTATTAATTTTTAGAGCTTCAAGTAAATAGTGTTTTTATCTCATGACCGATAGCAAAAAACGATTTTGTTCAAATTCACATTACATTCACTATTTATCGTTAGAAATCGATTCAGAAAGTAATCAAAGGAAGACCCGCCCTTTCCAAATTGTTATTAATTTTTGAAGCTCCAAGTAAATGGGTTTTTTATCCATGACCGATAGCAAAAAACGATTTTGTTCAAATTCACAGTAAGATCACTATTCACCCTTAGAAATCGATTAAGCAAGTGATCAGAGGAAGACCCGCTCTTTACAAATTGTTATTAATTTTTTAAGGTCCAAGTAAATGGTTTTTCGATCTCATGACCAATAGCAACGAACGATTTTGTTCAAATTCACAGTAAATTTACTATTCACCCTTAGGAATCGATTAAGCAAGTAATTAGAGGAAGACCCGCTCTTTCCAAATTGTTATTAATTTTTACAGCTTCAAGTAAATAGTTTTTTTATCTCATGACCGATAGCAAAGAACGATTTTGTTCAAATCCACAGTAAATTTACTATTCACCCTTAGGAATCGATTAAGCAAGTGATCAGGGGAAGACCCGCTCTTTCCAAATTGTTATTAATTTTTGAAGCTCCAAGTAAATGGTTTTTCTATCCATGACCGATAGCAAAGAACGATTTTGTTCAAATCCACAGTGAATTTACTACTCATCCTTAGGAATCGATTAAGCAAGTGATCAGAGGAAGACCCGCTCTTTCCAAATTGTTATTAATTTTTTAAGGTCCAAGTAAATAGTTTTTCTATCTCATGACCGATAGCAAAAAACGATTTTGTTCAAATTCACATTACATTCACTATTTACCCTTAGAAATCGATTCAGCAAGTAATCAAAGGAAGACCCGCTCTTTCCAAATTGTTATGAATTTTTGAAGCTCCAAGTAAATGGTTTTTCTATCCATGACCAATAGCAAAGAACGATTTTGTTGAAATCCACAGTAAATTTACTATTCACCCTTAGGAATCGATTAAGCAAGTGATCAGAGGAAGACCCGCTCTTTCCAAATTGTTATTAATTTTTTAAGATCCAAGTAAATTGTTCTTCTATCTTATGACCGATAGCAAAGAACGATTTTGTTCAAATTCACATTACATTTACTATTTACCCTTAGAAATCGATTAAGCAAGTGATCAGAGGAAGACCCACTCTTTCCAAATTGTTATTAATTTTTTAAGGTCCAAGTAAATAGTTTTTCTATCTCATGACCGATAGCAAAGAACGATTTTGTTCAAATTCACAGTAAATTTACTATTCACCCTTAGGAATCGATTAAGCAAGTGATCAGAGGAAGACCCGCTCTTTCCAAATTGTTATTAATTTTTGAATCTCCAAGTAAATGGTTTTTCTATCCATGACCGATAGCAAAGAACGATTTTGTTCAAATCCACAGTAAATTTACTACTCACCCTTAGGATTCGATTAAGCAAGTGATCAGAGGAAGACCCACTCTTTCCAAATTGTTATTAATTTTTTAAGGTCCAAGTAAATAGTTTTTCTATCTCATGACCGATAGCAAAGAACGATTTTGTTCAAATTCACAGTACATTTACAATTCACCCTTAGAAATCGATTAACCAAGTATTCGTAAGAAGACCCGCTCTTTCCAAATTGTTATTTCTTTTTAGAGCTTCCAGTAAATAGTTTTTCTATCTTATGACCGACAGCAAAGAACGATTTTGTTCAAATTCACAGTAAATTCACTACTTAGCCTTTACAATCGATCAACCCATAAATCGCAGTGAGACCCGCTCCCTGCTAATTTTCAATAACTTTCCTAGTTTCAAATATGTTTTCTATCTTGTGATTCAGTGATAACAAAGAGCGTATATATGAATATATACATATTCATGAAACCGGCTGCTAACTCTATATGTAAGGTATCGTTCTTTGCTATCGGTCATGGATAGAAAAACAATTTACTTGAAGCTTCAAAAATTAATAACAACTTGGAAAGAACGGGTCTTCTTTTGATTACTTGCTGAATCGATTTCTAAGGGTAAATAGTGAATGTAATGTGAATTTGAACAAAATCGTTCTTTGCTATCGGTCATGGATAGAAAAACCATTTACTGGGAGCTTAAAAAATTAATAACAATTTGGAAAGAGCGGGTCTTCCTTTGATTACTTGCTGAATCGATTTCTAAGGGTAAATAGTAAATTTAATGTGAATTTGAACAAAATCGTTCTTTGCTATCGGTCATAAGATAGAAGAACAATTTACTTGGACCTTAAAAAATTAATAACAATTTGGAAAGAGCGGGTCTTCCTTTGATTACTTGCTAAATCGATTTCTAAGGGTAAATAGTAAATGTAATGTGAATTTGAACAAAATCGTTCTTTGCTATCGGTCATAAGAGAGAAGAACAATTTACTTGAACCTTAAAAAATAAATAACAATTTGGAAAGAGCGGGTCTTTTTCTGATCACTTGCTTAATCGATTCCTAAGGGTGAATAGTAAATTTACTGTGGATTTGAACAAAATCGTTCTTTGCTATCGGTCATGGATAAAAAAACCATTTACTTGGAGCTTCAAAAATTAATAACAATTTGGAAAGAGCGGGTCTTCCTTTGATTTCTTGCTGAATCGATTTCTAAGGATAAATAGTGAATGTAAAGTGAGTTTGAACAAAATCGTTCTTTGCTATCGGTTATGAGAGAAAAAAAACTATTTACTTGAAGCTCTAAAAATTAATAACAATTTGGAACGAGCGGGTCTTCCTCTGATCACTTGCTTAATCGATTCCTAAGGGTGAATAGTAAATTTACTGTGAATTTGAACAAAATCGTTCTTTGGTATCGGTCACGGATAGAAAAACCATTTATGTGGAGCTTCAAAAATGAATAACAATTTGGAAAGAGCGGGTCTTCCTTTGATCACTTGCTGAGTCGATTTCTAAGGATAAATAGTGAATGTAATGTGAGTTTGAACAAAGTCGTTCTTTGCTATCGGTCATGTGATAGAAAAACTATTTACTTGAAGCTCTAAAAATTAATAACAATTTGGAAAGAGCGGGTCTTCCTCTGATTACTTGCTTAATCGATTTCTAAGGGTGAATAGTAAATTTACAGTGAATTTGAACAAAATCGTTCTTTCCTATCGGCCATGAGATAGAAAAACCATTTACTTGGACCTTAAAAAATTAATAACAATTTGGAAAGAGCGGGTCTTCCTCTGATCACTTGCTTAATCGTTTCCTAAGGGTGAATAGTAAATTTACTGTGAATTTTAACAAAATCGTTATTTGCTATCGGTCATGGATAGAAAAACCATTTACTTGGAGCTTCAAAAATTAATAACAATTTGGAAAGAGCGGCTCTTCCTTTGATTACTTGCTGAATCTATTTCTAAGGATAAATAGTCAATGTAAAGTGAGTTTGAACAAAATCGTTGTTTGCTATCGGTCATGAGATAAAAAAACTATTTACTTGAAGCTCTAAAAATTAATAACAATTTGGAAAGAGCGGGTCTTCCTCTGATTACTTGCCTAATCGATTTCTAAGGGTGAATAGTAAATTTACTGTGAATTTGAACAAAATCGTTCTTTGCTATTTGTCATGAGATCGAAAAACCATTTACTTGGACCTTAAAAAATTAATAACAATTTGGAAAGAGCGGGTCTTCCTCTGATCACTTGCTTAATCGATTCCTAAGGGTGAAGAGTAAATTCACTGTGGTTTTGAACAAAATCGTTCTTTGCTATCGGTCATGGATAGAAAAACCATTTACTTGGAGCTTCAAAAATTAATAACAATTTGGAAAGAGCGGGTCTTCCTTTGATTACTTGCTGAATCGATTTATAAGGGTAAATAGTAAATGTAATGTGAATTTGAACAAAATCTTTCTTTGCTATCGGTCATAAGATAGAAGAACAATTTACTTGGACCTTAAAAAATTAATATCAATTTGGAAAGAGCGGGTCTTCCTCTGATCACTTGCTTAATGGATTCCTAAGGGTGAATAGTAAATTTACTGTGGATTTCAACAAAATCGTTCTTTGCTATCGGTCATGGATAGAAAAACCATTTACTTGGAGCTTCAAAAATTAATAACAATTTAGAAAGAGCGGGTCTTCCTTTGATTACTTGCTGAATCGATTTCTAAGGATAAATAGTGAATGTAAAGTGAGTTTGAACAAAATCGTTCTGTGCTATCGGTCATGAGATAAAAAAACTATTTACTTGAAGCTGTAAAAATTAATAACAATTTGGAAAGAGCGGGTCTTCCTTTGATTACTTTCTGAATCGATTTCTAAGGATAAATAGTGAATGTAATGTGAGTTTGAACAAAATCGTTCTTTGCTATCGGTCATGAGATAAAAAAACTAATTACTTGAAGCTCTAAAAATTAATAACATATTGGAAAGAGCGGGTCTTCCTCTGATTACTTGCTTAATCGATTTCTAAGGGTGAACAGTAAATTTACTGTGAATTTGAACAAAATCGTTCTTTGCTATCGGCCATGAGGTAGACAGATAGACAAACCAATTATTTAATGCTTAAAAAATTAATAACAATTAGGACACTGCAGATCTCATTGCGATTACTTGTTTAATTGATAACAAAGCGTAAAGACTGAATTGAATGTGGATTTGAACTAAATTCCTTATTGTTATTGAATTTCACGTGTTAATAGATGCACGGGGCCTGACCCCTGTTCCGCCCCTGGCCGCGAGCCCCGTGGCTGCTAGCTCTGGCTGCTAGCTTCAGCTACATAGATTTTTCAACTTTAATTTCGTCATACTGATTTACTCTTTGACAGAACCACCTGCGAATTCATCACAATAAAATATCAGAATTAAATTGAACGTATATTTTGTAACGAATTATTTACACCCGTCACGTGAGCGTCAAACGTGGCTTGATACGCGATTACGAAAAACCCAAAAGAAATAATGATTACGTTGGAGAGGTAACCAACTCTCTCAATGTCGGAAGTACCGACCAAACGAACGAGGGATAGGCGCCAGGTAACGAACGAAACTCGCTCGTTACCACCGCTCCCGTGAAGAGAACGGCTTATTTTATTTGTCTCCTCTCGCCGTTCAATACCCAATGAACACAGATAAAACGTTCGGCAAAAGACTTCGGCTACTCAGATTTGACTTCCGAGAATGGTAGAGGGGCGGGATTTTTAGGCGAGTAAGAAATTCGATGACTCGGGAAAACTGGGCAAATATTTATTGGATCCCGGAAACCACCCGCACTGTATGCGGCGGGGGCTGTACAAAGAGATCGGCGGTTGTACAAAAATCGTGTATTAAGGTATCGTGACAACAATGCCAAAGGCAACGAAACGAACGGTTACTACGCACTCGGAAGATTTACAATAAACAACAATGGAACCAGCGTTTTGCGATAATTTAATAAAATAACCAAACTTAAAATTAACAAACAAATAGTTAAACGCAATCTACGCCAACAGTCGCGTAATCGTCGACCGCAACGCGCGCAATAATTAAGAGAACGAAGCGAAATAAACGAAATAAATGACTAGAATTAAGGGAGTTAGCCGCAATATAAAACAGAATGATGCAACCTGAGAATTCGTTTCAGGGAGGATTCGACGCAATTAATAGATTTCCGGCAAGAACAATGTGTCGCGGAAACGTAGGCGAAAACTCAGTATAAGCGATTAAACTTAAATTTACGGCTAAACAGTTAAACGGATTACCGGCTTAACGCACCAAAAGGGCTGAGGTAAACGGGGATTCGTGAACCTCGGGGTAATGGCCAAAGAGGGCGATGCAAATAATAATTGGGGGTTGACGGAAGCTGAGATCCGGAATTGAGGTAGCGGTCAAAAAAATACTGAAACAATCCCTGGGGTTAACGATGACTGAAATCCTAGATTGTCGAGGTAGCGGTCGAAGAAATAATGGAATAAGCAATAGGGTTAACGGTAGCCGAGATACACAATCTGAACGATAGCGGTCCGGGAAATAATACAATGATTAACTGGGTTAACGGTAGCCGAGACACGAGATCCGAGAGATAACGGTCCGGGAAGCAATGCAATAATTATCTGGGGTTAACGGTAGCCGAGACACGAGATCTGAAAGATAACGGTCAGGGGAATAACGAATTGATGGCTGGGGTTAACGGTAGCCGCGATACGAGATCGGAGATAACGGGTCAGGGGAAATACTAAATCAATAATCGGGGTTAACGGTAGCCGAGATACGAAATCTGAGAATAACGGGTCAGGGAAATACTAACTTAATAATCGGGGTTAACGGTAACCGAGACACGAGATCTGAAAGATAACGGTCAGGGAAATCCTGAATTAATGGCTGGGGTTAACGGTAGCCGCGATACGAGATCTGAGAATAAAGGGTCAGGGAAATACTAACTTAATAATCGGGGTGAACGGTAGCCGAGACACGAGATCTGAGAGATAACGGTCCGGGAAATACTGAGTTAATGGCTGGGGTTAACGGTAGCCGCGATACGAAATCTGGGAATAGAGGGGCAGGGAAATACTAAACTAATAATCGGGGTGAACGGTAGCCGAGACACGAGATCTGAGAGATAACGGTCCGGGAAATACTGAATTAATGGCTGGGGTTAAAAGTAGCCGAGACACGAGATCTGAAAGATAACGGTCAGGGAAATCCTGAATTAATGGCTGGGGTTAACGGTAGCCGCGATACGAGATCTGAGAATAAAGGGTCAGGGAAATACTAACTTAATAATCGGGGTGAACGGTAGCCGAGACACGAGATCTGAAAGATAACGGTCCGGGAAATACTGAATTAATGGCTGGGGTTAACGGTAGCCGAGACACGAGATCTGAAAGATAACGGTCCGCGAAATAATGAATAAATGGCCGCGGTTAACGGTAGCCGAGATACGAGATCTGAGAATAAAGGGTCAGGAAAATACTGAATCAATGGCTGGGGTTAACGGTAGCCGCGATACGAGATCTGAGAATAAAGGGCAGGGAGATACTAACCGGGCAAGATAGCACAGGGTTCGGAGATAACGGGCAATCATAAAACAGGGGCAGCGGTGCGATAAGCGGTATTTTTAGCGAAGTAATAAAGATGCAAATTAACGGAACGCGAAACCTAATATAACAGTGAATCCGTAACAAACTTGACAAAATACACAAATTCAATAACTAAAATAAAGCCCGAAATGCAATACCCACGCGGATAAAGAAAGTAATGAAAGTGAAACGTAAGAAATATAACAGGTGGCGATAATGGGCCAGTAACTTCGTTATGCGGTCCGAGGACCGCTCGTTTCCCACAAAAAGACTCTAACGGGACTAAATCCCAATAATTAACAAAATAACCAAAATTCCAAAAATCCACAACCAATAGCCACACGGCTAACTGGGGAAACGACGAAGTTACTAACCTTACAAAAAAAGAAGGAGGAAGTACCTCACCGAATATTCACCGCTGCCACGTGAGGAACTCGTTCCGGAAGATCGTAAGATGTCGGAGGATCGTCAAAGCCGATGTCGAAAGATGTCGGGGAATCGTCGATGCCGACGTTGAAGGATGTCGAAAGATGACGAAACTTGAAGATGAAGAAAGGAGGTAGCGTTGAGATAGAATGCGACACTCGAGAGAGCACTTGGAAAGACGCGTCAAGCGAGTAAGCAGTCCGAACGGTAATTGATCATCGATGTGCGATCCTCGCTCTCTGTGGGTCGATGGTCCCCACTCTTGACCCTGGGTCAAGTCCTGCGCAAACTCGTACGCTTCCGGGGTCGCTCGTTAACGCTCGGGTTACTGGGTTACGCCGGCCTCTCCTACCAGAGCCGGCACCTCTCGCATCGACTCGAGGGGTGCGCGGGTAGAGGGGTCCTTTTTGAAGAGACCTACGGAGAGAGAGAACGAACGATGGCCGGGCTCCCGGCGAATACCACGACAAAGACAGAGCGAGTCGGTGTCCGTCCGGCAGTTTTTTATGCCGTGCCTCGGTCGTCTTCCCCCAGGACCCGGTCTCCGACGAGGGTAAGGTCGGGATCCCGCCCGTGGATGGTGGTGGCCGCCAACTCTTTCCACGCGGATCCCAGTACCGACACATTGCCACCTCACATACCCCCATCGGTCCCATAGGCCCTTTATGAACGAGGCGCCGGAGGGTATCCGGTCCGCGACGGCCGAGACAACGGCAGGCTAGTCCAGCTCGAGGCTGGGAAGCCGTACGGGAGGAGGGTGGCTCGGTAAATCTTGGCCGTTTCTCCAGCTCGGTCCCTGGCAACCATGACCACGGGTGCAGATGTTAGGCAACCCGCCTGCTCCTTAAGGACGAACTCCCGACTCTAAAATCCCTAAAATCCTAACCTCGGGAGATGATCGGTCACCCGAGTACAAAAGAAATAAAGTCAATGCCGAGATAAACGCCGGTCACCCGCCGGGAAACGCAGAGAGCCTGAAAAAGTTGTTGATAATAACAAGGAGAGAGAGCCCGAAAATAAAAGATCCATACGATAGCCGACAGAGAGAGAGCCGTAAAACCAAAAAAATAAAGCGACGAAATTATTTATAGAATTTAGCCACACTGAAATAATTTCTCGTATTTCAACGAAGCAATTGCTTACAATATAATTTGATGATTTGAATATTTACTTTAACGAAAGGCTCAGAGAGCTGAACGGAACGGGCTAGAAAAACAGACGCGATAATATAAACAGAAAAACTCTATCGTTCGCACCCGAAGCGAGCGAACAATAGGCCATAAACTTAGAGAGCCAAACAAAGTCGCTGGACGACAGTTAGCCACAGCGTTGCCAAATTGTCAACGCTGGAGGTAGCCGGAGATTTTGAGTTTTTACCGTCTCGGATGTGCGACAACGCGAGCGCGCGTCGTCCCAGGGTCGTAAATCCGACCCGCTGAACGCATACACTCCGTACGGGTGACGAGACGCCAAATGTTTCGTCACAATTTATTTATTATTGTGCGGAAACTTACCGAATGGATAACTCAGCTCTAATCTATTGACCAAGAGAGGAAATAGCCTATACAGGACTTACAACGAGTAATAATTCCGATAATTTGAGGTCATGTACGCACGAATGATTCCGTATGTGATTTATAAGTCTTCAGATGACAAGTTTCATTATTGAGTGTCAGATATTCATGAGAACTTACCACGAAAGATAATGTACACGATAATAGGAAGATGCAATTCAGAATTGTACCTGTACAATGATCAAACTCCCGATAAACTGAATGAAATACGACATTTGAAAATCTGATACACATTTTACCGAAATTATTATGTAACAACGTGACATTTGAGAGACATCACCACGAATCCACCAAATTCTCGGGAATAACACATCATTTTCACAAGACGAAAAACATGTATCAATTAGGTGCATAACTTCACGTGATTCTTACATCACATAGAGGGAGGTTGAGAACAAAGCTTCATCGCTATGTAATAGATACAGCATTTTTGATCATCACAAAGACGTCTTTGTGGAATGTATTACATACGTCTTATTTATATGCGCGATGTAAAAATAATTACACTGTGATGTGAAAAATGTTATGAATCTGATATATCAATCGTTACATAGTAGATATGAATATCATCCTAGTTGTGTTTGCTGGGTAGTTATAGAGCCGACAAAAGGACAAACGAGCAAGGAAACGGAAGGGAAATAAAAAACCGGGTGGATATTATGAAAATGGGTATCGGAATTGATAGAATAGTAAAAGCACCAGGGGGAAGAATTATCTTGGATTGCCAGAGGAAAGAGGACACAGAGGCACTAAGCGTAGAATTAAGGAACAATTTGAGGGGAAAATTATAAAATACATGTGTCAAAGAAAAAATACCCAAAAATAAAAGTAAGAGGAATAGTAGACAAATTAAACGAAATAAATGAGGAAGAGCTGTTAAAGAAGATTGGCGAGCAAAACAGGCTAGATACTAGTAATGTAGAATATAAAATTAAAATACTAAAGAAAATATATACAGAGGGGAATGATGGCATGATAATTCTAGAAGTGGACCCACATGCACATACGCAGCTAATAGAGAGGGGACGCATGAAAATAGGATGGGAAAACTGTAGAGTATGCGATCATGTAAGCATACTGAGATGCTACAAATGTTGAGGATTTCACCACATAGCCAAAGAGTTCCGGAACGAGACCCTACATAACTGACCCTAAAATAACTGACCACCAAATAGTGCAAATGGATATCTACAAACAAAATATAAATTATAAACACTTGACCGAGGAAATATTTGCGGAAACAATCAGACGAAAATTTTATCAGAGGAGATTTGACGACAGTGTAAATATTAATGATATGGCCGACAAATTTATAGAAGGAATAAAAAATACAATAGATGAAGTAGCCCCCCAAACCAAAACTGTAGATAAAATAAATTGGAAAAATAAACTGTGGATCACTAAGACAGTAAAAAAAGCAGAAAAAATAGAGACACAGCCCATAAAAAAGTAGTAAGAACGAATAACGACGAGGACTGGGTAGAGTACAGACAAAATAGAAGCAGGGTAGTACAGGAAATCAGGAATAGCAAACAACAATATTATGAAGGCAAAATTGATGGACACAAGCATGACTCGAAAAAAATGTCGAAGACCATGAAATAACTAATAGGAAAAAAGAAACAGATAAACAGCACAGGGGAAATTACCTTCGAAGGCAAGACATATAAAGATAAAGTTGGAATTGCGGGAAAAGTTCAATGATTTTTTCTTGCAGAGTATCGAAGACATAGTAAGTGGCATGGAAGGAAACGCGTAAGTACAATGGGGACCGTTTGGAGAGACGCCGATGACGTCACGGGTGGTGCCGTGGCGTCATCCATGCCTTGCAGGCGGCGAGCTCTCCAAACGGTCCCCATGGTGGGGGGGGGGGGGGGGGATCCTGGGTTCTGATTGGTCGGGCCCAGGAGCTAACGAACGTGGATGTTGACTGCTCGGCGGTTGCGGGGGTACTGACTTTTTGGCAGGGGTGGTTGGTGGAGTAGGCCCCCAGTGGGCCTTAGGGAGTGGGGGAAGCCGGTAAAACAGTGTTCCGGTGGTGACTACCTTTCCCGCAGCGACTGTCGAAATTTACCGAGTGTCGGTGGTATATCGATATTATCAACATATGCTGTGTTTGAGCTATAGGGTATTTACCCTATAGAGGTATTCCATGCGGTGGCGACCTTATTTGGGTGTTGACCCCGAGTGTACGTCAGCCCGCAGACTTAACGGCAGCGGTGGGAAGAAAAAAAAAGCGGTCATCGCATATTTCCCGCGAATCACTGAATCCCCACATAACCATCAACTACACCTACCCCAGGGAGGGAAAGGTGTGGATGTGGCTCTATTGGGGCAGCATTGGTGAGTATTAGGTTTGATTATAGAGTCGTGCAGGAATAAAAACAACAGCGGCAATTTCATCAAATTTTCACATGCTATATTTCCCTAACACTCGTACAAAAAACTGTATTTTAAAACTAGTAAATAATAGACAAAGTAAACTAAAAGTAAATGAATAATCTAGGACAATTTGAGGGTTTTCTAATGCCTACAGAGCGGAGAAGTCGTAATACGCCGTATAAAATTTTCACATGTTATATCTCCCTAACACTCGTACAAAAAACACTGTATTTTTACAAACTAGTAATTAAAGACAAAAGTAAACTAAATGAATAATCTAGGACAATTTGAGCGTTTTCTAATGTCTACAGAGCGGGGGAAGTCGTAGTACGGCGGATACTGGATGGTTAGATGTTTTCTCTATAAATACTTATACTAGTAATAAAAGCGAAGATATTGGGAGCGTTATATACACATATATATAATGATTCGGGTATAGTCGCTCTTGTGATCCAGGAGCGAGCTTGTGGGTATGTATAGGGTTGGCTATGTATATCATTGTATTGGGCCTCAGCGGGTGGTAGCGACGGTGGTTGTCCGCGTAACGGAGGCGTCGGTTAATCCGCTACGCAGGCGTTCTACACAGGTTTACACCTTGTTAGACTCACACAGCGACACCCGTCCGCTTCATGTTACCCCTCTTTTTCATTTCGCTCAAGAGGAATGGTACACACATGACTATGATTTCAGCAAATGCGATATCGAAAAAGTGTTCAACGAATACGCTTCCGAGGCCGTCAGCTCTGACACTATCTTTAAGATTTTTCAGATTCGCCGCAATGTATATTTCCACATCGGGGGTAATAATATTGTCCACTGTACCACCGCCAGACATACCAGTATGTAGAGCGGTGACTAGACTCGCAACACAATTTGATAATTCCTCAATATATCGCTGTAGATGACGGAAGCGTTCATCCACGCACACCAGTAGCTGGAGTAGGCCGTCGAACGACGGTTTCTGCATGACAATACTCGCTACTTAATTGCGTTTACGCTTCTTAAACACACTTGCGCTGCTCTCCTGTACAGACACAGCATCGCTCGACTGTTCGGAGCGTTTTTGTTCCCGAATGGTGTCCAACACAATGGATTTTGAGCCGTACGATGTTGTGAAGGTAATACTGCAGTTTCCGATGTGTATAGAAGCCCGCTCAGGGGGCTGTGACCACTGTCCACCCTCAAAATACTCGCGTATTACGAGCAATGCGATTGTAGGCCTACCCACTCACTTTGCTCAAAGACGATCGCATTAGACGAGTGATTACTACCGATTTTTTTTCGATTTTTTTCGTACCCGATTGATTGAGGGGGTAAATCGTCGACATTATCAGCGGTGCTTCGCGCATAAGCGCGTCGTCCCCCGGCGGAAACGGGTCCGCGAGCAGGGTGGGGATCGTGATGGAATCCAACATCGCTTGAGCCATCTTGGTATTGAATTTACGAACGCAGATTGGTTGCACACCTTGCGGTGTATACTATGATGTATCACTCTGGCGAGAGGGGCCCACCCCCTGCGAAAATGAGCAACGAAATGATGGCCGAGATCCGTAAAGCGCGCCGAGAGGCCATGCTCACGACAATAAATTGGCTTGTTTAAGCGCTGCAGGATGACGGCGATTATGTTGCGGAAAATTTCTCCTCGGAACGGTTGGGATACCTTACTGAGATGGACCCTGAGGACGTGACCACACAGCTTTCACGGATATTTTATAACATCCCCCGCCGTGTTATTGGCCGAGTCTACGCCGAGGGGCTTCTGGACAATTCGTGGCAGGCGGATCTCTCTAGCGAGAGATATTCTTTATAGGAGGGGTACATCGCGAAATACTCGCAATGCCAGCATTGCGAGCCTCTTAGCGGCTGCAGCACGCAACGATTGTAAGTATCACGAATAAAGAAATATTTATATTCATAGTTAGAGTGTTGGTTTTGGGGGTGCTATAGTAGAACCGTTTCTTCAAAGCCAATATAACTTTTACAGGGGATATGGGGGGGAGGGGAGGAGGAGGCGGTGGGGGGGGGGGGGGAGGGGGGAGGAGGAGGAGGAGGAGGAGGGCCGGTGGGGCCGGTCAATCCATTCGACCGATTGAACGTTGTAAGGTGACGATTAGAGATTTAAATAGTCCCGCGTTCACCCGTGTGCGGAAAATTGGGAATTCACGAGATACACGCGCATGACGGGTGACTCCTCGTTCCGTCGTGCTTAGGTGGGAGGTAATTTCGATTAGATGATCCTCTTTCGCTCCGGGGACGCCGACGAGTCAACAGAAATATTACCGAAGTCCCGAATACGCTCGATTATCCACTGCGTGGGCTTGTTGCACGAGACGGCGAGGACAGAGACAAAATCACTTAACCTATCATTCCAATCGAACTGGCCAGTCGTTGGAATATCTGGAAGTTATCTTTCGTCACGTACATCAGCTACCCCGGAGCAAGGAAAGAGCCATCGAGGAAGCGTTTCCTTCGACCAACAAGATACGTAAATATATATTGCCTCAATTGATATCTCACCAAGAACAATTCAAAGTGATCTCATAAAAACTGCGAAAGAACGATATTGGTGCGCGTGCGACTCGAATCCGTCGCGAACCCGAAACTTGAATGATATATGTATGTCTTGGATGTGTGTATGCGTGTGTGTAGAATTATCGTTGTGTTATATTAACAAAAAAGTCAAGAAGCGTAAGATTTTAATGGTCTAACTGGCGAGAGGCTTCGATCCTTTCCTCGATGGCCATCCATCTTTTTGTAACATTATTATTTGATCAAAGTCGAGCATTGAAATAAAATTACCATTGTTTGGATTATTCTCGTGTTTCCTTTCGTACAAAAATAAAATAAATAAAAACAGAAATTACAATTGGCGCCCAACAATGAGGCTCGGTATAGATAAATAGCTGATATCGATACCGCAGAACACAGAAAAAAATAAAAATAAAATAAATGTTCATATTCCATAATAATTTGAAATACCAAAACGATGAATTCTTATACTAGATTTTAAATAATATGAAAGAATAAAATAAATTCAACAAAATTGTAAAACAAAATTAAATTTTCATTTCATGGCCGATAATAAGAATAACAGTTACGTGACTAAATCAGGCCGTGTATCAAAACAAAAAGTTGATTTGTCTAATTTTACAGCGAAATCAAAGGAAAAAAACATGCCTATTGTGAGAGACGAAGAGCGAGACCGTGGGAGTAATACGTCTCAAAGCGTTAACATGGAAACCGAATGGGAGAGATTGAGGCAAGAGAGAGAGAGCCTCGAACGATTGCGAACGACGCTCGAAGCCCAGCAAAACAAAATTCAACAACAAACAAGTCAAACGGAAACAATCCGTCAAGGCCAAGCCAATGCTGGAATTATGGCTGAGGACATCACAGCGATTATAAGTAATGTACAGAACGTTCATATAGATATTAAAGTTCCGAAATTCCAAAACGAAATTGAGAAAAATCCGGTAGAATTTATCGAAGAGATGGAAAGATTTCTGAAAGCAAAAAATGTAAAGGATAGTCGAAGGGTGTCGATAGTGGAGCATGCTCTCGAGGGAAAAGCAAGTTTGTGGTTCGCGTTAAAAGGAAATTTCATAGATTTTGAAGATTTTAAATTGCAATTTTTGGATGAGTTTTATTCGATTCCAATCCGTATTAGATTTAAAAAACAGTGGATGGAGCGCAAATACGAAACAAATCGTGACTCGTTGCAGACATTTTTTTATCGGCAAATGGCACAAGCACGAAATTTTATCCCAAGATTATCGGAATACGAAGTAAACTATAATATCGTTCAACAGTTTCCAACGTGGGTAAAAGAAACGCTAGCGACAATCAATTTTACGGACACAAACGCAATCTCACAAGCCCTAGGCAATCTCGACGCGGTCAAGAGGGAACGCGAATGTAAACACACCGTGTATACTTATCATTCAAAAAATAGTGGACCGAAAATAAATCAAATAAATATACGAAATCACGGGTATTATGATCGCGAAGATAGCCGAGATCGATGGAATAATCATCGTCGTAACGAAAAGCCGTACACTCGCAGAAACGCTCGCGAATATAACCGATCATCCTCGAATTTTCACGATCGCAGTAATGGACAAACAGTGAACTTTTCATTGCCCGATACTCGTTTTCCCCCGCCATCACGACCATCAGATCGTAGGCCATCAAACTATAGCCAAACGTCGGGAAATAACAACAATAGTGCAAACAACGGGTATTTAAACTAAGCAACGACGCGCTGTACACCGGTCCGGCAGCGTGTCTATCGAATAATGATTTCGTAGATGATTTACTCGAGGGAATCGAAGAAGGAGCGGGATTAGGATCGAAAAATAATAACAAACCATTCGCAAGATGTCCTCATTTAAAAGTCGAAATAAATAAAGTAAAAATGGTAGCTCTACTCGATACGGGAAGCCAGATTACGGCGATTTCGGAGAAAATATACAAAGAATTGAGTACGCTAATGAAAATCGATGAATTACCCGTGTCGAATGTGTTGGTGTCAACTGCTATAGAAAAAAAGAAGACGACGGTGAAGCGTCAAATTTATTTGCGAGTACGGATAGATGATATAGTAATAGGATGTAGGTTTTTCGTGATCCCATTTTTATCATCGGATATGATACTAGGACACGATTGGATGTCACAAAACGAGACAATCATTGATTATAAGAGTAATACGATTGAAATTGGGGGAAGGTGTCTTTCGTCCTCGTCCGTGATGTTCGAGCGGGAGTCGATGGAGACGCTGATTTGCGCGCGGAACGACGAAAAGACACACGTGTTTGTTATTAATATAAGAGAATTAAAAATGGACTATGATAGTGAAATCAATGCCAAATCAAACAATACCATGAAGCAAAAACAGGTGTTTGACTCTAGGGGGGAGAAAATGGTTGAAAAAATTGTTAACTCTGAACAGGAGAAAGAAATTTGTGAATTTGATGAAAATGAATTATGTGAAAAAGAATCGATCATGAATATTGACGAAGAGATGGTTGACTCTGAAAAGGAGAAACAAATTTGTGAATTTGATGAAAATGAATTATGTGAAAAAATAGTTACGATCGAAATTTGTGAAACTAAAGATGAAGATAGCGTTCAGGTAACAGGTATTGAAAAAGAAATAATAAGTGAGTTTACGGAAGAAGATGAATCAAATGTCCAACGGGCAAAAGAAATAATGATTCGCGATAAAATCGTAAAATATCAGTGTCAAATCGCGGCTGTGTGTACTTCAAGCGTCCCCGTCGATCCCTGCGCGGTCGCGTGCAAACTAGCATCATTGGGAGGGGCGGAGGGGCAGCTTTTCGGGAATCTTTTGTGGGATAATCGTGAGTTGTTTTCGGAAAAACCCGGATGTGCGAAGGGTTATGAGCATAAAATAGCGTTGACATCGGAAAATCCAAGTATAAAACACACGTATCCGATTCCATTTCAAGTACGAGACGCGACGGCTAGGACTATTGACAAAATGTTAGAGAACGGAGTAATAGAAAGGGCAGCAAGTAGATTTTGCAATCCGCTTAGGATAGTAAAAAGGGAGGATGGATCCGTGCGGGTGTGCCTTGACGCACGATTCTTGAATAAAGTGATTGAGGACGATCATGAATCGCCTCCTCTTATAAACGAAATCTTACAAAAATTCCATAGAGCGCGATGGTTTTCTAAAATCGATCTCACTCAGGGGTATTGGCAAGTCTCATTGCATAAAGATTCGAGACCATATACAGCATTCCTGTTTGGATCGAGCATGTATCAATTTTGTCGAATCCCTTTTGGATTAAAAACCGCTGGAAGCGGATTCATAAGAACGCTGAGTTTCGCATTAAAGAGAGATCTCGATAACCATGTTTCATGCTATATCGATGATATTTTAATTGGCACGGAAACAGTCGAACTACATTTAAAAATACTGGGTCAAGTCTTTAAGCGACTACGCGAGTATAATTTCACGCTAAATTTGGCTAAATGTCTGTTCTTTCAAGAAACGGTCCCGTTTTTGGGATTTATTGTGTCGTCAAGAGGCATCACGCCGGATCCGACCAAACTCGAGGTCATCCTGAATTTTAGTCCACCTAATAACAAGCGGCAACTACAGCAATTTCTAGGTGTGTGCAATTACTACCGACAATTTAATGTCAGACAAAGTCAATCCGTGGATCCATTGCGAGAATTATTGCAAAAGCAGACGAGTTGGGAATGGACCACGAAACATAGTCATGCATTCGAACAGTTAAAACGCGACTTCAAAGAATGTATTTGTTTAAAACACGTGATACCGGGAAGACCGTATAAAGTTCAGACCGATGCCAGTGATCGCGGTATTAGTGGGATTCTGTACCAAATAAACGAACAGGACGAACACAACGTAATTGGAGTGGTTTCTCGATGTTTAACCAAATGTGAGGTAAACTACACGACTACAGAGAAAGAGCTCCTTGCTATCGTTTATGCGGTTACAAAATTTCGCGTTTATCTGATCGGCATCCATTTCGAAATCATTACAGATCATCAATGTTTAACGTTCTTACAATCGACTACATTTCGCAATTCGCGTATTACACGATGGTGTTTGCTATTGCAGCAGTATTCGTATTCGGTCTCGTATTGTCGAGGCATCGATAATGTTGTCGCAGATTTCTTCAGTCGAAATCCCGATGGTCATTTTCACGAGGAAGTAGATGAAAGCCTAGTGATCTCCTCACTGCATGGATGTTTCCGGCCTTTGGAGTGTGGGGAGGATGCGTCGTTGGTCACTGTGGCCATGCTTGAATATGACGCGAATCTCGCTCGCAGTCTAAAGAGTTTGGGTCGATTGCAGATTGAGGACGATCTGATCGGGAAAATGATGGCGAGGTGTAGAGGGGACCCGAACGTCGCGCATTATTCGATGTATAATGATCTTTTGTTCCATCGAGAAACCGATAATACCCCGTGGAGAATTGTTATCCCCGATAAATTGCAGTATTCATTGATCAATGACGTTCATGCGAAGCTAGGACATCCTGGCGTTTTTAAGACACTCGGTTATCTAAAAAAATTTTACTATTGGAGAGGTATGCATGCGAGGGTAAAACAATATATCCTTGGATGTGACCTCTGTCAGCGGGTTAAACACCTCACGATCTCCATGGAAGGGGAGCATAACTACGTGGCGTCCGACGGTGTGAATGATTTGGTCACCGTAGATTTTTATGGTCCGCTTCCTATGGGACGTGGGGGTGTACAGTACCTTTTTGTAATGCTCGATGCGTTCTCGAAGCATGTGAGTCTATACGCGATGAAAAAGGCTACCGTTAAAGTGTGTATTAAAAAGATTTTTGAACAATTCATACCGAAATTTGGTAAACCGAAGCGAATACTCTCAGATCATGGTACTCAATTTACCTCCATAATTTGGAGAAGGGAATTAGAATCTAACGGGATAAAAGTTTTGTTTAGCTCGATTCGTCATCCGCAATCGAATCCGACGGAGCGCGTCATGAGAGAACTTGGTCGATTATTTCGGGTTTTGTGTTCGGAGAAACATACAAAATGGGTCCAATATGTGCGGGCGATCGAAGAAATGCTTAACGTCACCATTCATCAAAGTACGGGCTTTGCACCCGTAGAGTTGCATTTTGGTCAATCGGTGCAAGACAGAATTCAGAAATTTGTGAAGTTTCCAGAGAGCGTGAACCAGGCTCATGAATACATGGTTACTCTGGCGCATGATAACTTGAAAAGAAATTTTGAACGTCGAAAGAAACAACAACGGAGCGTTTCGAAAGTCAAATTTGAATTGAACGACCTCGTATTATTGCGTGTGCGACATCTTTCCAACGCTCTAGATAAAGTGATTAAGAAGTTTTTCCATCTCTTTGAAGGTCCCTATCGTATTGTTCGGATAGTGGGCGAAAATGCGTTTGTATTGGCAGAAGCCGAGAATGATGCTAAAGAAATCGGAACGTACAATCGCTTGAACCTCCGAAAATATTACGTTAATCAGTCGAAGTGAAGGCCAGAATTGTGGACAATGCGCGCAAGCGACAAAGAAATCAGGGGCTCTCTTGCTTCGACCTCTTCCCTTCGATAATTTTAAGAATTAGTCCTATGTTAGAATTATGACTTTCCATATCAAAAGGAATATAAAAAAAAAAAAACACCATTTACCGATAATGGTATGTGAGTACTTTAAGGACGGCACCTCGGGTGCAACATGACGAGAAAAGCGTACGACAAGGCGTGATGGAATGATACGATGTATGAGTGAAAATGGGTGTGTGGGTTATGCACATAATCGACCGGACGATATCTTTGTGAAGTGATGATATCGAGTAAAAAAAAAAAAAAAAAAAAAAAAAAAAAAGGGGTTACTCTTGAAACGGACATTGACTCGAGAGTGCAGGTGAAAAATGATGAAAAGGAGTTTTATGCTCATTCGCCCGCAGGGAGGCATCGCATAAAAGGGGGGATTTGTAAGGTGACGATTAGAGATTTAAATAGTCCCGCGTTCACCCGTGTGCGGAAAATTGGGAATTCACGAGATACACGCGCATGACGGGTGACTCCTCGTTCCGTCGTGCTTAGGTGGGAGGTAATTTCGATTAGATGATCCTCTTTCGCTCCGGGGACGCCGACGAGTCAACAGAAATATTACCGAAGTCCCGAATACGCTCGATTATCCACTGCGTGGGCTTGTTGCACGAGACGGCGAGGACAGAGACAAAATCACTTAACCTATCATTCCAATCGAACTGGCCAGTCGTTGGAATATCTGGAAGTTATCTTTCGTCACGTACATCAGCTACCCCGGAGCAAGGAAAGAGCCATCGAGGAAGCGTTTCCTTCGACCAACAAGATACGTAAATATATATTGCCTCAATTGATATCTCACCAAGAACAATTCAAAGTGATCTCATAAAAACTGCGAAAGAACGATATTGGTGCGCGTGCGACTCGAATCCGTCGCGAACCCGAAACTTGAATGATATATGTATGTCTTGGATGTGTGTATGCGTGTGTGTAGAATTATCGTTGTGTTATATTAACAAAAAAGTCAAGAAGCGTAAGATTTTAATGGTCTAACTGGCGAGAGGCTTCGATCCTTTCCTCGATGGCCATCCATCTTTTTGTAACATTATTATTTGATCAAAGTCGAGCATTGAAATAAAATTACCATTGTTTGGATTATTCTCGTGTTTCCTTTCGTACAAAAATAAAATAAATAAAAACAGAAATTACAACGTTCCAAATTCACCGATTTGTGGGAATTGTTAAGTAGTGTTAATCAGAGTCGTCGGGTAATATCAATTCACTAATTGATATTACCCGACGACTCTGATTAACACTACTTAACAATTCCCACAAATCGGTGAATTTGGAATCGGTGAATCGATCGCATCACTATGCGATCGATTTCAGTATAGTCATTATAAAAATACCTGTAGGTCGCGGGAACGAGGGCGTAACCCTGCCGTTACGCGAAAAAAATCAATGGTCGAGATATCTAATAGTGATTCATTATGTCTTCCGCGTGCCATAATCGTGGCTATGGCGAGTAATATCTATAAAAAAAAGTCCAAAAACACCTACAACGCGTAAATTATGGGCGGCGATACGCCACAAAGGCTCGAGAGACCAGCGTATTCAAGCGGAGAGACTGGTTTTTACGGCCGGTGTCGGTATACCCCCCGCAGGCTGCGGTATACCTGAACTGCGCGCGTTGCAGGAGTACTATGCACCGCAGCGCGTTGCAATAGTTGTTTTCGATTTCGCCGGATACGGGGGAGGCGAGCCACCGATTTTTGACGGTCATGGCATGCTCGACGAATACCCTCGCGAAGTTATATATCTCACACATTTACAGCCGGAAAATCATTATGCGGTTATTAGAAACTTATTGGGCGCCTCGGGATCTAAATTTTATTGTATCGCGTGCAATACGGGTTATAAACACTGTACGGGGCATAGATGTACGAGCGCGTGTCCGCGATGCTTCGCCATACCACCATGCGCGGTCGACTTTGACGCTAACGGTACCGAAGTCGAAGCGGCTTCGGGTTGTAATGACTGTGTGCGCTATTTCCGCGGTCTCGATTGTTGTCAAAACCACCTCGTGCTAAAAGTTGCACGAAGCGGGTCTGTTGCTCGGAAAACCATCTGTCACATGGTACGTGCCTGCAGAGTCTGTAGTAAAGTGGTAGACTCGGGACGAGGGACACACAACTGCGGTACAAAATACTGCCCCACGTGTCAGGGTGCTCACGGTTATAATGACCATTGTTTTATGAGGCCTGTAAGACTGCGGATACTTAATGATACACCTGGGCTACATCCCGCGACGCTTTTTATTTTTTACGATTTTGAAACGCGTCAGGATAGCCTCTATAGGGATGCCGAGGTCGGGGGCACGCGCGAGCATATCGTCACTTTGTGCGTAGCACAGCAGGTATGCGAGCAGTGTTTAAACGACTACGACTCTCTGGACGAGGCGGGGCCTTTCTGCCAATGGTGTGGTGTGCGTACACACGTTTTTGACACAAACCCTGTTTCGGCTCTGGTGGATCTAGCGGTTCGTGTTACCACAAAATTCAAACAGATAGTCTGTATTGCCCACAACGCAAAAGGCTTCGACGCTCAATTCATATTACGCGACATCGTCGAGTGGCGCACGGATCAAACAAAACGCCCCGATGTCATACTCACAGGGAACGCGATTATGTCAATACGTTTGGGATGTACAATATTTATCGATAGCCTCAATTACTTGCATATGCGGCTTAGCGCGCTACCGAAAACATTTGGGTTCGCCGACGAGGGGTTCAATCGAATAAATACACAGAATTATATAGGGCCCCTCCCGCCAGCAACCTACTACTCGCCCGACACAATGTCGCCCGGTGAGCATACCACCTTTCTCGAGTGGTACGATGAGCAGGTAGCCGAGGGACGGGAATTCAATTTTAAGAAAGAGATTGTCGAGTATTGTAATAATGATGTCGATATTTTACGCCGCGCGCGTCTTAGATTCCGTCAAATTTTTTTGGAAATCGGTGATGTTTGTTCGCCCAGTATATCGCCGAGTATGAGATGGTCGAGGGTGTCGCTCTCGAGGCGGAGAATATAGTTAAAAACCCCGGGCTCCGCGGGACCGCGAAGTTAGCATTAAACACGTTGTGGGGCAAGATGGTGCAGCGTGGCAACCTCCCACATACAGACATCATTACATCGCGCGAACCAATGCTCAATGTCCTGACGGACGATGAAAAACGGTGACACGTTTATTACCCGTAAATGATTCCCTCATATATGCAACGTGGTCGTACAAAGATGATGCGGTGAGCCCGAGCGCTCAGACTAGTGCTGTTATAGCAGCGTACACAACGGCCCAAGCTCGCCTCGAATTGTATAAATATCTCGAGCAGTTAGATCGTAGGGTTTTGTATTACGACACAGACTCTGTTATTTTCGTGAGTCGTGGGGTTGATGGTGAGTGGGTGCCCCCGTTGGGGAACTTCCTTGGTAATATGACAAACGAGCTGGCGGGGTATGGAGAGAAGGCCTATATAAATTCTTTCGTTTCGGGCGGCCCGAAATTCTATGGATATACTATAGTGATAGAAGAAAATCCTACAGCCGTTGTGGGACATTGTTGTAAAGTCCAGGGTTTGAGCCTCAATTGCGGGAATTCGCAATATATAAATTTTGATTCGATTAAACGTTTAATAAACCAAGCATTGCCGGGGGAGAACCATTCTGAAATAAAATTACAATAGGACGCAATACGACGCACAGCTTATCACGACGTAGTCACCATTACAGAGACGAAAACGTGCAGCGTAGTGTGTCGGAAGCGTCGCCACGTCACTCATAAATTATCCTATCCCTACGGTTTCAAAGAATCACAACCTCGACTCGGCCGTATCGCCCTCGTCGTCGTCGTCGTCTTCGTCAGACCCATTCGTTTCTTCGATTTACCTGTATATAACTGTAACTACATGTATATATGAATATAAATATAATAGACCAGAAATATGGAGGTGATATACAGACCCTACAAAAACGATGTATATACCGTAGAATAAGAAAATAGCATATAATGTACAAAAAGAACGAAAATTAATAAAACTATTTTGTCGCAACCATGAAACACCGACCATTATAAAATAAAATATAATGTTATTAATAAAAAAGAAAAATTATGAAAAATTTATGTTATTAATAAAAAAGAAAAATTTATGTTATTAATAAAAAAGAAAAATTATGAAAGATTTATGTTATTAATAAAAAAGAAAAATTAGGAAAAATTTATGTTATTAATGAAAAAGAAAAATTATGAAAAATTTGTTATTAATAAAAAAGAAAAATTATGAAAAATTTGTTATTAATAAAAAAGAAAAATTATGAAAAATGTATGTGTACCTCCTTTTGTGTGTGTGTGTGTGGGTGGGTGGGTGGGTTTTTTTTTTTTTTTTTTTTTTTATAGAGGGGGAAATGCATAGTGCACCGTGGGTTGTTGTTTGTTTACCCGTGTGTCGGACTCGCACCGACTAAAACCTAACCTCTTTCCTCATTGACTTTTTTAACCCCCGCGGAACCGCCGCGAAGCATTACTTCGCGAGGGTGGTCTAGCCGTAGCTTCTCCTCTGTTGTCATTCTCGAGGTTGCGGGTTTCCCGCTTGGCGATTTCTCTTCCGTTCTTCGAGGCGCAGTATTTTCAGTACTGCAGCCGCGAAGTTACTCGTTGCAGTCCAGTTTCTCTCCGACGTCAACATGTTCTTAATCAGGTTCTCCGGTGTGACGGTTTCTCCCAGAATTTCGTTCAAATCGGTTCGTTCCTTCGAGAAGCGTGGGCACTGAAAGAACACGTGCTCGGCATCTTCTGGGACTCCGCACTGCGCATGGCAGTCCGGTGATCCTTCATGACCAAAGCGATGGATATAGGCTCGGAAACATCCATGCCCTGACAGCATTTGGGTCAGGTAGTAGTTTACTTGGCCTTCGTTACGGTTCACCCAAACATCAACTTTCGGGATTAGTCGGTGGGTCCATCTACCCTTCGTCGACGTGTCCCATTCCTCTTGCCATTTCCTCATGCTTCGCTGGTAGGCGTCTCTTCGTTGCACCTCCCGGTGCTCTGCCGTTGTGCTTCTCCGATCGTAGACGGTTCTTCTTTCTTCAGATAGTATTCGTATAGGCGTCATCCCCGCTACCACGCGTACAGCATCTGTTGATATTGTGCGAAATGCACTAGCGACCCTTAGAGCACTGAGCCGGTACACCGTCGTCATCTTGTTACAGCACTCAACGATCTTCAGGGCATCTGCCCAGATAGCAATCGCATAAGTAAGTACAGAAGTCGCCACCGATGCCAGTAGTTTCCTTCTGTCTTGTCTCGGGCCGCCGATGTTTGGCATGAGCCGGGTCAGTGCCGAGGTAACCTTGGCTGCCTTCTCCGTGACGTGCATTACTTGTGGCTTAAAGCTAAGTCTAGCATCTAGTATTACCCCCAGGTACTTAATGTACGGTTGAGAGGTGATTTCGTGTTCTCCTACTGTCAGGCTGATCGTTTCTACTTTTTTCCGGCTCGTGACTAGCAGGGCCTCCGTCTTGTGTTCAGCCAATTTGAGTCCGGCTGTTTCCATCCAACGTTCGATCCGATCATACGAGTACTCAAAGATCCGGTGAATTTCGTCCAGGTGTTTGGCTACGATGGCTACCATTGCATCATCCGCGAAAGCGGTCAGTTCGACTTCTGCTGGTAGATCCAAGTTCAATAGCCCATCATACATAATGTTCCACAGAAGGGGCCCAAGCACCGAGCCCTGGGGCACCCCGCCAGTGACTCGATAATCTTTGGGGCCATATTCTGTGTCATACCTCAGGAATCGGTCACTAAGGTAGCTTTTTACCATTTTCTTTAGGTACGTAGGTACCTTCAGTCTATCCAGTGCGAGACAGATCTTGTCCCACTTTGCTGAGTTGAATGCATTTTTTATATCAAGTGCAACTAGCAAGCAGTATTTTTTGGGTCCCCGTTTCCATCGTTTTCCTGCTATGGCCTTTCTTTCTGTATTGACTACTCTTTCTATAGCGTCCAGCGTTGACCGAGCCTTTCGAAAGCCGTATTGATTGTCTGCTAGAGAGTTTCCAATGGCGGCTTCGATTCGGTCGTGGATTATTCGCTCCAAGATTTTCCCAGCCGTATCGAGCATGCACAGGGGGCGATATGACGAAGGGTCCTCGGGTGGTTTTTTCCCCTTTGGCAATAGAACCAGTTTCTGCCACTTCCAGCGATCGGGGAATACTCCTGTTCTAAGGCATGTATCGTACATGTCCACGAACATCTCGGGATTCGCTCTGATGGCTGCTTTTAGTGCAACGTTCGGGATGCCGTCCATCCCCGGGGTTTTCTTATTTCCCACCTTTTTGCTTGCGCGGAGCAATTCCTCCGGGGTAACGGGGGGTATAGCGCCTCCGCCCTCGTCATTGACTTCATAGTTAATAGGTTGTTGCTCTGGGAATAGTGTTAAGATTATGTTCTTAAGTTGGTCTGGACAGGTTGGCTCTTGCCTTGACTGCTTTTTCAGTCGAGTCATCGCGACTTTGTACGGTCTACCCCATGGATCGTTATTGACTTCATTTTGTAGCTCTACCCAAGTCTGCTGCTTGCTGCGTTTAATTGCCTTGGTGAGTCTAGCGCGTGATTTTTTGTGTACCTTCTCTAATGCTGGGTAAGCAGGTCTGCCTTTGGCTCGTTGAGCTAGCCGCCTTGTCCGGTTGCTTTCCTTTCGAAGTCTGCTTATTTCGTCGTTCCACCAGTAGACTGGCGGGTGAGGATTACCTTTCCCTCGTCTTGGCATCGTGGCATCGCAGGCGTTCGTCACTCTGCGTATTAGTTCCTCAGCTTTTTCCTCGGCTGAGTTAACCAGGATATCGCCATTTTCCATGGTTAGTCGAAATAGATCTTCATCGAACGCGTTCGCTTTCCAGCCGTTGACCTTTGCTCTGTGTGTTGGGCGACGATGTCGTTTGTGTTCTCTTAAGATGTTCCATGTTATAGCACGGTGATCACTCTGCATGTATATATCAGTAACCTGCCAATGCGGGTCTCCTTTCATAAGGCCTGCGCTGACCATAGTGATATCTATGAATGAGCTCGCCTCACCTTTGTCAAAGGTGGGTGACTTGCCATCATTCAGTAAGACCAGGTTCAGTACGGATATTGTTTCCAGGAGGGCATGCCCTCTCGGTCCCGTTCGCCTACTGCCCCAGTCCACAGCCCATGCGTTAAAGTCACCCACCACCGCTAGTGGGTTTCGGTCTCTAGCGTCGTCAACTAGCCGGTCTAGTGTATCCTCGAACTCATTTTGCGTCATGCTTGGTGGAGTGTAACAGCTATAGATGTAGACCCCGTTGATTTTTGCCCTAACAAAGCCAATTTCTTGTCTCACCATGGTCTCCTGGAAGGGGTACTTAGAGCAAGACCAAATAGCGGCTTTGCCTGTTGAATCCACTTCCCAGGATGAATAGTCAAGGTTTCTGTATGGCTCTGCGATTATCGCCACGTCTATTTTCTCGTCCCGCACAGTTTGCGTAAGCAGATCCTGTGCTACCTCACAGTGGTTGAGGTTAATCTGCAAGACTCTCATTCACGTTTTCGGATGAGCGTCTGGTAGGCTTTCTTGTATGCTGGGCATTTGTAGCTTCCCGCAGCGTGCTTGCTGACATCGTCGTCCTCATTGCCGCTACATAGTGCACAGCGGGGCTCTGTAGTGCACATTCCGGCCTTATGTCCTTCGCTGCCGCAGTTGATGCAGCAATTTGATCTGTCCACCGCACTTTTGCAGCTCTTGGATAGGTGTCCATAGTGCCAGCACCTATAGCACTTAGTTGGCCTCATTATCTCTCGGATTCGACAGACCACCCAGCCAACTCGAACTTTTCCTGTATCAGTGACTTTCTTCGCAACCGGGGTAGGTAGTGTCACCACCGCTGTTTGAGTGCCACCGTATGCTTTCCGGATGGACTTTATAGCATCCTCTTCCACCAAGAAGTTCTCACCGAGGACGTCCTCTAGTGCTTCGCGGATCTCTTCCTTCGTCGTACCTTCGGCGAGATCTTTGATCTCGATCGAGGTCAGCTGCACCCTGGTTTTTATTGCGGCTTCTTTGCCGAGGGCAATCTCGATAGCCGTAGAGAACTCTGCTGTTTTGTCTTGGTTTGCTTTATCCAAGACCAGGATGATGTCTCCCCCCATTGTCCGACGTATTTTGGAGACACTTTGTCCCACCTTCTTCAGCGTGTCATCCTTCTTCATCTTGGTCAGGATCTCGGCGTAGCTAAGGTGTCCTTTCCGCTCTATGATCAGGGCGTTGGGTAGTGCTGGCTCTTTGCGCTGCCTCTTCCGGGGTTTTGTCGGCACTTGCTTCCAGTTATCAGTAGGGCCATTATTGGCCGAGTCTCTGTTGGACTGTTGGACTGTTGTGGTTGCACCAGTGGTTCCTCTGCTCGTTTTGGCCTCCTCTTCGGCCTGTGGTCATCTGCCGAAGGCGGAGTGCGCTTCTTCTTCTCATCGTTCTCCAAGCGTTGCCTGCCTCGTGGCGTCGTCACCGCATCGGCTAGAGTCTTCGGTGTGGTCTGTGTGGAGGCAGCGTTTTTTGGTGCAGGTGCCGTACCAGCCCTCAACTTGCTTGCTTCCTTCTCGCACCTGAGCACTCGGTTGTACGAAGTGCTCATGGAGCTGGTAATTTTCCGGATTTCACCATGGACATTGGATTTGCCCTTGATGAAGTCTAGGAGGCTGCTGATTTGGGTTCCTAGCCTATGGAGCTCCTCTCTCCACTTCTCTTTTCCTTCTTCTTCACTTATCACAGGTTTTGCCACGGCGGCCAGGTGGTCCACCTCCATGGTATTGCGGTCGTTAGATGACGACGCCTGGGAGCCCGCTTGCTCACTCCCAAAAGACGCCGGTACTGGGGATCCGTGCCCCTGCACCGTAATCGGTATTTTCTTTGTCGTATCCTCCATATTGATTTGTTGTCGAGGTTTCTTCCCCGTGCCTGTTTGGTCCACGGGAGGTATTTTAATTGCCTCCTACCCTCTATATCTAGAGAGCCTTCCCCTATCCGCCACCTGGGGACGCGCCACGTAGGGGTTCCAGGCATCCCCCTGTGGGGTGGGTGGGTGTGTGTGTGTGTGTATGTGTGTGTGTGTGTGTGTGTGTGTGTGTGTGTGTGTGTGTGTGTGTGTGTGTGTGTGTGTGTGTGTGTGTGTGTGTGTGTGTGTGTGTGTGTGTGTGTGTGTGTGTGCGTATTTTTATAAATATAAAAACACGCACACATCCGACGGGATGTGGTAAGACGGTTTTTGTGAGACGTTTTCTAAGCTATCTACCGATCGTCAGTGACGTCACATTCGATCGAATTCTTTTCTACTACGAGGATACCTTAGACGCTGACACCCAGATACTGCATAAAAACGCAGCAGGGCGCTCTAACCTACCAAAAATCGAGTTTCACGAGGGTTTGCCGCAACCCGAGGATTATTCACGCGATAATCAACGTAAAAAATTGATAATAATCGATGATCTCATGCGCGAATCGTCAGGTAATGTGATAGTCGACCTCTTCACTAAGGGTAGCCACCATAAAAATATCAGCGTCATCTTCATGACGCAGAATATTTTCCATCAGGGTTCCGGCCAACGCGATATCTCTCTCAACGCTAATTATATTGTAATTTTTGAAAATCCGCGTGATCGTGCGCAAATCCAACATCTCGCCAGACAAGTTTTTCCGGAAAATCCAAAATTCTTATCCGAAGCGTACCACGATACAACCACACGCCCTCATGGTTATCTACTCCTGGATCTTAAACAATCGACTCCTGATAATCTCCGATTACGAACTATGATATTTCCCAACGACGCACGAATGGAGGTATACATAACGAAAAAAAATCGCCGTAAATAGATACTCACGCATTTTACCGGGGCGCGCGTGTGTGGGTGTGTGTTTATACACGACGTGTAATCACTGGGTGTGTCAGTGAGCTCTATGCATAGCTAGAGTAAGCATCGATTATGAAGCATCGCGGCGACCCCACGAGCGATCAAGCAAGAAAAAAGAAAACGCCTCCATTCGCTAAACGGCACCTCGCATTTTTGAATGCTCTGTGTCACGCAAATAATCATCAGCGTAAAGCGTTACTACGTACTGCCGATAAGGCGTTAATTAAGTTTATCTGCGAGTGTGCATTAAACGCTTTACGCGGCGTCGTAAGTTTGAAGACCGTTGTGAAGAAACGTTTGAAAAAATACAAAAATTTCCTTAGAACTCTCGCAGCGTCGCAGCTCGGTGGTGGTGGTGGTGTTAGAACAGGGTCTAACGGGCGTAGTAGCACCAAAAATTGGAAGACGAAAAAACGTATGATACTGCAAAAAGGGTCGGGTGTATTCCTTCCACTTCTGCTGGCACCAGTCCTCGGCAGTCTACTAGGCCGAATTTTTGCTACCGACGATAAGTCCAACTAATCACAATGGAGTACGCGAAAAAAATGACTTTAGTGCCCGAGGAAGAGCAGCAGCAACAGCATGGCGGTGGGTGCATTATATCGTCGACCGCGCGTAGTAGCGGGAATAGCGGTAACGGCGATATTATCGCGCAGACCGTGGAACCGCCAAATAATACCGTACAGACGCCGGGGGATCCAGAATCGCGACTCGACTCTGAACTTTCAATTATTTTAAACTCAAATAAATTTCACGATGATCGCGAGAAATGGAAACAGTATCTACAGGTGCTCCAACGGTATTTATTCCGCATGGGTGCGCTCCATGATAATGTCATTGCCCCCGTAGCACCAAACCTAGAACCATCGCAAACTTCTCAAAAGCAACTGGCCGATACCCACATTCTCAGCAGTGTACCAGCAACGTACAAGCGTAGGGCACAATCTCTGATGCAATACCTGCAGAACTCTGAAACAAACGCTCACAATATAACCTGGGACAAACAAGGGGTTGTTAGTATAGGAGGTACTGCCATAAGTGGTAGTAATATCGTCGACCTCGTGAATGACGCTATACGCTCGAGAAAATTTGTTCAAGCAGCGGGTAGGAAACAATTTATTAACGCTCTTCGGCTCGCATCTATACCTCGCGAGTTCATCGGGAACGATGAATTATGGAGATTGGGTAGTACACCCACACCACCACCACCACCAACACACCCGACTCGTAGTACGAGTGAGCAGGAGAATGTGCCAACGCCGCGTGCGGAAGGGCAACCACGCCCTCACGAAAGCGTCATATTAAAAAGAGTGCTGTAAAGAGAAAAAGAGTCGGCGGTAGAGACGATTTATTCAGGGGTGATCTGATGCCTCGTAGCGCTAAACATTCGGAGGGCCAGTCAATGAAGCCAGTGTGGGCAAATTGGTTAACACTGTAACGCCCTCGAGTCAGGTTATAGCGGATGCTTGGTCGAGAGAGGTCGGGGGGGGGGGGGGGGAGGGAGAGAGATGTCGTTCGGAAAGGTGTACTACGACCCCGAGCATCCTGCGGGTTATGCAGGTGCAAGACGTCTCATCAATAGAATAAATAAACCTTTGGATGTATATGAGTGGCTAATACAACAAGATGCATACACCATTCATAGACCGGTTCATCGTCGCTTCCAGCGCCTCCGCTATACAGTTGACAATATAGACGATTTGTGGGAGGCGGATCTTGTAGATCTACGCTCGTTACAGACTTTCAGCGATGGTACAGCCTACCTGCTAGTGGTCATAGATGTGTTGAGTAAATATGCATGGGTCGAGCCACTTGTCGATAAAAGTGTGCGTGAAGTCACAAAGGCTTTTGAACGAATTCTCTCGTGCAGCGGCGATCGCTCACCCGTGTATTTACAGACCGATCGAGGGAAAGAATTCATTGGTAATCATTTCCAAAAATTCCTAGCCAACAAAGATATCCGCTTTACAGTTGCCCGAAACCCCCATATTAAAGCGTCCATTGTCGAGCAGTTAAATCGAACACTTAAGGAGCGCATGTGGCGATTCTTCACACATAGGAATACACACCGCTACATCGACGTATTACAACAATTCGTCTATGCGTACAATCATGCGACACATTCGGCAATTAAAATGCAACCCGCAACCGTTACATTATACAACGCTAATATAGCCCACGCAAATATGGTGAGCGCTGCTATGGCGCGGCGTAAAAAAAACGTGTCAGTGTGCATAAATACAAACGCAATGATTATGTGCGGATCAGTGGAACTAAGGGGACGTTCGAGAAGGGTTATGAAAAAAATTGGAGCATCGAAATTTTCCGAATCACACGTGTTTTAAAACGCCAAAGTCTCCACATTTACGAGCTACGCGATCTCAATGGTGAAATAATTGAAGGTTTCTTCTACCCCGAAGAATTGACGAGTGTGAGCGCTAAACGTATGGACGAGGACCAAGAGTTCAAAATCGAACGCGTTATAAAGGCTCGTGGTCGGGAGCGAGAAAAGAGCTCTTTGTCAGCTGGTTGGGGTACCCCGAAAAATTTAACTCTTGGATACCTGCGTCTAGCGCTTGCGATCTCGCTGCATAATAGCGAGGGTTAACAATGCACGGTGAAAACTTTTTCATCGTCCTCCCAAGTAACAGCAGCATGAAGTACTTTCCCGAAAATATAACAACGAATTTCACAACGCAGCTCCCACGTGAGATATCTTTACATGGGTCTTGGGTTGTCGGCTTATCAGAAATCCACATACCATGTATCATAACACACCTACAAAAAGAGGATTGTAACGTATCGTGGTACTCGTGCGAGAGCGTTAACGCAACGGCCGAACTACCGAGGAGCTATTATAAAATTCCTCACGGTGTATATAAACACCATGACCAAATTATGGCGGAATTAAATAATACTCCCGGTTTAAAAAAGTCTGGGGTAAAATTCATAACATGCCCGACTGCCTATGGCTACACCGCTGTAACCACCCCGGTAACAACAAAGTGTGCGCGTGAAGTACCTGGTGATATGCTGCTTGTCGGTCGTAAGATACAGCATATATTGGGTTTTGACCTGTCCACCAATACACCGCAGCAGTCTCAAGAGGCGCCCGCGGCCATTCATGTACAGCATGGTACGCATACCGTTGCAGCGAGGCCTGCATGTATTAACTGGGCTCTCCCAGACCAACTCTTTGTATACAGCGATGTCTGTGTACCGTATACAATAGGGGACACACAAGCGAGCTTACTACGTATCGTTAATCTTGATACGACACAGTATACATACGGCTCGACCCAGGTTAAATACTTTTCACCGGGGAATTATATCCCACTTATCAACAATCGTTTTCGCGTAATCACCGTTGATATAAGAGACCACCTCGGAAAACCAATAGCATTCGAGTACGGAACGTTGACCGCTACACTTCATTTCAAACGGATAGCTTAGAATTCAGCGTATGTAATGACACCACCCGTAGGCCATTATCTAACGTATTACGATGGTCAGGTGGGTGGAGGTGGTATTTACGGTGTACGTGGCGTATTTGTCGGTGCACCATACCAGCGGGGTCACGGAATCGGGAGTTTTCTCGGCGGTCTCTTCAGAAGCGTACTACCTCTGCTGAAACGGGACGCTCAAGCGGTTGGGAGAGAAGCTCTACGCGCGGGTATTAATGTCATAGAGGATGTGAGCGGGAATAAGGAACCCCTCGCAGAGTCTGTACGCCGTCGCATAGCAGAGTCTGGCGCAAATTTGAAACGTAAAGCCAGCGAGAAAATGGACCTCCTCATGAGCGGCTCTGGTTATAAGAGCTCGCGATCGGGTCGATCAATGCATTCGCTAATGGGACCTGTAAGCGTGCGTGTCAACCGTAAGAGAATTTCGCGTGGCAGGGTTATGAAGAGAAAGAAAGCTCGAAAAGTTAGCACCGTACAGCGGGGGCGGCGGGGAAAGCAGACAGGTAGACGGCGTGCTGTTAAAACGAACCGTAAGAAGGTCGGTAGAAAGAGGAAGACGCGGAAAAGGACTTCGGGAGCTATTGATATTTCCGAGGGTATTTAAAAATGTCGTTTCTTCACTCGCACTCGTGTGAGTGTATGAAATCGGAGCTCGATCTATTTACCATACCGCCCACGCAGACATCCATAGAATCGTCGCAATGGGTTCATTACAAACCTGTATCATCGTTATCGGATGATGGGCCTCTCGAGTTTGTCGTACCCGGCCACGACGAGGAATATCGACCTTGCTCATACTATGCTGGCTCTAAACGTGAAAATACAACCATCCTCTGCCGTAGACCTCGCGGCAGTAGCATCGATTAATATTTTTTTACACTCGATCTTCAACCAGGTCGATGTGTACATTAATCAAAAACTCGTTGCCCCACCAAACAACGCATACCCCTACAGAGCCTATGTAGAAACGTTATTGAATTACGGGACGTGTGCAACAAATTCTCATCCCACAACGGCGCTCTGGTATGCTGACACCCCCGGAACCTTCGATACTCTACCTACTCCGGCAGGTGTATCACCGAACGCAGGACAGGAGACCCGGCGGAAATTCACCCACAACGGCAGACACGTGGATATGCTCGGTCATCTACACTGCGACGTATTTAACCAGGATAAGTTTTTACTAAACGGTGTCGAGCTACGCGTACGGCTCGTTCGCTGGAAAGATGCTTTCTGTATCATGGCTAATCGCTCAAAAACACCTGTTACATACCGCGTACACATCAACGAGGCTAGTTTACTTGTACGACGGGCAAAAATCGACCCGGGTGTGCTTATAGCTCATGCAAAAACTCTTGCTAAAACGACGGCGAAGTACCCTATAACTCGTATTGAAGTCAAAGCTTTCACAATGCATAGCGGAACTATTGGTGACACACTGGATAATGTTATTCTGGGTCAGCTACCGAAAAGGATTATCCTTGGCTTCGTGCTCAATAAAGCCTTCAACGGTGACTATTGAGGTAGTTGGTTTATCGCGTTTCGCGTAAGAGCCGCAACGAGTCGGCGGCTCCACCGTCCGGGCCTCGGTGGATAGGCAAAGCAAGAGCAGCGCGTAGCCACTCGGGCAATCTCGGGAACGTTCGTTCGAGTTCGCGCGCCAGCTATAGAGAATAAGAGATACTCTCAGGAGTTCATCGCTGACCACGTCCGAATGTACACGCGTCTTTCCACGAATATTAAATCAAAGACTTATATACATAGTGCTCAATTCAGTGAGAGATTTATTGAAAAGTACCTCCACACTCCTCCCTCTCACAATAACCTGAAAAGAACTAAATTATATCAAAAGCTCTAAAAGTGACGCCTCTGAAAACCCCTTTAATTTCCACCACCATTCTATCAACTATCTCTCGTTGTATGTCAACGATCAGCAGATACCCAGCAAACCCATTCAACCACGCTTTGACGCAGGTGGCGAGCGTTCTGTAGAGGGGTATCATACACTTTTCTCCGGCACAGGTATACATTTCCAAAATGACGGTATAGGCATTTCGCGTACGGACTATGGTCGGGGTTATTGCCTCTTCGCATTTGACCTTACACCGGACTTGGCGGCCAATTGTTTTACACATTGGAATCTCGTGAAACATGGGAGCGTACGCATCGAGGTACGTTTCGATGTACCGCTCACATCTACAATAAATTGCATTGTCTACGCGGAATACGATAATATAATCGAGATCGATTCATCACGTCAAATAATAACGGACTTTAGTGCGTGAGATGTAAAATAGGGGGAGGAAAGAGAGAGAGAGAGAGAGAGAGAGAGAGAGAGAGAGAGAGAGGTTTAGCCTCGAGGCATTGAGCGAGAAAGCCAGAGAGCGAGAGAGAGAGAGAGAGGTCTAGCCTCGAGGCATTGAGCGAGAGCGAGAAAGTCAGAGAGGTGACACGCCCCAACGCCATTCAGACCCATTTACACAGATGCGTAACACACTGCCGTATCGCTTATAAAACACATCATTCTCGCGGTCGGATCACCAGTCTATCATATACTACATCATGGACGTTATCATCGATATTCAAGCGTTGTACGATAAAAACGGCTGCTTCCAGCCAAAAGAGTTAGCGATTGTGAGTTACAAGGTGACAACAGCGCGAATTGGGTGATCGACCCACCGCACGACTTCTCCCAGCTTCCACGAAATCTTGCCAGCAGTAATAACCGTTTGACATGCTTTTATCACGGTATCGAATGGGTCGACGGTGATACAACGTTGGGGCGTGTTTGGACAAACCTACGATCTCTGTCGCGCTACGCTCTACGTATATATGTACGGGGTAGCCAGAATGCCGAGGTATTACGAGATGTTCTCGGACGCGATATTATCAACTTTGAGGATTTCGAGGGGCCGGCAATGAAGAATATGCCCGTCAGCCATAGATTCTGCATGTACCACTCTCTCTCTAAGGATAAGGCCGCGAAATGCGCGCTTAACAACGCTATGAAAATTAGACGTTGGTTGCGGTTACAGCGGAAAGAGGTAACCACACCGCTTTATAGTGAACCTGTTAGCACCTCGACACCACTGACGAAGAAACCCCCTAGTCAAATGCCCGAATCGCCGCGGCGTCCGGCGAAGAGACCTGTGACGCTCGATTTTTCGAGTCCTCGGCGTACAAGCGCGACTGATGATACCTGGACCGGCGTATCAACACCGCAATCGCCAATCACCCTCGAAACGACCATCTCGAGCACACCTACGCGTGCTACGAGTACCGACAGCGTCGCAGCCACCTCCCCAGCGTAAGAATTCGTTGGTCTTTTTCATTGTAAGGAGCTTATATCACCGACAGTGCCAGCAGCGGCAAGAACAGTCGCACCGCCACCACCACCTCGATCGAGTCATCACCGCTATCCTTCAAATAGATACATTCATTATGAACAGCCTGGAATTACTCGAGGCTCTATGGGCGATACCTGCACAGACAGAAAGGTGTGTATCCGGCAGACCGCTTACCGAGAGTTTAGTGTAGACCCGCTGCAATAGTCGCTAACACGGATATTCATACACGACCTGGATCGCACTGGGTGGCTATTTACGTTGGTGAAAATGGGCTCGGTGTCTTTTTCGGGAGGTATGGGCTCCCACCTATTATCACCCAACATCACAATCGTCTGCGAAGAAACTGCAGATCGTTCCGGTGGAATGTCAAATTATTACAGTCGACAGCGTCGAAAGTGTGTGGTGAATACTGCCTTATGTTTCTGTACTATATGGCTCGTGGTTATACTCTCGATGCTTTCTGTGGACTTTTTTCGTCGGACACGGTAAAAAATGATCGTACAGTAAAGCGATTCTACGAAAAATGTATACGGCTAAAGCGTCTGCGAAATCTACAGCATAAGCGTTGTATTAGCGGTAGAGGCAATACTCATAACAACAGCGTCCAATCGTGCGTAGCTCTCAACGAGTGCTACTTGTAATTAATGCCAAATAAAACAAAAAGAAAAATAACACGTCTTAAAATTTGTATAATAAACATGACATGTTCCCAGCGTACAGCTTCCAACGGTGGTGGGGTAACCGTTATCTTTCTTCCACCGCCACCACCACCCTATTAATATTATCTATCTGCCTCGCACGCGGCAACGTACATATCCGGGTCGCGGGGGAGGTGTAATTCAGTTGCTGAAGCAATACGCTCGGCGGAAACAACGTATACGATGGTCCGCTCTGGCGCTATCATTACATTCGATACATCGATGGATCCCGCTGACCTAGCGGGGGAGGACCTCGATGGTCTCCCGCCGAGCCTCATAAAATATTGGCTCAAGCAGCGCCAAAAGGCACTTGTCCCTGGTGGAATCGATGCACCAAGAGCTAAGCGGAGAAGGCCGAAGACGGTATGTATATAAATACAATTGAGCATGAATGTGTGCGTGTTATACCACGGGGGTGAGAGAGAGAGAGAGAGAGAGAGAGAGAGAGAGAGAGAGAGAGAGAGAAAGCGAGAGAGAGCGAGAGAGAGATTGATTGATTGATCGATTTCTTTATTTTTACCCTGGCAACGCCTTGGGGCAAACTAGAATTATACAAAATACAATTTCATTTATTTTTAAATCTTAATTTATAGCAATGTTTAGCATTATTTTATGATATATGTTTAATTGTTTAATTGCTGAGTCTCACAAAAAATAATCTTATTATTCTATCTATAACTATTATAGTAAGGTAGACTAGAGCAGGAAGAGACCATGTTTTAGCTTCAAAAGATATGTTTACATTGTTTTAAATATAGTATTTGAGCTCAGGTTTAGTGTCACTATTCAAAATGCAATAACATTATAAATACATTATTTTTATAAATAATCTTGATATTCTGTTCTGTCTTTCCGACTAAACAGATTAGAATTTGGTGGATTAGAGTGAAATGAAACACCGCTACTGTATTTTCAATTCAATCTCATTATTGTATCTATACGCGCGATGCTTTTTGTTGGATGGTTTCATTTCTGAACAATTTCGAGCTTGGTGCTCGGAGAGAAAAAGTTAGAGATGGATTGGTTGATTGATTGAGATCCATATTGACTCTGCGGCTAAGCGAATTCCAGTTATTCGTCATTTCCATCAAGAGAGAACAAGTACGTATACAATCGATTCTTAAATATAGCGCCAGATGGTGACGAGATGATACCTATAGGCAATGACTCCCAAAAATACATTGCCGTCAGAGTGAATGAATTCCTATAGGTTGAAGTTCTGTGTGGTGGAATGTAGAAAGCATTCGGCCTATCCCGACGGCCAGGACGCAGGCGAGGTGGAGGACCTGTGAATAACTCACTCAAGTATGAGGGTGCGCTGTTTTGCAGGATATTACGTACAGTAATTCCTAAAAAATACTTTCGTCTCGATTTTACTGTTAGCCAACCTAGTTGCCTGCGGTACGGGGTAATGTGTTCGTCTCGCCGGAGGTTAATTATAAATCTGATACCACTATTTAGCAATCGTTCGAGTTTTACGTTTTGTTCACCAGTTACATCGTTATATACAAGGCAGCAGTAGTCGAATAGAGGGAAAATAAGTGAAGTGATGAACATGGCTTTCAGTTCTTCCGAAAGAGCATTACGATGATACTTAAGCTTGAACAGTGAGAAGTGCACTTTCCTTGAAATAGTTGTGATGTGATTCTCCCAAGATAGATTACTAGTCATAACGACGCCTAGGTTACGTACTTCGTTGACGTAAGGTAAGGTGGTCCCATTTACAACTATAGGTGGTAGATGTTCTATTTCAATGCTGTTTATGTACATATTGCTTCCCTGTATTAGCACTTTCGACTTGTCAAGGTTTAATGTCAGGCCATTATCGTTTGCATAGGCTGCTATGACGTTCACATCATGTTTAATCCTTTGTATTCCCGTCTCTAATTCACATGGGAGACACGTCAGATATATCTGAGTATCGTCGGCGAAGATCATATGTTTCGAGTAGATCAGATCCTTTCCAATATCATTAATAAACAATAAGGACCCAGCACGGACCCCTGCGGTACGCCAGTGGAAATCATTGACCAATGCGAACAGCCCCCTTTTTCGTCTTGAACAGCTTGGGACCTCTCTGTCAAATAGGAAAACATCCAGCTCAATGCTCTATCAGAAAAACCTATTTTGCGAAGCTTGACTAGTAGTTTCAAGTGATTGACGGTATCGAATGCCTTGCTGAAATCGAATAGTACGAGAATGGTTGACAGCCTGTCGTCGACCGCTCGTCGTACGTCATGAGTGATTCGCAGCAGTGCCGTTTGGGTACTGTGACCCACTCTGTATCCCGATTGCTGCTCGTCCAGCACGATGTGTGTCGTGAGGAATTCAGTGATTTGTTTGTGAACTACCCGTTCGAAAATTTTCGAAAGTTCAGATAAGTTGGCTATTGGACGCGTATCTGACAGCGACTGAGGCGGGTTTCGTTTGAGTAGCGGCCGAATATAAGCCTTTTTCCACGATGTAGGGAAATGCGACAATCTTAGACTCTTATTGAATAGAGACGCAAGCGCGAACGACAGCACCGGAAGAGCTCGGTGAACTGCGAAGAGCGACACTCCATCTGGTCCTGCACTATGTGAAGCTGATGATGTTTTGGTTATTAGTTGAGTTACTTGTTCAGCTGTGACGTAAGCAAAATCAAAGATTGGCTGACTTAGTGGTAATGATTTAGAAATGTCTGCTAATTCGTTGCGAGTACATGTCAAAGTGACACTTGATATTTCGACAAAATATGCATTTAGTTCCTCAGGGGAGAAAAAATTGAGCGGAGAGGCCAGCGTTAGTTTAGTGAGTCCAAGAGTGCCAAGTTCCTTCCACAATTTTGTGCTGTCAGTGATGCCAGACAGTCTATTTAAATGGTACTCATTTTTAGCACTCCTCATGTCCATCGTAAGACTGTCTCTAAATTGTCTATAGATGGCTAGTCCTAGGAGACTTCCTGAACGCCTTGCTTGCTTATAAAGAGAATTTCTCCTCCTGATGCGCGACCTTAAATCAGCGGAGAGCCACGGCGCCAGCGGTTTTTGAACCACAAAAGTTTGAAAGGGCGCGTACGTATCAAGCGCTTCCCTTATTGATGTACTCATTGCGTCAGTCAGTCGCTCAATCTCGTCGCTTGATGAGCTTTGATATGGTGCTAATGCGTTTTGGGTCCTTAAACTAGCAGCTAGAGTCTCTCTATAGTTCGAGTCTTCAAAATGGCGCACATTCCTTTGCGTTATTGTTCTTTTCGTCGGAGGTTTAGAGTCGAACTCGTACGACATCTCAATTAGATCGTGACCCGCTATAAACGGAGTGGCTGACTTTCGAAACGCTGATACCTTGCTTACACTGTCAATGATGAATACGTCTAGCCAAGAATTTGCCAAGACAGAGTGGTACGTCAGGCCGGATTCTACAATATCAAGTGAATGAGAAAAACGAGGTTCCGAAGAAACCTCGCCTCGAAGTTATTTCCACTTACATTGCAATTAAGGTCGCCGGTTATAATAATATTCTTATACGCAAATGAGAATCGAGAGAATGACTCCATAAATCCACTAAAAAGGAGTCCTTTGGGTCTCCTGTACATGGTGGTGACTAGGACTGATTCGGAAGCTAAGTTTTTTATATCCAATATGAATTCTGGAGCATGAATCATGAACATAGCATGCCACTCCTCCACCCTGCTTGCCTTCTCTGCCGTTGCGTATCGTGTAGTTGCTCACTTGTAATAGATTTTCAGGAACTTGCGAGTGGAGCCATGTCTCCGATATCGATATTATGTGGTAGAAGTTTTCGGACAAGTGAGCTCTTACTTGTTCCATATGACCCAAGAGCGAATTAGCATTAAAGTGGGCTATTCTAAGATGTCGGTTAGAGTGTGTCAAGAGAGCCTCTCGAGTGTCTCTACATTCATAGTCAACGTCTCTCGAACATTGCGGTGGCTGTCAAGAGATGCGAGTGAGATCCGTTTCTGAGTCGATGTTGATTATTTGATTCCCATCCGCTTTGCGTACATTGATACGGCCCGCTTTGACCCATACATATTTGTAATGCATTTCGGCTGCACGCGCTTTGGTATTTCGCAGTAGGTTATAAGTGTGAGACGGTAGAAGCTCATTTACATAGATACTTCCTGTTCTGGTTGTACTGAATACTTCCGATATTTTCAGGTTTTTTCTAGCTCGTTTTTTCGTGATGACATGATCTTTAACCTGCGATGATTTGAGGGTGACTGCTAAGGTTCTCGTGGACACCTTTTTGGTCGCTTGAGCTGATGTTCCTGCATCTTCTTCGTCACCATTTATCTTTCTCGCGAAACATCGAATATTGAGTACGTCACCTGTCAGGTCCGGAATTCCAATGGCTGTAAAGACTTTTTGTATTATGATGTCATCAGAGTCCGAAATGTCTGTTGGAATACCAGCCACCATGATGTCGGCCTGCGTGTTTTGAGCAACTATCATAGATGTTTTTATAGAGGTTTCAGCCAAGCGAGCTTTTAAGGCAACGATTTCATTTGTTAATTTAGCTGTGTCCGAATGAGAGTTGTCTGTGGATGCCTCCAAGGCTGTCATGCGAGTGTCTATGGCTGCATGGGCCTTATTGAGGTCATAGGGAGGGGGGGAGGGCGGGAGGGAGGGAGGGAGGGTGGGTCTAGCTCCTAACGCCGAGGGAGCGAGACATTTGAAGTTTATATAATTGTAGACGGTTATACTCGACCCCCTGATGCTGGATCTCGACCCTGCGGAGGATCATCATCATTATCCTCCTCCTCCTCATCGACCCGAATTCGCGGAAAAGAAGACGCTAGACTCTAGCGTTCATACGTTACCCTGTAGCGCTGATGAACAGCCTTCGACACCCGGGGTTGCTGCGGCTGCTACTACCGCTACTGGTACCGACTTACTTAGTATTACAGCCCCTCCGCGCATGTAGGGTGTTGGTACTTCCCCTTTAATGGGTGCAGACGGTGATATCGTGCAAAATATAGAAAAAACCGAAACGCCGGTTGAATTGATAGTGGAGGGGGTGGAAGACTTTCTCGTCTGAAGGATAGGGTATGTCGTGTACATTTTCAAAATAAATGGAAACTGTCATTTTATAAAACATATTCACGTATATTTTCAATTTTTACTCCTCCTTCGCCGACGTTCATCACTAATATACACTACGCCACTCGTGTTCGTATACAATAGCTTCGAATCTCTGTTCATTGGGGAATATAGTTCCTTCCCAAAAATTATAACTATGCCCCCCGGGGGGGACTGGTAGCGACGGTGATGCCTCGACGATCGCAATCTATGTTTTGCAGATTTCGTGCGGTAGGTGTCGCCACTCTCGCGGCACGAAAATCCCAAGCCGGGGCGACCAGTACAGGTAATCCTCCAAAATCGCCGCAGATAGGCCTCGGGGAATATGCTCGTTATTCGGGGTGACCGATATGCGGTAGCTGAGTGCATGTCCCATGGTGGCGATGTGGTTTTTCTTCGGTGGCGGTGTCTCGGGTGATATTGTCGTTGTTGTTGTTGTTATTGTTGTTGTTGCTGTTGTTGTTGTTGCTCCTACTGCTGCTGGTGGTGCTGTCTGCGTTGCTAATATTCTCACCGTTTTGATCGAGAGATAGTTGACGAAAGTTGACAGTTTGCATCGACGATTTCACTGTTGTGGTAAGCTGTAGCGCTGAGATGGACAGACAGACGGAGTTTGCGACGATATGCCAGTATTACTTCGCGCTCGAGAGTTCGAAATAGTCTGATGTCTGCTTGTACAGGATTGTCAAAAGACACCTCGGTCTCTACCATTGGGGTGAGGGTAAAACCAACCAGCCATCTCGGACCCGCTCATTCCGTTACTGTATACGCCCACGCCACTACAAACAAACCTCACCCCGCAAACACCTGGTCACTGTGAAAATGATTGCAGAAACCCCAACTAAGATCTTGAGCGCTGGGCGACTACTCCCAAGCATTCCCCCACCACTACCGCCACAGCTTCCACAGACCGCTATCACCGACACATTGTATCGACGATTGATATTTCATCGCCACTCTGTAAAATCACGGCACTCACCATTGGGAAAATAGCCCGCTTCACAGACGCCTACCCCCACTCTCAAAGGGCCCAAAAGCATACCCCACCAACTACCCCTGCCGTAAAGTCAGTACCCCCGCAACCCCAGAGCAGTCAACATCTACGCTCGTTAGCTCCTGGGTCCGACCAATCAGAACCCAGGGTGGAACCCCCACCACAGGGGAAGACTCGCGCATGCGCGAGCCCCACCATGGGGACCGTTTGGAGAGCGCGCCGCCTGCAAGGCATGGATGACGCCACGGCACCACCCTTGACGTCATCGGCGTCTCTCCAAACGGTCCCCATTCTACTCGCGTATGATACAATAAATAGAATAAATGTGGGAGATGTGAAATTAGGATAGTTTAAAAAAATACATTATCACGACATGGAGAGAATTATGATGAAACTTAAAAATAAAAAAGGAACAGATGAAGGTATAACTACGGAAGTCGGGAAGTTGGTATGGAAAACAAAAAGTCAGACAATGCTAAAAATTATAAATAAATCGATGGAAGAGGGGGTATTCCCACAAAACTAGAAAACCTCGACAATCATACCAATATAGAAAGTCGCAGGTAGTAAAAAAGCTGAAGAATATCGACCTATAAACGTATTCCTGATCTATGAAAAAATCATTGAATTAGTTGTAAAACGACAGTTGATAGAATAGATAGAAACTAATAACATAATAGTAGAAGAGCAGTCAGGGTTCAGAACAGGTATGTCATGCGAGACAGCACTACAAAAGACACTAATGGAGTAGAGAGAATGTTTGAATTGGAGCGAAATGATAGGTGTAGTCTATTGTGACGAAATATTTGGCGTCTCGTCACTCGTACGGAGTGTATTCGTTCAGGGGGCCGGATTTACGACCCTGGGACGACGCGCGCTCGCTTTGTCACACGTCTGAAACGGTAAAAACTAAGAACCTCCGGTTACCTCGAGAGTTGACCACTTGCGGGCGATAGTCTCGGGATCGCAGTGTTTAATTTAAAGAAGAGGGTACACTCGTGGTGGTTTTCAACGTAACAAAAATAGTCTTTTTATTAATATTATTACACAGGTTATGTCGTCGCGTGTCGCAGACAGGTAAAGCTCGTAGCTACTCGTGTGGCCGTTAGGCGAATACTTATTTTTACTAGTTTCTTTCTTATTAACTAGGACGTTCACTGGTCGTGAGCGTCCCGCAGCCTCATTGGTTGTTTCCGTTAGAGTTACTGCGCGAGTGGTGAGAGGAGCGATAGCTACGCCACACACTTGGCAACACTGGCGCTATCTGTCGTTCAGCGACTGTGTTAGGCTCTCTGAGTTTATGACCCTATGGTTCGCTCGCTTCGAGCACGAACGATGGAGTTTTTCTGTTTACTATACTGTCGCGTCTGTTTTTCTAGCTCGTTCCGTTCAGCCCGCTTAGCGTCCAGTTTAAGTAAATATTCAAGCGATTAAATTATATTATAAGCAAGTGCTTCGTATTAAATTCGAGAAATTATTTCGGTATCGTTAAATTCTACAAATATTTGCGTCTCTTTATTTTTTGTTTGGGTTCTCTCTACCGGCTATCGTTTGGCTCTCTTATTTGGGGCTCTGTATTTTAACAATGAATTGAGGCTCTCTGCGTTTCCCGGCGGGTGATCGGCGTTTATCTCGGCATCGCCATTATTTGTGGTACTCGGGAGACCGATCATCTCCCGAGGTTAGGATTTTAGGGACTTTGAGAGTCGGGAGTTCGTCCTTAAGGGGGCAGGCGGGTGCCGAACAACTGCACCCGTGGTCATGGTCGCCAGGGAGCGAGCTGGAGAAACGGCCGAAATTTACTGAGCCACCCTCCTCCCGTACGGCTTCCCAGCCTCGAGCTGGACCAGCCTGCCGTTGTCTCGACCGTCGCGGTCCGGATGCCCTCCGGCGCGTCATTCATAGAGAGCCTATGGGACCGATGGGGGTTTGTGAGGTGGCAATGTGCCGGTTCTGGGATCCGCGTGGACAGAGTTGGCAGCCACCACCATCCACGGGCGGGATCCCGACCTTATCCTCGTCGGAGACCGGGTCCTAGGGGAAGACGGCCGAGACATGGCATATAAAAAACTGCTGGGCGGACACCGACTCGCTCCGTCTTTGTCGCGATATTCGCCGAGAGCCCTGCCATCGCTCGTTCTCTCTCTCTCTCTCTCTTTAGTTTTCGTCAAAAAGGACCCCTCTCCCCGCGCACCCCTCGAGTCGACACGAGAGGTGCCGGCGTAAGAAGGAGGACCGGCGTAACCCAGTAACCCGAGTGACAGCGAGTGACCGCGGAAACGTACGAGTGTGCGCAGGACTAGATCAAGGGTCAAGAGTGGGGACCATCGACCCACGAAGAGTAAGGATCGCACATCGATTATCACTTACTGTTCGGACTGCTACCTCGCTTGACGCGTTTTCCTAGTGCTCTCTCGAGTGTCGCCATCGATCATAACGCTACCTTTGTCTTCACCATCCATCTTCAATATCATTCAACGACGGCATCGACGATCTTCCGCCATCTTGTGATCCGTCCATACGAGTTCCTTGCGCTGCGGCAGAGATTATTCGGTGAGGTACTTCCTCCTTCTTCCTTTGTAAGGTTAGTAACTTCATCTTTCTCAAATTAGCCGTGTGGCTGTTAGTTTTGTTAATTTTCTGGATTTTGGTATTTTGGTTAATTATTGGGATTTAGTCCCGTTCGAGTTTGTTAGTGGAAAACGAGCCGGTCCTCGGACCGCGTGACGAAGTTACTGGCCCATTATCGCCACTTGTTATATTTCTTGCGTTTTCAATTTTGGTTACTGTCTTTATTCGCGATCGAAATCGCATTTCGGTATTTATTTCGTTAACTGAATTTGTTTTACTGTGTTCAAGTTTGTTACCGATTCATTCGTTATTCCGGTTTTTTTGTTCCTTTCGTTATTAAATTCACGTCCGGGCGCTATCGCTTACCGCACTGTTACCTTTTGCTTATCTTGGCCCTTATTTTCGAACCCCTTTTGGAATCTTTGCTTTTGGTTATTACTCGCCATTTCCTTGCCCCGTTACTTGCGAGATTTCGAATCTCCGCCATCTTTGCCCGTATCTTCGCACCCGTTTGTAATATTTTGCCCGTGATTGTTAATCGCGTCTTTCCCTTACCCGTTAACCGCGAGGTTTTTCGGATCTCAGCTATCTTTCCCGTTGTCAGTGGCAATTTTCGATTTTGATTACCCCGTGTGAGTGGCGTGAGAAATCCTCGGATTTGCTCCACGTTCTCGCCGTTACCCCTCTGGCTACCGTGAAACCCGGCTAATTTTACTCTTACGAGAGGCTACTTGGAAAGTCCGGCTAACTCTACACTCTCGAGAGGCTATCTCGGATTTGGGCTATCTTGATGTGAGTGCCGTGAGAAATCTACGGATTTGCTTAACGTCCTCGCCGCTGCTTCTTTTGCAATCGTCAAATCCGGCTAACTTCACTCCCACGAGAGGCTACTTGGAAATTCCGGCTAACTTTACTCCCACAAGAGGCTACTTGGAAATTCCGGCTAACTTTACTCTCACGAGAGACTATCGTGAAATTCCGGCTAACTTTACCCTTACGAAAGGCTATCTCTAAATTCCCGCTAACTTTCCTCTTCCGAGAGGCTATCTCGGATTTGGGCTATCTTTGTGTGAGTGTCGTGAGGAACCTTCGGATTCGCTCAACGTCCTCGCCGTTACCCCTTTTGCCATCTTCAAATCCGGCTAACTTTACTCTCACGAGAGGCTATTGTGAAATTCCGGCTAACTTTACTCTCACGAGAGGCTATCTCGAAATTCCCGCTAACTTTCCTCTTACGACAAGCTATCTGGGATTCCCGCTATCTTCACCGGTACCCCCTTGGCCAATTTTGTTCCTTGTGCGTAAGCCGGTAACCCGTGACTTTGTTCGGTATTAATTTCAGGTTAATTTTGTCCGTATTGTATTTTTGGCTACGTTACGCGTTGTCTTGCCTCTGCCGGATATTTGTTAAATTACGTCGAGTCCCCCTGAGGCGAATCTTCAGGTTATAATATCTTGTGTAAAATAGTTTGTGAATTCTAGTCATTTATTGCGATTATTTCCGTCATTTTGTTATCTATTGTATTGGAATTTGTTGCGTTGTTGCGGTCGAACTAGGTGATTGCTGCCTTAAATTGCGTTAATTTATTTGTTTTGTTAATTTTAAGTATTGCCATTCTTTGTATTATCGCAGAACGCTGATCATTTTATTTTTGTACGAATCTTCTGAGTGTGTAGTAACCGTTCGTTTTCGTTACCGTTGGCAATGTTGCCACGCTCCCTCGTTACACGTTTTTTGTACAACCGACGATCTCGTTGTACAGCCCCCGCCGCATACCGTGCGCGTGGTCTCCGGGATCAAATAAATAATGTTCACAGTTTCCCGAGTCACCGAGTTCGCTTATTCGTCCAAAAATCCCGCCCCTCTACCATTCTCGGAAGTATCAACTGAGTAGCCGTAGTCTTTTGCCGAACGTTTTCAACTGTGTTCCTTTGGTATTAAACGGCGAGAGGGAAAAATTAAATAAGCCGTTCTCTTTACGGGAGCGGTGGTGACGCGCGAATCTCGCTCGTTGCCTGGCGCCTATCTCTCGTTCGTTTGGTCGGTACTTCCGACATTTTGTGAGAGTTGGTTACCTCTCCAACGTAATATTCATTTTTTTTGGGGTTTTATTAGTATTCATTAGGCCACGTTCGACACCCACGTGATGAGAGTTAAATATTTCGTTACACTATATAGATTTTAAAACAGCATTCGAGACTGTAAACAGAGATATTTTAATAAGAAAACTAAGTGGGTACGGTGTAGAGGGCATGTTCCGAAAATGGTTGAAGTCATATTTAACAAATAGAAAACAAAAGATAAAGTATAACCAGGTACTATCAGACGAAAAAATTGTGAAACATGGCGTGCCGCAAGGGTCGGTACTAGGTCCACTGCTGTTTATATTGTATATAAATTACATCATAAAACAACTGCAATATTGTAGATGTTTGCTGACGATATGATATTGTATGTAAGTCAGGATAATGCGGATCAAATAGTGTAACGGTATCAATGCGTTAACTATTTTTTAAAGGTTCGGACTCGAGAAAAATAAAGACGCTGAGCCGGGATAGGAATATCGATAATTACTATTTATTCATATACATTTTCCTTATCCTTATTGTATTGATACTTGTGTTTTAATCGTTGTGTATTGTGTGGATATTTTTGATTTAATATTAATGATTGTTTTCTTGTTGTTGTGTATTTAATAATTGCATTTTTTTTTGTGCTGTATATCGTGTGTAATTTTCATTTCATAATTTATATATTGTCTGTGTCAGTATTTCTCGTAGCGAATCTGCTGCCCGTAAGGTGCTGCCCTCGAGTGTCCTCTCTCTAAGGTATCCCATGCACACGCTTCGATCGTACGTGTAAGCCTTAGCGCCTGCCTCGCGAGAGCGAGAGAGCCGCTCGTGCGTCGCCGTGACCGTTCGGGGATCCTCGTCGCGCGGTCGATGGTCCTTAGTGTAGCGACAGCTCGCAGCCGGTCAGCTGTGATCGTTCGTGTTGTATACCGGAGTTTTTTTATTCTTTTTTTTGTGTGTTTCAACGGGAATAGTGACGTCTGTCGTGTGTCGTTTTGTTCCCCGTAGTTCTCCGGTCGTGACGTTACGTGGGTTCTTGTGGTTTCCCCCCTTGGAGTACTCACAGGTGAGTGATTTTTCCCCTTGTGTATCGTCTCCCTGTGTGTCTGCGTGCGCACACGGACGCTTGCTCGTGTGACGTCACACCTTTCCTCTATGTCTTTCTCTCTCTCTCTCACACTCTTTCCTTCGTGTCAGTGCCTTGTTTACCGCGAGGATTGTTCTTCGTATTAATTATTTAATTTTATAATTCTACTTCCTCTGCCTTCTTTCTCTCTCTCTCTCTATCTCTTTTTCTCTCGCGTGTCTCCGTTAACTGTCAATTTTGTCTTTCTTTTAAATTATTATCCAATTTCGTAATTCTCTCCCTTCTCTCTCTCTCTCTCTCTCCCTCTCTCTCGTGCGTCCCCTTTGACTGTCAATTTTGTTTTTATTTTTATTCAAAATTTTACATTTATAATTTTCTTTTTATTTTCTCTTCCTTTAGGGGTTCCGTTATTTTAAAGGAGGATCGACGATGTCATCCGCGGCTCCACCACCGTTCCGGGACTGCCCTCTTTGTCCACGTACCCTGAGGCAAGTTTCAAATTTCTATTCTTCAAATTTTCTCCCCCTCTCTCTCTTATCCCAATACTTATATAACTCCTTGAGTGGGCGACCTTCAGTCATTATTGCCGCTTTGACGCAGAACGTTGATAAAAAAGTGAGAGAGAACAGACACTTTACGATTTCGTCGTTATCTGATAACTTTGCTGAGGTGTCAAGAAGTGTGATTTATGAAATTATGACACAACGTTCAAATTATCGAAAGTTGTGCTCACACTGGGTACCGAAAATGTTGACTGATGAGCACAAAAGCAAACGTTTAGCCAGTTCTTTGACTTTTCTAAAACTGTAAAGTGAGGAAGGTGACGAGTTTTTAAGCCAAATTGTTTGAGTTTTCAGTAGTAGAAAATGGTGAATAATTTTGCAATACCTTTAATCTGCGATGCCTGCACCATACAGTTGGCCTTCAAGATTATCGTCCCGCTCTTTCATTTCTTTTCTGCTTGATCTTGAAGCGATCTTTGCCTCTTTTACCACTTCAGACAGCGATCTCTCTGCCAGCTTTATGCGCTGTTTGCCGATCTCCAGGCACATTTTGTAGCTGTTTGGGCCGATTTCCAAGTCGATTGCCTCCATTATGTGCAAAATTGAATAAACCCCGTCATTGTACACACAAACCGCAATATCCGTAGTTACATCCAAGACTGTTTTACTACTCGAAATGAATTTCGGGGCAAATGCCCACACAGTTGAGTTGAAGCTTTCGTTACTGTTTTGTGTGTAACCGCCGGTGCATCGAGTTAGAAGATCTTTATTGGTCAGTTCATCATAGACTGGTTGGATAGCTTCATAGACTTCAATTGGAAGAGCTAGCTTATGTTTGTACTCAGCCAAAGTATTTGTAGTTTTAGCCAGTTGCCATGAGTACTATGAAGCCTCTCCAACAGGACATTGGTCGTGCTGCGGTTTGACATCAATAGATAATTAATGATCCAGTGTAGCCCAAATACTGCTTCTCATGTTCTCAATTGAATCACTATTTCTACAAATGCCTAATCCATAATAAATAGATAGCTCGTCTATAAGTTTTCCAGTCAATTTGCCCCTTCCACCGAGACCTTTTGTCTACTTTTTCAAATTACGTAGTCGGGCGCGCATTCGCTTTTGCACGTGATCTATACACTCTTTTTTTGAGTACTGTGAAATCCTCATACGGCTTAGCATCTGTAATGCCTTTAAAAGTCTTAGAATCACCGTCACCAATATAGTGAGTATATTTGACCTGGTGCAAAGTTTCAAAGCGTCGAAACATCTCAACAACTGCATCGATTTCCATTTTCCTGCCGATACATTGTGATTCACAACGCATTCTTCTGCATGATTTTCTGCCCACTCCGCATATTCTTCGGTATCTTCTTTTTCAACACAATCCTCACACGCCTTACAGTATTTTGATTGCACTACACAATCAACGATTTTTCCACAGTTATTGCCAATAAGAGTCAGTAACCCATACAAAGACGTAAATCCACGTTTTCTCCACGAACCATCGCCTGATACTATAATTCCATTTCTCCATTTTCAATAGAAATGGTTTTCTCTTCTTCCGCAGCTCTTATGATACTGTTCTTGCAAACTAGATTGGTTGCAGTGGACATTCTTTTGACAACCTTATCGTAGAATGAGTGAAAGATAGGCGGAGTTAATTCCATGAATGCACAGAATTTTTTTATTCCGTGCAAACCAACTCCAAGCAATCGCATGGCAATTAAGAATGAACACCACTGTGACCCCCTGTTTTTTTTTCACATTTTTCAAGAATTTTTTTTTGTGGGAAAAAAAAGAGATATGCGAACATTTTTTTTGGGTTTTGTTCCTTGTTTATTAATGTATCAAAAAACATTTTTTTCACATTTTTCACGCCGCATGGTGGCGCTGGGGAAGCTCTCGCGTCAGGTGCTGTCATCTCCGCGTCACGCAGCAGAACTCTCTTCAACGTCGATCTGAAAAAAAATACCGAGTGTTTTCGTTAATAATATTATATTTTGAAGAGAAGTACATAGGGATTTGGAAAAATATTGTTTTAAAAAAAATAGGCACGCCTCTGAAATTAACTTTAATTTCAAAGGCGTGCCTATTTTTGTTAACACAATATTTTTCCAAATCCCTATGTACTTCTCTTCAAAATATCATATTATTAACGAAAACACTCGGTATTTTTTTTCAGATCGACGTTGAAGAGAGTTCTGCTGCGTGCCGCGGAGATGACAGCACCTGACGCAAGAGCTTCCCCAGCGTCACCATGCGGCGTGAAAAATGTGAAAAAAATGTTTTTTGATACATTAATAAACAAGGAACAAAACCCAAACAAATTTTTCGAATATCTTTTTTTTTTCCCACAAAAAAAAATTCTCGAACAATGTGAAAAAAATAGGGGGTCACAGTGGTGTTCACCCTTAAGATTCTACGGTTGATTTCATAGCCTTTGTTAACGAATGGACAACTCGGTATTTCAGTTTTTCCACAATTCTCACAGGACATTACTAGTTTGGATCCCAAACTGCGCCTGTCACTTTCACTAAATTTCACTTCCGATAGGCATACCTTACAAACGACAACGTTCGAAATAGCCGAAAATACTGTAATAAAGCTTATGATACGATAACCAAATGCTGGATTCACTTCGATATCATACAGATCTTCCGATGGCTTCAGTTTTTTTGCCGATGTACACTGGCATTCAAGTCATCTGGTGCTTCTAACTATTGGCGATTGAATCGTCTTCTTCGAGATGTTTTTGGTCTCTTGCTGCTGCCAGATGCCGTTTTCCTCCTTTCTTACCACTGTACACCACTTTGTTAGTCATTGTGAAAACAAATCAATAATTACACAGGGAAAAAGAAATGAAAATTCACAGAAGTATCGAGAAAAACGAGTATTTGTCGACTAGCGTCCTTCTCAAATGCTTAGCTGTGCCTAACTGACTGAATCGGACGTTCAACGACCATTTCTTAGACGAAACTAGACATAATAGGAGTCTAGAATTGTCTAGACTAATCAGATAACAAATGATTTCAATAACATCTGCCGTATACGTGCTCTAGTCCCCTTAAGTACCGTCCCCCTAGCGCTCACAAAAGGAGCTCGCTGCGGATCAGGCGGCCTTGTACTGTGACGGATTTTTCACTCCACACTTCTCGGCGCTGTAAAGTTTTGCGCGCCGCGCGAAATCGCCATAAGAAATGGGGTACATCGAGAAACGTTGGGCGCCAGGTACAAAGTACCACCGGCCATCGACCGGCTTTATTTAATTTTATTTCCCGAAATGACACGCCTAAGAAAGAACACCGCGCGGCGGCAAAACGGTGAGAACCGAGGGAGACTCGGCTAGCTCAGCTCACCTGAGAGAAAATGGTAGAGGGGCAGGGTAGAGAGCGAGTGATGACGACGCGAAGCTTCAGGAACTCGGGCTTACCATCAGCCCTTCCCGGTAAAGTTCGAATTTGCTAGGAAAACGTTAGACGTACGCGAGTAACCCCAACACCACGAAACAACACAGGGAAAAATAAGAAGGCCGCTGGTTTGAAACGGATTAGAGAATTTATTTGACACAAAAGGTACCGCCTTAGGTACGGACGCTGATACCCAAATGAGCGGGTTACTCGCGCTAACATTAGCGAGTTTGCCAGGACTAAAATTAGCTGAATAAACTACTAGAAAAACGACATTTGCTTAAATGCAAGAAATTAGACAAAAGAGAAAAAGGTAGTTAGGTAACTACCCGGTCGCAAAGAAATTCGGCAAAAGATAAGAAAAATATATAAAGGGAAAGAGATAGTCAGGTAACTACCCGGTCGCAAAGAAATTCGGCAAAAGATACGAAAATTATATAAAGAGAAAAAGATAATCAGGTAACTACCCGGTCGCCAAGAAATTCGGTTAAAGATACGAAATATTATCCTCGTCCACCGCGGACACCCGGTACGTGAGGCGTTCCGGACACCCGGTAGATAGGCAATAGATACGCACGGAGATATACGAGAGTGAGACAGCGATACTGAGAATAATAATGTTGCGAAAGCGCCTACGAATATCGGAAGAATTCGCCAAGGTCCGATAAACCGAACAAAAGAAAGTAAACAAGATAAGGCGAGACAATGAAAGACGCTCGCACGAGTCGAGCTCTCTCTCTCTCTCTTCGCACGAACCTTCGAACTCATTTTAACACCGAAATAATTACCACAGGAAAGAATAACGCTGTAAAGGCCTGAATAATGTATCCCCAAATTTATCGGAAACTCAAAATTACGAACGAGGCAAGGTATCAAAACGAACGATGTATGGGTAACTTTAATCCCATTATGCGACGACCAGAGAGGGGTGAGAGGATTTTTACCGATATTCCACAATTAAACAAATAATTCGGTAATAATGAACGCGAGACTATCGCAAAATCATTAGCCGGGACCGATTCCCGAAATATATTAGACAATTAGTTCAAATCAGAAAGGAAGAAATACAACAATAAATGAAAATAAAGAAAAATCCTCTCACCCGTACAGAAAAATGTGCAGAAGGTATGAGCTCACCGATCCGTAGCGTTCAGCCGGAGAGAGAATTCACCGCCCCACTACTTCTTACTACTCTCTTATTTCTCCCAGCGCACGTCGAGCTCCGGACTCCCCAAATTCGCAACTAAACTCAAACACCGGTGAGCTCGCTACTCGCACCTCGCACGCCCTACTCCCCCACCTCTTTTCGGACGGTGTCCATACTCCCGTTTACCTATCCGCCCTACTCCTTATCGTTAAGCGTAACGAGAGACACCAATTTGCAACTCGGTGCCTCTCGTCAGCTCGGACGCCGCTGTCGGCGTTTCCCCCACCGGCCCCTACTCTCCGCGCGCGAGCCTCTCCTCGCAGCGATTTTTCTCTCGCTGCATCACGAACGTCTTCCTCTCAGGATCCGGTGGCGGAATTCGGACTCGGGGAGGCCTTCCTCGCGGCCTCAAAGGGTCCTCTGAGACGGCGGTGGGCCCACAAACGCCACCAGGCAAAACAGCACCCGCTCCGTAATCACACAAAATGAGGCGCCGGGATTAGCGGTCCACGACGTCCGCGATGCAGCAGGGGAGGTGTAGCGCCAGGCTACGAAGTCAGGGGGGGCGGGCGACGCGTTATGTTGGTCCTAGTCCAGCGTCTTCCCCTGGCATCCTTCTCCACGAGCGCCGATGGTAGGCGCTCGCCTGCGATTGAGGAGAAACCCACGAAGGTCCCTGAGGCCCAAAGATACGCGTGGCGGAGACCGGCCGGAGGAAACCCTTTTAGCGGACACGTCCGGAGGGCGGTAAGAGATTCACTTTTCCCGTCCTCAAGGCGGCGGAGCAGACAACGCACGCATTTTCCTCCCTGGGCGTTACTCCACTAATTTGACTAGAAACAAAAGATAAAAAATATACGGTAGGAAATAGAACAAACGAAAAGGAACTTTTCCCGAGAGAGAGGTACACCAATGATTAATGATTACCTTAGGTATGCCTCGAGTTACGTACTACGCCGTCAGGTATTACTTTTACAGGTACAACGCTTCGCGCGAGATGCTCCGGTAGTAGGCAAATCGAGGTACGACACTTCGGCCGATATTTAGGTACTCTATTCTCGGGATAGGCATAATAAAGTACATCTCGGACAACGGTAATAATACTTACGAAAAATTAAAGTAATACAAAAAACCTTAACTTAATTGAGTTGCCAAAAATGGGGCCCCGAAGACTCGACGCGCGCCGCGGTAGGGTCGTAAATCCGACCCCCTGGCCGACACAACCCGATCCGAGTGACGCGGCGGAAAACGTCACACGTCACAGTACTAAAATGCGAAAACCGAGTACTTAGAGATTTTTCACGGTCATGATCTTTTGGGACATCATTTTTAAAGTCTTAAGGGCCATTTAAAAAAAAACGATTTTTCCAAAATTCTAGAGTGGCCTAACCCTTTAATATTGGTGGGAGTTATGTCGAAAACTCGATTATTTTGTCATTTCTTATAGATAAACATTTCAAGAATATAGGTTCAAAATTTTAAGTCGATCAGAGCAAAACCCTCGAAGTTATTGACTAGTTAGTCTCCTTTCGGAAAGACAGCGCGCAGCTGGCGAGCAGGTATACAATTTTAAACGCGCAACTTTAATGCGTTTTTCTCAAAACCACTTTTGAAAAGTCCGTGTACACTGCTATTTAAAAACTACATTACCGATTCATTTCAAACTTGGTACACACTATCTACATATAAAATACCTCCCCCCAACATTAAGTTTTAGATTTTTTTTTACATTAAGGGGGTTTTCCACTTACGAAATGGCGGAATTTTTCGTAAAAATAGCAGTTTTCACTTTAAATGACCACCAACATTTTTTAAATGAAATAAATAATAATCAGAGAACGTTGGGGGGAGGATTTAATGATACCTTGACTAAATTTTAATGGTTTTTTATGTCAGATAATTTCCAGCTGAGATACAGCCTACACCTCAAATCGTCTATTTCCAAAGATGTTCTTGGAAAAACTCTGTCACCGGCTTGTTTGTCGATATTTTCGCATAAAAAAATTACAGAGTATTGTTGAAATCATACTTAATAATGTACAAAAGGTTTCAATAAATTTGCTCAATCCATATTTATTAAAAAAAAATTACAAAAATAGTGTTTTTTTCACGCTAAAACCCTTACCCCCCCTAATAAACACGCCTCGTATCTCGATCTTGTTCACGCCCATATTTTTCTTCTCAATGGAATTACGACACCGAGAATCATACCGTTGAACTCCCGATGCTCTCGTTTACAGGGAGGCCCTATTACGGTCCGAGATTCCCTATGTATGATACTCCATGGTGGGATGCGTTATACCCCGTAGGGGTCCATAATACCCCATAATAGTCCAAAATACCCCATAACAGTCCAAAATACCCCACAATAGCGCATAATAACACACAATAGTACAGAACACCCCATAATAGTGGATTGTTTGAGAAAGAGTCCGTTGCGCTCGAGGGCAGCACCTCTCGGGCACTCGGCTCTCTCTCATTCTCTCACCATTCGCTTCTCTACGCTTTCGCGTCCGGCAACAGGCGGTTCACCGGCTGTCTCCGTTCAGTATCGTGGCAACTCAGACGCGTTTCACGCGAACTGGTGCATATTTCTCACCGTGTCTGAACTTTCACTCAACAACTCACTCATCAAGTCTACACTGAACACTCACTCACCGCGTCTACACTCATACCCAATTAATTACCGTATCTACTCTCAACTTGTGTTACATTCTCATCTCGGTTAAACGCCACGGGGCATTTGCGTAGCATCACGTGCTGTCGCTCGTGGTGCAACGCAAATCACGCGTCGCCGGCAGAAGCCGCCTCAGCACTCATCTCATAGCCTACATGTGGTACACGCATACGGGATAACTTGAAGGGTTCTACGCATCACTACAAGACTCATAAGCTCTTAATTAAACCAGTGAATTCACAACATCGTATCTCCAAATATATACGAGGTCTGTTCAAAAAATACCGCGAATTTTGAATTTCCGCGGGCTACGTATATTCGATTTTCGATTTTTTTGTGGCGTTAGGTTGGTACTCATGTCTCTCACTTATGCTGAAAAAATCGGCTATTTTGAATGTTTAGTTAATTGTTGACAGCTGTTTTGGTTAGACGTGATTTGGCTTGTCTTCGATTTTTGCCGATTCCAAAAAATGGATCAAAGAATCTGTATCAAATTTTGTGTGAAAAACAAAATTAAGTTCGCGGACGCATTCCTCGGATGGACCTCAACGACTTCGTCAAGGTGACTCTTCGCGTTTGAATTTTCGCGCGATTTTGTGTGACGTGACGAGTCAGTGAGGCTCATACGAGTTTTCGTCTTCCGACGAAATCGATTCTCTCATGAGTTTCAAGCGTGAGGGCGCAAGACAAAATTTCGTTTTTTATTGCTCTCGATTCTTTCATGAGTTTCGAGCGTGGGTGCGCAAGACACTATTTCGTTTTGTTTCCTCAATTCTTTCGCGAGTTTCGAGCGTGGGTGCGCAAGTCATTTTTTCTTATTTCAGTCGATCGCGACCTTGTGCGTGTCCGTGCGCAAGACATTTTTTAGTCTACTCGATTTCAATCGCGACCTTGTGCGTGTGCGTGCGCAAGAGATTTTTTATTTCATTCGATTTCAATCGCGACGTTGCGTGTGCGTACACTAGACATTTTTACTTCAGTCGCTTTCAATCGCGACGTCGCGTGTGCGTGCGCTAGACATTTATTCGATTTCGATCGCGATTTTCCGCGTGTACGTGCGGTAGACATTATCATTCGTTTTATTAGATTTCGATCGCGATTTGTCGCGTGTGCGTACGCTCGACACTTCTCTTGTGTTTTTTGAATGCGGTCACGATTATTTGCGTGTGCGTGCGCTAGAAATTTTTTTCGTGTTTTCGAATTTGATCGCGATTTTTTGCGGGTGTGTGCGTTAGACAGTTTTTTTTCTCGTTCAATTCAATTTCGATCGCACTTCTCCGCGTGTGTGTGCGCACGACATTGATCTCATGTTTTCGAATTCAATCGAGTTTCGCACGGGTGTGCGTGAAACATCCTCATCAACGGACAAGGGCCAGAGCTCACCACAATGAGTGATTCGGAGACTACAACTCAAGTGGGAGCCACAGGTTCGCCCTCACGCTAGGCGGCGGCCAAGGTCGTCGCGGACTCAGCACTCAAGCCGACGCTCGTAAGAGAACTCGCAAAAGAGTAAGCACTCCGAGTCGGCGACACGACAATTATTCGCGTGCGACTGCCGCTCGGGAGCACACTTTATTGTGGCATGTGCTCGATTTCGTGAGCTGTGCGTGAACAATCGGTGGAAGCTCGTAGACAGGAAGCGGCTGTGCTCCAATTGTTGCGGTCGACATTCTGCTAGGAGTTCCAGATCGACTGCACGGTACCGTACGTGCCAGGGGCACCACCACACGATTCTCCATCCGACGGCAAGCACGAACTCAAACTCAACGCCAACAGTGTCATCGGGATCAAGAAAATCGGCCCCGGCCACTGACAATGAGGAGACGACGCAGTCATCAACTCGGTTCGAGACTCATAGGGGAAACACTCATCACGTTCTCAAGCACTCATTCGGGAAATAACTCATCACACTCAAGAGCGTCTTATCACGCATCTCACCGCGGCACGTTGCTAACAACAGCGATGGCGCAACTCATTACTCCATCTGCGACTCGATTAGTGCGGGTACTAGTCGACGCCGGGTCAGAGCTCACTTTTGTGGGGGGAGGACTGGTCGAGCAAATGGATCTACTGCCCTCGCACTCAACACTCAAGATTATCGGGATAGGTTGAGGCAAGTTTCTAGCACTTAAGGCAGAGTAAATATCACATTGCGGTCACTGCTCTCCAGAAAACAGTGCACTCCGAAGCGCACGTGCTACGCACGGTGACTGCCAACTTGCATTAATTCGACGTGCCACTAGGGGTATGGCCTCATATCCGAGGACTCAAGCTAGCCGATCCGGAGTATCGCAACTCACGGAGCGTCGACATCGTCATCGGAGCAGATGCCTACGGGCAAATCATTGGAGCAAACATCAAGAACTGCGATGAAACGATGCCGATAGCTCAACTCTCTATCTTTAACTGGTTAGTCTTGGGACCAGTGCACTCACAGAATTCACAGGAATATCATGCATACCAGACAACAACTCATGCGAACGATCCGGTGGCACTTCTCCACGACTTCCTGCCTAAATTCTGGCTGCAGGAAGAGCTTCCATCAGCTCAATCACAACATCTTACTGCAGAAGAGCAAGCCTGTGAGGATCACTTCGCATCGACTCACGATCGAGATACACCGGGAAGGTATGTCGTTCGCCTTCCACTCAAGATAGACGCCGGTGTGCTGGGGAAGTCGCGCTCTACCGCAAGCAAATGCTTGTCGCGTACACTCACCAGGTTGGCACGAGACACCACTTACAAGCGGCTATATCACGAGTTCATGCTGGAGTAGGAAACGCTTCAGCACATGAGGAGAGCTCCAACTGCACACTCCCGTGACGCTCCGGTGTATTATCTTCCGCATCATGGGGTATTGCGGCCGGAGCGTGCAACAATAAAGCTGCGAGCGGTGTTCAACTGGTCGGGTCCAACATCATCGGGTTACTCACTCAACGACATCATGCACACCGGGCCGAACCTTCTTCTCAATGTGCTAGACGTACTCTTGTGGGTACGGCATCATCGTTGCATATTTGCAACGGGCATCATCAAAATGTACCGGCAGATCCGGGTACATGAGAACGACAGGGGCCTACAACGAGTCCTATGGGTGGACGGGAACTCACAGGAGAGGGAATACCAACTCACTACCATCACGTATGGACCACGACCGTCGCCGTTTCTTGCCACAAGAGCGTTACAACAACTGGAGATCGATAAGTGTGCGAGCTACCCATTGGCAGTGCATTCTATAACGCAAGCTCGCTATCACCCTAGATGACTGCAACTCAAAGTTACTCGGGATGCGTTGGGACTCGAACACCGATGCATTCCACTTCTCATCGCACTCAACATCACCAGAGACGACGAGCATCAAAAAGGGGGTGTTGTCAGAAGTCGCCCACGTTTTTGATCCGCTTGGCCTTTTGTCCCCGGTCACAATTCGCTCGAAGATCCTGATGCAAGAACTGTGGCTGCACAAACTGGCGTGGAGCGACTCGTTACCTGACCAACTCGCGACTCATTGGAGGTCGCTTAGAGAGGACCTCACTTGGTTAACCAAACTCACTATCCCTCGGTGTTTCAACACTCACGCTGAATCCATCGTGGAACTCCATGGGTTTTCGATTGCATCTCAACTTGCCATGGCAGCGGTAGTTTACATTACTACTACCGCACCGTCCACAGAACTCAAAACGATGTCATTGGATCTCTCAGGCGCACGATGCATGCAAAACTCACCAAGTATGTTCAAGCGAACCCCAGACTCAACTGTGTGCACACTCCCGCGTGAACGGAGTCACAGGTTACACTCGCATTGATCAGAACTCACTTCTCACAATGGAAAACGTACGTGGGCAATCGTGTGTCAGCTATTCAGGAACTAACCCCTGGCGCACATTGGGGTTATGTGCCAGGCACCTCGAACCCGAACGACTGTGCCGTGCGAGGAGTCACAGCCAATCAGCTTGAACATCACGCGCTATGGTGGACGAGACCATCAAGGCTCACTCAACCAAAGAACGAATGGCCCGCGCAGCCATTAATCCAGGACGCCTCCGACGCCATAGAGGCACGTCCTGGGCACGCAACCGCTCTCACGACTCAACGGGTTGAGTACCATTGGGATCTCATCGAGAAGGTCTTCTCTCTCACAACACTCATCAACGTCACCACTCTTTGCTTTCGGTTCATTGCTAGGTGCCGAAATACCATCGATCGAGCACCACACTCCCGGAACTGTCCGTTCCGCACCCATCACTCACGCCAAGGTTAAGGTGGCGACTCATCCAACATCATGCACAGCGGTTTTGGACGCTGTGGTCTTCACATTACCTTCAACAACAGCTGTCGCACTCGAAATGGCATCACACTCGGAACGATATCAAAGTTGGCTCGCTGGTGTTAATCACCGATGAATGGTTACAACGAGCGAAGTGGCTATTGGCAAGGGTGCTGCAACTTCATCCAGGGCAAGATGGGCTGACCCGGGTGGTCACCCTGAAGACGTTAACTTCAACACTCACACGGCCAATCACGAAGCTATCGGTGCTATCAGGGGCGCACTCAGAAATAGATCAGCTACAACGTGCTGATGGCGGGGAGAATGTGTCAGAAAGAGTCAGTTGCGCTCGAGGGCAGCACCTCTCTGGCACTCGGCTCTCTCTCATTCACTCGCCGTTTGCTTATCTAGCCTTGCACGCCCGGCAACAGGTGGTGGTTCACCAGCTGTCTCCGTTCGGCATCGTGGCAACTCAGACGCGTTGCACGCGAACTCGTGCACATTTCTCACCGTGTCTGAACTTTCAGTCAACAGCTCACTCATCGAGGCTACACTCAACACTCACTCACCGGGTCTACTCTCATACTCAATTAATTACCGTGTCTACTCTCAACTTGTGTTACATGCTCATCTCGGTGAAACGCCACGGGGCCTTCGTGCTATCACTCGTGGTACAACAAAAAACGCGTTGCCGGCAGAAGCCGCCTCAGCACTCAGCTCATAGCCTACGTGTGGTACACGTATACGGGATAACTGAAAGGGTTCTACGCATCACTACAAAACGCATAAACTCTTAATTAAACCAGTAAATTCACAACATCGTTTCTCCAAATATATCGAACATCTTTGTTATATTTTCCCAATAATAAACCGTGTTATATTCTTAGTTAAACATCGCTTCATTTCTTCATGCTCGCCTCACTCGTCATCCTAAAACCGGCAAATCAGGGAACTCCATCTCCAACATGGATAATACCCCACAGGAGTCCTAATACCCGAAGGCGTCCACACTACCTCATGGGAGTCCATAATATCCCACAATAGTGCATAATATTCCAAAGGAGTTCATAAATTCCCATAATAGTCCATAATGTCTGAAGCCGTCTACAGTACCCCAAGGAGTCCATAATACTCCACAATAGAGCATAATACCCCATAGAATCCATAATAATGGTCCATAATACTCGAAGGAGTCCATAATACTTTATAGTCCATAATACTCCACAATAGTACATAATACCCCATAGGACTCCACAATACCCCATAGAAGTCAATCATACGCGATAGGAGTGCGTCGTACCCAATTGGTGTCCGTCATACCCCATCGCCGTTTATACTCCATGGGAGCTGGTCGATCCCCAGGGGTCCACCATATCCCATGGGGATGCGTCATACTTCACAAGGGTACCTCATACCCCAGTAGGTCTATTATAACCCATTAGGGTTCATCACATTCAATTAGAAATAGTGTAGGAGACACGTTACCGTTCAGAATTTTTTTATTATATTAAATACGAGCTGTGCCCCGCGGTTCCACCCGCGTTAAATTTCCGTCCCCCTATTCAACGCGCTGCCGCCGCTCCTTAGGGTTGTAGCATAAAGTTATATGGCGTGAAACTTTCCTGAATAATGGGGCAATCTAATGCAAAAAAATGTTCTAAATCGGATGAGTATTTTTTGAGTCTAGCGCGTTCGAACAAACGTACAAACATACCAACTGTCTAGCTTTATTATAGTAGTAAGAGAGCATAAAGTTATATAGCGTAAAGCCTTCCCGAATAAACGGGCTATCTAGTGCAAAAAAAATTTCCAAATCCGATTAGTATTTCCTGAGATTAGCGCGTTCGAACAAACATACAAACATACAAACTCCCCAGCTTTATAGCAGTAAGATTAAAAAGTTGTATATCATGATATTCCGATTTATTTAATTCTATCACAACAATATTCTAAATAATAAAAAATAACATCTATCGTTATTTAATATTTTTAATAGCAAATAATGTAAACTATCGTTATTTCGATATTCGGAATAGCAAAAAACAATTGTTATTACTATTTTACTTTCAGGAGAATAAAATAATAATAATTAAATTCGATCTTGACAGATACAAATAAACTTAACATTGACGTGCATGTGATATACAGTCTGTTCAAGAAGAAAAAGACCGTCATAAACTAGAAAAAATAGAAGTGTAGATTAATATTTGTTTTTTCATTTCAGTACATATTATTAGCTATTGCGCAATTACCTAATATATCTCCTCCAATCCCCTCCATTACTGTTTATAGCTTGACACCTTTTTCCCATCCTTTTGACGAGATTTTCTGCTGCACCGTGTACACTGGTTTTCCTTTGAGCTTCGTTTTCATGTACGGATATTTCATCGTAATGACCTTATTTTGTCGTTTCCACGTACCGCACGGTTTGTTGCGATGTTCAGGTTCACTGTCTTTTTCCAGTACCTAACCTGTTTTGTCAGCACCAAAAAACTTTTCCGTAAGCATTTCTGTTTACGGAAAAGTTTTGGTTTCCTCAAAAGAGGCCAAACCCGCATTTACAAAAGCATTCACAAACATGCATTTTACAGGGTGTTTTACTGTGCGCTGAAAAATCCTTATACTCTTCGTTGACCACGTTTTTAATAAGGAAGATCATGCCCAGAAAGAAGCCTCGTTCGTGAATATAATGTAGGGGCGAAAAAAAAACCCGTGTATATGACCGATTGTGAGGGTTTGCGTGTGGGAAAGCATATGTGTATGAGTATGGCCGAGCGACTACGGAAACACCGCAGCGGCATAGAAGAGTGCGTGGGCCTACCGCGTGGGGAGTTACTTGGTTTAAAGTCGTGAGAGAGAACGCTAAGCTATCGTTGATTCATATATATACCATATCCTTTATTCCATTCTTCAATAATTCCAATGAACGTGTTGTCATTTCTTTACTTCACCCCGCGAGTCTCATTATCCCCGTAACCTCCTAAATTCCCTACAATAACATTTTCCCAATCTCGATCCAAATTTTCCTTTGTTCACGCCAGTCGTTTTTCCACCGCACAGGAGATTCCTGACTCGTTCGGTGAAGCTGAACGTTTTCTCTTTACCATAAGGGAAAACGGTGAGCCCGGTTGGTGAACCCGCCGAAAATGACCGCAAATACAGTGGTCCATTTACGGTCAGTCCGAAAACAAAATCGACCCCTTGCGGGGGGGGGGGGGTCATTTGGATTTGGAAGGCAGTGGGGGCATGGGGGGTTGACGCGCGAAGCGCGCTCGGGGGCGAAGCCTCGCTAGTATATATCTATGTATATTGTGTCGTTTACCAGTAACTTCAGAGCTCGCGAGATATATCAGTGATGTTTGTTTGTTTAAATGATTGTTCGTAACATGGAGATATAACCCGCTGCTGTTTTCAGAATCTATACAAAAACAATATAATGCCAGTTAGAGAAATTGGACGAACTTTCGGAGATCGAAAAATTGTGCGTCCCTCGAGCATCACTTAGCTCAGGTCCACATGCTTACACTTGTGAAGCTCGCCGAAGAGAAAATATAGAAGCCACTAGCATTCAGCTCAATGGGTATGGTGGTACCGATCATACATATTATCAATTGTTTCTTTACGGATTCTGACATTTTGTACCACTGGCACTGATAGCATGCTTCGTACAGATTTGTACTCTGCGCAGACATTGGATAATTGTTTCATGAATGTATATATATTTTTTTTTCTATGGACTATCAAAATAATTGAAAAGCAACTGTGGCTGTACCATACCTCGAGGATGAGATATTCACCAGCAACGCAGTAAGCATACATTAACATTAGCATTGTTAAATCATACAGAACATTTGAAATCAATCTTCCTGTTTGATCGGCCTGAGAAATATTTTTCGAGCAGTGAACATGTAAAATGTATTTGTAAATGAACAAAAATAAAAATACTTGAATCCTCATACCACAAGAATGCTGTAACATGTAAGCCCGATGAGTAGGGTGGCTATCAAAAGTTCTTCCAAAAGAAGTATACCAAATACTTCGTTTATGTCTCTTGTCGCTCTGTTGGGTGAGCGAGGGGCGCAGAATTGGAACAGAAACAAAAATACGTTACATTTTTATACATAATCAAGTCATATCGATATAAAAAATTTAACCACGTACTCAAGAATATTGCAGTGCCTATTGACTATATCCCGAAAGATGTTTCTGGAAACATCGTGTTTATCAAGAGTCTCAAGATCGAGATTCCGTATTCTAAACACCAAAACGGACAATTGTCCGCATACGTGAAATACCAAGGTAAACAGATATGCTATTGTCGCCATGTAAAAAATGGACGTAAACATCATAGGAAATTGGTACAACCAGACAAGCCAGAAAGTCGACGACTTGGTCACCTCGAAGAAATACCGACCACGATAAGCCAGGACGAAGGGCATGCTTTCGTTTTGCATAACTGAAGAACGTTTCAGTCGTATTGTTTACATAAAAAAAATGATTCCCTGTGTCAATTATGTATGGCCTAGCAGCTGTTTATTTTTGTTACCAACCACTTCAGGGTAAAGTAGTTTAAGGTAGTAGTCTGGTAACTTAAGCCGATTTTCATGTCTTTTTCGGAGGGTGTTTATTTGTAGGAAAATAAAAATGAATCGTTTTGGGTATCTAGGATGTTTTTATTTACATATTAAAAATACAAAAAAAAATTAGTTTGAAAAAATTTAATAGTTTATTGTTATTATTATTATTGATTGAAGTTGGCACCTCGAAAAAAAAGCGCGTGGGTGGCCCCGGTGATTTTGGCTCTTGATGTTATCTGGAATAAAAAAATTCTTGATAATTCTTAATCTATAGACATGTCATTCTGGTCGGAATTACTGAAGTTAAATTTCATGGATAAATAACAAAATGGCGAACTTTGGAAAAAAAAGTCCTTTTATTTTAGCAAAGGAGGGGTTGTAAAATAAAAAGAAATCTAACTTCAGTAGTTCCGACCAGAATAACATGTCTATAGATTAAGAATTATCAAGAATTTTCGATTTCAGATAACATCAAGAGCCAAAATCACCGGGGCCACCCACGCGCTTTTTTTTCGAGGTGCCAACTTCGATCAATAATAAAAATAATAATAATAAACTATTAAATTTAAAAAAAAATTTTTTTTTTGTATCCTTAATATGTAAATAAAAACGTCCTAAATATCCAAAACGATTCATTTTTATTTTCCTACAAAAAAACGCCCTTCAAAAAAGACATGAAAATCGGCTTAAGTTACCAGACTACTACCTTAAGGTAATGTGCAATTCCATACCAGATCTAAGGCGATATTCCAATGGCTGTGCGTTATAATATATCGTCACGACTATTTCCATCGATACCCATATTTTGAAGAATCTCGTCGCCATACGATTGTAGTTTAGATAAATTTCCATCTCTTCGGTATTCTCGAAGAGTTTCTCATCGATACTATCTATTACTTTGGTGGTGAGTTTTGCGAGGGTTTTTGAGTATCTCATTACTACAAATTTTGCGATTATCATGATGCCCAAAGAGGTTTCCATAAGATTCTGTACAACAAGTTCCATGTCACCGAATACATGCATTAAATCAGCGAATACCCCGATAAGCATAGTCATTATATACACGAGCCATATGGCAAACCGCAAATAAGTTGATGCCAATGGCCATACTCCCAAGACTGCAAAGACACGCCTGTTCAATTCGAAAACGTCTTTAGCCCGATTGAAATCCTCCTAAAACACAATATTCATCCATTAATACCAACAAATTGGGGAATTGTTTTATGCATTTATTTGCGGCTTCATTAAGATAATTTTCAGTTTTCCCGGACATTGCGTTCTGTCCGAATAAAACTTTTACCATTTATCGCACGATAAAAAGACATTTAACGGGGTCAAAATTCTGGTTAGAACTTTAAATAATCGGTCATTGTGATGAATAGTATCTGAGTTAGAGCCACTCATAGATAACCCCGGAATTAAAAAAAATCACAAACTCGACTTTGCATCGATTAACAGTTTTTTAATTGATCGTGAAGCCAAAATCATTGATTCCAATGTTGAGTAGGATAAAATAACATATACAATATATTTTTTCAATATCGGTACGATAAATGGTTTAGAAGCTAGAGCTAGCGCTATCGTGCTAGCTTTGAAAGATTAATCATTTTTGTTTCCTCATAGAGGAAGCTTTGCGATGATGATAAAAATACATGCAGGGAGAAGGCTGGGACGGTCTCAGTTGCCCGATGTTCAGTTTCCTTGTGCGTCAATTCCCGTCGTGCTGAGTTCCCTTTCTGAGCAGTTGCGTTCGTGCCGAATTCCGAAACCGTTCAACTGAATCCGCGTTGCTTCATTTTTGGCAATTCGTTCGATGGAACCTGAGATCGTCTCAACTGCCATAGTGCCAAATTCCCTTCTTTCCCAGTTCTCTTTACGTTCGAGTGGGGGGTGTTTATTGGACGCGCGCTATTAAACCGAAGGTGTGCAATTGCAATTGCCGTCATACCCATCTCCCATCGTTTGCAACTCTCTTCGCGTTCAGGTGGGGGTATACATGAGTCAAAGTACACTCCCCACTCGAACTTGATGGGAACTGAGAATAATGAGATTCGGATACGGAGGCAATTGCACAGCTTCGTTTGAAGAGCACGAATCCGATGTGGACTCCCCAATCAAATGCAAACGGAATTGAACGTTAAATGAATTGGGCACGACGGCGGTTGAGACGATTGTCGGTTTGATCGAACGAATTGCCAAAATTGAAGCGGCGCAGATCCAGTTGAACATCATGGGAATTGACCACGAAGGCTACTGCACAGAACGGGAATTGGACACGGAAATTGATACACGTGGGAACGGAACATGGGACAAGTGAAAACGTCAAAAAGATTCCATTGAAAAATTGCAAAATGCTAGCTTGAAATTTCACGCAATGGTCAATGCTTCCTTTACGAGGAACCCATTCTCACAATGCTCGAAGCTTTCTCTGTGAGGAAGTCATTGTATGAAATGTTGAGAAGGCAATTTGCAAGTTTAAATCTACAGCTCTTTTGCAGTACATTAGATCTTGATTTTTCAGTCATCCACCGTAAAAAGAATAAAACAGTCTGCCACTTTGTCGGAGTTTATACAAAGTAAAAGACTGTAATGTGATCTGGACTTATGGCAAAACTTTGACATAGTGTTCCCCCATTGTTGATACTTTACATGCTGAGAAAAATGTATACGTCGCCTATACTCACTGCCATTACTACTAGTGTCCAGCACGACGGTTCATGAGAGACTGAGAGAATAAAGTTGATTTTAGCACGTATCGCGCAAGACGGCTTTCAATGCGGGAACGAAAATAAAACTTCGTGCTTCGTGCGGTTGAATTATTTATGAAGCAATTATAGGTATGATGAGCTTCCATGACGATATTATATTTACTCGGATATTTTTATGTAATTGCCTCACTGTTTTTTCTCGTATATTGAATCTGATATCTCTTTTTTAAAGTATGTTTCACGATGTCGACCGTAGTACAATATGGTGTTTATGTTCAGTTACCATAGTTACATTGTACGTTCTACGATCACTCGCGAACGATTAAACGTTATTGAGAGATAATGACTTAATAGAGACACTCGAAGTTGTAGTTCTAAAGTGCGATTATGGTTGTATATATGTCGATAAAATATTCTTCGGAGAGTTGTATCTGTGAATAACATACGCGGTAGTACAACGCGGGACAGAACCATTGAATGCACAGTGGCAAACAAAGCTCCCATCGAGAATATACACAGTCGTCGTATGCACGTCGAAGCTCTTTTCTTCGTCGACCATGTCTGCGCATATTCAAATGAAAATTGTTACCGTAAGAGTGAGTATATTGAAATAGCTTCTTTTCATGCAATTGTATAAAGAAATTTACTTGCTTGAGAGTCTATATCGCGCTTGTCAAATTCTAAGTCCGAAGTCAAACAACAAGTGGGATCGATTGAAAAAACTGTACCAATTAGAAATATGCTCGTTGCTTACTCGTTGTTTTATTCCCGAGTTCCTTGTATGTGCAAGTAGAATTATTAATTGTTTTTCATAAGGAATTACAAAAACTTGTTCATTTAAGAAATTGCGAGGATCAACAGCGAATTCGTATCTAAATTTGGAGATTGTTTTAACAATCTCCAAATTTAGATACGAATGCATAAAAAAATGCATGCTTTAGCATGCATTTTTTTATGTCAACAAAATAGGAGAACATGCATTTGGTTTATGTTTAAAAAACTAGTATTGTCTCTCCATTATATTTAGTATGTTTTCGCAGACGCAGTGCTTGCCCGTGAAACAGAGCTCAGTAAAGTATTTTCAGCATTATATAGCTGTATCCGTAGCTGTCACAGTTATGTCTCCGACAGATGCTTGTTCAAGTACGCGTATATAATACTTATGAATTTATCTTGAGCTTAGTCAGTAGCTTTGAAACTACGACACCGAGAATCGAGTCGTCGTCCTCGTGCTCTGGTTTGCAGGCAGGCCCTATTAAGGTCTGAGATACCCTATGTGTGAGACCCCATGGTGGGATGCGTGATACCTCATAAGATTCCACAATGCCCCACAATTGGCCATAACACCCCATCGGCGTCCACAGTACCCAATAGGTGTCCATAAAACCCCACAATAGTCCACAATATCCCACAATAGTCCTTAATATCCCATAGGAGTCCATAATGCCCGACAGGAGTTCATAACACCCCATAATAAACCATAATACCCCACAATAGTGCATAACATCCCATAGGACTCCATAATACCCCGTGGGAGTTCATAACACCCAATTGGAGTCGATACTACCCCATAAATAGTCCATACCCGAAAATGGTGCATAATACCCCATGGGAGTTCATAATACGCGATACGAGTGCGTCGCATGAAATCGGTGTCCCACAATAGTGCATAATACCCCATAGGAGTCCATGACGACCCACAATGGTCCATAATACCCTATAGAAGTTCATAATACCCCATACTCGCCCATAATTCCTTACAATAATAGTGCATAATACCCCATAAGACTCCACAATGCCCCATAGGAGCCCATAACATCCGATTGGATTCCACACTACCACATAATAGTGCATAATACCCCATAGGAGTCCATTATACGTGATAGGAGTATCCAATCGTTATCAGTCGTACCCAATTGGTATCCGTACCCCATCGCCGTTTGTCATTTCTCATGGGAGCTCGTCGAATCTCCAGGGGATACCCCATGGGCATACATCATATAGCCCAGTGTGCCTATTATAGCCCATAGGCGTCGAAATAAATAAAATATTGTCTGTTCAAGTAAAATACATAAATATGTATATTGTAAAGATATACATATTTATGTAAACGACCCTTACAACCATTGCATGGTACCCGTAATCACCGTTACAACATAGTGATTGGTACCGATATGTACCAACACATATACACAACACATACACACACAACGCATACGGTACAACCACGTTCGGTACCGCGTTCGGTTACAATACATATTGAAAACCGAAAATTCGTTAGCATAGATAGTACTGTACTAGAAGTATACTACAACGGAAAAGTTGTAGGGGAAGCGCCCCATGCTCCAAAACCATGCGAATTAGAAACTTCAACATTGTGTCCGATTAGAAACTTCCTCATTGTTCTCGATCTCGTTCAGTGTGCAAAGTCGCAGATTTTGTTCTGTAGCGGGTCAGTGAAGTACTTGTTGAGTTGAATTTTTTAGAACTGCGGTACTACGATATTTGTATTCATTGGTCGGACTATTAGACTATTGAATTGGGTTATTTATGATCACCATTGCTGACAGCATAAATCGTTATTGTCGCGAGTCATTGTTATCATTGTAAAAACTAGTCCTCACAATTTTTCAACCTTTATCGCTCGGTTTACCAAACTTCCAAATCGAATTCTCCTCAGTATCCGATCTTCAATATCCTATAAAAAAAACTTTCGAATATTGAATATCTCGCGAAGAGTACTGAATTATTTCACAACTACGTCCGTACAATCTGAGAATGCCAATTGTTGAAGCTCAGGTATGCCTGAGCTGTTAAAGATTCTCAGGCGAAAGCTTTTACGAATGGACGAAATTTTAGGGTCCTTACTCTCGGAACGAGATGGCCGTTGGGGCAAGCCATCTCTCGAACAAAGAAAAGAGTCGCGAAAGGAATTCTTCACTCGGAAGCAGTAGCTTCGATGCCAGTGGCCCACGAGCTGAGAAAATGAATGTAGGTAGAACAAACGTCGAACTAAGAAAAAGCGTTTTGCTGTTCTATTCAGTGTGGAAACCAAATTCCCAGTAGCTCTAATGAGCATGGTAAATCAGACACTGAATCACTGAATCACTGAATCACTGAGTCACTGGATCATTTCTCATTAACAGATGACTGTTAATGAGAAATGATTTTTTTTCATCACACTTTTTATACAGTATTTTTGATGGAACAATCTATGAGACTTAGGATCGTATCCGAATGATTTTCGTTTCACATACTACTTTTTTTTCAAATCCGTATCGATCGAATTTTTTTTGGTACATAATAAAAAAAATGTAGCGTCTGATGATATTTTTCGGTAATGCATTCAGTAAACTGCATTGAGTACACATTTTCATTAAATTAATGAATAACGTTCAATAATGCATAGATACATATCGACAAATTTCACGTGATTTTTTGGAACTTGAAGTTCTGCCTGGCACAGGTTGACTTATAGCGAACAATACCAATCATAAGCACTCTTTTTCCAGTCACCAAGCGAGAATTTCTTAGTGTTCGGTTTGAATGTCCATTTCTGAGAATAAAAAGGAGAATAATCACTACAACTGTCTTTATTTGTGACTGAAATGTGTATCCCGTACTCAATCTACTATCACGAAAAATCAAATGTCGCAGATTGTTGATATTCTGAATTTTTGGTAAATAACAAAACTTGAGTATTGCTTTAGCATTTATGTTGCCTGAACCACATACGAGGGTGGTCTGAGAAGCTTCCGACGTTACATAGAAATAAGACATTTTTTTTCAAATTTATTTTTATTTTACTACATAGTCTTCTTGTAAGTCTATACACTTCTCCCAGCGATGCTCTAATCTCTTTAACCCATCCAAATAGTACTCGGCGTCTTTCTCTAGAAAATAGTTGTTGACAAAAGTGTTGGCCTCATGATTCTCCAAAAATCTATATCCTCCGAGCGCAACTTTTAGCTTAGGGAACAAAACAAAAGTCGCTTGGGGCTAGATCTGGTGATAAGAAGGGTGATCGCTTGATCACTCTTCTTATCACCAGATCTAGCCCCAAGCGACTTTTGTTTTGCCCCAATATACGAATTACAATTTAAACTGCTTAGTTTAAATTGTAATTCGTAGATTTTGGCCATGGCAACCGCTAAGGTGTGAGACAAAACAAAAATTTTTTTCGCATGTCGCATCATCTCTTTTCCCGGATGACAACCTCTCCCGTGAGCAATTTTACCGTTCGCAATGAAAAAGTCTTGGCGGGAGTTTCTGAGCCATTATATAACTAATTTAGAGTCAATGTTTTTTCCTCGTTATAGTTTTTTGTTCTTCGCGCGTGATTATTCGTGATTCACTTAATTCGTTAATTTCCCTCGTTCCGTTCGTCTTTTTATTGTTTGTGAATTTTCGACGTATTTTTCCATATTTGTCAACCGATAGTTGCTCTCATGCGCCGAGCATGCACCCTGTTGTCACAGCTCGTTGATTGCGAGGAAGGGAGGCGGAGATGCTGTTCAGGGTAATAATAATGTACCACGACGACGGTACTTTATATCGCAGAGAGAGAGAGAGAGAATATTTTAATTGAGATGTATACAGGTCAGCTTCGTTTGGTTGCTCTTACTAGACTAACGAACGCCTGCGTAGCAGGCTCGGTTCACACACACCGACCACAGCGCTTTCTTTCTCTTCCGGAGAAAACACGAACTTATAATATGAAGGCAAACACGCATCAAACTACTTCAACACTTCCGCCGTTTCTGCGTGTTGTGCACTCGTTCACACTCATACTCTCACGTAGCATACCAAATAGTTCCTACGGCAGATTTAGTGAATATATCAGCTTTCTGGAGCTCTGACGGAACGTATTCTATTACTATTTCGTTCGCTTCGACTTTTTCTCGAATATAGTGGTATCGGACATCGATGTGCTTCGTGTGTTTATGAAACTCCGGGTTTCTGACTAGCCTTATTGCCCTTTGATTATCACCAAAAATCACAGTCCCCTCTGCACAGAGATGTCCGAGATCATCTAACAATTTTCGTAACCACATCGCCGCTCTCGATGCCGACGACGCCGCGACATATTCTGATTCGGTTGTGGTTAGAGTCACCAACTTTTGTCTGTGACTAGACCACGAGATTGGACCACCCGCAAGCTCGAAAACATACCCGGTCGTTGACCTTCTAGTCTCGATGTCACCCGCGTAGTCCGCGTCTGAATACCCAATCGACTTCGGCACGCTTTCACTGCCGCGAAACTCAACACCGTAACCAATGGTTTCCGCTACGTACGCGATAATTCGTTTTACCGCCCGCCAGCGATCGCCGTTGTAATTATTCAGATACTTGCTTACAGCATTCACAGAGTATGCTAAGTCCGAACGCGAGACAATTGCTAAGAACATTAGTGACCTGACTGCTTCTCTATAGGGAACGTATTCCCACTTCGGTTCATCGTCACCCACCGGTTGTAATATCACGTGCGGATCAGACGGCACACACCTCGATTTCATCCCTATCATGCCGAATTTCTCGATCACTCGTTTTGCATACGCACTCTGATGCACAAAAATCGTTCCCTCGCCCCGATGACGCTCGATCTGCATTCCCACGAACATATTTGAATCGCCGATAGTGATCTTAAAAGAGTCGCTTAAATATTTTAATACAAGCTCGAGGACCTCATTTGATTCTGCCGCTATTAATCCATCGTCTACGAACAGCGCAAGATACACGACCAAGTTCTCAATGTTTCCGATAAAGATACACCGATCCGCTTCATTATCTTTAAATTCGAATTTCCGTAGGAACGAGCTGAACTCCTTGTTCCAACACCTCGGCGCTTGCTTGAGTCCGTATAGCGACTTCTCCAGGCGACACACTACACTGTTTCTCCCACTTCGCTTCACGTCAATACCTTCAGGCACTTCCATGAATATTTCTTCGTTTAGTTTTCCGTACAGGAACGCTATCTGGACGTCGAATTGCGCCAGCTCGAGATCTTTCGCCGCTCGAGACCTTACGACGGGCGCGAAAGTCTCAGTGAAATTGACTCTTTTTCGTTGCATAAAACCCCGAGCACACAACCGTGCCTTGAACTTGTAGAAGTCACCCTCCGTGTCCCTCATGAGCCGAAACACCCACTGCGAATCGATGATTTTCATTCCGGGCTTTTTCTCGACTAATGACCAGGTCCCATTCTCCTCGTGAGCGTTTAGTTCCGCTTTGACCGCCTTGATCCATTCCGATGAGTCTTCGCTTCCCATCGCTTCGTCAAATGTACTCGGTATATCGTGCTCTGCTACATTTGTCTCGTAACGCGCCGGACGTCTCAACGTTTCTCCATCCCTTAGATTTCATACCGCACTTCTAGGCAAGTCCTGGACAGCCGGTCTTTGTCTTTCATCCACCGCTTCGTCGTTTGCCGGTCGAAAGACCTCTTCTTCGCCTTCTTCATCCTCTTCTTCCGAGAGAGCTCTTCGCTCGACCTTGGGCAGCAACATTTCGTCGTCTTCAGTTTCGTCTTCAGTTTCGTCTTCCGTCATCGATGTTTTCTCAATTTCTTCGTGAAACACAATGTCCCGCGACACTGACACTATCTTTGTCACTGGATCGTACACACGATAATTTGACGAGTCTCCCTCGTAATCGACGAGAATCATTTTTCTCGCTCGAACGTCAAACTTCGTAGTCTGCTGTTTGGGCATGTGCACATACGCCTCGGCCCCGAAGATGCGTAGATGCCTTAGATCTGGCTTCTTCCCAATCCACATTTCGTATGAAGTTGCACCACTTCGCAGACCCGACAATCCCGATCGATTCATCAGATATACCGCCGTATTCGCTGCTTCCGCCCACAGAGTACGCGAAGACCTTTCGCGTGAAGCATCGTTCTCGCGCTTTCGACAATCGTTCTATTGTCTCTTTCTGCTTTGCCATTCTGTTGCGGCGTATACGGCGCCGTATTTTCTCGTTGAATTCCGCGCGACGCCAGATAACTGCCCATTTCTTTGTTCCGAAACTCACGACCATTGTCGGACCGAAATACTCGCATCACTCTTCCGAACTTGTTCTCAATTAATTTGTCGAACATTTTGAACTTTTCGTAGACGTCACTCTTGTGCTTCAAGAAATAGATGTATCGGTAACTCGTTAACAATGGCGCTCCGTTGCAATTGGTCCGCACACATCTGAGTGTATAACCTCACCGGGCGCGATACCTATACGATCACGAACTTTCCGAAACGCGCGCCTGTGTGGTTGCCCGATTTGACATACATCACAAAACGATTCACTCTGCCTAGGTTCAACACCGTCCACGAGTCCTTTTTCGACCAATTCGCGCAACGCACGTCCGTTCAAGTGACCGAGTCGCTCATGCCACACTCGAAAATTCGTTGTCGCCACGTTTGCTTCGTCGTCAATTCGCGCACGCTTCACTCGGAACAACATCCGAAAAATATCATTTCCTTGCTTCACCCCGTACGCTAACACTTTATTGTCCTTTTTTATTATGACGTGCTTCCCACTGTACACGACTTCTCGGCCTCTCGAGGTGCACACACCGACTGAGAACAAGCTCTTTTTCATCTCGGGTACGTGAAGGACTTTTTCGATTCGCGCTCTGTGCCACTCGTTGTTTGCGTATTTCTGGATCGTGATTGTTCCTTCGCCGCGCACTCTGCGCTTCTTGTTGTCGCCGAGAGATACAGTCCCGCCATCTGTCAGCAGACGATACTCGCTGAACCATTCACGTCGATAGGTGATATGTCGCGGGATACCCTCATTGTCTCGAAAACGCAAAGTCTCGAAAACTCAAACTCTCGAAAAAAGTGATGGTAATCGTTTTAATTGATCACGTCGCCGCTGAGAGCGTTGGTGGTTAAAGCCGACGCAACCGCGGGTCACAGTCTTACATTGGCGGGTAGCCCGTAACCGCAATCTTTCAAATCTACACTTGCAAACTGTCAGTAACCCACAAAAGTTGAACGTCAGTATCAGATAGGTTAAACAGAGTGTATTTGACGTCGTAATTTATATCCAAATCGGTATATTGTGACAATACGTCAGTTAAATAAAGTACGCAGTTTATTTATTTAAAGTTCTGCTCAATAGTTTTATTTGAATTATAATTATCAGTATTTAGAGTTTATAAAGACGACTGTTATTAGTATTTATGACTGTGATTAAAAACTTATATCTGCCCTGAGTAGAGCTACAATCGGTGAACGAGCCTAATTCAAACAGTGTTTATAAGCCATGTGTATATTTACCAGTATTTTCTGCGAAACAGTTTGTCACCGTGTTGTCTGTCACACTCATCGGTTGCTCTGGCAAAGAGGTCCTTCGTCGGAATGTTGTAATGGCCCACTGCCGCTTATGAAAGTCCAATAGGTACGCCGTCTGTTTTTCTCCAGTGAGAGCGGCTCGAGAATCTACAGATAGTTCTCATATACCGTGCCCTCAACTTCTGTTAGGATTTGACTTCCTGTAGAAGATCCAGGTCTTTTTCAAAGGGTGACAGACTTTTTTAAAGTTTGCCCTAGCGATTGTCGCATAATCAGTTTGCCGATATTGTATCTTTGAAGTATTCCTCATGACAACAGGGCGGCACGAGCTAAAGTTTTGACCAGATCCGTCTGCGCACAATGGTGAGAAAGGTAAGACTTTAACGAGACTTGATGTTAATGGGAATTAAGAATTTCAAAAGATGAGACAAATGGAAAGCAAAGTTTGTTGAATGTTGTATTTTAACAGTCGGAACTTGTCCAAGAAGAGTTGTATCCCGATACAATGGGTGATACGGCTGCTATCACCGCAGAAGATTGGGGGCTCCGACACTCAACTCATATCGTTGAGCAATAGCTATCAGTCCAGAGCCTCGAAAAGTGATCCTAAGATTCGTAAAAAAGCTAACGTGCTTGGCACGAAAGCCAAAGTCGGTGCCAGCGGACAAGGAATTGAGCAACCGGCTGTGAGCATGTCCGTAAGTACAAAATACTCTCTCATATAATGATATACGAGGGCGGACCCAAAAAAACGGGAATTGCGCTGCAGGGGGGAGGGAGAGTGGGGGAACCCATTGCTCGACCAGGTGTCCGTTGGGGGGCACGTCTCCTGAGTTAGTGTCCAAAGTTCTGTCGCCGTAAGTGCATCGGTTCGCCCGTGGGAATTTTTGTAGTGAATCAACTTTTTTCATTTCAGCGAAAACGTGATGGCCGATTGTCGAGAGCAACTCGCGGTTGTGAAATTTTGTTTCCTGTTGGGGAAATCGGCCGCGAAAACTACTGTAATTCTTAAGACTGCTTATGGAGATGCCGCCCTAAGTAAAACCAGAGTCTACGAGTGGTTTTCATGTTTTAAAAATGGAGAAATGTCAATTTAAGACCAACCCCGTTCAGGACGCCCCTCAACGTCAACAAGTGACGGAAACGTCGACAAAATCAACGCTCTCATTCATGAAGACCGTTGCCGAACCATTGATCAACTCTGTCAGATGTCTGGGATATCATGGAGTTCAATTCGGAGGATTTTATCTAAAGATTTGCACATGAGCAGAGTTGCAGCCAAATTTGTCCCTTGCCTTCTCACAGACGAGCAAAGGGAGCGTCGACTTCAGGCATGTTTTGAACTTCAAAACCAGCTCGAAAAGGACTCTGAACTTTTTTCCAAGGTGATTACTGGTGATGAATCGTGGTGCTATGGATACGACCCCGAAACAAAGCAGCAATCAAGCGTTTTGCCACTGTGGAGGAGGTAAAACAAAAATCGCTGGAAGGCCTAAAGAACATCTCGATAAGTGAATTTAAAAAATGTTTTGAACATTGAAGGGATCGTTTGCAACGGTGCGTTGTGGTCAAAGGAGAATACTTTGAAGGTGATCAAAATTTGGTGTAAAAATATTTAAAGAAAAGAAATTATGACGAAATTCCCGTTTTTTTGGATCCCCCCTCGTATATACACAATAGAATTATATTTGGATTTTTGTTTGTATTTTAAATTACTTAAACAATGCCAAGAAGTTTATTGCTCCCTGATGTATTTTATTTTGTTTATTGTACATCAGGATGACATTACGAAGGAGTTCGACGAAGAAATATGAAAGTTGAAGACGGTAATCTTGACATGCGAAGGCAGAATTCCCAAGCTAGAATCGGCAGTAGCGCTACAAATGAAAGAGGAAGAGAGAAACGGGAAGAAAACATCTCCAAATCCTGGCAAAGAGCATCTTGCTTCTGACGAAGTCTCATTTACATCAGAGTTGTGTTTTTGTAAACGTTATGACGAAAACATAACTCTCCTGCAACAAAAACAAAAGGAACTATTATATTACGATATCTAATATCTTATCTGATCTTTATTATTTATTGTACATCCAATCATCGCCTTTCAATCATATTTTTACTGTACAAATTTTCTATATTATAATACATTTTAATCGCCTGGTCAAAATGACTTTGGTATATTAACAGGTCCACAAATTCTGTGCAATTTTATTCTTCTCTTCTTTTTTTTCCCTTCGTACGTGACTTTAATTAATATTGTACTTTGTAAGACAACATTCATATAATCTTCCAGTGCCTCAATTTGCAAAGGCAATATCTAGATGTAAGGCAACAAACAATAAGAAATTGATCTATTTCATTATAACCCTTGCGTGTTCATTTAATCGTCGGAATTGTTTAATGATAGAATATTTTGTACTTACGCACATGTTCACAGCCGGTTGCCCAATTCCTTGTCCGCTGGCACCGACTTTGGCTTTACCAAGCACGTTAGCTTTTTTATGAATCTTAAGATCATTTTTCGAGGCTCTGGACTGATAGCTATTGCTCAACGATTTGAGTTGAGTGTCGGAGCCCCCAATCTTCTGCGGTGATAGCAGCCGTATCACCCATTGTATCGGGATACAACTCTTCTTGGACAAGTTCCGACTGTTAAAATACAACATTCAATAAACTTTGCTTTGCCATTTGTCTCATCTTTTGAAATTCTTAATTCCCATTAACATCAAGTCTCGTTAAAGTCTTACCTTTCTCACCATTGTGCGCTGACGGATCTGTTCAAAACTTTAGCCCGTACCGCCCTGTTGTCATGAGGAATACTTCAAAGATACAATATCGGCAAACTGATTATGCGACAATCGCTAGGGCAAACTTTAAAAAAGTCTGTCACCCTTTGAAAAAGACCTGGATCTTCTACAGGAAGTCAAATCCTAACAGAAGTTGAGGGCACGGTATATGAGAACTATCTGTACATTCTTAGGCCGCTCTCACTGGAGAAAAACAGACGGCGTACCTATTGGACTTTCATAAGCGGCAGTGGGCCATTACAACATTCCGACGAAGGACCTCTTTGCCAGAGCAACCGATGAGTGTGACAGACAACACGGTGACAAACTGTTTCGCAGAAAATACTGGTAAATATACACATGGCTTACAAACACTGTTTGAATTAGGCTCGTTCACCGATTGTAGCTCTACTCAGGGCAAATATAAGTTTTTAATCACAATCATAAATACTAATAACAGTCGTCTTTATAAACTCTAAATACTGATAATTATAATTCGAATAAAACTATTGAGAGGAACTTTAAATAAATAAACTGCGTACTTTATTTAACTGACGTATTGTCACAATATACCGATTTTGATATAAATTACGACGTCAAATACACTCTGTTTAACCTATTTGATACGGACGTTTAACTTTTGTAGGTTACTGACAGTTTGCAAGTGTAGATTTGAAAGATTGCGGTTACGGGGCTACCCGCCAATGTAAGACTGTGACCCGCGGTTGCGTCGGCTTTAACCACGAACGCTCTCAGCGGCGACGTGATCAACTAAAACGATTACCATCACTTTTTTCGAGAGTTTGAGTTTTCGAGACTTTGCGTTTTCGAGACAATGAGGGTATCCCTATGTCGCGAGGCCCCACTGTCGGTTATCCACGTCTCGTTGTTACCCGCGCCCAGCACTGCGTTTACTATCTTGGCAGGTAGCTCCGAACGCGGTATCACTCGATCCACTCGCGTCACTGTCCTGGTTCTCTCGCCTTTTATTTGTGCACTCCCCCGTTTGGCACTTTTTGCTGCTGCGAAGGCCCCGGGCACTTCGTCGTCCGCAACTAGTCGGGCCTCTTCACTGAGCAACCTCTCCTGAAGATTCTCAAGCGTCCGCATGTGCATCGGAGCATTGTCCCACGCAGTCCGGAACATCGCATACTTCGGCGACAAGCTTCCAAGCACCTTAGCCATTATCATCATATCCGACACCTGTTCACCGACGTCCAGTAACTGTGCCGCCATATTTTGCACTTTCGCCACATGTTGTATTATCGAGTCTCCCGGAGACATACAATACTCGTACAACTTCGTCGAGAGCAGTAATATGTTCGACGCTGACTTTTGTTCATGCACTCTGGATAAACTTTCCCACATTTCATTCACCGTCTGACAAATTAACAACGGTTGTAATTGTCCGTATTTCATCGCTGACGATATCAAGAACATCGCACGCGCATTATCCGCCAACCACGCTCCTTTGCTTCTTCCTGTCCCGGCCCGGCCTGCATTTGTCTCGCTCATCTACCACGTTCTGGATCCTATTCGCGATAAATGGCATCCTCATCTGGAATTTCCATCCTTGAAAATTCTCGCCGTCAAATTTCGTCACGTTTCTCGTTGAGATGGCGTCTGACATTCTCGATAACTTCCCACTCGCGATCACGACCAATATACCGAATACGTGCTTGCCAAGATGGCTGCCACTTCGCGACCTCGTGTTCCTCGACGCACACTTCTTTCTCTTACAATCCACGATCAGCTCGGGTGACGGCCCATAACCTGTTGTCACCTCGAACGATTTACCAGACCACTCTAACGTACCAGGGGTATTAGTTGAAGTTTGCCGGTTTTACCAGTAGATGTCGCTAGCAATATGTATACATTTCTATGATTTGGCATGTATGTCATTTTGTTCTATTGACATTAACCTACAAAAATACGCAAGTCACATTCCGCCAAAATAATAGCGTCATATTGGTTTGCCTCAGTGAATATGTCGAGTTTCGTTCCAAGTAAAGCGCATTTGCGGCATTCGTTGCTTTTCTTATTTCATCAAAAGAAAAAAGCAGCCGAAGCTCACCGGTTGCTGGTAGAAACTTATGGTGAACATGCTCCAGTGATTAGAACATGTGAGACATGGTTTCGTCAATTTAAAAGTGGAGATTTCGATTTGACAGATAATGAACATCCTGGTGCAGCGAAAAAGTTCGAAGACGAGGAATTGCAGGCGTTATTGGATGTTGATCCAACCCAATCGCAACAAAAATTGGCAGAAACACTAAATGTGACTCGAGGAGCAATTTGCCAACATTTAAAAGCCATGGGAAAGATCCAAAAGTATGGAAAATGGGTGCCATACCAGCTGACCGATAGACAAATGGAAAATCGAAAAACCGCTCGGAGACGTGTTTCAACGCCTCAGAGACGGCAAGCTCGCCGTTCAACCGCGGAAATGCCGCTTGTTGCGAAAAGAAACGCAGTACCTCGGACACATCATTTCCGAGAGGGGGTGGAACCGGACCCCGGAAGAATCACAGCGGTAAAGGGATTTCCAGTTCCAATGGTTCCAGTTCCAGATCCTTGGACTCGCGGGCTACTATCGCAAATTCATACAAGATTTCGCAAAGTTAGCCAAACCTCTAACCGAACTGACGAAGAAAGAAACGAAATTCGAGTGGACAACGAAGCACCAAGAAGCCTTCGACAAACTTAAAACGACACTGACGACAGCACCCTTGCTGCTATACGCCGACTTTCATAAAAAATTGGTCGTCACGACGGACGCATCCGACCGAGCATTAGGTGCAATACTATTGCAAGGCGAGGTAGGTCAGGATATGCCGATATGCTACGCGAGTCGAACGCTCAACAAGGCCGAGCAAAATTACTTCACAACGGAAAAGGAGCTACTCGCTATCTCGCAATTCCGACCGTACGTCTATGGCACAAAATTCAAAGTCGTAACAGACCATAAGCCCTTGACTTGGCTGTTCAGTGTAAAGGATCCAGGCTCCAGGTTAATGAGGTGGAAACTGAAATTGGCCGAACATGAATTCGAAGTAGAATACAAGGCCGGGAAAGTAAATACGAACGCGGATGCGCTGAGCAGAATATATGCAATTACGCGCGCACAGGCGAAAGAAAAAGAGAACGAAGAAGCTACGAACGACCGCGCGAAAGACAGCGAGCGTGCAGACGACGACGTATCGTCGAGCGACGGGACACCTCGCGTCGGGAAAAGCGCGGTACAGGCGGTTAGCCACGCGCACGGGCCCGGTAACGAGAGACCCCGTGAGCGGGACAGCCGCCGGGGAAGCGAGAGTGACGAGGATGGCTGCAGCATAGGCGCCGCCTGCCCTAACGAAGCGCACAGGGAACAACTCATCCTCGAGGATCAAGATGCCCCCCTGGGGGGGGCACCAGGGCACAACTCGGATACTCCAACGTATGCAGCTCCGATATCACTGGCCAGGCATGGAAGAGGAAATAAAAAAGTATATACAGAAATGCGACAAATGCCAAAGGAATAAAAACAAACCGAGAGGGAGAGCACCGATGGTCATCACCGACACGCCAAGCCGGGCGTTTAAAAAATGCGCGGTAGATATCGTTGGCCCGATGACCGAAACATCCTCGGGGAACCGCTATATACTAACTTTTCAGGCCCTCACCAAATACAACATAGCAATAGCAATGCCCCACCGGGAGGCCAACGGAGTGACACGCGCATTCGTCACCGAAATAATCTGCAAATTCGGAACCCCGGAAATTTTGTTGTCCGACCAAGGAACGAATTTTCTCAGTGAAACATTCAAAGGAGCATGCAAATTGCTAAAAATAAAAAAGATCCAAACAACAGCGTATCATCCGGAATCAATTGGAGCCCTAGAAAGGTCCCATCGCACCCTCGCGGAATACCTAAAAAATTATATCGATGAGGATCAGGGGAACTAGGACGCGTGGCTACCGTATGTGATGTTCACCTATAACACGGCTCCACACACCGCTACTGGCTACACGCCACATGAACTGGTATTCGGAAAGAAGGCAGAATTGCCGACGGCACTGAAACAAGAGCCGCGCGCGACATACTCTTACGACGACTACGCGCAGAAATTACCCGAAAGATTAAGAGCAGCATGGAAGACAGCACGAGGGAACTTAATCGACGCAAAAGAAAAATCGAAATTGCAGTACGACAAGAAATCGAAAAAACAAGAATTCCGGGTGGCCGACCGGGTGCTACTACACGACGAGACGGTACGACGGGGACGATCAGCGAAATTGACACCAAAATGGATCGGTCCCTATACGATAGTCAACGTCAACTCCGATCTTAATTGCACCATCAAAAGAGGATAATAAATTACGCGCGTACACATAAACAGACTAAAACATTTAGAACTGCGAAAAACAGGAACACTGGCTTTAGTAGGGAAATGCGTTGTGACCGCCACACATTTTAAAATAGGAACTGTACAAGAATTTACACAACAAATATACGAAACATACCTTCCTCCGTATAATTTAACATTTTTGAGGGACGAAGGAGAAGTGTTACCGAAAGCGTTAAGCGAAACCGAAAAAATGAAAGTCGAAAATATAATAAGCAACCCGCAAGAGTTGAACGAATTGGGTACGCGAATACATTCATTGCGAACGGATTTAGAAAAACAGAGCAGTAACAACTACCATTCGCATACTATAGGAACATATTCATTAAGTACCATAACACTAATATTGATTATAGCATATATTGCCTATCGATTTCTGAAAAACGACAAGCAACACCGGAAATGGTCGAATCACCGCCAGCTCAAGTAATAGAAGCGCGACCGGACATACCAAAAGCAGCAAAAAAAAACGCTTCACTTAGCAAAGTTAAAGTTACTTTCAAGCGAAATAATCCGAGGACTAGCACAATGTAATAAATCGATAAAGTGTATTGAACAAAATTAAAATTAATAAAAAGGAAATAAAGTTGGGGATAAAAAATTAAAAAGTGGGATTACGACTAGTGTTTTAAGAAGAATTGTAACAGTCATCGAATAAAGAAATCCTGCGGATTCCTTTCTCCTAGGGGGGAGGAATGTTGTCCGCTGAATACGCTGTGACGAAACATTTGCCGTCTCGTCACTCGTACGGAGTGTATTCGTTCAGGGGGTCGGATTTACGACCCTGGGACGACGCGCGCTCGCTTCGTCGCAAGTCCGAAACGGTAAAAATTAAGAATCTCCGGTTACCTCGAGAGTTGACCATTTGGCAACGCTGTGGCTATTTGTCGTTCAGCGACTTTGTTAGGCTCTCTGTGTTTATGACCCTATGGTTCGCTCGCTTCGAGCGCGAACGATAGAGTTTTTCTGTTTACTATACTGTCGCGTTTGTTTTTCTAGCCCGTTCCGTTCAGCTCTCTTAGCGTCCCGTTCAAGTAAATATTCCAAATCATTAAATTATATTATAAGCAAGTGCTTCATATTAAATTCGAGAAATTATTCTGGTATGGTTAAATCCTACTAATATTTGCGTATCTTTATTTTTTTGTTTGGGTTCTCTCTGCCGGCTATGGTTTGGCTCTCTTATTTGGGGCTCTCTGTATTTCAACAATGAATTAAGGCTCTCTGCGTTTCCCGGCGGGTGATCGGCGTTTATCTCGGCATTGACATTATTTTTTTGTACTCGGGAGACCGATCATCTCCCGAGGTTAGGATTTTAGGGACTTTGAGAGTCGGGAGTTCGTCCTTAAGGGGGCAGGCGGGTGCCGAACAACTGCACCCGTGGTCATGGTCGCCAGGGAGCGAGCTGGAGAAACGGCCGAAATTTACTGAGCCACCCTCCTCCCGTACGGCTTCCCAGCCTCGTGCTGGACCAGCCTGCCGTTGTCTCGACCGTCGCGGTCCGGATGCCCTCCGGCGCCTCATTCGTAGAGGGCCTATGGGACCGATGGGGGTTTGTGAGGTGGCAATGTGCCGGTTCTGGGATCCGCGTGGACAGAGTTGGCGGCCACCACCATCCACGGGCGGGATCCCGACCTTACCCTCGTCGGAGACCGGGTCCTGGGGGAAGACGGCCGAGACACGGCATATAAAAAACTGCCGGGCGGACACCGACTCGCTCCGTCTTTGTCGCAATATTCGCCGAGAGCCCTGCCATCGCTCGTTCTCTCTCTCTCTTTAGCTTTCGTCAAAAAGGACCCCTCTCCCCGCGCACCCCTCGAGTCGACGCGAGAGGTGCCGGCGTAAGAAGGAGGACCGGCGTAACCCAGTAACCCGAGTGACAGCGAGTGACCCCGGAAACGTACGAGTATGCGCAGGACTAGACCAAGGGTCAGGAGTGGGGACCATCGACCCACGGAGAGCAAGGATCGCACATCGATTTTCACTTACTGTTCGGACTGCTACCTCGCGTGACGCGTTTTTCCTAGCGTTCTCTCGAGTGTCGCCATCGATCATAACGTTACCTTTGTCTTCACCATCCATCTTCAACATCATTCAACGACGGCATCGACGATCTTCCGCCATCTTGCGATTCGCCCGTACGAGTTCCTTGCCTTGCGGCAGAGATTATTCGGTGAGGTACTTCCTCCTTTTTCCTTTGTAAGGTTAGTAACTTCGTCTTTCTCAATTGGCCGTGTGGCCGTTAGTTTTGGTTATTTTGAGGATTTTGGTATTTTTGGTTAATTATTGGGATTTAGTCCCGTTCGAGTTTGTTAGTGGAAATACGAGCCGGTCCTCGGACCGCGTGACGAAGTTACTGGCCCATTATCGCCACGTGTTATATATTTCGCATTTTCGATTTTGTTATGTTCTTTATTCGCGATTGAAATCGCATTTCGGGATTTATTTTGTTAAGTGAATTTGTGTTATCACGTTCGAGTTTGTTACCAATTTATTCGTTATTTTGGGTTTTCGCGTTTCTTTCGTTATTCAATTCACGTCTGGGTGCTATCGCTTACCGCACTGTTTCCTTTTGCTCATTTCGGCCCTTATCTTCGAACCCTTTTGGGCCATTTGCTTTTGGTTATTATTCGCCATTCCCTTGCGCCACTGCATGCGAGATTTCGAATCTCCGCCATCTTTGTCCGTATCTTCGCATCCGTTCATAATATTTTGCCCGCGATTGTTAATCGCGTTTTTCCCTTGCCCGTTACCCCTCTGGCTAGTTGGAAATTCCGGCTAATTTGACTCTTACGAGAGGCTACTTGGAAATCCCGGCTAATTTGACTCTTACGAGAGACTACTTGGAAATTCCGGCTAATGTGACTCTTCCGAGAGGCTACTCGGAAATTCCGGCTAATTTGACTCTTACGAGAGGCTATCTTGGATTTGGGCTATCTCGGTGTGAGTGCCGTGAGAAATCTACGGATTTGCTTAACGTCCTCGTCGCTACTGCTTTTGCAATCGTCAAATCCGGCTAACTCCCTTCGTACGAGAGGCTACTTGGAAATTCCGGCTAATTTGACTCTTACGAGAGGCTACTTGGAAATTCTGGCTAATTTGACCCTTACGAGAGACTATCTCGAATTCCCGGCTAATTTGACTCCTACGAGAGACTATCTCGAAATCCCGGCTAATTCGACTCTTACGAGAGGCTATCGTGGATTTGGGCTATCTTGGTGTGAGTGTCGTAAGGAACCTTCGGATTCGCTCAACGTCCTCGCCGTTACCACCGTTACCATCTTCAAATCCGGCTAATTTGACTCTTACGAGAGGCTATCTTGAGATCCCGGCTAATTTTCCTCTTACGAGAGGCTATCTTGGAATTCCGGCTAATTTCCCTCTATGAGAGGCTATTTGAAATTCCCGCTATCGTCCCCGTTACCCCTGGTCAATTTTGTTCTCTTGTGCGTAAGCCGGTAACCCGTGACTTTGTTCGTTATTAATTTCAGGCTAATTTTGTTCGTATTGTGTTTTGGCTACGTTTCGCGTTATTTTGCTTCCGCCGGATATTTGTTAAATTACGTCGAATCCTCCCTGAGGCGAATCTTCAGGTTGTAATATTGTGTGTAAAATATTTTGTTAATTCTAGTTATTCATTGCGATTATTGTCGTAATTTTGTTATCTATTGTATCGGAATTTATTGTGTTGTTGCGGTCGAACTACGTGACTGCTGGCTTAAATTGCGTTAAGTTATTTGTTTTGTTAATTTTAAGTATTGCAATTCTTTGTATTATCGCAGAACGCTGATCATTTTATTTTCGGTACGAATCTTCCGAGTGCGTCGTAACCGTTCGTTTTCGTTATCGTTGGCAGTGTTGTCACGCCCCTTGTTACACGTTTTTTGTACGACCGACGATCTCGTTGTACAGCCCCCGCCGCATACCGTGTGGGTGGTTTCCGGGATAAAATAAATAATTTCCACAGTTGTCCCGAGTCACCGAGTTCGCTTATTCGCCCAAAAATCCCGCCCCTCTACCATTCTCGGAAGTATTAACTGAGTAGCCGGAGTCTTTTGCCGAACGTTTTCAACTGTGTTCCTTTGGTATTAAACGACGAGAGCGAAAAATAAATAAGCCGTTCTCCTTACGGGAGCGGTGGTGACGCGCGAATCTCGCTCGTTGCCTGGCGCCTATCTCTCGTTCGTTTGGTCGGTACTTCCGACATCTTGTGAGAGTTGGTTACCTCTCCAACGTAATATTCATTTTTTTGGGGGTTTTATTAATGTTCATTAGGCCACGTTCGACACCCACGTGACGAGAGTTAAATATTTCGTTACAACGCATAAGGTACAACGAACTTCGGACATTGAACCGAAGATGATGTTTTCAAAGAATGAGCAAACGTATTGAGCAATACGTCGAAACTAGTTCACTGTCGCAAGTATCCGAAATCGCTGAGCAAGTACAGGACAATGACCGGGCTCAATTGCGAAACCGCAACCACACGACTTCGGCACAGCAACTTGCAACCAAATATTCTTCAGTCTTAATTGATTCGTCGAGTTGAGCGGTTGGTCCCTAATTAAAACCATGTTTGTAATTAATTCCCAGTACGGAAATTGTAAGAACACTTGCAACTTCTTATTTGAATAAATCTTTATTTATTTGTAACTCCTAACTTGAATTCTTAACCTTTATTGGCAAAAATCCCGAATTATTATCCCGTATTGGCTAATTATCCAATTTCCCAATACAACAGTGGAGAGAAAGAATATTTTAATTGAGATCTATACAGGTCAGCTTCGTTTGGTTGCTCTTACTAGACTAACGAACGCCTGCGTAGCAGGCTCGGTTCATACACAGACCGACCAGAGCGCTTTCTTCCTCTTCCGGAGAAAACGCGAACTTATAATATAAAGGCAAACACGCATCAAACTACTCCCCCGAAGCTACACGGTATCCTAGAAGTACTCCGCACGCTTAATTTTACTCAGCCTCGAGATTAATTCTGTTTTACTTCGGATTCCACAATGTTGTGAGGGCGAATTAATCGAATTTCCATTTTTCTCCATTTATTATTGGATTACTTCAGCCATTTATAGCCAATATAGAGGAACTTCAAGTTTGAATGGCCCTTGTGGCAATAGTGATAATTCGAATGGTTGCCATTGTTGTAATGGATTTACTAATGTGTATGGAGCATCGACGGAAGAGTCTCCCTGGAAATCATCCGTCTGTGTATTTTCTTCCTTATTAACGCCCTCTACATTGACCCCTGCGCAAATAATAGAATCAGATTATCAATGGAGGTGTTTAACGTCCCAACAGTTTTATTGTATTTTTGCATAACAACTTTGATCACAGCGGCAATCATTTTCATAGTCATACGTGACCTCAACGTTCGCTCATGCCCTAAGCGTCGCCCTTGCTCTCGGTATACGTATAAAGCCTTATCCACGATTAAACGATCATTAAAATTTGTCGAAATAATTTTGGTTTCGTGTCCTGTCCTTATTCTTAAATAATAATAGGACACGAAAGTTCTTATCTTCCCCTACCCACTTTTAAGGCCTTACATACGTCCAGCGGTACCGAAAACGTACCAAAAGAAAAACTGTTTTTAGGAGGGATAGAAATAGAAATGGATAAAAAAATTCTAACACATTGTTTATTACTGTGTTAAGTTTGTGAAAAAATTTATTTTTTTTTTTTTTTCAAAAATTACAACATGAAAAATCACATTTTTTGAAACACTGCAAAAAAAAAGTTGCTCCACGGTCGTTGACGGATTCTTCCTCAAATGTTGACGGATCTGCAAAATGTAAAGAAATTCTTGTAAAATAAGATAGTAGTTATAGTCTGTCGAGCCGGATTTTTGAAATTCGAAAAATTAAACAATTTACGGTAATTTAAAAAAAAATGTTAAGTTTGTGTCAAAAAAGTCACACTTTAATTGTTTTTATAAAATTTTCTAATTATAATTTAAAAAATCCAGCTCGACAGACTATAGAAAAAACAATGCCGAATATTTAAAAAAAAAAATCATCAAAAAATATTAAAAACCGTACGAGTTATCATGCCGACCGTGTCAGAAAAAGTAGTTTTGAGGAAAACGTGTTTCGCTCGAAGTCGCGCGCGGCTGGAGCAAGAACTTTATGAATTTTTTAAATTTATTTAGTTAACTTACGTCGAATCTCCCATTCCAGCTTCATATTGTACGCCTTCCTTGTCAGTAAAAAATTGACTAAAAGGGTCTGAGGGTAAAGGCCAGCTGCCTCAAACAACTCAACTCAGGTAGGCGCGCGTCAGACCTTTGTCCTTTCGTCGGGCAGTCACATTATCTACAATAACTTTTGAACTATGGGGAATTTTTACAATCAGTTTACACAGAAATACGCCTAAGACTATAAGGAATAATAATCTGTAAACAAAAAAAAATCGATTTTTTGAAAATTCTCGACGTATGTAAGGCCTTAAACTTGACTCTCCGCCCATCCTCGAGCAATTTTCCGCGAGGTTAAGCTCGGAACAGGGCAACTCCCCGGCTGTCATCAACTTATCTCGAAAACGTGTAAAGGGGGAGCGTGCTCTCCTTGAGCGATATGAGAAAGTCGTAAATCAGGACGTAACAGTGGCATACCTGAGACGGATAATTTTGTCAAAAATCTAGGTTTCTGTTCAAACGTCACTGATAAATTACGAGACCACCAGAATAATAGAAAGAAGACTAAAGTATCATATCGCCTTTTTAGTGAGAGATTGATTGATCAATTTCCATACATTTTAGTCATTTAACAATAAAACGTGCCATATAAAAACGATAACAATCTCAACCTAAGCGGAAGATACAACGCGGAAACTTTTATTTCTCGTCAAAGGAGTAAATTTGAGACCACGAATGGGAAGATGTTCGATGTTGATGAAGTGGATTCTATTTGATATAAGAAGATCTTTTTGAGATTGTGAATAATGTTGTTCCCCATATTAATTCCCCTACAACTTCCCCGTTGTAGTATACTCCTAGTACAGTACTCCTATACTCGTAGTCCTATGCTAACGAATTTTCCGTTTCAATATGTATTGTAACGGTACATATCGGTACCAGTCACTGTGTTGTAACGGTGATTACGGATACCATACAATGGTTGTAAGGGTCGTTGCCGGAACCGGTCCTGACAAATATCTTTACATATTTATGTATTTTACTTGAACAGACAATATTTTATTTATTTCGACAATGAACAGAGGTTAAACAATCTGAAGTGTCTCAGCGAAAATAAATTAATGTTATATCATTCTTAAATCATACTTACCTTTCTCGGTATACCGTAGAACCCCGATTATTCGTGCCCCGGTCAATCGAATCTCCAATATAAATCAAACGGGAAACACGGATAATCTGACAGCAGATACTGGGGGTTGTACTGCACTGGCCTTTCAAACGAAACTCACAGGGTTAAGAAATAAAATTTCCTTTGGACTAACCTTTGCTCAAATATACTGAATATTATTTTTTACCGCGGATTATGATCTTTGGATTACGTCAATAATATTTTAAACTATTTCGAGTATTAAACCATTGAGATTTGGCAGATATCGTTACTCGAGTCCGTGTCCCAACGGTTATTCCGGGGATCAACATGAGAAACAAACGGTCTTGATGCTTCAGTAATCTGAGTATAGTTATAAATTTCCGTTTATAAGGTTAATTGCGACGACAATTGTCAAAGGCTTGTATGTATGAATCAACACTGGAAATTTTATTGTGCATCAATTATTCTGCTACTTTCTATCTATTGTATACCACTAGCATGGGTATGTATGATGTTCACCATTCATTATTCGTTTACAAATTTCAAGTTTTCGATATGTATCGTAACGGTAAATATGTGTACCGGTATCTGTGTCGTAATGGACATTACGGGTACCGTACAAAGGTTGTAAGGGTTCTTGACAAGATCGTGCAGATTCCGGTCCTGGTATAAAAATACCTTTACATCATATTAAACGATTGTAGTTCTTTTCTTCCGCAATAAAAAAACGTGCAACGATAGATGTTCTGGTTAACTTTAATGACAGGTCCTTAAGGCCTTATATACGCGAAAAATTTAAAAAAATTTCATTTTTTTTAAATTCTCGATTCCATTAGTCTGAACAGTTAGGAATATTTTAAGCTTTACAGAATTGAAAAATTCCAAAAATTGTTAAAGTTACAGCATTTAAAGCGTAAAAACTTTCATTTTCTTGGAAGCAGGCAGGTAGGCTAGATTGCATTTATCAAGAGACGCGGCAGCGTCTTGACGCCAAGTATTAAAAAGAAGTTTTTAAACGTGCCGATGTATCTATACAGTAAGGTGGCCTGAAAACCGTTATATTCAAACTCTAAATCGACTTCACCCGCAAACGCGTTGAGTTATAACAAATCTGACTACATTTTTGCGATGTAATGTTATTTTTTTCTTTCGAATGCATTTAGATTTATTTAGATCCATTCACGCATTGTTGAGATATCGTAATATTGCCATGATTTTTCACGCAACTTTTCTCAGCTCAAATGTTCTTCTCCCGTGTTTTCGACAAAGGGACATATGTGCCTAGTACAGCATATAGCTTATACGCCCTTTCATACAAATCTCGTCTCCAATGTTCTTCTCCCGTGTTTTAGACAAAGGGGCATATGTGCCTAGTATAGCATATAGCTTGTACGCCCTTTCATACGAATCACAGAAAAACGATATATATATCACATGTTCGATGCGAGCTCGTGGCTCTCTTCACTACAACGCTGCGCGGTCTCGTTGCGCGTACGTGCTCTACGTCATCAGTTGAGTTAATGGGGCCGTCGCAGTGAGCGAGGGAGAGAGAGATAGAGAGAGAGAGAGAGAGAGAGAGAGAGAGAGAGAGAGAGAGAGAGAGAGAGAGAGAGAGAGAGAGAGAGAGAGAGAGAGCGAGAAAGTGCACGTGAGTTCTCAGCTGTGTACTTTTTTACCGACAACTATCGGTGTCGTTAGCGAACGATAGCCTATGAGAGTCACGCCTTTCCGCTGGAATCTTCCTTGCAATGGGCTGTCGCTCGCTAACGACACCGATAGTTATCGGTAGTCAAGTACAGAATCCCGGCACAATATAAGAATGTAGCCAACATAAAGTGCGAAAATCGAATTGACGAATCACAATCGAGGAGTTTTAAATACTGCGTGGGGATTGGCCAATGCTTGTGCAATTGGCTAGTTTTACTATTCCCCGTATACCAAACCAATCGCTTCCCATGAAAAAAAAGATAAGGTACTGCGTAAATGAGTAAAACTTCTGTGCATGAATTTCAATTTTTAAATTCCTACACTCGGACCCGAAAGAATTTTCTTTAAAAGATAATGAGATTTTGCAAAGCCAATTTTCAGTTCATCGGGGCAGTTCGAACTTTAAGATAAGTTGAAAATGGAATAATGTTTGCATTCATGAAGTGTAAATTATTACTGCGTAAGGATAAGGTACTGCGTAAATGAGTGTAACTTCTGTGCATAAATTTCAATTCTAAAATTCCTACACTCAGACCCGAAAGAATTTTCTTAAACAGATAATGCGATTTTGCACAGCTAATTTAGTTCATCGGGGCAGTTTGAACTGTAGAATAATTTGAAATTGGAATAATGTTTGCATTTATGAACTGTAAATTATTACTGCGTAACGATGAGGTACTGTGTAAATGAGTATAACTTCTGCGCATTAATTTCAATTGAAAAATTCCTACACTCAGGCCTAATTTCATTATATCAATGGTAGATATGATCCCTATTATAAACTTGAAAAGTTAAAAATGGTCGCCGAGTAATCGAAAAATGTGCCCAGTCTATAAACAAAATACTTCCGACTTTAAAAATCGCTTTCTAATATCTAATGAAAAGTGAAAAGAAAAAAATAGGTATACAAAATCCACACGCATCGTTTTATCAGAGATATTTGAAAGTGGTTCTTTATTTCACTTTGGATAATATGTTTTCTATTTTGATAAAATGTTGGTTCAATGCTGAACTTCTATCAGGTCTTTCAAAAAAAAGTGAAATCTCCATTAAAAACTTGAAAAGTTAAAAATGGACGCCAAGTAATCAGAAAATGTGTCCAATCTAGAAACAAAAAACGACTCCAAAAATCGTTTTCTAGTATCTAATAAAAAGTGAAAAGAAATCATTTCATAAATTAGCCAAGTAAACTACTACTCCTTCCGCCAATCAACCTCCCCCTTTTGTACGGTATGCCACAAAAGTCTACTGAAAATGCTGTACAAAAACTTGGCGTGCATGGTTAATAACAATAAGCTCGGCGAAGGGGCCGCCTCTTTGTACCTGCAGTAGATTGAACCGGATCTAACGCGTGTCATTTGTGTGAACATCAATCGAAACTACCTCGTGTCCAGCTCCTACGAGTACGGAGGAATACCGTCATAAGTGATCCCGGTACACTGAGGGAGAGCGTGAAATGATGTAGCTGGGTCATTCGAGCTTTCATGGCGGTTGAACACAATGGGAGTCGGATCGGCGGGGCGGTATCATCGAAGTTGGGTACGAAAGGATAGAATGGCGTTGTACATGGAAGGTTGGCATAGGTTGGTCTTTTTTCGAGACGTTTCATGTTTCATTCTGAATACTTTAAAACATTTTTCACTCTGTTCATGTTATGGTGTAATAGCGTTATACATAATGATATCGAACAAAAATATCGCGACCACTGCGTTCTATTTTTCTAATAACAAAATTTGATTATTCGTTTATTCCGACTGCTTGGGCTAACATTATACAAGAAAAAATTATTAAGTCGTCATTATCTGCTTGAAAACATCCGAATAGTTGAATTGTATCGGAAATATTCAACACTGCTCTTAGGTATTCGCCATTATCCCGTTCTCCCATAATAAATCTTTTGATAGATATGGCAAAGTGAATAATCGGTTATTGTGATCAAATTTCAATTTCTTTGGTGATAGTACGATTTCCAAGGCGTTAAATTTTGGTTAGATGTTCCAATGTGACATAAACTGAACGTTTATATCACCATATCCGAGAAAAAAATATGTTGGAACATTCAATAAATTGGTTTCTCACTAAACGAGTATGTTGTTTGTCCGGAAAGAACACCGGGCCGCCCGTCACACCTGGATCTTCCCGGGGTTATTTGTCTTAACATTGCACGCCAAGTTTTTGTACAGCATTTTCAGTAGACTTTTGTGGCATACCGTACAAAAGGGGGCAGGTTGATTGGCGGAAGGAGTAGTAGTTTACTTGGCTAATTTATGAAATGATTTCTTTTCACTTTTTACTAGATATTAGAAAACGATTTTTGGAGTCGTTTTTTGTTTCTAGATTGGACACATTTTCTGATTACTTGGCGTCCATTTTTAACTTTTCAAGTTTTTAATGAAGATAATAGATACCGCACGACATGCCTGACCCCCATCTTCAAAGCCGTTTTTCCACGATTCACTTTTTTGAACCTTGTGAAAGTTCTAACTCTTGAACGAAGGTTCAGATTGCTTCAATATTTTTACAACATATTCTTAGTATCATCACCTATCGTGAGAACCACAGAAACAAAAATTCTATGACACAAAAAAATAAAAAAATAAAATACCGACAGAAAATTGAGTTCAAAAATGTTAAGTTTCGAATTTTTATAATAATAATTTTTTTAAATAATATTGTTAATTCACACTGAAGATACATTCATTATGCAATCATAAATATGTTCATTTTTTTTAGACACCCACATAGATGCCGAGAACCTTCACCATCAACGCGCAATGTTGTAACTATATGCGTCATTTTTTTTTAACAGCGTTTATAAAAGTACCTTCGAAAATCGGCGAAATCGCGTATATAAGGCTTTAAGAGGAGCCTAAACACGCCCGGTGATCGCATGAGTGCAACCGAAATAGCGGCATAGGGATTGTGTGAGAATAAGAGAGGGTCTTTAGCCTCCTCTTAAATCCGAAAAGTTTCTTCGGTGGACTTGAATTATACAATCAATCTCTGTTGTAAAAGTACATATCGATTCCAGCGTCCGCTGCTTTGTGATGATTATGGAGACCGAACGTCGCTTCTGTTTACGTTTTATTGCAAGGGTACTGCAATAAAACGACTGCAGGACTGAACACACAGGAAAAGTTTCTTCCACGGATTAAACATCTAGCTAACAGTGTTTATTTCGTGAAATGTGGCCGTGTTTTTTTTGTATCATTCGCCTGTCGGCAGTCAGTTTGGCGACAGCTGTCGAAAGAATGTGACTGGTTGCTGTGCATTAATATTCGACAATGTATTCATTGCTGCTATTGGAAGATGACATATATCATGTCTGCAAATGTACAGATATAACAAAAAAAGCAACAAATCAATTATTCGTTATAAGGGTTTTCGATACGCAGGCGAAGTCGTGGCTCTCGATAGCAATATAATCATTTGAAGCATAATAAAATATCAGGACTGTCGTCCTACGCCGGCTATCGACAAATTTTGTGTTTCATTTTTTGCAAGTTAAATACGACCTTCAAAACCGTTGGTAACTGCTCTCCGAAATTAAAACGATCATTGTCACGCCAAGTGTTTGTAATTGTGTAAATTTAAAATATATATGAAACGATTTCATACGTAACGATACTCATACGTACAAAGTAGTAATGAAAATGGGGTCCCTATTGAAGATGTTGGTCATATACAATCCCAACCAAAAGTCGTATTTAATCAAAACTTTAGTACAATCGAATGGGGATATCATAAACATTTGGAAAAAATCAAGCATTTAGAGATGCTAAGAGAAAATACGTAATAATTATGCGGAAAATTATTTAACAATCATCAGAAAACTTTTTTTATTTAATTGTGAAATCAATTCGCTGATATTGTTGAGTGAATGATAAATTTGGAACCAATTTGTACCATTTGTTTGAAATCTCGCGGAATTGATGAAAAGTTGGGTATTTTGAACATGTTTTTATAGCAGCGTTTCTTGTCATGATTAAAGTTTTAAGGTTATTGAACGAAGAGGTTCAAGAAAACACCATTTAAGAATTCTTTACTAATTATAAAAGATAATTCTTATAAAATTTATAAGTCGTCAAAAAAATCCGTGAATTAATTTCATATGAAAAAAATAAAGCTTGTTACAATTTTATTAATAACTTTTTAGCATTGCTATTATTTAAAACCGATGTTGCGAGTACCTTCTATATCATTTTTCTCAAATTTTTATCAATACTGTAAAGTACTTAAAATTCTCATTGAATCTTACTTTTGGATGAGAAGTATACGTGAAACATCTTCAAGACAAATCTTGAAATAAAACTGTTAAATACGACCGATTATTTGTAAGTTTTATAGTAAACTCTTTGTTGAAAAACTGTTTTTTTATATTATCTTAAAATTGATAGTATAATTAAGGACATGCATAGTATTAAAGCGAATACAAATAAATTAAGCGAAGTTAAACAGCAAATTGAATCCATTGTTAAAACAGAAATAGAAAAAGGGATTATGATCTTCAAGGAAGAATTTAAAAAAGCAAAAATGGAGTTAGAGACTCCCATAAAAAAATCAGTAACGAAAGAAACGTAAAAACAAATAACGAAATTTAGGGCAGAATACGAAAAACATAAACAAAATAGTGAAAAAAAACAACCGGGTAAAAGTGAGCAACAATATACGGAAACATACGCACAAAAAGTAGGAAAAAATCAAAATGAAAATGTAGTTATAGAGCCAACAAAAGTGCAAACAAGGAAAGAAACAGAAGGGGAAATAAAAAACCGAGTAGACATCACGGAAATGTGTATAGGAATTGATAGAATAGTTAGAGGACCAGGGGGAAGAATTATTTTGGTTTGCCAAAGGAAAGAGGACACAGAGATATTAAGCGTAGAATTGAGACGAAACTTAGGAGAAAATTATAAAATACATGTACAAAAAAAAACTCCCAAAGATAAAAGTAAAAGGTATAGTAGACAAACTAAATGAAATAAATGAGGAAAAGTTGATAAAAAAAATGGCAAAAAAACAGGCCAGACATAAGCAATGCAGGATTATGAAATAAAAATACTAAAAATATATACAGAGGGGAAAGAAGGAATGATCAATTTAGAAGTGGATCCACGCACGCATAAACAGCTTATAGAAATGGGACGCATGGAAATAGGATAGGCAAACTGTAGAGTATATGATGATGTAAGCATACTGAGATGCTACAAGTGTTGTGGATTTCACCACATTGCCAAAGAGTGCCGAAACGAGATAAGTTGTAGTAAATGAGCCGGAAACCACAACGATAAAGAATGTACAGTAACAAATAAGAAGTGCGTAAATTACATGAAAAGTAAGCAAAAATTTGGCCTAGAAGAAATAGACGACAATCATGATGTTTATGACATACATTACGAAACGTATAAAAGAACTGTAGAACGGACTAGGAGGAACATACAATACGAAATCAAATAGCAGCGAGCACACCCACAGATGACAAATAAGAGAACATTCCTTCTACTATTAAATCCGCAGGGAGTCCTGAAACGTAAAAATGAAATAGAGAAAATAGTATATCGGATAAAGCCGGATATTGTATGCTTGACTGAAAAACATTTGATAGTCGAAATAAATGAATATGAAATACAGATAGAAAATTATAACGTAGTAAGATGCGACACCGAAAACAGTAGGACTAGAGGAGTATTAACGTACTTGAAAAGAAATATACGATATGAAATAATTTGAAACAAAACCACAGATCAAAACACATAGATAAGCACAATGAAAGTAGTAGGCTAAAAAGATACTATGAATATTTGCAATACATACCACTCGCCAAGTACTGGCGATGGGAAATTTATTGACATAATTACAGAAGAATGCGATATGATAGTAGATAAAGGGCATGTAATCATAGTAGGAGATTTTAACATTGACATGACAAAAAAAATGGGTACACAAAACAACTATTGGGGAACTTATCATGCACGGTACTAAAACAGTACGTAACAGAACCGACGAAAATAACTGAACATTCAAAAACCATTATCGACTTAGCTTTTTCAAATTTTCATATTGAAACGCAGGTACTACTAACACCTAAAGTCACAGATCACCAAATAGTTGAAATTGACATCTATAACCAGGAAGAAAACAGAAGCAGAAAAAAGGAAAAGATAAGACGAAATTATAAACAAATGCCCGAGGAAATATTGGCGGAAACAATAAGAAGAAAATTTGAACAGAGTAGATTTAACGAAAATGATAATATAAATAACATGGCTAACCAATTCATTGGGGGAATAAAAAACACAATAGACGAAATAGCCCCACAAACCGAAACAGTGGAAAAAAAACAAAATAGAGAAATAAACCGTGGATTCCAGAGGCAGTAAAAAACAGGGAAAACAGGGAAAGCAATTGTAACAAATAACGCCGAGGACTGGGACGAGTACAGACAAAACAGAAATAGGGTAGTCCAGGAAACCAGGAAAAGTAAATAACAATACTATGAAAAAAAAATTGATGGACACAAACATGACTCGAAGAAAATGCTAATAGGAACAAAGAAGCAGACAAACAATACCGGGGAAATTATCTTTGAAGGCAAGACATATAGTGATAGAGTAGAAATTGCTGCAACGTTTAATGATTTTTTCATACAAAGCATTGACGAAGTTGTAAGTGACATGGAAGGAAATGCGCTTGATACAAGAAATAGAACAAATGTTGGATAAGTGAAACAAGGAGAGTTTAAAAAAGTACTGTATCAAGATATAGATGAAATCATGAAGAAACTTGAAAATAAGAAAGAAACGGATGAAGGGATAACAACGGAAGTTATGAAATTAGTGTGGAAAACGAAAAGTGAGATGATACTAGCAATTATTAATAAATCGATGGAAGAGGGGGTATTCCCAGAAAACTGGAAAACCTCGACAATCATACCCATACAGAAAGTCGCAGGTAGTAAGAAGGCAGAAGAATACCGACCCATAAACGTATTGCCGATGTATGAAAAAATCATAGAACTAGTCGTAAAAAGACAACTCACAGACTATATAGAAAGTAACAATGTAACAGTAGAAGAGGAATCGGGGTTTAGAAAAGGGATGTCATAGGGAGCCGCCAGGGGGGGGGGGTGCTGCCAGAGACAGCACTCCAGAAGGAGCTAATAGAGTGGAGAGAATGTTTAAGTCGGAGTGAAAAGATAGGTGTAGTGTACATAGACGTTAAAAAAGCTTTCGAGACTGTAAACAGAAATATTTTAATAAGAAAAGTGAGAGGGTATGGTATAGGGGGCATAGTGCTAAAATGGCTTGAGTCATACCTAACAAATAGGAAACAAAAAATAAACTATAATCAGGTTTTATCGGAAGAAAAAATCGTGAAACATGGCGTGCCCCAATGCTCGGTGCTAGGACCGCTACTGTTTATAGTGTATATAAATGACATTACAAAGCAGCTAAAATACTCATCTTTTATCTCTAAATTGGAATAATATGTTTTGGCCGTTGCAAGCGAACTAAAGTTCTTTTATTTCAAATTACCTTTCACTCGAAAATCCTTATCCTGGAAATCTAAGAGACCGGGCCTGTAGAGGACGGCGGTTGGAACTTACCCTATACAAAATTAAATATAAACCGTTGTATTATTTTTATGCAAAGGATTAACTTTGCTGGGAGCGCAACAACGCCCTGCACGTCACAAGTTCGTCGTATAATTGAGGATTTATTTGTCCTCCCCACAAGTCAATCAGCAGAAGAAATTTGTTCTTTTGTACGTAAGGCTTCATGACATCGGTTGAAAATCTTGTATACAACGCTGTTGTAAGTTTGCCAGATTTTGAAGAAGTGTTCGTCGGACACGGTCAAAAATGATCGTACAATATAGCGATTCTACAAAAAATTTGTACGTCCAAAGCGACCGCGAAATCTACAGCATAAGCGTTGTATTAGAGGTAGCGACAATACTCATAACAACAGCGTCCAATCATGCGTAGCTCTCAATGAATGCTACTTGTAATTAATGCCGAATAAAACAAAAAGAAAGATAACCCGTCTTAAATTTTTTAATATTAATCACGGTACCTTCCCAGCGTACAGATTCCAACGGTAGTGGGATACCCGTTAGCTTTCTACTACCCCCACCACCCCATTAGTATTATCTAGCCACAGGCGCAGGCGATACCGTATATATTGTGACGTTGCGTCCCAATTTGCCCCGGTGCATCCCGCGAAGTCTCCCCACAGCACTCCAAGTAGTACGTGAGTCTAGTTATAAGGAGGACCTCGCGGACCTCGATACTCCAACTCTGGGCAGAGCGATTGATCGGGTGGTGGGGGTGCCGGATAAGAGCGCGCGCCCTCGAAGCTCTTTTCGAGTCGGATGGCGATATGCTTGAAAGAGCCGAAGTCGTAAAGATCGTCGCGGTGGACCGCACATTGGAAACGCGGCAACAAGTTGCGGTGGGCGTACTGGATTTGTTCTGCTTCGGGCCATGGAGGGTTTAATCGACCAAATAATCCGCGGAGGCACGTCAGGAAGTCCGCGATGGATTCCTTCTCGCCTTGAGTTCGGCGCATAATCTCCGCGCGCAGGGCGTATTGGTAGTCGGGGCCCCCGAAACGCTGCCGGCAGGACGCACGGAAGCTATTCCACGTGGACCACCGGGCGCGATCGGTGCGGAACCAGACTAACGCAATGCCTTTGAGGAAGAGTGGGAGACATCGAATCAGATCCGCATCGTGGATGGAGACGAGGTCACGGCCTTCCTCGATGCGAGTTAGAAACGTGTCCACGTCCTCACCCCGAGCGCAGGAAAACTCGATGTTCCATTTGCGCATGAGGTGGAGCACGGCCGAGGGTGAGGTAGCGTAGCGAGGGGGTCGCGGTTCGTCGTGCAGCGGGGGTTCTTCGAACGGTGGTACCTGGTCGACCCGGGTGGAAGTCAACGGCCGATTCGGCGCGCCGTAGGGAGCTAGCCGGGGAGGACCCAATGCCTGAGGCGGGGGTGCGGTAGCCGAAGTGGTCGCGACGGGTTCGACGGTGGGTGCTGACGATGCCCGATTGGTCCTGTCGAGGGTGCCGGTTTGGTTGATGCCGGAGTCTACTTGGGTCGAGTCGAATACACAACCCGCCCTGCCGGGTAGGTAATCGTCGTGATCCGACATAACGAGCTTAGAGTCGTACGATTGGTCGCGATTATCAAAAACGGAGAATGATAGGACAATGAGATTTTATTTTAATTGGGGCTGGGGCAATAAGTGAGCTTGCGTAATCAGTCGCGATTGACCCGAACGGAAAAATAATGAAACTCGGTATTAATAGGTAATTATGCAATTAATTCAAATGTACGATCGGTCGCGATCACCGAAAATGAAAAATAGTAGAACAATGAAATTTTTATTTTAATTGGGGCTGGGACAATGAGTGAGCCTGCGTAATCGGTCGCGATTGACCCGAACAGAAAAATAATAAAACTCGGTGTTAATAGGTACTTCTGCAATTAATTCAAATGTACGATCGGTCGCGATTACCGAAAATGAAAAATAATAGGACAATGGAATTGCAATGGAATCGCAAAAGAAAACAACACGACGGGACTAACCCTCGGCTGCGATGACAGGGAACGACGACTCTCGAGACGCGGGGTGCGGTACGGGGTCGCACTCGTTTCGGGTATAGTGAGTACTATGGTACTAAGCACGCGGTGACCAGGGAGCGCGGGAGAGAGAGAGCGATAGAGTACGAGGCGGCGTCGAGCGAACTCGGGTGTGAGTGAGGGAGAGGCGACGGGAAACGGAGCCGGCTTCGAGCGGCCTCGGGGCGAGAGAGCGGGACGGGAGAGAGCGGCACGAGAGAGAGGGCGATACGGGAGAGATCGGGGACTAGACACTTGGCGTCGTCGAGCGAGCTCGGGGCGAGAGAGCGGGGGAGTAGCGTGGCCGGGCAGCGAGTGGGACTAAACACGTGGGGAACGCGCGGGCTGTGCGACCGTCGGGATGTAAACAAACCGACCACGCGAGCCTCGATGGCCGGGTTTCGCCTACGGTGGAACGCGGGAGTTAGAGAGAGCGAGGTAGCGAGCTGTGGCTAGGCTAGCGAAGGAGCGTGAGCACGTGCGAGTCGTGCGAACAATGAGAGTCCAAGATGTCAACAACTCGGCGGTTGGTATAGCGTCGGAGAGTAAAGGGACGAAGAGAGAGCAAAAAAAAGACGAAGGCAAACAAGGGAACGTAGAAAAACAACTACCTGACTGTCGCACTGTTTCGAGGCGAGGAATATTCGAGAGAATATTCGATTTGGTGTTGTTGTTGAGGGCCTCTCTGGCGTAGAGCCTGAGCGTTCGAAACAGCGAGACACAATCAGGCAGCCGTGGGTAATGACAAAGGATTTGCGAATGTAAACACGATCGAAAAACCGACCCTCACACGAAACACCGAATAATAGGTAGCGCGATAATGAGAATAATAACCGAGAGCGAGAGCGGGCGAGGGTACAAGAAAACAAACTTGTTTTTTTCGCCAAACTAACTACGCGAATACTTATTTATCTTTCTGCGTAACGTCGAGTATTATACGATTGTACAAAGCCTAAATAATATATCAAACAAAATTCTCGCAGAACGCTGGATTCCTATAAGCGTAGAATTTACACGATTTTTACACCGAATTTGCTTACTCGAGCCCCACGTTGGGCGCCAATTTGTAACGAATTATTTACACTTGTCACGTGAGCATCGAACGTGGCCTAATATACGAGAACAAAACCCTAAGAAAATGAATATTAAGTTGGAGAGGTAACCAACTCTCTCAATGTCGGAAGTACCGACCAGACGGACGAGGGATAGGCGCCAGGTAACGAACCAAACTCGCTCGTTACCACCGCTCCCGTGAAGAGAACGGCTTATTTTATTTTTCTCCTCTCGCCGTTCAATACCCAATGAACACAGTTAAAACGTTCGGCAAAAGACTTCGGCTACTCAGATTTTTGGGCGAATAAGCAAAATTCGATGACTCGAGAAATTGGGCAAATTATTTATTGGATCCCGGAAACCACCCGCACTTTATGCGGCGGGGGTTGTACAAAGAGATCGGCAGTTGTACAAAAATCGTGTAGAAGGTAGCGCGACAACAATGCCAACGGCAACGAAACGAACGGTTACTACGCACTCGGAAGATTTACAATATAAAGAATGGAATCAGCGTTTTGCGATAATTTAACAAAATAACCAAACTTAAAATTAACAAACAAATAATCAAACGCAATCTACGCCAACAGTCACGTAATCGCCGACCGCAACGCGCGCAATAAATTCACATACAATAATTACCAGAACGGAGCAAAATAAACAAAATAAGTGACTAGAATTGAGAGAGAGTTAACCGAAATATAAAACAGAATATTCTAACCTGAGAATTCGCCTCAGGGAGAATTCGACGAAAAATAATAGGTTTCCGGTGGGAACAATGTGTCGCGGAAGCGTAGGCGAAAACCCAATACAAACGATTAAACTTAAATTTACGGCAAAACAATCAAAGGGATTACCGACTTAACGCACCAAAGGGGTTAATGAGGACTTAGATATTAAATTGTCAAGGTAGCGGTCGAAGAAATAATAGACGAAGTAATGGGGTTAACGGTAGCCGAGATACAAAATCTGAAAGATAGCGGTCCGGGAAATAATGCAATAATTAACTGGGGTTAACGGTAGCCGAGATACGGGGTCTGAAAGATAACGGTCCGGGAAATAATGCAATAATTAACTGGGATTAACGGTAGCCGAGACACGAGATCTGAAAGATAACGGTCAGGAAAATAATGAATTAATGGCTGGGGTAACGGTAGCCGAGATACGGAATCTGAGAGATAGGGGTCGGGGAAATAATGAATTAATGGCTGGGGTTAACGGTAGCCGAGATACGAAATCCGAGAATACCGGGTCAGGGAAAAATGAGATACTAACCGGGCAAGATAGCACAGGGTTGGAAGACAACGGGCAATCGGAAAACAGGGGTAGTGGTGCGATAAGCGGTATTTTTAACCAAATAATCAAAACGGGAAATTAACGGAACGCGGAACCCAATATAACGGGTAAATTCGTAACAAACTCGAATGAAATAACACAAATTCGATTAATAAAATAAATCCCAAAATGCGATACGAACGCGAATAAAGAAAGCAACGAAATTAAAACGTAAGAAATATAACAAGTGGCGATAATGGGCCCGTAACTTCGTTACGCGGTCCGAGGACCGCTCGTTTTCCACAAAAGACTCTAACGGGACTAAATCCCAATAATTAATAAAATAACCAAAATCACCAAAACTAACAGCCACACGGCTAACTGGGGAAACGACGAAGTTACTAACCTTACAAAAGAAGAAGGAGGAAGTACCTCACCGAATATTCTCTGCAGCTACGCGAGGAACTCGTTCCGGAAGATGGCAAGATGTCGGAGGATCGTTGAAGCCGATGTCGAAAGATGTCGGGGAATCGTCGATGCCGACGTTGAACGATGTCGAAACTCGAATATGTAGAAAGAAGGTAGCGTTGGAATAGAATGCGATACTCGAGAGAGTACTAGAAAGACGCGTCACGCGAATAAGCAGTCCGAACGGTAATTGGTGATCGATGTGCGATCCTCGCTGTCCGTGGGTCGATGGTCCCCACTCTTAACCCTGGGTCAAGTCCTGCGCATACTCGTACGCTTACGGGGTCGCTCGTTAACGCTCGGGTCACTGGGTTACGCTGGCCCTCTTTCTCACGCCGGCACCTCTCGCGTCGACTCGAGGGGTGCGCGGGGAGAGGGGTACTTCTTGACGAAAGCTACAGAGAGAGAACGAGCGATGGCAAGGCTCACGGCGAATATCGCGACAAAGACAGAGCGAGTCGGTGTCCGTCCGGCAGTTTTTTATGCTGTGTCTCGGCCGTCTTCCCCCAGGACCCGGTCTCCGATGAGGGTAAGGTCGGGATCCCGCCCGTAGATGGTCGTGGCCGCCAACTCTGTCCACGCGGATCCCAGAACCGGCACATTGCCACCTCACAAACCCCCATCGGTCCCATAGGCCCTCTACGAATGAGGCGCCGGAGGATATCCGGTCCGCGACGGTCGAGACAACCGCAGGCTGGTCCAGCACGAGGCTGGGAAGCCGTACGGGAGGAGGGTGGCTCGGTAAATCTTGGCCGTTTCTCCAGCTCGCTCCCTGGCAACCATGACCACGGGTGCAGATTTTAGGCAACCCGCCTGCTCCTTAAGGACGAACTCCCGATTCTAAAAGTCCCTAAAATCCTAACCTCGGGAGATGATCGGTCTCCCGAGTACAAAAAAATAAAGTCAATGTCGAGATAGACGCCGGTCACCCGCCGGGAAACGCAGAGAGCCTGAAAGAGTTGTTAATAATAATAAGGAGAGAGAGCCCGAAAATAAAAGATCCATACGTTAGCCGGCAGAGAGAGCCGCAAAACCAAAAAAATAAAGAGACGAAAATATTTATTGAATTTAACCACACTGAAATAATTTCTCGAATTTCAAACGAAGCAATTGCTTACAATATAATTTAATGACTTGAATATTTACTTTCACGAGAGGCTAAGAGATCCGGACGGGACGGGCTAGAAAAGCAGACGCGATAATATAAACAGAAAAACTCTATCGTTCGCGCTCGAAGCGAGCGAACAATAGGCCATAAACTCAGAGAGCCAAACAAAGTCGCTGGACGACAGTTAGCTACAGCGTTGCCAAATTGTCAACGCTGGAGGTAGCCGGAAATATTGAGTTTTTACCGTCTCGGATGTGCGACAACGCGAGCGCGCGTCGTCCCAGGGTCGTAAATCCGACCCCCTGAACGCATACACTCCGTACGGGTGACGAGACGCCAAATGTTTCATCACAAGCTATATTACCACCTGGTGGCTATCGCTAGGGGGATAAACAATCGCGCAAGGCCGTCTCGTGGCTCGTGTGGTTCGAGCGAGAGCGAGCCGTCGTTATCGCTCACGCCGGACGCGCGCGAGAGTATCGCTTACCAGGGGGGTTACCCGCGGTCGACGGGTGCTACGAACAGGCTGATACGCGTCACGTGCTACAGTTTCACGGTTGTTTCTGGCACGGCTGTCCCCGTTGTTATCGCGTAAACAGAGATAAGAGATTAAAATTCGGTGACACGATGGATTAACGGTGTGAGCGCACTTTAGCGATATCGGGTAGAATTAAAGCGCGAGGATACGAATTAGAGGAAATATGGAAATGTGAATATGATGAGTTATTAAAGAGCAATAACGAAATGATTGAGTACCCCGACCTCGTACGAGTACGTACGAGGTCGGGGATGGGGAACAAATACGCTACGTAGATGTTTGTTCTCTATATCCCTGGGTAGGCAAAACGGGAAAATTTCCGATTGACCATCCGCGACTGTACGTGGGGGAAGAATGTCTCGAGCTAATCGGTACTAATAACGATCTCGAGCGTGTCGAGGGCCTTGTCAAGTGTACTATACTAGCTCCGCGAAATTTGTATCTTCCGGTATTGCCTTACCGCACCAATGGAAAATTGTTATTCGCACTATGTAAGGCATGCTGCGAAACAATGAATACTCGTGAAATTTGCACGCACGAGGATCCGAAACGCGAGCATTTGCGGGAACATGGGTCGTAGATGAATTGAAAAAAGCAGTCTCACTCGGTTATACGATAATTCGCGTTGACGAAATCTGGCAGTATGAAATAACGCGATATGATCCGGCGACGCGAAGCGGCGGACTTTTTGCCGAGTATATTAACACTTTTTTGAAAATTAAACAAGAAGCAAGCGGAGCCCCCGTTGATAGTAACAATGATGCGATAAACCGCTTTATCGAATCATATGAAGAAGCCGAGGGAATACGACTAGATCCTAATGCCTTGCAAGCAAATTCGGGTCTTCGCTCGCTCGCAAAACTAACTCTAAATTCATTTTGGGGTAAATTTGGGCAGCGAGAAAATCAACCTGTACCGTAATCGTTTCAACACGGGGCGAGTTCATGGATTTACTAACGAGTTCGGAAATCGAGGTCGTAGGAATTTTACCGGTAAATCATAACGTAATATACGTTAATTGTGTAAGCAGTGCTTCGGCTATGCGACCAATGCCGACGTCTAATATCGTGATCGTGGCATATACCACAGCACAGGCCCGGCTAAAATTATATACATATCTCGAGGCGCTCGGGCGGCGAATATTGTACTGCGATACCGATTCCTGTATTTATGTTAGCCGAGAGGGCAATGAAGAGTACGAACCGCCGATAGGACAATTTCTCGGTGATCTTACGGACGAGTTAATCGAATATGGTGTTGGCTCGTATATTTCTTCGTTTGTATCGGGTGGCCCGAAATTTTATGCTGTTATCGTGCGTAAACCGGACGGTACGACGACAGAAGTATGTAAAGTTAAAGGCATTACCTTAAATTTCGCAAATAGCCGCCACGTTAATTATGAGGCAATTCGTTCTTTCGTGATGGGCGATAGAGAGGCGCCCATCGTTTTAAAATTCGACGCGATTCGTCGTACAGAATTTCATAGAGTTATATCGCGCGAAGAAACAAAGTCATGCGCACCGGTAAATGTAAAGCGTCTCTGCCAGGAAGAATATGGTACGCTGCCGTATGGATTTGTACGAACGAATGATAGTATGCAAAACTAAATGTAATATAGACTTTTGTGGTAAATGACAATTATTTGTAATATTTTAAAAAAACAATATCTTTATGTTATATTTTTCAGACTATGTAGACATTTTACACATTTATATATATTATTTGTAAAATAAAAATATTCTCATATTACGCCGTTGCGTTATATTTTTAAAGCATCGTGCTGCGTGGTTACGCCTATGCTGCAGCCATCCTTCTCTTCCTCAAAGCTGCTATCGCGATGACACTCTTCTCGAGATTCCTTATTACCCGACGCCTCCTCGCAGTTTTATAAATAAAACGATATGACTAATACATTGGCAAAAAAATTATAAGAAAAATTCCTGCGAACAATCCGGTGTTTCTCAATATTTATTGACATTTTTTCGCAATTATTATAACTATACAAAATAATTATCATTACCATCTTTTAGTATGTTGAATAAAATCTTTTTACAAAAATACGCGAAGCATCCCTCGAGTTATTGTGACGTTTCAGATTACACTACCGCGCGCGCGCACATTTATATAAGCAAATAAGACGCGCGCGTGGTATCAGCTTGTAAAGGCGCGCGCGTAATCAGCTTGTTGACACGCGCGCGCGCGCGGTATCAGCTTGTACCGCGGGCCGCCGCCGCCGCCGCCGCGGAGTCAGCTTATTTAAATAAACATCTTTGTATTTCGAATATGACTCGACGATATGGAAACACGGTGGAAACATCCATGGACCTCTATAATATGCGGCCCCATTGGGTGTGGCAAAACGTATTTTGTTAAACAATTTTTTCAATATATGCGTGAAATGGCCGATGTTCGATTCGAACGAATACTTTTTTATTACTGGGAATGGCAGCCCGGTTATACAGAGTGTGGCGATAAAATTTAATTTCGCGAGGGTTTACCTCAGTCAGCCGACTACTCGAATGATCAACGTCCAAAATTAATCGTGATCGATGATCTAATGCGAGAAGCTTCGAATAATAGCATCGTCGATCTTTTCACCAAGGGTAGTCATCATAACAATTTAAGCGTTATATACATCAGACAAAATTTATTTCATCAAGGGCACGGGCAGCGCGACATTTCCCTAAACGCCAATTATATCGTCGTTTTTTGAAATCCGCGAGATCGCGCTCAAATACAGCATCTCGCGCGTCAGGTATGCCCGGAAAATCCACGTTTTTTACAAGAGATATATTTTGACGCAACTTCAGCACCTCACGGTTATCTCTTACTCGATCTAAAACAATCGACACCCGACAATTGTCGATTTCGCGCCTGCGTATTTCCCAATGATCAATATCATTACGTTTATACGCCGTGAAAAGAAATAGAAATCCGAGACGCCAATCGTGCCGTACCAGTAATACGCTTGTAATGGGGGAGCGAGGAGCTCTCGGTAAAAAGCAAAAAATAATTTCGCGAGCATTGTGTTATCTCACACAAACACAGCAGAGTGTCATCTGACGTATAACTGACGTGACATTGATACGCGGTATATGCGAGTGTGCGCTCAATGTGTTACGCGGTAACGTGAGCCTCGGCACGCGAGAGAAACATCGATTACAGAGGCATGCTTCGCTTGTTCGGCATTTAGCTGAAAAACGGGGTAATTGGGTAGATAAAAGGCGACTAATTATTTAAAATAGTGGCGCTTTCCTCAAGTTACTTCTTACGACCGTTTTGCATTATATTAACCATGGAGCACGCCCGAAAAATGGTTCTAATTCCCCATGATAGTGTACATCGTCTCGGCGAACAAGAAAAAGCTGACTCGGCGTCAAACCCGGTGCCTAGCGGGGTATATCGTTCTATCGATGCGTTGTTCGATGCGATTAAATAAGCTATCGGGTATTAGAGAACACCTAGAATTCAAACATGAGCATTGTGAGCGCGTGTAAGTTTCTCGGATATACAGCGATCGACTTTATCACGAATTTAGCGTGTCACCGATTATAGGAAAACTGCTAGGATTCGGAACTCGCGAGCATATTACAACGAATAAAACGCAGCCGTTTATCGGCTCGGAACCGGCATCGCTGGCTCGCGCAATTCCAAATAGCATGTTTATTGATTCAGATATCTGCGAGTCATATATCACCGGCGATATGCAGACGCCACTGTTACGCGTTGTACCTATCGAGACCGATGGTACATTCGCATACGGCTCGACTAGAATAAAAAATGTCCCTTCTCTGCGCTTTATCCCTCTCATCCGTAATAATTTTCACACGATCGAGATCGATATCAGGAATGGATATGGCAATCCTATACCATTCGAGGAGGGAGCGTTGACGGTGACACTGCAATTCAAACGCTTTCGTTAATCGCTTCATGAAGTACTACGACGACGAGGAGCAGATCGGCCTAGGGCGCCGAGGATACGCGGGGATAAGCCACGTTTATATCGGCACACCTCATCAACGGGGTCACGGTATCGGCAGCTCCCTCGGGGGGGGGGCTTTTTCGACGGGTTTTACCGGTCCTGCGAAATGGTGTCAAGGCTGTGCGTACATGAGTAAATATAGCTGGTGATGTGATGAATAGAAATATAATTCTGAAAAATTCTTACGAAACTTAAAACGAAAAGACGAGGAAAAAATTGATAAGATGATGATGCAGGGATATGAGACAAAAATTGCGCGAATCAGTCATTCGAACAGCGGACGCGTTAGGAGGAGAGTGTCTCCTAAAAAGAAGAAGAAGATCATTAAAAAGAAAACGACTTGCAAGAAAAAGACGACGAGGAAAACTCTACGCACTGTTGCCGATATATTTGGATTAAAAAAATAGCTTTTTTACACGCACACTCGTGCGAGTGTTTAAAATCGGAACTCGAATTATTTGCATTACCTCCAACGCAAACTACGATCGAAGAATCGAACTGGGTGCACTGTAAACCGATTTCATCGTTGCCGGATGATTCACCGATAGAATTTGTCATTCCCGGACAAGGAGATGAATATATTGATCTCACTCACAACATGCTTAGTCTTCGCGTGCAGATAAAAAGACCTCTTGTAGCTAGTGCATCTGGTTCGACAGCCACTGCAGAGCCAATTGTCGGACCGGTAAATAATTTGCTGCATTCCATTTTTAATCAAGTGGATGTGTTCTTGAATCAAAAACTCGTCTCACCACCAAATAATGCTTACGCGTATCGCGCGTACATTGAGACGTTATTAAATTACGGCCCGGCAGCTAAAACATCTCATCTCACGTCCGTGCTATGGTATGACGACACAGCGGGCAAAATGGATGACGCGAGTGGAGAAAGAAACGCGGGGTTGGGAGAGCGGATGAAATTTCTGTGTGCTGGGAAAACCGTTGATTTGCTCGGACATTTGCATTGTGACGTGTCTAACCAGGAGCGTTTCCTGTTGAACGGAGTAGAAATGCGAATGCGTCTTGTTTACCACTATCTATCACACGAGACGGACGTGAAAATGGATATCGTCATTGATATACAGGGAATGCGAGGCAAGGATAATCGCTTGCTACCAAAAGAAATAGCCGTTGTCGCTATCGACAATCCGTTTTTGATGCATTGGCTCGTCCAACCTCCGTACTTGTTTATCGAACTACCGGAGGATGTGCGAAAGGAAAATAAATGTCTTTTGTCCAATTGTCACGGCCTCGAGTGGTACGAGGGTGATGTGTCTTGTAAGCAAGTTTACGCGAGTTGACGAGACATTGCCCGACATGCCAGAAGCATTTATACCCGAGGACACGAAGAAGCCAATCTCTTGTGTCAAGTATTGTCTCGCCACATTAACGATTTGGAAATTTCGGGGTGGGAGTGTCCGAGAATAGAACATTTGCCGGAAACATGTAGCAAATGTTTGCGACATTCCACGGTGAGCGATAAACGTTAGTTACATTGCGCTTTAAGGGCGGGGTAAGCTATTTAAACTTTTTTTTTGCATTTTTTATTATTTTTTTAAATGAATGTATACCATCTCAAGAATATTGTGTCAAAATTTCAAATTGATCAGAGCAAAATTAACGGAGTTATGAGCATTTGAGCGTCCGTTGCTCCAGACCGGCGCTCATGACTGGGCGCGATCAACTGACTCCATACGTGTAAGCCGAGCAGAGCACGAAGCTGAAAAAAAAACTAAAGAAGGCAGGATTCGTCGTAGACAGGAGCAAAAAGGTGCTTTAGACATCTTTGATGATAGCAACATCCTGTATGGACCTGGCATTGACGATTCAGTGTGAGGTAAGCCGATAAAATCCGCTTATGAACGTTTTATACCAGATTTTTTAGTGTTCAAAACTTTAAAGCGATTTCCTCACAACTCACGTTTTCAAAGTCGGTGTCCCTCATAACTTGAAAACTACAGCACAGATCCCTTTGAAATTTTGAACACTAATTCTGTACATAATTTACGAGGTAACGCTGGAGAGTTTTTTTTTCAAATTTGTTAGTAATTTTTATTTTACAATAACAAATTAACCGATTTTTTTCGTAAAAATCGCGTTTTCCCTTCAAAATGTTCCAAAAAATTGAAAAATTGAAATTTCGAAAAACCCTCCCAGCGCTACCTGGGGAAAACTATTATCTAACAAATGAACTTTAATTTTTTCATTTCGGATGATCCAGCACCAAGTTATGAGGGACACCGCAAAAAAACGTATTAAAAAATACGGCAATCGCAGCAATTATTCGGACGTGTCTCGGAAAAAAGTAGAATTCTACTTTTTTCCTATACACGTCCGAATAATTGCTGCCATTGCCGTATTTTTTAATATTTCTTCGTGAAAATTTTATATTATATTCTTCGAATGTCATATTTTACTGTACCATTAGTTTTAATAAAGAGATTTTAGCTGCTTCGTCACAAAAAAATCACAAAAACATGCCTTTTTTTGTACGAATTAACCTTACCCCTCCGTTAACTCGAGCGTTTATGCTGAAAAAATAGCTCCAAATAAATTCGTACGAGAGAGCGAATATGTGTAGTTCTGAAGCGGATGACGAAGATGAAGAAGCAGAAGAAGAGAAAAAAAGGGATTTGAAAGATGCCCGATTGGATGAGTGCTACAACGGGTGTACCACGTATACAAAGCCATTCAATGTTATTGATTTAACGTGAAAGTGAAAAAGGAGGAAAATGAATATATATAGCAGCAAAATGGGATATATCAGCATTTCGCCATTATCGCTCATGAGAGTATGAACACGCACTAAATACAAGAAGCTCTACGCCATTTACCAATTGCAACTACTGGAGTATTCCCCGCCGACGAGAGCCCGCGCGTTTGGACAAAACCGGCGGGGATAATAGCAAAAACCGATGAACACACAGAACCCGGAGAACACTGGGTCGCCATGTACGTCGATCGCAATCGAACAGGATGGTACTTTGACAGCTATGGATTACCGCCGATCATCCCACAGCATCTCGCAAGACTCCGAAGAAATTGCAGATTTTTCCGATGTAACATCAAACAGCTCCAAAGCGATTCGACGGATGTATGCGAACAATTTTGTATTGTGTTTTTGCATTTCATGTCTTACGGTTTTAGTATGGCTCGATTTAATAATCTCTTCAGTAATAATGTGCAAGAAAACGATAAAATAGGTCGCGATTATTACAATGCTTTTACTTCTCAGAAAATAAAAAAAAAAAATAATAATAATAATAATAATAATACTTTGAACGGGGGGAAGGACGGCCAGTGTGTCGAGTGCAGGCAGCGGAGCTAGCTATACCTCCGCAGTCGACAGCGACACACATCCTCAGACAGAACTGGCGAACAAAACGACACAAAATGACCCGGACATAACGGAGCTACTGACGCTCATACAGGAGACGGCGACAAAAATGGCAGAGGCAGCCGCTGTTCAAAAGAATATGAACATGACGGTCAAAAACGGAATCAAGACGATCCTTGAGGCAGCCGACGTGGCGCTGCATAAGCACACGAAGGCAGCCCCAAGAAGACACGTCACGGACTACGAACTGACAGACACGGAAACGGAAACGAAAGAACGGGAGACGCCACGGACGAAACGAAAACGGTCGGCGACCGCGACCCCCCCGGAGTCTTCCCAGAAGCGACCTCCGAGAGGGGAAGCGGCCGAAGGCTGGCAGACAGCTACGAAGAAAAGGAAAAACCCGACGGAACGGAAAACCAAAACGAACGCGACGGACGCGAACGCCCAGGACGGGAAGCGCAAGCCGGCACCCAAACAACGGGGGACGGCTGTACTTGTCAAGCCTGGGAAAGACAGCACGTACTCCGACATCGTACGGAAAATACGGACGACGGTGGATCCGACGAGGAGTCACGTGCAGGTGATGACTTTAAGAAAGACCAAGACTGGACTGTGTCTATTAAAGATTCAAGCCAATACGGAAGGACGCGAAGACTTTCAACGTGCGCTCCAGGAAGCGGTCGGGGACGCAGGTAGCGTCAAGACCACGACCCCCGGGATCCAACTGGAGATCCTGGACCTGGACTGCACCACGACAAAAGACGATGTGATACAGTCACTGAGACGCGAGACAGGACGAGACGCAGACTTCGGCGTCCACATCTTCGGCCCAAACCGGGCCGAGCAGTACATGGCGGTGTGCGACCTGGAGTCGCACGAAGCCAGGGTGCTGCTCGGCCGCGGCCGCATCGGGATCGGATGGGTGCGATGCCGCCTCCGAAAACGATTGACAGTGACGAAATGTTACAAATGCCTAGGCTACGGACACACAAAGACGAACTGCGAGAACGAAGACCGGACAAAATGCTGCAGGAAATGCGGTGAAATGGGACATTACGCGACTGACTGTAAAAATAGACCGGCTTGCCCCTTGTGCATCAAGGCGGGACACGGAGACGTCGGGCACCTCGCCGGATCCGGGAGGTGTACCGAGTTCCGGGCTGCGCTGGAGGAGCGCAAGAGGCAAGACAGACAACGGACAGAATAATTCAGGGAAACCTGAATCGAAGCAGGACAGCGGACATGTTACTGCCCCAGATAGCAGACGAACACGACGCTAACATCCTGATACTGTGCGAACCGTACAGGATACGACCGACGCAAACATGGATAACAAACGAAACGAAGACAGTTGCTATCTGGGTGAGGGGCGCGGCCCGCTCCCGGATAACCGACAGGGGCGTAGGAGACGATTACGTCTGGGCCAGGGTGGGCGCCGTCACATATGTCAGCGTCTACCTGACCCCAAACTGCGTCGTGGCGGAGTTCGAGAGAAGGGTAGCGCTCCTCGAGGACGGAATAAGGGACCTGCCCGGAAACGTCGTGGTCGCGGGGGACTTCAACGCGAGGGCGATCGAGTGGGGCATGACAGAAACGAACAAACGAGGACGTCTACTGCTGGAGATGGCCGCAAGGCTAGACCTAGTAGTGGCAAATACGGGAAATGTACCAACTTACAGACGACCAGGATACGGGGACTCTATACCGGACGTAACGATAACGTCAGAACGACTGGTGCCGCTGATCAGGGAGTGGCGGGTGGTCGAGGACTTCACGGCCAGCGACCACCAGTACATTGTCTTTGAAGTGGCGGTGCACACTACGACGATACGGACGAGGATTCGACAACCCCCGCGGTGGAACACGAACAAACTCGACGCACAAAAGTTCGCGGAGGAACTGGCGGCAGCGCCGGCTCCGATCACGAACGTTCCCCCGGAGCTGACTGGTCGGCGAAAGGCGGAAAGACTGGCAGACGAGACGGCTAAGCTGACGGAGCGGCTGTGCAACAGCACAATGCCGAAACGACAATATAGACAAAACAGACAATCACAGTACTGGTGGACGGACGAGATAGCCGAGCTGCGAAAGAAGTGCCTAGCGAGCCGAAGACGGGTTACCAGGGCCGGCGGGAGACCCGAAAGGGAACCCCTGCAAGAGGCATACAAGACGGAGCGTAAAAGACTGACGAACGCTATTAGAGACAGCAAGACGCGTTGCTGGAAGAAGCTTTGCGAGGAGGTGGACCGGGACCCGTGGGGAACCGGGTACAAGATTGTGACCGGTAAACTGGGGGCCCGGGCCCCGCCTGACCTCAAAGACGCGGAAGCCACACGACGGATCGTCGACGGACTGTTCCCGACACACCCGATACGCACGGACGAAACGAACGACAACGAGACTCCGGCGGTCCCCGTCTTCACAGCGGAGGAGCTCACCAGAGCAGCCAACGCGGTGAAGGCGGGTAAAGCGCCGGGACCTGACGGAGTACCGGGAGAGATTATCCGGTTGATGGCTACCCAGAGGCCGGAGATACTTCTCGACCTGTACAACACGTGTTTGACGACAGGGACATTCAGCGATCGCTGGAAGACGGCGAGGCTGGTCCTCATCCCGAAGGGGAAGGGCGAACCCGACTCGCCGTCGGCCTACCGGCCGTTGAGCTTACTGGACACGACAGGGAAACTGTACGAACGACTACTTAAACCAAGACTTACAGACGCAATACAAAGCGGTGGAGGCCTCTCGGACCTGCAGTTCGGCTTTAGGAGGGGTCGATCGACCATCGGAGCAATCCAGAGGGTGGTCGACTCCTTCCGAGCCACGGACAGACACTGCCACGCAGCGCGGCCTATCGTGCTGCTGGCGACACTGGACGTCAGAAATGCTTTCAACTCGGCCAGGTGGGTTGACATTCTGGGGGCGTTTAGAAACGACTACAGGATTCCGCCGTACCTGTTCCGGGTGGTGGAAGACTACCTGCGACATCGACGAATCACATACGAGACAGTAGAGGGGCAGGTAACGAGACAAATCACCGCGGGGGTAGCCCAAGGATCCATACTTGGGCCGGACTTCTGGAACGGACTGTACGACAGCCTGCTTAGACTGGAGCTTCCGCTCGGCGTACTCCTCGTCGCATATGCTGACGACGTGGCGGCGGTGATCGTCGAGCGCTCTCCAGATCTGGCGCAGTACAAATTGAATCAGACGATGAGACGGATCGGACATTGGATGACCGACCACGGACTGCAACTCGCGACCGAGAAGACAGAACTGCTTTTCCTCACAAGAAAACGCATACAGACGACATTACCGATGAAGGTCGGAACAGACGAGATCGAGACCAGAGCGGTCGTCAAGTACCTGGGGGTGACCTTAGATACAAAGATGACCTTCTGGCCTCACATACAAAGGACTACTCGGAAGGCGGCCGAAAGGATAGCATCCCTAAGCCGCCTGATGGCAAATACGAACGGACCGAGACCGGGGAAACGGAGACTATTAATGTCGACGGCCCACTCGATACTGCTCTACGGCGCAGAGATCTGGGCGGACTCCCTGAAGACAAAAAAGTACTGCCACGCGATGACGGCGGTACAAAGACGGAGCGCGCTGAGGATCGCTTGCTCCTACCGGACTGTCTCTGCACGGGCTGTTCTGGTGGTAGCGGGCGTGATTCCCATAGACCTTCTTGCCTTCGAGCGTAGGAGGATCTACGGTAAGAGCGAGGACACGAGACGACGGGACGCGGAAACGACAGAAAGAGACAGAACGCTACAGACGTGGCAACAACGATGGACAGAAGAAACGACTGGAAACTGGACGAGACGACTAATAAAGGACCTGAAGCCGTGGCTCAGTCGGGATTTCGGGGACGTGAACTTTTACGTCACCCAATTCCTGACGGGACACGGTTACTTTAGAAGGTACCTGCACAAAATGAACAGAGTGCGAACACCGGACTGTACATACTGCGGACACGAACGGGACGACGCGGAACACACGATTTTCGGATGCGACCGCTGGACAAGACTGAGACAGGAACTGACAACGACTGTCGGAAACATTACCCCTGACAACATCGTCGGGGTGATGCTCCACGGAAACGAGCACTGGCAACTCGTTGCCACATACATAGAGACTATACTGAGACGGAAAAACGCGGACGGCTGCCTAACCTGACAGACTAAACGCGACCGAAGAGAGAGAAACAGTACTGACACACACAACACTATGAGACGAACACAGACAGACCCCCCGACCAGAAGTAATATTAACATAGTTCCTGGTCGGGGGCGGACGGAAAGGAGAGGGCGGTTTAGTGGGTAGGCCAATCGGGAGTCCCACATATCCACCAGGTCGACTGGTGGAATCCGTAACTAGGATTCCGCAACTCCTTGTAAAAAAAAAAAAAAAAAAAAAAAAAAAAAAATACTTTGAACGGTGGGGGTTTTACCGAACGGAGATTTTCTGGCAACCAGCGCTGTTGCATGCGCCGATAAAAAATGGTGGGGCGGAGTCGTGTGACTATGGCCGACGCACGGTCTCGTTATTAGTCCAATTAATTATCTCGCGTCACGATATGGGTCGAACTCGGTATTATCGCTTAGCCGATGAGAGTTATAATGGCGCGCGTGAGCTTAGCCATAACTGGGAGGTAACGCTCGTTGGAGCGTCGGAACGGCCAGTTTGTCAGCCGAAAAAATGTCGTCACAGGCGCAGAGCAGTATAATTCATTTTTTAATTTAAAACTATTTATTTTAATATGAAAAATAGAATCGATAATTTTATTTGTATAGAATCGGCGAAGGCGTAAGAAGAAGAAGCGCCTAAAAGAAGAAAATACCGATGATGACGAAATGTCGAAACTAATAGCGGGAATGGAAAATCTTGTAATTTAAGGAATTATATGTCACTTGGTTGTACGTAATATTTAAAAATGTTAAATAAAAGTCAAAACTGGAAACAAGTTTTTTCATTTATCGCCATACCGTATTCCTGTTATAATTCACCGCTCGCCGACTAGATTTTGCTGAATAAGCAGCAGATATTGGGTTACCCATTGAGTCATCTTTGTTGCAGTAATTATAATAAAAATTGTGAAACAATTCAGTTCAGCACGAGTCTTTATTTGCTATACAGGGTCTGCGCGGCAAAGACTTTGATTTCCTTCTAAAAGAAATAGCAGTTGTTGCTGTAGACAAACCGCTCACGGCTCATTGGATCGTTGCACCGCCATACCCACTCGCTATATTACCAAAAAAATCAAGGCGCCAAAATAGGTTTCTTGCAGAAGTCTATCACGGACTTGAGTGGTGCGAAGGTGAGATTTCGCGCGAGCAGTTATATGCGAATTTACGCGATATCTCTCGAGAATCGAAGCGAATTTATACCCACGGACGCGATAAGGCAGTGCTCCTACAAAATGTCACGGGGTGTGAAATAATCAACCTTGAAGAGGAAGAAGACGCTCCTCCGTTTATTCTTTTACCACTGGCATATCGCACGTGCATGCGATATGGCTTAATGCGTTTCTTTATCCGTTCGAGAATGAGGAAGACTATCCTAATATCGGCTTGTATTCCGAACACGACATTTAAGAAAAATGATTCGCCCAATAAATAAACAATTTTTGCATTTCATCTAATTTTTAAAAATTAAACGAAAATACTGAAAAAAATCTTTTTCGTTTATCGCCCTGCTTCGTACCGCTATATCCAGAATTCATCGTTTCTAAGCCGAAACAATAGCCGTTAGCGCGCTAATGAATCACGAGGTTGGAGGGGATGTCGCTCTCAAAACTTCATTAGGCGCGGCTGCTCATTATACCGTGGACTTCGGAAGCGCGACCAATGACGTCATTGCCAAAATGTTGGAAAAAATGATATAGTACCCGTATGGCGCTCTCGCTCATTGTCACTTCTTCCCCCACCACCCATCGTATCACTCTAATTTTCCCACTTCTGCGGAGGTGGGGGGAAAATTGGAGTGGTGGGGATGGCCGCATGGTGGGGGAAGGAGTGGGATGAGAGTGCGGGGCGCCAAACGGGACCAAACTACTACCCTCGTACCGCGCGCGCACCGTAGTCTGGTGCCTTGAGCCCAAATAAGTGAAATTCCTCCGCACAGACAGTCACAGAGTCTCTGAGGTATATTTCATCTAGCAGAAAGATCCCGCGACGCTGCAGTGCAGTTTTCGAGGCAAAATCTTTCTCGGAGAATTTCGAAAATTCTACATCAAAACCGCACTTGACGTTATTTAAAGATAAATCGGAATTGGCAGAATATTATTTTTCCGCAACAATTGGTAATCTTTTGCCAACCGGATGTTCATAAGCCTCGAGCGTTGTATTTTCTTACCGCGGCGATGATTTCCTCAACCACTAATTATTGAGAGTTTCAGATGTTGTCCAATTGTACTAATTTTTCATCCATTTTTATTCTATTGTGCTCATTTTTTGTCTATAGCCGTATTTTTCATCCCTTTAATTTGTGCTTTCATATACGTAGTGAGATGTTTCACGCGATTCTTAACTCGACCTTTTTTGCGATTGTCAAGTTTAATTTTCGTCCCCATCACTGATAGATTATATCGATCATTGGGGTTTAAAATGTTATAAATCCGATTCATTGAGTACAGCAGAGAGCAGAGTTTACTTTTTCCTTCTCCATGTTAAAAATCCGATTCATTGAGTAGAGCAAAGAGCGGAGAGCAATCTTTACTTCTCCATTTATCCATATAATTTTTATATGTCTTACCGGCTTCTATAAGGTAGATACTAATATTCCTTAGACCACTGCAGATGTTCATCTCTTTGAATTTTTCCAATATGCCCTTCTGCATTTATTTTTTCTTTAGATCACGTTTCAGATTATGGTCTTGTGGATTAACATGATGATTATGAACAAAATATTTTTATATTTCGTTCGCATCAAGTGTAACACTTTTTAGTGCAACTGGACAATGCTCGCCTTTCTCAACCTTCATTATCGTGTGTGTAAATAGCGTACACTGTAAACTTTTACTATGCATTTTTACCTAACTTCATTCCTCCGGGACATTAGCAGAATAGTCATCAGTCGTACTCGCATTTTCATCCTCTACTACAGTTACCACGAAATCAAGCAATTTTTATTAACAATAATCACTTGGTATTAATGTTAAATAGTCATATAGTTACGTTGCCATTCAATTTTATATTAATTTGTTTCATAGTATATGTAAAATATTTTTCCCCATTTCGTTTAAAGTGGTAAATATATCGTCCATTTAGCACTCTATTTCTCTTAGTATTGTGTGGCTTTAACAATATAAGCTTTTTTCTTTCAAAACACTGAGGCGAGATAAGCGTCATTGACGTTTACTGATTTCCATAGGTGAGAATTCTTCGGCAGGCTTCACAAAAGTAGTCACATCTGATACTGCAGATTCATAATGTAATATCTTCATGGGAGAAAGCAACAACCCAATACCTGTGTCAACATAAACTGATGAAGGAACATCAGGGATATCTGAATCATCAATAGAAGAAATGTATGTATGTTTAAATTGCTTATATTTCATTTCCTTTATGTACCAACAATGCAATAGATACTTTCTGTTAAAAAAACTTATCAACTCAAGTACTGATTCCATGAATTGACGGTTTCATGACACTAAAAGACTGAACAGTGCTTGGAGAATTTATTTCAGAATTCGAAACTTGTTGTGCATTTTCCTTTTCTACTAAGACGTCATCGAATCTTGTTGGCACAGCAAACTCGTTGAGTCGCATTTTTGTATATGTGACCTTTCATATTGAAAATGATACATGATATGAGTAACTCTTCATCTTCTCAAATTATGTGTAAAATCTTTTCATTAAACTTATTCGTGCAATTACTTGGCCATTTGCATCGAGCTTGACCCATCCACGAACTGTGTCTTCATCAGTAAAATGATATGAGTAACTATCTTCTGAAACTATGAGTAAAATCTTTTCATTAAACTTATCCGTACAATTACTTGACTATTTGCGTCAAGCTTGACGCATTCGTGAACTACGTCTTCAGCATTAAAATGCTATTCACATGCACGATCCGTGTGTTGTAATTTTATAATGCCTGGAATAGATTCTTCCCACTTTTTCCACATATCAATGTCTTTTCGCACTTGGAATGTAGAACATTTTTTCTTTATTTTCTTACCGGTTTACCAATTTGATACCACACACCGATTCCTCATTTTTAATATAATAATCACTAATAGTATATAAAACCGTGATCTACACCAAATAAACGAAATATGCAAGAATAGCAGTATCGAGGAGTTTTCAGGTTGTGTCTACCAGCATTATCCGATCACAAAGCCTCTAGTGGTTGCTACAGAAATTACAAACGATTTCGGTGAGAGGGTCACATTCAACGGTGGAGTTTCCAGACCTGTGCGCATGGCCGCGTGGTCGACGAAGTGAACTCACGACGCAACCATACCCCTCCACGACGAACGGAGGCCATCCTACGCCCCATAGGGCCACGAGCGACGTCACATTGCTGCTCTACGGTCAGCGCCACCACCAGACCTGCGTCCAATACTAATACTACAGCCATCTGGCTCCTACGAACAGCGACCATATTGAAAAAATCCGTATAGGTACTGGCGGTTTGTCAGCCCCCCCCCCACCCCCAGGCGAACGCCGCCGTTTAAAAAAAAATCGTATAGGTACCGTAGTTTCCTCTCACTATCAGAAAGTCACTCGATAATGCTCGTGAATGACATCCGAAACTTTTGGAACGCACTACTATGGCAGATTCGACCGCTGCCACCGATGTTGTATTGCGGAAATGATTATTTAGCCAAATGGTATTTTATTTCACGATTTTACCAATAAAGAACAAGAATTCAAGTTAAGTACAAAATTCAAGTCGAGGTACAAGTCACATAACCATTTATTTGAACAAAGTATTTCAAGTTTTTACCGCTTGTAAATACAAAATAATGATCACCTTCAGTGTTAATTACAGAGCAACCGCTCAACTGCGGTTGCAGTTTCGTGGATGAGTCAGATACTTACGAAAGCGAACTAGCTTCAACATATTCCGCAATACGTTCGGTCATTCCCCCGAAATATCACCTTTCGTTCAATGTCCGAAGGTCATTGTACATTATTCTAATCGGAGTATAACAGTTGGAGCAATAAAACCGGTATATGAGGACGTTAATAAGGCCGATTTTCTTGAGTAATGCTCAGGCGCTTTTGAACAAAAGAACTCGTTCAATTCCGTTATTTGAAAATTTGTGACAACGATATCGTGGAGCGGTAGCTTCATTGTTGAAATTGCTGCTAAAATTTCCTCCATACTTTTGAACGATGACCATATGAACGTTATGGAATGTATTGGAGGTATTGGTGTCAAAATTGGCGGGACATTGTACCAATATTGCCAAAGAACATCGACGAAAAGTCCATATGCACAGTCGAGTGTCAAGCTGAAGATAGCTCGCGTGAGGGTAGTTTACTTGCAAAACATCAAATTAGCGCTCCCGGCGACCGGTTTATCCATACTCAAGAGATATTATATGGCCAAGGAAATTGCACATGAGGGGTGTCTTAATAAATTGAATTTTAATTTATGAACTATCCACCTCAAAGACCTTGAACACGGTTTTCTCGAGACGACTTTTTTCAATCGCGTTCACAACAAATAAAAAAAATTATACAACCAATTGACATACTAAAACTGATAATCAGTGCCAATTTGTCCACATGATACACCAAATACATCCGGTTTCAACATTTTTTACGCGTAATATTTTGACCTTTTAAATATAACCTTTTGGACCTGTGAGTGTACAATGATGACTTGGCTTCGTGATAAATGATCTTTGATGAATTGAATAATACTACTTGGCAATAGCTATATGTATAGTAGTAACAATTAAGAGAGGAATTGAGTATTTAATTAGATATAATTTCTAATGAGTGAATTTGGCAATTTGATTGTAGTTCCACGCTTTTTGGTAAATGAGTGCCATGCAATAGGTTCGACGAATTTTTGGGAAATAGTTTTTTATTCCAGTAGCCAAACTTTAGTAGTCGATAGCAACCTCATACAGTTTGTCGCCAAGAATTCGAAATTCAGCAGCGGCTTCGCAATGTTCGAGAAGTGGCAAGCTTATTTTTGTTTCACCATAAAAAGCACCTGCCAATGCACCAGTCATCGCTGCTATGGTATCGGTATCGCCTCCAAGGGTTATCTACGAAGAAATGGTAGTTGAAGAAAGAACAATGTGAAAAACCTATATGAAAATTTAGCTACTCACGGCATATTGGATGGCCCGTCTCACAGGATTATCCGTTTGTATTCCATCAATTGGTTTCTGTGCACGTAGAAAGCAAAAAATTGCTGTGGGAACGGATTGAATCGCGGTGACGTCGTTACCTAATTCTTGAACCACTTTTTCCGCATGAGGTCCTTGACCTTCTTCCTCTAAGAACTTTCTTGCCACACCTAGCTGTGCCTTGAAGGGTTGGGCCTCAATGAAGTCCAATCTTTTTTCGCAAAACAAAAAATCACAAATTCATCATATGAAAATATTTTCCACGTTTTTCACTACACTGCGCAATGAGGTATGTAAACGATTAAAATAGATTTAGTACTAACGCGGAGATTCCAAAACGATACTGATAAAAGTATCTAATATATGTACATTTCACAGTGGGTCTTTGGGAAAACCCTCTTCAGAGAAAAGAGAATTTGCCTCCTCCGAGGACTGGAAAGCTGCCTTCAACAGGAGTAATTGAGAACAGCTATGAAGGGAGCACAATAAATAATTCATGAAATAATTAATGCAATTCTCTTCTGCAAGCAATTCTCTTCTCTGATAATGAGAGCAAAAGTGATAAAAGAGTAGACAGGAGGCGTGGTGATTGAAGAGGAGAAGTTTCAGACGACAGCATTTTGCGGCTACGTCACATCTCCTAAAGCTACCGGTAATGCTTGAGTATCCTTATAAATATGGTAGTCAACAGGCAATGCACAAAACACGAACTGCAGGCATAGTCTGCATTTCCTGATTTACGCATTCTCCTGATATGTGTTTATTTTTTTGCCCCGCATACGCACAGTGGGCAAAAAGATAGAAATCGTGGCCAAAAACCAACTTCATAATTTTGACATGAAATCATAATTTTTCACATATTAATACGTCAGAGCAGATGTAGAGAAAATATTGTGGCTATTAAGGTTCAAATGTTCTTACAATAAGTAGTTGAATGAAAACAAATTGCGTAAAGAATGCGATAGTTCATTATGTCATAAATATGATAAATTTCAACGAATGTTGCAAATCTAAATGTGGGATATGGTTTTTATCCTTACTAATGGTCGTAGGTATGAGAAAAAAAATTGAAATTTCGGAAAATTAAACATGATTTGGAACACGGTTATCTTTCAGTAAGACTTTTCGGCGTTTGCAGCTCCTCATCATACTTTGGAATGTCATCAACTTTAGCCAACCCTTGATATCAGCGATTGAAAATTATCGTTGCATTCGTTAATTATCGACGAATAAAATGAGCCTGCTACTTTTTGCAACTTTTCATCTGAACTCTTAATATTAATGTTTCAACAGAGTACGGACCAGAAAACCGAAAAATCTCCAAAATACTAAGATTGCTTCAAATGTTTTGAAATGTGGTACTCATGGGTTTTCGGGGTCGCTAATTCCGCATTCGAGCTCAAAATTCAGAAATTCGAAATGGCGGATCTAATATGGCGGGCGAAAATACTAAAAATGATTCGATTGTGCTGAAATTCTGTACTAATAAGTTTTCGGGGTCGCTGATTCCGAATCCGTACTCAAAATTCAGAAATTCAAGATGGCGGATTCAATATGGCAGACGAAAATGCTAAAGATGCCTCGAATTGAAATTTGGAACTAATACATACGTTCGTGGTTGAATCTAGCCAGCACCCATTTAAGGACCCAAATCTATCTTTTCTCCTTTTCGCTAATTCCCATGTCTTATTCCGTTTATTTTTGAGAGCGCCTACAATTTTTTTTCAATGTATTCCTCTAAATTTATATTCAATTTTTCCAGAATGTAATTTACAGCCACAACTGTATCTTTTTCGATAAATTTATCTGACAATTATTGAACAATTTCGCATTTAGTATATTTATAATTGATACTATTGTAGTAGTCATAGTATATATATATATACTATGACTACTACAATAGTATGGATTTACAATTTACATGGTACATATGAAATATCATATATGTATATATACAATATCTAGACAGTTGAATGGACTGTCTTTCGGTTGCTAAGACATTTGTTTGATTGATTGACGTACTTTTAATTAGTCTTTTCTGTGTTTCATTAAGAAGGAAGCCGTCCTCTTACACTATATAATCTCAGAAGTGAGAACACTGACTTGTGCTCACACATTAGTATCATTTGAAACCATGGATTACAAATTTACTAAACTAGAAATTGTCCAACAATTATTAAATAAATGTAGCGAAAAAGATACAGTTGTGGCTGCGAGTTACATTCTGGAAAAATTCAATATGAATATAGGTGACGTCGAGGATGAATCGCTAATAAAAATTGAAAAAAAATTGTAAGTGCTCTCATAAGTAAACGAAAGAAGAAATGGGCATTAGCGAAAAGGAGAAAAGATAGATTTGGGTCCTTAAATGGGTGCTGGCTAGATTCAGCCACGAACGTATGTATCAGTTCCAAATTTCAAATCGAGGCATCTTTAGCATTTTAGCCCACCATATTGGATCCGCCATCTTGAATTTCTGAATTTTGAGTACGGTTTCCGAATCAGCCACCCCGAAAATTTGTTAGTACAGAATTTCAGCACAATCGAATCATTTTTAGCATTTTCGCCCGCCATATTGGATCCGCCATTTTGAATTTCTGAATTTTGAGTACGGATTCGGAATCAGCGACCCCGAAAACTTATTAGTACAAAATTTCAGCACCATCGAATCATTTTTAGTATTTTCGCCCGCCATATACGATCCGCCATTTTGAATTTCTGAATTTTGAGTACGGATTCGCAATCAGCGACCCCGAAAACCCCCCAATACCATACTTCACCGCAATTGGAGCACTTTTTGTATTTTGGCCACGATTCCTGCTTTTTTGCCCACTGTGATACGGAGCGAATAGGAAGGGGCAAAATCAGTTTGAAAGAACAATAAGGTACAAGTATAGAAGCACGCGAAGAAACAAGAGTATGGAACCCATTGTTATGGACCTATCAAATTCAAGAATATTTCCAAAATTAATCGGAGTGATTCAAAATAAATCATTGGGGGTACAAATAAGTTTGAAAGGATTTACAAGAGACGGCGTTAGTAGTATTGAATCGCATCAGACCATAACCAAACCACCTTCATGTTAAAGCGTCATCAGTAGGCTTTAGTTTTCAGTATGTGTCATTTTGTCAAAGTGTAAAGAACATAGGTTTTTTGAACTTCAAATATGTCGACTTTAGTGGCAACAAAACGCAATTTGCGGGAAGCTTTATTTTTCACCTTCCATTTGCAGAAAAAAGCCGCTGAAGGTCATCAATTATTGTGTGAGGCTTATGGGGACTATGCCCTATCAATTTCAACGTGTGAGTACGGGTTTAGACAGTTAAAAAGTAGTGATTTTGACACGGAGGATGAGGAACATAAAGGAAGGCCAGAAACGTTTGAAGATACAGAATTGGAGGCTCTTTTGAACGAAGACTCGTGTCGAACGCAAGAAGAACTTGCAGAACCTTCGGGAGTGACGCAACAAGCAATTTCATTGCGTCTGAAAGCCATGGGAATGGTCTAAATGCAAGAAAATTGGTTGCTATACGAATTAAGGCTGAGACGTGGAAAGGAGTCTTTTCACCTGCGAACAGCTACTCCAAAGGCAAAAACAGAAGGGTTTTTTGTATCGAATCGTCACTGGTGATGAAAAGTGGACTCATTACGACAATTCAAAGCGTAAGAAATCGTGGGGTAAGCCCAGCCATGCATCAACATCAACGGCAAAGCCAAATATTCATGGATCACAGCTCATGCTATGCATTTAGTGGGATCAGCTGGGTGTAATATATGAGCTGCTTCAACCGAATGAAACAATCACGGGGGATCACAACCGACTGCAATTGATGCATTTGAGCCGACAATTGGTTATGTGCGAACGTAATGCGAGGTAAAATTCCCACTACTTACGAATTTATTATTATATTTTGAGGTCATCTTGCCTCGTCCCATACGGGCTCGTTCCCTAACCGAAGAGACGGAGGAGGGTTCAAGTAAATAATTTATAACCGGGGCTATCGCAGAAATAATAACAATTATTATTATTTTATAACAGGGGAGAAAAAATAATACAAGGTTCAAGTTAAAACTACGCAATCAAATGCGGCCCTATTTCGACAATGCGTATGCTACGCGCTTACGTACACACACACACACACACTCTCTCTCTCTCTCTCTCTCTCTCTCTCTCTCTCTCTCTCTCTCTCTCTCTACACACTCTGACACACCCCCACGGTGACTTGTCCTAAGCGACAGTCCTCTCGGATTTATCCGACGGCCTTTCTCGCTGACGACTGTAAAGCCGCAAGCTCATGGGGTCTGGAACGGGCCCGAGGGACGACACTGAGTTCTGCGAAGTATTATAGCTAGACCCACAGTATCACGTCACAACACAATTGAATAAACGTTAGTAAATGTTCGAATAAAATATAACACAGTTATCCAAAAGGAGTTAGTTACTTTTGGTCACGATAATTGAAATGTTATTTAAAACGGGTCTCCCGATACAAGTACCCACTATGTGAAACTAATCCCGTCTACACACGGATGAAGAATTACAACAAGACGCAGGGAGGAAGCAGAGAATCCCGGAGTCCTAACTCTTAAATTTACTCTTTAGATTTTTATCTAAGACTGACTCCTCCGTTATCTCGGGAGAGTGATCTTACCTCTCGCGAGCACATGAGGGGGGAACATTTCTTGGGGTTTTTCCGTGGGATCTCATTACTATCCGTGTGCAAAATAAAATCCCTTACTCGACTGTGTTGACTCTATCCCTCGTTCCCGGCGCCACTCTCGTGATCGTACATCGTACAGGAAAATGTGCAGAGGTACGAGCTCACCGATCCGTATAGTTCAGCCGAGGAAATTCGACGACCAACATGACTCTTTACAATACTTAATACTTTCTTGATAATTATTGGTTTCCCGCACCCGTCGATCTCCGGACTTCCCAAATCCGCAACTACCTAGCCCACCGGCGAGCTCGCTCCCGGGATATCGCACGGCCCTACTCTCCCACCCCTTTTCGAACGGTGTCCGTGCTCCCGTCGTTCTTATCAGCCCTACTCCTTATCGTTATTCGTAACGAGAGACACTGATTTGCAACTGAGTGCCTCTCGTTAACTCGGACGCCGCTGCCGGTGTTTCCCCCACCAGCCCCCACTCTCCGCGCGCGAACTTCTCCTGGCACCGATTTTTCTTGCTAAATCGCAAACGTCCTCCTTCCAGGATCCGGTGGCGGAATTCAGACGCGGGGGAGGCCTCCCTCGCGTCCTTTGAGACGGGGGTGGGCCCACTAACGGCACCAGGCAAAACAACACACGCTGTCCGGTTCCGCTCCGTAATCCCACAAAACGAGGCGCCGGGATTAGCGGTCCACGACGTCCGCGATGCAGCAGGGGAGGTGTGACGCCAGGCTACGAAGTCAAGCGAGGCGGACGACGCGTTATGTTGGTCCTAGTCCAGCGTCCCCCTCTGGTATCCTACTCCACGAGCGCCGATGGTAGACGCTCGCCTGCGATAGAGGAAAAGCCCATGACGGTCCCCAAGGCCCAAAATACGCGTGGTGGAGACCGGCCGGGAGAAATCCCCCAGCGGAACGTCCTGTGCGGTAAGGGAGTCACTTTCCTGTCCTGAAGGTAGCAGAGCAGGCAACGCGCGGATTATCGTTTCTGGTCGTTACTCCACTAATTTTGAACTAGAAAAGATAAAGAAGATACGGTAGCAAAAAGGTACTTTTTCCCGAGAGAGAGAGATACACCAGGAATTGAAGAGGTAGTGCTACTTCAGGTGCGCCTCGAGTTAGGTACTACGCCGTCAAGTATTAATTTTTCAGATACAACGCTTCGCGCTAGATGCTCCGGTAATAGGCAACTCGAGGTACGACTCTTCGGCAGGTATTTAAGCAATCTAACCTCGAGATAGGCATAAAGTAGGTATGTCGCTGCTGACGGTAGTAATTCTAAAACTAAAAATAATATAAAACAAAAACCTTAACTTAATTGAGTTGCCGACTGTAGGATGCCGAAGATTCGACGCGTGCCGCGGTACGGTCGTAAATTCGACCCCCTGGTCGACACAACCCGATTTGAGTGACGAGGCAGGAAATGTCAGGTCACAATATATATATATACTAGGGGGGCTTCGCCCCCCTGCGCGCCTCGCGCGCCAACCCCCCGTCCGAAAATGACCGCTAATGCACCCCCTGTATTTTTGGTCATTTCCGGTCATTTTCGGTCATTTTCGGTCATTTTCGGTCCTGAACTCTTGTACACGGCGGCGGCGGCGGCGGCGAAATATTTATATAATATAGAGATATATATATATATATATATATATATATCTCTATATTATATAAATATTTCGCCGCCGCCGCCGCCGCCGTGTAGAAGAGTTGAGGGGATCGAGCGGGGGCGGGGGAGGCGTGGGCGGAGGGCGGGGGGGTGGCGCGCGCAGGGGGGCAGAGCCCCCTAGTATATATATATACTAGGGGGGCTCTGCCCCCCTGCGCGCTTCGCGCGCCAACCCACCCCCTCCCCCGCCCACGCCTCCCCCGCCACCGCTCGATCCCCTCAACTCTTGTACACGGCGGCGGCGGCGGCGAAATATTTATATAATATAGAGAGATATATACTAGGGGTCTCTGCCTCCCTGCGCGCCACCCCCCCCCCCCCCGCCGTCGCTCGACACCCTCACACAGCCTACTCGATCCCGCTCGCTCTCCTCAACTCTTGTACACGGCGGCGGCGGCGGCGGCGATATATTTATATAATATAGAGAGATATATATTGTGACGAAACCCGAACGTCAAATGTTTCGTCAACATATCTCTCTATATTATATAAATATATCGCCGCCGCCGCCGTGTATAAGAGTTGAGGAGAGCGAGTGGGATCGAGTGGGCTGGGTGAGGGGATCGAGCAGCGGCGGGGGGAGGGGGCGAAGCGCGCAGGGGGGCGGAGCCCCCCTAGTATATATATTGTGACGAACCATTTGGCGTCTCATCGTACGGAGTGTATTCGTTCAGGGGGTCGGATTTACGATCCTGGGATGAGGCGCGCTCGCTTTGTCGCACATCCGAGACGGTAAAAACTTAGAGTCTCAGGTTACCTCTACAGTTGTCAATTTGGCAACGCTATGGCTTTCTGTCGTTCAGCGACTTTGTTCGGTTCGCTTGCTTCGAGCGCGAACGATACAGTTTTTCTGTTTATTATATCTTCGCGACTGTTTTTCTAACTCGTTCCGTTCAGCTCTCATAGCGTCTCGTTAAAGTAAATATTCGAGTCATTAAATTATATTATAAGCAAGTGCTTCGTTTGAAATTTGAGAAATTATTTTTGTATGGTTAAATTCTACAAATATTTGCGTCTCTTTATTTTTTTGCTTGGGCCGTCTCTGCCGGCTATCGTATGGCTCGCTTACTTCGGGCTCTCTGTATTTTAACAACGAATTAAGGCTCTCTACGTTTCCCGGCGAGTGATCGGCGTTTATCCCGGCATTGACATTATTTGTGGTATTCGGGAGACCGATCATCTCCCAAGGTTAGGATTTTATGGACTTTGAGAGTCGGGAGGTCGTCCTTAAGGGGGCAGGCGGGTGCCGAACAACTACACCCGCGGTCATGGTCGCCAGGGAGCGAACTGGAGAATCGGCCGAAATTTACTGTGCCACCCTCCTCCCGTACGGCTTCCCAGCCTCGTGCTGGACCAGCGTGTTGTTATCTCGACCGTCGCGGTCCGGATACCCTCCGGCGCCTCATTCATGGAGGGCCTATGGGACCGACGGGGGTCTGTGAGGTAGCAATGTGCCGGTTCTGGGATCCGCGTGGAAACGGTTGGCGGCCACCACCATCCACGGGCGGGATCCCAACCTTACCCTCGTCGGAGACCGGGTCCTAGGGGAAGACGGCCGAGACACGGCATATATAAAAACTGCCGGACGGACACCGACTCGCTCCGTCTTTGTCGTGATATTCGCCGCGAGCCCTGCCATCGCTCGTTCTCTCTCTAGCTTTCGTCAAGAAGGACCCCTCTCTCCGCGCACCCCTCGAGTCGACGCGAGAGGTGCCGGTTCTAGTAGGAGAGGCCGACGTAACCCAGTGACCCGAGTGACAAAGAGTGACCCCGGAAACGCACGAGTATGCGCAGGACTAGACCAAGGGTCAAGAGTGGGGACCATCGACCCACGGAGAGTAAGGATCGCACTTCGGAAATCAATTACCGTTCGGACTGCTACCTCGCGTGATGCGTTTTCCCCAGTGCTCTCTCGAGTGTCGCCATCGATCATAACGCTACCTTTATTCATCTTCATCGATCGATCTTCAACACCATTCAACTACGGCATCGACCATCCTCCACCATCTTGCGATCACCCTGTACGAGTTCCTTGCGTTGCGGCAGAGAATATTTGGTGAGGTACTTCCTCTTTTTCCTTTGTAAGGTCAGTAACTTCGTCTCTCTCAATTAGCCGTGTGGCTGTTAGTTTTGGTAATTTAGTAAACTTTGGTATTTTATTGGTTATTGGGATTTAGTCCCGTTTGAGTCTGTTAGTGGGGAAACGAGCCGGTCCTCGGACCGCCTGTCGAAGTTACTGGCCCATTACTGCCACTTGCAATATTTCTTGCATTTTCAATTTTGTTACTTTCTTTATTCGCGATCGAAATCGCATTTCGGGATTTACTTTATTATGTGAATTTGTGCTATTGTGTTCAAGTTTGTTACCAATTCATTCGTTATTCCGGTTTTCGCGTTCCTTTCGTTATTAAATTCACGTCCGGGCATTATCGCTTACCGCACTGCTACCTTTTGTCTATCTTTGCCCGTATCTTCGATCCCTTTTGGAATATTTGCTTTTGGTTACTATTCGCCATTTCCTTGCCCCGTTACTTGCGAGATTTCGAATCTCCGCTATCTTTGTCCGTATCTTCGAACCCATTTGGAATATTTGCTTTTGGTTACTATTCGCCATTTCCTTGCCCCGTTACTTGCGAGATTTCGAATCTCCGCTATCTTTGCCCATATCTTCGCACTCATTTGTAATATTTGCCCGTGTTTGTTAATTGCGTTTCCCCTTACCCGTTACCCGCGAGATTTTGGATCTCGGCTATCTTTACCGTTGCCAGTGGCAATCTTCGATTTCGATTACCCCTGTGTGAGTGGCGTGAGAAATCTACGGATTTGCTCAACGTCGTCGCCGTTACCTCTCTGGCTACCGTAAAATCCGGCTAATTTGATTCTTACGAGAGGCTATCTTGAAATTCCGGCTAACTTTACTCTCACGAGAGGTTATCTTGGATCTGGGCTATCTTTGTGTGAGTGTCGTGAGGAACCTTCGGATTCGCTCAACGCCCTCGCCGTTACCTCTTTTGCTACCTTCAAATCCGGCTAACTTTACTCTCACGAGAGGCTATCTTGAAATCCCGGCTAACTTTACCCTTACGAGAAGCTATCTCGACATTCCGGCTAACTTTCCTCTTACGAGAGGCTATCTGAGATTCCCGCTATCTTTACCGTTACCCCTGGTCAACTTCGTTCCCTTGTGCGTAAGACGGTAACCCGCGACTTTGCTCGGTATCAACTTCAAGTTAATTTTGTTCGTATTGTGTTTTTGGCTACGTTACGTGTTATCTTGCTTCTGCCGGACATTTGTTAAATTAGGTCAAATCCTCCCTGAGGCGAATCCTCAGGTCATAATATCTTGTTTAAATATTTCGTTAATTCTAGTCATTCTAGTCATTTACTGCGATCATTTCCGTTATTCTGTTAAATATTGTATTGGGATTTGTGTGTTGTTGCGGTCGAACTACGTTGCTGCTGGCATAAATTGCGTTAGGTTATTTGTTTTGTTAAGGGTGAACACCACTGTGACCCCCTGTTTTTTTTCACATTTTTCAAGAATTTTTTTTTTCGGGAAAAAAAAGAGATTAGAAAAATTTTGTTGGGTTTTGTTCCTTGTTTATTAATGTATCAAAAAACATTTTTTTCACATTTTTCACGCCACCTGGTGGCGCTGGGGAAGCTCTCGCGTCAGGTGCTGTCATCTCCGCGGCACGCAGTAGAACTCTCTTCAACGTCGATCTGAAAAAAAATACCGAGTGTTTTCGTTAATAATATGATATTTTGAAGAGAATTACATAGGGATTTGGAAAAATATTGTTTTAAAAAAAGTAGGCACGCCTTTGAAATTAACTTTAATTTCAAAGGCGTGCCTATTTTTTTTAAAACAATATTTTTCCAAATCCCTATGTACTTCTCTTCAAAATATCATATTATTAACGAAAACACTCGGTATTTTTTTTAAAACAATATTTTTCCAAATCCCTATGTACTTCTCTTCAAAATATCATATTATTAACGGAAACACTCGGTATTTTTTTTCAGATCGACCAAGTTTCGTTATTTTTCCGTACACGGCAAGATTAACTTCCCCTTTTACTCCGGCATTAAACGGGTTCTTTACCTCTCGGCTATAGGCAATAGCGATCGATTTTAAAGGCTGCCTTGTGGTCCCGAACCATTTATTAAATATCGAGTCTCATTAACTTTGGGTCCGCGGCCATCACGGTGGATTAACAAACCTCCTATTGTCCTCGCGGCGTCCATTCGGTCAGGTTACCTGTTAAGCAATCGTACGACTCTAAGCTCGTCATGTCAGATCACGGCGATTTCCTACCCGGCAGGGCGGGTTGTGTATTCGACCCGACCCAACACGATTCCGGCATCAATCAAACTGGCACCCTCGACGGAACTAATCGGGCACCGTCAGCGCCCGCCGTCGAGCCCGTTGCGTCCACCTCGGCTACCGCACCCCCGCCACCGGCGTCGGGTCTTCCCCGACTGGCTCCCTACGCCGCGCCGTGTCGCCCGCTGTCCACGACCAAGTACCACCGTTCGAAGAACCCCCGCTGCACGACGAACCGCGACACTCTCGCTACGCTACCTCACCCTCGGCCGTGCTCCACCTCATGCGCAAATGCAACATCGAGTTTTCCGGCGCTCGGGGTGAGGACGCGGACACGTTACTGACTCGTATCGAGGAAGGCCGTGACCTTGTATCCATCCACGACGCGGACCTGATTCGGTGTCTTCCATTTCTCCTCAAGGGCATTGCGTTAGTCTGGTTCCGCACCGATCGCGCCCGGTGGTCCACGTGGAATAGCTTCCGTGCGTTCTGCCGGCAGCGTTTCGGGGACCCCGACTACCACTACGCCCTACGCGGGGAGATCATGCGCCGAACCCAAGGCGAGAAGAAACCCATCGCTGACTTTCTAACGTGCCTCCGCGGATTATTCGGTCGATAAACCCCCCCTGGCCCGAAGCGGAACAAATCCAGTATGCCCACCGCAACTTGTTGCCGCGTTTCCAATGCGCGATCCACCACAACGATCTTTACGATTTCGACTCATTCGAGCATATCGCCATCCGACTCGATAAAAGCTTCGAAGGCGCGCGCTCTTACCGGGCACCCCCACCACCCGATCAATCGCTTTGCCCAGAATTGGCGTATCGAGGTCCGCGAACTCCACGCGCACCGACGCACCGGTTACCTTCCCGCGCAGCCTACGCAGCGGTCGAATTCGACAGCGAGGAACTCGAGGCGACACCAACTCCGCTCGAGGAGGCGGAAGCCACCTTTGAGTCCCCGAGCAACCTCCATGCGGTACAAATCCGCGCCGCGCCAACCAGCCCCGTCAAACGCATCATCCACCATCACGCCGTCGCCTACCGCGCCGACAACCCACGCCGTCAGCTACCTCCGTCAACGCTGACACCCCGGCCCCCTCGCAGCCCCGCGGCCCCGCAGAGAAGGCTACCTCCTTGCCACCCACGGCGGTTAACGCCGCCCGTTTTAATTCGTTATTTCCCTGACCCGTTATTTTCAGATTTCGTATCTCGGCTACCGTTAACCCCGGCCATTCACTCATTATTTCCCGGACCGTTATCTTTCAGATCTCGTGTCTCGGCTACCGTTAACCCCGATTATTAATTTAGTATTTCCCTGACCCGTTATTCTCAGATTTCGTATCGCGGCCACCGTTAACCCCGGCCATTAATTCATTATTCCCTTGACCGTTATCTTTCAGATCTCGTGTCTCGGCCACCGTTAACCCCAGTTAATTATTGCAGTATTTCCCGGACCGTTATCTTTCAGATCTCGTGTCTCGGCTACCATTAACCCCGATTATTAATTTAGTATTCCCCTGACCCGTTATTTTCAGATTTCGTATCTCGGCTACCGTTAACCCCAGTTATCGATTCAGTATTTCCCTGACCCGTGATTCTCAGATTTCGTATCGCGGCTACCGTTAACCCCAGCCATTAATTCGTTATTTCCGTGACCGTTATCTTCCCGATCTCGTATCTCGGCTACCGTTAACCCCAGCCATTTATTCAGTCTTTCCCGGACCGTTATCTTTCAGATCTCGTGTCTCGGCTACCGTTAACCCCAGTTAATTATTGTATTATTTCCCGGACCGTTATCTTTCAGATCTCGTGTCTCGGCTACCGTTAACCCCAGTTAATTATTGCAGTATTTCCCGGACCGTTATCTTTCAGTTCTCGTGTCTCGGCTACCGTTAACCCCATTACTTATTCTATTATTCCTTCGACCGCTACCTTGACAATTTAGTATCTCAGTCCTCATTAACCCCTTTCGTGCGTTAAATCGGTAATCCGTTTGATTGTTTTTGTCGTAAATTTAAATTTAATCGTTTATATTGAGTTTTTGCCTACGTTTCCGCGACACATTGCTCCTGCCGGAAACCTATTATCTTTCGTCGGATTCTCCCTGAGACGAATTCTCAGGTTCTATTATTCTGTTTGTATATTGCGGTGAACTCTCTTAATTCTAGTCATTTATTTT